>JAZHFQ010000315.1:0-1200000 GCA_038387885.1 Spodoptera picta
GGCCCGTATTAATAAACCGATATCAGCGTAAGAGCGAGATGTTAAGATCCTGTTTGATATTCCGACATATTAATAAACAAAACTTAATACGCGGTTTAAGACCTTGTCATCACCTGAGATCGTGTTGTTTAATAAACATTACTCGGGTTTCAAAATCGGTATTAGGATGGTTATCAAGACCACGATTGCTAAGTTCAGTCGGACCTGGACTTAATATCGTGAACTCGTACCTAAATATTTCGCGGGAACCATGAATGTTGAGAATATTATTTCTGAAATCAATTATTATGATGAAGCTGAATAATACGATGATATTTTATGGCCTTTTCAAAATCTATTAGGTACTTATCTAAAGTTTATATATACCTACAGGAGATCAAGCTAGCTTGAATAGGCATTTTTGACTCCATTATCAAATATGAATAAGTAACATAACATCACGCCTTTTATTCCCGAAGGGGTAGGCAGAGGTGCAAATTATGCCACTGTACAATGTAACACCCACTTTTCACTATTTATGTTATTAGTCCCATGTAAGCCTGAGCATATTGCCATATACCGGGCACAATTCCAGACTCCGTGCTACTACTGATAATTTTTAAAAACCCCAGTAATACTTTGCCCGACCCGGGATTCGAACCCGAGACCCCTTGCCCGGCAGTCGCACTTGCGACCACTCGGCCAACGAGGCAGTCGATTAATAAGTAACTTGTAAATAAACACGAAACACTGATGTGATTGTATTATCAAGTACTTACATAATAAACAATTGAGAGAAAGGGAATTACAGATTACAGATTATCACTGGCATGTGCGTTCGTCATAAAATTAAACGTAACTTTATAATAAACAATGCTTTTTTATGGTTAAAAAAATCATAATGTATACAATATAAAAAAGTAATATAATTTCCTAAAATTTTAATCCATTTAAACTGGAAATAATCTTTTATTCCTATGCAAACAGAGTTGAATATTATTGTTCTACACAGCTATTACTAAACGCAATGAACGAAAGATGTATTAGTTCGTTCGCTGTGACGTAACAAGTCTTAACATCAGGATTTCATTGAGTGTCAAATTACGAACCTTGATACCTCGATCCAAACCGCGGTATCACCTGAGATCGTGTGGATATAGGTTTATTAATTAGCGTCGACATTAAGATGCTGATCGCATCTTGAGAACGTATCAACTGATGCCGGTCTTGACATCGTGATTGAGACCTATTTATTAATACGGGCCTAAGTTTTGTAATCGTGCGTTAACTTTTGTCAAGTAGACATGATTAAAACCTTAGGTATATACATATACATGACTTTTTTATGGGGGGAAAATCATCGAATGACTGCTCCCGCCTGGGTGAGGCGGGAGGGAGTGTCAGGCTCTTACTGGCTAAAAACCACCCCGTTCCTTCTCCTGCACGTCGAGCCGGAGCCCCGGTGACCCGTTAGGTTCTCCGCGACAAATATACATGACTACGTTGTTGGGCGAGTGGTCGCAAGTGCAAGTGCCAGGCAAGGGGTGATTCGATTCTCATATTATTTTAAGAAGCAACAAGTTTCTTACTCGTTCTTCTCCATCCGAAACTATACTTTGGCACGAGCTCCTAGCTCCACTGACAGACAGACACATGGACTATTCAATTAAATTGTTGACGTTTCAAAAGTACCTAATGAAGTTGAAATAAATGCTTTGACGTTGACTTTGACTTTCTTGGAATGGTTCTCGTTTTTATCACTTAAACTTAAGACACATTTTACAAAACGTAATCGTATATTAACATAATTATTATAGCAATGAATAATTTTAATTTATCTCATTAATTACGCATAATCTTATTATGATAAAAGGAACGACATTTCGCAGAGATCCATTATAGAAATTAAGTATTTTTTTTTGCCTTTTAGAATATTCTTTTTTATTATCAATTTTAATGTTTTGTTTTTTCTTTCCTTATTACTTATAGTTAAGTATATTTTCGTTCTGTTCATTACGAAAGTAGCTTTATTAACTATCATTAATACTTGACGTAAGACTGCGGGAGGACAAATATATTAAGACATTAAAGTATTTGTTACTTTTCTTAACACAGTAGCAATGTGGAAGAACCATACACTACGATTAGCATGCCTCGACCGAAGTGATACCACGGTCTTACAGAAAAACCGGCGTGAAACAACGCTTGTGCTGATTTTTGCCATGTAAGCTAGGCTACCGGAGGCCCAATCTTACCTCTTTCTTATTTAAGAAAGAGGTAAGATTGGGCCTCCGGTGGTAATAGTCACTATGAATAACAATAATTGCTGGTCCACAGCAATCCTCAAATTCCTAATTCCCAAAAGACCTCAAACTCCAAATCCCTGAATCCCAAATAATTTCTTAAATTTCTAATCCCTCAAAGGCCTCTGGTGTTTCAAGTGTCCACAGCAACACCGATTACTTACCATCAGGTGATTCGTCAGTTCGTTTACCGGCTTACCCCATAAAAAACCCTCAAATTGGAAGTAGCCAATTTTAACTTTAAACTGACATCGAACAACATTATACTCTTAACAGAATTCTATCCACTTTTCAAACCAAGTAAGTTACCTACTTACTCAAGTCTTATATAGAATTTTATAATCTTAAAAGATGTATTGACTTTCTAAGTTCGTGTTTCTAAATGGACGTCTTCTCTTGAATTGAAAAGCGCTGAAAAATGGCTGAAACTGAGAACGCAATTGACTTAGTGAAGCGATATGTTTTGTGAAGAGAATTTTCAGGATGAAATTATTTCTAATATCTTTCGGAATTAGGGGGAAATTGTATGCTTATTAACTCGTCGAGTACCGTCATTATAGACACAATTTTAGAACAATAGGTTGCGGTCACCGGTGACCGCTTGGTGTTTGACAGTTTCATTATTATTATTATTTATTCGGCTTACTCACGTACATAACTGTTTGACGGGGAATTCGACTTGTTTCAAGCCATGCTAGGGGCTCATATTAAGGCTCTCTTTCACGCTGCTACTCGACAGTCGTCGCGTTGCGGGTCGCATAATGCTGCTCATGAATATGAGCCTCTAGCATGGTTCGAAACTAGTCGAGTTCCTTGTCAAACAGTTACGTGAGTAAGCCGAAAACATAATAATTACTTTTCTATGTCTTATGAAAGTTTTAACTTATCATTTAAGATATGAGTAAATGGTGTTATTTCCTGAATGAAGCAGGCCAGGCGAATTAATCATCCTTTTCAAATAGCCGTTGTGCGTTAGACGCATCTGTGACTCCTCTGGTGTTCCAGGTGTCCATGTGCGGCACTGGTCGCTTACCATCAGGTGATCCGTCTACTCGTTTGCTTATTACCTATTCCTTAAAAATAAAAAGATAATAATTTCAGTATTTATTAATTTGTTGCAAGTAATTCGAAATTTGGGACGCTGACCTGTGGGTCGACCAAGGTACCGACGGTGTGACTGAGCTTCGAGCTGATAATTGGCAAGAAACTGCCAAGAATTGCGTGAAACGGAGAAGTCTCCTATCGGGGGCATCCACATTAGGGTTGGTGAGCCAACGGAGTGAGTATGCAAATAAAAATTGAGTGTCAAACTTGTTTCATACTTTGATAATTGGTAGAACGTAGATCCATTCAAATACGGATTAGTTCACCATGTTTTTCACTGCACTAGTGAAGAAGTCTTAGGCCAAAATATCTCGCAATATTTAGTATTGCAGGTATCTATGAACGACGCTGATCACACTGAGACACCTCTGAGACACACCTCTCAGAAACAAAACCACCATTTTTGACCATTTGCCCATAGTTTTAATCGTCGTCTGTCACATACAAAAACTAGAATCTTATAGCTGTATAGCATATTCCTAAAATTATATTTAAAAGTCATTATGCAAAAATACTAAAAGTGTATTAAAAAAACTATGTTTTATATAATAAAACAGCACAAGTTGAGAGTAAGCAGACAGTGATAGTTAAGTGCTTAATGTATCCGTGGAGAGGCAGTCGCCGCGCTTGGAAATTGAAATTGTTTAAGGTGCTGTTTCTTTACAGCGATTTCTTTTAATCCATATCATGATTTCTCCTTGCTTCTCGCTTTTGAAAACATGTATTGTGTTTGTCGGTGTTGGTTTTCAATAATTTACAACATCTATGAGAGATATTGTTTGTGTAGAACTAATAAAAATTGTGAACATGAACGTGGCATAACTCCTAAGATACCAATGACAGGTGATAGATGGTCTATGCTTTCGAATCTGATATTTAAAATTCAATGACACGAAAAAGTGTTAAATAGTGGACAAATATAGTTGCACATTCATAATAAGAATTCAGGTTTTAGTACTGGCACATCTTCATTTCGCGTAATAACTTTTTATGAAGAATTTCTATCTACATACAATCAGTACACACGATAGATGATAAACCATAAATGTCGAAACGAAACCAAACTAGAAACAACACCGCAAAACCTCTACAATCTCAAACAGAAACTACAACAATGCACTTATATAAAAAATTTCATTAAACCATATTACCAAGCAGGAACTTCATCAAACTGCGGCACGGCGCAATTCATTATTACTCGCAAAAAAGTCGCCGCAGCGAAACCAACCCGTAAACAAAGTCTACTTTATGAGAGTTATTCAGTTTTAATATTTCGCCAGCGAAATAAGCTCTAATGGCGAACGTTTATGATAAAACCTTTCATTAGAATATTTTAAATGTTTATCTTTTGAGAACTTCTTTCTATATGAGAGGTACGCTGATGGATTAGAGAAAGAGAAAGAGGTTTTTATTATTTTTATCAATCATGAGGATTTTGTATTTACTACGAATTTGCAAAGAGAAAGAAATACAAAGACAAAGTGGGTTGGTTCAGTCACACGCTAATAGGAGACCTATAGAAGAAAGAGTAAGTGAGGTAGAAAGAAAAAGTAAGTGTGGGAGAGCCATGCCAGCCATGGGCCGGCTCGACCGGAGTGATACCCCGGCTTCATAGGAAACCAACGTGAAACAACGCTTATGTTTTGTTTCGTCGTGTTAATGAGGTTACCGGAGGCCCAATTACCCTGTTATAATCACATATCGTTGCCTAATCCCTGAATTCCCAACAATCCTAATTCCTAAACCCCAAAAGGCCGGTACTGTACTTGTAACGCCTCTGGTGTTCCACGTATCCATGGGCGGCTTATCCGATAAAACAAAAATAAAAGAACGAAACAAAGAAAAAAGTTTATCGGTCTAAAAATCCAATGGTCTTTAAACTTAGTTCTTTCAACTTACCTACGCTACGTATATAAATTCTAAAAAAATTAATTCGAGTACATGGCTAACCTACTCACGTAATTATTCGACGGTGCTCGACTAGTTTCAAGACACGACCGGGACTTATAATCATACGCAGCAACTGCGATTGAAGCCTCCAAGTCACTTGATAAATTAATGGCTGTTATGCAAAAGGTCCTTTTCAACCTATCGAAATACAGATATCTTAAAATATATTTTCAAGCATCGCTGGTACAATAAATAAGTAACAAGAAGAAACGAGGCCATTAAGCGCTGAGCGATCTCTCACTTATTACGAAGTGTTTTAATAACAAATTGCTACCAAATTTAGTCCAGATATTATATTTAATGTAACGGCCATACTTATTGCCTTTCAAATTTATCGCCAGTCATTTTTAATATCTACTTTCTGTGGCTATTTTTAGAGTTTATTTTGCTTCAACTTTTTTATTGGGTGGTGAATTATTGTTTTATGACTGAAGATTGTAAATTGATTTCATATTCTTAATAATTGTTCGGTGTGATGACTAAATTTTAGCTTACTTAACAGGCTAACTGCCACGTAGGTCACCGGTGACTTACGTTAGCGGAGGATTTGCTTTCAACAGTTTTCTGTCGGCAGTCAAAGGCTCTTTTTTTTAAGGGGGAAAATCATTGAATGACTGTTCCCGCCTGGGTGAGGCGGAAGGGAGTGTCAGACTCTTACTGACTAAAAACCACCCCGTTCCTTCTCCTGCACGTCGAGCCGGAGCCCCGGTTACCCGTTAGGTTCTCCGCGACTCCGAATCGGCAACAGCCCTATTGGGCCCCATCTGTGGTGGTCTGATGGCTCATGAGGCGCGCGCGGAGCGCGACGTGCCGTACGTTCGGGTCTGTTTCTGGTCGGACGGGGAGCCACCCATGCTCGCCGTCCGCAGGCCCGCGCTTACGGTGGCCGGAGTTCGTCTCGCGATCCCTGACGCCCGGTGTGTCCTTCGCGATGGCTGGGTGCAGTCAAAGGCTTCATATCACATTCAATACATCCTGAAGAGGGTGGTTAAAAGTGTACATTTAGTTAATCTACTTCAGGCCCAAAAGGAGATGGCGGGACGAATTAGACATCTATGACAAGGATTGGCCGCAAAAAGCTTTACATAGAGAGGAGTGGAAGGAGGGTAGGGAGGCCTTTGCCCTGCAGTGTGACGATCATGGCTGAAAATAATAATAATAAAATAACTTTACGCTAGTTATGCCGCATTTTTTTTTAAGGGGGGAAAATCATCGAATGACTGCTCCCGCCTGGGTGAGGCGGGAGGGAGTGTCAGACTCTTACTGACTAAAAACCACCCCGTTCCTTCTCCTGCACGTCGAGCCGGAGCCCCGGTTACCCGTTAGATTCTCCGCGACTCCGAATCGGCAACTGCCCTATTGGGCCCCATCTGTGGTGGTCTGATGGCTCTATATAATGAATTTTTGCTCATTTGTGAGGTATAAATCATAAACTATTCGCCTTTTGAAGGTTTTCCCGTTATCAAAACAAAAAGTCGCTATAGGTATATTTTAAAACATCTTTAAGATTTTATTGATTTATTTATTAAAGCTTCATGCACAAAGTGTACATAAGGTGAACTTAATGCCGCAGGCATTTTCTCCCAGTCTGACCTTTACTTCTCGTAATTGGTAGGTGCAAGAAGCAAGCAACGATTTAATTGAACAAATATAAGACTTACAGATTTCAGAGATAAACATAAATAAACATAATTATTGTAAATATTTTTTTACGCTTTGTATTTTTAGTTTTATTTTAATTAATTTTTATCTTAAGTTGTATTATTTCTGGACATACACACGATTACAATACAAATATCCATATATTATACATATATATACATACATACATAAGTACTTACATAAAAATCATAATCATTTATTTCAATAAAAACTTAAATGAAATTAAAACCAACTATTACTAAATTAAATATATACAACTTAAGATAAAAATTAATTAAAATATAAAACTAAAAACAACTATTTACATAAAGCATAGAAAAATTCGTCCGCATCGACGTCAGTGGGGAAAGTACCCAGAAGGTTGGCAGCATTGCCATTTGCATACATAATAATTATATATTAAGTTATGTCACCAATTCTAATTCTAACCTAATCCTTCATGCCTTCGACACAAAAAACGTAATTTAATGCAAACCCACATAAATAAATACGGCACCCAACTGCTCTAGAACCCGCAACGTTGCGAACACACACAGCGTAGTATTCTCTATGTAAACACTAGGTCTCTGAGCTATGTCCCACTTCCACGCTCGCCATATGACGCTTCACAAACAGGGTATATAATGTACCTACCTATTCGATTTGCTTGTTAAATAGGGTTTTTTTTTGTAAGGGGGGAAAATCATCGAATGACTGCTCCCGCCTTGGTGAGGCGGGAGGGAGTGTCAGACGCTTACTGACTAAAAACCACCCCGTTCCTTCTGCTGCACGTCGAGCCAGAGCCCCAGTAACTCGTTTAATCCTCCGCGACGTTTAATAGGGTATAGGAATTAGTTATGTGGGTGGTGATGCTGAGAATTCTGTTTTTAACAACCTATTTTCAGCCAAGACTGGGATATCTTCATAAAAATTCACTCGGAGAAAATGAACTGGACTGTCGAATGTCACGGTTCCATGTTTAAGAAGTTCGAAACCTACCACCGCTAAGTAACGATGTGACTTTTTCCGAGTTCAGAAGTTCAGAAATCTTGTATGACCCATTTAAGTATTTTTTTTTAAGGGGGAAAATCATCGAATCACTGCTGCCGCCTGGGTGAGGCGGGAGGGAGTGTCAGACTCTTACTGACTAAAAACCACCCCGTTCCTTCTCCTGCACGTCGAGTCGGAGCCCCGGTTACCCGTTAGGTTCTCCGCGACACCCATTTAAGTATAAGCTAGATTCAGCCAATGGTTTTACCTGCGATTGTGAAATACAAAATATTCGTTCTTTCAGATAGTATAAATTTATTTTCATAGTTATAGTTTTAAGTGTGGGAGAGAGAGCCATGCTTCAGCACGAATGGGCCGGCTCGACCGAAGTGATACCACGGCCTCACAGAAAACCGACGTGAAGCAACGCTTGTGTTGCGTTTCGTCATGTAAGTGGTTACCGGAGGCCCAATTACCCCCTCCCCTTTCCCAATCTCCCTAATCCCTGAATACTTAACAATCCTCAAAAGGCCGGTAACGAATTTGTAACGCCTCTGGTGTTCCAGGTGTCCATGGGCGACGCCGATTGCTTACCATCAGGTGATCCGTCTGCTCGTTTACCGGCTTATGAAAAAAATGTGACGTTTTATTGAAATCCGTTGATTACTTATTGCGTGAAAAAGCAACAGCCCTGTATTGATACAGGGCTGTTGCTGTTTTGAACTTGAGCTCAAAACCTTTATATTTCCTAGGACTATTACGATTAAAGAGGAATTACACAAATAACTGAGAAAATGCAAGCTATGTAAGCAAATTCACACACAAAACTCTATGAACAGACAAACAGTGGTATCTCTTACTGAAATGCTTGATATTTCAACGTATATTCAATGTCCGTAGATTTAGTGTTAGTTAGACGAACATCTAACACTGTTTGTGTGAGGTATTTGTTACTGTTTCCATGTTTGAAGATATTTGGTTTCCTTTATCACTATGTATGATGCATAGAGTCATACATATATCCTACTAATATTAAGTTTGTGAGTATGTATGCGGTGTGTGTGTGTATTTGGTACACTTTCACGTTAAAACGGCTGAAGGGTTCGGTATGAAATTGGAGGTAGATTATAGTCTGCAACAAAAAAAAGAATCATCAAAATCCATCCACAAACACCGGAGTAATCGAGTAACATAGACACAAAAAAAACATACAGCCGAATTTATAACCTCCTTCTTTTAGGGATGTCGGTTAAAAATATTCCAAAAAATAACTTCTACCCTATTCAGGGCATAGACCAAAATACATTACACCCAGAACACCATCAAAATGCCCCAGAAGATAATTAGGAAAGTTACTCGATCGATACTAGTGCGGGTATGTAACCCAAATCCATGCATTTTGTGAAATGGACCCGGGCCGGACATGTAACATGCTTCAATCACAGAGCACACTCCAGAGAGCTGTATTTACTCTACATGTTGGGTGGGGTGTGTCCATTGTACTCTTACTGTGATGTACTTTGTAGTAGTACATAATATAATAAAATCGTAGGAAGGTGAAAACTGTACATCGAATTTGAGCGTGATCTACAGTCGATACCGTAACCAAAAATATGTATGTTTTTTATAGCTTAAGCCGCCGGTAAACGAGCAAACGGATCACCTTATGGTAAGCAATCGGCGCCGCCCATGGACACTCAAAACACCAAGGCGTTACGACTTCGTTACCGGCCTTTTGGGAATTGGGTATTTGAGGATGTCCGGGATGAACACAAAAAGTACTGCATGGATTTACTTCAAATTTTGCATGAATATTATTATGCTATCAAATCAACTACGGAGGAAGAGCTGTGTATCACCATTCCACGCGGACGAAGTCGCGGGCTCAGCTTGTATATAAATATTTTGAGAAATGGTCTGATTTTGTACTATTGATCTGGTCAAGTCGTGGTGTGGTGACTGAAGAATAGAATATTATTGGTCTCCACCCTATGTAAAAACTGTGGAATGATTTGTTGTCAGCAGTATTTCCGAACCGATATGACCTTCAAACCGTCAAGAAAAGAGGGTATTCCTTTTTAAAAGGTCGGCAACGCACCTGTGACTCCTCCTGAGGAGTCACAGGTGCGGTGCCCGCAACTCCTGAGTTACGGGTGTCCATGGGCGGCGCTGTTCGCTTACCATCAGGTGATCCGTTTGCTTATTTGCCTCCTATTCCATAAAAAATCCCTAGGATATCATAAGGACTGACAAAGGGACTACTTTGCGAATAGCAACAGTCTTTGACAAACCCGTACTTTTTAAACTACAACCTCTAATCCTGTGATTATATAGAGGTAGTTAGTGCTTTAGAAAAAGTAATAACTGACCATTACGCGCCGTGTTTAAAAAAAAAACTGCCTTCTGTAATAAGTTCTTGACACAATCATCACACGTAGTCCTTAGGTCATTTTTCTGTTAAAGGATCTTCTGTCCCTAACAGGTGCTGACGGTAGTCACCGGGTGGTTTTAGAGACGTAAAAATTTTACACTCCCTAGTCTTTCTCCCCAAAAAGCTAGGCACCTTTTGAAGGTATCTCCCGTCATAAAAAAGGCCATTAGCAGATTGGTAATATGTATATTTTTATTTATAAAATCTCCAAGCAGTTTTTACGTTTTGAAGTCCATGCAGTTTTTTAAGTTTCCAATCATTGTTTTAACGACACATAGTGGTAACTATAACCTCAAGTTACTTCCTTAAGGAAATAAGGTTTTCGGAGTCGCGGAGAACCTAACGGGTTACCGGGGCTCGACGTGCAGGAGAAGGAACGGGGTGGTTTT
This sequence comes from Spodoptera picta, assembly GCA_038387885.1. Classification (NCBI taxonomy): domain Eukaryota; kingdom Metazoa; phylum Arthropoda; class Insecta; order Lepidoptera; family Noctuidae; genus Spodoptera; species Spodoptera picta. The sequence continues at coordinate 10,788 of JAZHFQ010000315.1, forward strand.
TAGTCAGTAAGAGACTGACACTCTCTCCTCACCCAGGCGGGAGCAGCCATTCGATGATTTTTTCCTTCTTAAATCAAATCAAATCAGTTCAAATCACTTTTATTTGTTAACATAGGTGCATACAGATATAAAAAAAAGGAAATGAGGTTATCCAAAATATCGTGTCGTATTACAATGTAACAGCACCGCTTCCCGTGCAGCGCCGAGTCAACATAATGGATGAGCATTGCATTTGGCGAACGCCCAAATTTACTGCTAGATACAGTATGTACTGGCATATAATGTACCTGTCTAATGTTCGCTCTGTTTTGATATCGATAGGCTTGTATTTTGGGTATATTTTCCAACTTACATAGTTATTAAAACTTAGTTTTCGTGGAAAGGAAATTTAAGTTTTAGCAAAAATCGTCCTTATTATTTTAAAATTCCTCCACTTTTAACAAGTAACGTCTAGTGTAGAAAAGGGATTTTACCTTTGGGTTTCCCTTAATACCCATATTTGGGTGGCAGTTTGAGGATGGATCCCTATTAGATGAATTAGGTATTTTTTTATGGCATAAGCCGGTAAACGAGCAGACGGATCACCTGATGGTAAGCAATCGGCGTCGCCCATGGACACCTGGAACACCAAAGGCATTACAAGTGCGTTACCGGCCTTTTGGGAATTAGAAGTTTGAGAATCATTGGGATTCAGGAATTGGGGAGATTGGGGAAGGGGAGGGTAATTGGGCCTCCGGTAACCTCACTCACACGACGAAACACAACGCAAGCGTTGCTTCACGCCGGTTTTCTGTGAGGCCGTGGTATCACTCCGGTCGAGCCACTGGTCACAGTTATAAAACATAGACATCCTAATGTTCTAACAGCCGTATGTGATGTAAGTACATTAGAACTTTTTGTCAAGAAATAAACACATAATACTAAATAATGCCGGGCAAGGGGTCTCAGGTTCGATTCCCTGGTAGAGCAAAGTATTACTGGGTTTTAAAAAAAAATCTCAGTAGTAGGACGGAGTCTGGAATTGTGCCCGGTATATGGTAATAGGCTTACCCTCTATTACGTGGGACTCATAACATAAATAGTGAAAACTGGTACAGTGGCATAACGTGCACCTCTGCCTACCTCTTCGAGGGTAAAAGGCGTGATGTTATGTTAGTTATGCGTTACTGAATAATGATCCTATACCATAGGTACTATAAATTTTATTACAAACAACGGATTAATATCATAACTCACTATTAATATACTGCACCGTTTATATCTAGCTGATAATGTAGCATATACTGTTTAATTATAATACTGTCATGTGTCACGGATATAGAAGGTATGCTAGATATGCAATAGTAACCATCAGTGGCGTAGCATATCTTGGCGGGGCCCCGTATAATAATTTGTTTGGGGGCCCTTATGAAAAGTAAAAATTTCTCAGAAGATTTTTTACATAATATGCTAATAATTTGTGTTAATATCGGAAAGCTTTTCAGCTACCTCCCTTTGCTCGAATTATCGGACAATGATTACTTAATGTTCCCAAAGTTTCTGGCCATGGAATAGATTACTTTATTCCATGATTTCTGCCAACCTTTGAACGCATGCATTTTGTGATCACTGAAATATAAATTGAGAAGTGGGTGCCCCATATATTTGATACGGCATATACGGCGCTAGCTACGCCCCTGGTAACCATATGAAAATATTAATTTGAAACAGGATTAGTGTAAGTGAGTAGCAGTGCGACAATCGTCGCGTCGCGGGTCGAGGAATGCTGCTCATGATTATGAGCCTCTAGCATGGCTTGAAACTAGTCTAGTTCCTTGTCAAATAATTACGTGAGTAATCCAGAATACATGATACCTAATTAATTCAATGTGTCTGCGAAAGTTGTAATATAATTTGAAGCTTCTAAAGAAATGATTGATGACTGTTGATGAAGCGAAAGAGGTATATGTAGGAATCGTAGTAATTGGCGTTCCAGAGGTTCTGCCTACCCCCATGGGAGACAGGCGTGAAGTTATGTATGTATGTATGAAACTTCTATTTTAACCCGTGAAAGAGAAAAGAATGGAATTAAAACTTATAATATAATTGTTTTCGTCCAATGTAGCACTCCATTTTATTGTCCAATTTCAGACTATTGAATACTATTTGAAGTAAATGTACAGTCTAATAATATCTGGGAGCACGGTAGTGCATGCCTGAAAACACGTGTAAATTCAATCGCCTGACAACACTTGTAAATTCAATTATTTAGTGCGATGGCCAAATCTCAACATATCTATATAAAACATTAAAGGATTTTAATATTGATATGCGTCACTATAAAATGCTGTTAATTATTACGTAACAACTTAATGTTTCGAGTACGGAGATTCCAGACACAATTGTTTTTCAATTGTTATAGACCACGATAGTGGTCTTATAGACTGGACGTATTAAATTACCGACGTTACGTTACGTTGACGTTAATAACCGACTTGGTATTACATGGATCTCACAACTTTTTACCTGGTTTTCTAACACCAGACTTAGCAGAAAATTTGTGACAGCAGCTCACAGATTGAGATCTGGACACATGCCACTTAATAATTTTGGATTTTTAATGAGAAAAAATAATTCACCGAATTGTGAGGAGTGTGGTACAGTAGAAGATATTACGCACCTATTAAGGGAATGTGTCAGATTTCAGTCTGCAAGAGAAGTATTGTTTAGAGAGCTCGAGACAAATAAGTATAATGTTGGAATGTTCCATCATATTTTGTCAACACCTAACTCTAAGGACGCGTATAATTTAATTAAGTTTGTTTTATTGCGTTTTAGTGTATAGTTTACTAACTGTAGTTATATAATTCATTAGATTTATAAGATTATAAGGTCCGATGGGACTGACATGTACATTTGTATAAAAGTCCCTAAATAAAATAAAGAAAAAAAAAGCAAAAAACTTTTTGCCGCAGAACAACTGAGTTGCGAGACTTGGTTTTTTTTACAAGTATTGTTTTTGATGGGATCCATAACTGACTGACTTTCAATCACCTTGTAGATTAACAAATACATAATATGAACACCACTCTCAACTTTGTATACTACACAGCAACACAAGTAATATCACAGTGCACAAGTAAGCTATTCATGCAAATGCTACTGGCAAACACCTTTACAGTCTTGTGACAAACGGCTCTACGTGCCGAGGCATGGGAGCGAAATACTACAGAGTATATACAACTGTGAACACTAATAGAAAAACTCATTAGAAATTGTTGACCACTATTAGTTTCGTTTCAATTACGTTCTTAAAAAAAATATTGCCACATACTCGGATTGTCAATATACAAATTCAAATACATTACACCTAGACCCGAAACAACAATTTGTGAACCACGCAACGTGCGAGGCAGCCAGTTGCCCAGCCTCAGAAATTAATTGGCGTAAAACCTTAAAAATAACATACGTATTTTCTGAAGTATAGGCTGTCATTACGAAGGTACTGCTGAATTACAAGAAAATCTTTTTGGGTACATGAAGAAAACTGTCCTATTTCAGAAACGAAGCGTGGGAGAGCCATGCACGAATGGGCCGGTTCGATCGGAGTGATACCACGGCCTCACAGAAAACCGACGTGAAACAATATTACGTTGTGTTTTGACGTGTAAGTGAAGTTTTTTTTATTGGGACAAACCCGCCACGGCTTCCCAAAACCGCTGCAACTCCTGAAAGCCAAGATCTACAGTAGATGCAACCGTGAAAACAACGGAACACTGAAGTCCGGCCCGTCTCAGGGACATGAGTAACTATCTTGGTTCCCGCAACGAAGTGAATCAGAAGATATTATAAGAGAAGAAAAAACAAACGATGCCTGATGGTAAGCCATTCGCGTCGCTCATGGACACCTAGAACACCAGAGGCGTTACAAGTGCGTTACTGGCCTTTTGGGGATTAGAAATGTGAGAATTGTTGGGAATTCCGGGATTGGAGAAATTAGGAATCGGGGAGTTAATTGGGCCATTGGGACTCCGGTAACCTCACTTACACATCTATGGAAACCATCGTTTATATTTCTATTTATATTATATTTCTATCCATTCCGGGAACCGAACTTGTTAGCAACCGCTCTTGTGCTCTCTCGTACTACTAAAGGGGCAGGATTTTTGTTTGTTCATTATCTATATATTAAAAAAAATTAAACCCGTTTCCCGTTGTCACGCTATAACCTGAGAACGGCTAGACCGATTTGGCTGATTTTTTGTTGTGTTTGTTATTGACAGGAGAAGGTTCTAAAGAAATTCCTGGAAATCTTATGGGAACGGGAGAAAACGGGATTGGGCGTACGAAGTCGCAGGCAGAAGCACAATATATTTTACAGCCAATATTATGTTATGCATATAAGTTTATCCCCACATATCAGACAGATGACCTCATTTGACCTCGGTCGTAATTACTCGCATAACTGTTACACGAGCGAGTTTTTTGTTTACATTGCAATCAGCTGAGATGTTGACAGCAGAGGTTTATGACCTTAGTCCATTGTGATAAGACTCAAATCTTAATGACATGACGTCTTAATTGGAAATAGGGGATTCCTTTTGATATTGCTAAATATAACATAACACATAACATAACATCACGCCTTTTATCCCCGAAGGGGTAGGCAGAGGTGTACATTATGCCACTATACAATGTAACACTCACTTTTCACTATTTATGTTATTGGTCCCATGTAATAGGGGGTGAGTCTATTGCCATATACCGGGCACAATTCCAGACTCCGTGCTACTACTGAGAATATTTAAAAACCCAGTAATACTTTGCCCGACCAACCAACGAGGCACTGCTTTATCTGCTGCCTCGACGGCAGCAGATAAATTTATAACAGCAATTATCCTGTTCCGTTATAATCTCTCGGTTAACAAAACATTAGTTAGTAAGTAAGTCCCCTTTTCTCACTACCGTCGGGAATTCACCTCGAGTTACTAAGATGTTGTATAAAATATGGAGTTCGAGATAGAAGTCGTATAGTTTGCAAGTGTGCTTTGAGACGAGAAGTGGTTGAGGTATCAAGGTAATTCTTTTTTTTTTGAGTTAGGGAAATTATTGGCTATAGTCAGAATTTTAATTAGATTCCAGATTTGACAATAGCTACTGTCATTTTGTGAAATAATGATACCACATATAATAGTGTATCTAGTGATGAACACAAAAATCGATTAACAATCAGTGGGTGTGTTTTATAATAAATGTTAGAGAAAGTGACAGGATAGCAACAGCGATGACGGCGACAATTTATAAAATAACTTATTACCATAATACATCTATTTGTTTTATTTGTCATGTTCCTTCATGATTACATTTTTTCATTTATTTCACACAGTTATAAAAGAAAAGTCTCAGATCGTTAATTAATCGTCAAAACTAAATTATCGGTTCAGAAATATTTAATTTCCTGATATATTTAGTTTACGAGACTAAAATTATAAACGAGAAAAATCGATCCAGAAATTTTGCATTTCCATATCGAATAATTTCGCAACGTCACTATTTAGTACTTGTCATAACGTTGCAACACTGAAATTGTCAAATCTGGAATCGAATTAAAATTCCGAGTATAGTTAACGAGTTTCGGTATTATTAATGAGAAATTTGGGGTTACATAATTTGTTTAAGCCTTTGACTGCCGACAGAAAACTGTTGAAGGCAAATCCTCCGCTATTGTAGGTCACCGGTGACCTACGTGGCAGTTAACGTGTTAATATTATTTGCAATAGACTTCAGACTATTAGCTCTGAAGCGTTAAACATACTGACTGCCTCATTGGCTGAGTGATCGATCACTACTAGGTGAGGGGTCTCGGATTCGATTCCCGGGTCGGGCAAAGTATTACTGGTTTTAAAAAAAAATCTCAATAGTAACACGTAGTCTGGTAATGTCCCCCTATTACATGGGACTCACAACATAAATAGTAAAAATGGGTGTTACATTGTACTGTGGCATTGAGTGTCGTAATGCGCACCTCTGCCTATCCTTTCGGGATTAAAAGGCGTGATGTCATGTCATGTGTTTCAAAATTACTTTTATATGTCTATTATTTGCATAATGCGTCAATTAATTTCTTTTTGCTATAGGTAAAAACTTGTAAAATTGTATTATTGTAATAACCTGGTGTCGATTGGGCGGCGCCGATTGCTTACCATCAGGTGGCCCGTCTACTCGTTTACCTACTAAAATACTTATTAAGGAAAATTACTTCTATTCCTAATATTAGTTTTATTTATTATGCTGAGCTTTTGATATTCTTTTATTTTCACAATCGTCACTTTTTTTTTTTTTTTTAATCTGTTTTTTATTTAAGGGGTTTTTATCTTTGATATGCCAACCCCATCATACCTTTTAACAAAATGTGACCTATCAAATACATACAAAATTAAGAAAAACAAAATACAAAAAAAAAAAAAGCAATAAAAAGAAAGGAAATTGAGTTACTCATCAAGTACCTATTGTGACTAAATTACAAAATTTTTTTGTGGTTTCTGAACATGGTGAAGACAGAATTGACTGTATTAAGCCTACATCCAGTTTATTAAGCTTTAGTTCTCTAATGAGTAACTCACGTTCTCGCTCATTCCGGACACAATCCATCAGCAAATGTTGCATATCCTCAACTTTATTGCAAACTGTGCAATTTGGAGAATTGTTCTTCTTCATAAGGAATGCAAACTTAGCCGATGGGTAGTGTCCGGAACGAAGTCTCAAGACTAATTTAACATAGTATTTATTAAAAACAGTATTATCAAACCAGGGCACTCGAGAAGGTTGATCTTGGATACTTTTATACCAAATGCCTTTATTTTGTGAAATATTGTTGAAATGTAGTTTCCAAGAATCAAAACATACTGTTCTAAATTGTGTTATGTATTCCCAGTAATCAGGTACATAGTCAATTATATTACCATCGACTGCAGCCGATTTAGATATACGATCAACCTCTTCATTACCACGTAAGCCAATATGTGCAGGAACCCATTGCAATTTAAATTCCCTGCCATTTTCAATGAGAGAATTTAGATTTCTCAAAATGTCATAAGCTATCGATGCCCCTCTGCTGTAACCAGAGGTACATCGAGCTATATGTAGCAGTGAGCTTTTGCTGTCTGTAAATATCACTACCCTATTTAGATTTTGGTTTAATGTATATTCTATTGCTTGATGAATTCCAATAAGTTCCAGCGACATGATAGATACATTACAATTTATTTTGAAACCTAATTTTCTACCCAAATTCTGATCGAACAGACCAGCTCCTAAACCCTGACTACTTTTCGATCCATCAGTAAAAATTTTGTGCCATCCACTGTAATTACTATTTAATTCCATTAATAAATTGTTCAACAAAGCGCTAGGATTATAGTTTGATTTAGCACCGCGCAGACATTCAAGGTCAGTTTTTATACTTGTTTTGATCCCTATACAAGTTGTCCATGTATCTAAACAAAACATTCTTAGAATAGGTGATGTTATAATTTCTAAATGTTGTGTATCGTTATATGATTTTACTAATAGGGGTTTCTTTTTGTTTTCCCAGTAGGAGGTTAAACACAGTGTACTCAATTCCGATATAAGATCTACAGTGATATTATTTGACCATGATTTTACTTTAAGACAATATTTATATGCCAAAAATTCCCTTCTTAAATATAATGGAGGGATACACAAATCAGATTCCATTACGTGGATCGGCGTGGTCCTAATATAACCACCTATGATACGCAAAGCTTGGTTTTGTAATTTATCGAGCTTGGAGATGTGACATTTTGCACTACAATCATAAATAAATGAACCATAATCTAATCGGCTACGAATTAATGACAAATACAATTTACGGATATGTTTTGTATGAACTCCCCATGAACTCCCTGTTAATATTTTTAATATATTCAAATATCTTAAACACTTACTTGTTATTTCATTTATGTGTTTTCCCCAACGTAAACTTTGATCCAACCACACACCCAAATATTTTGTGCATTCCGAAGAATTGAGTAACTGTTCATTTATTGTAAGATGTGGTAGTATTCTACGTCTACCCCTACTAAAAATACAATATGTAGACTTACTTGGGGACAGCTCAAGACCAAGATCAGCCAACCTTCCGACTATATAATCCAATGCATTTTGTATACAAGCTTCACATTTCTTAAGATCCTTATTCTTTGTATAAATAACAAAATCGTCCGCGTATTGTGATATCACTACATTAAGCGGTAGATGGAAAATTGTATGAGTAATTAAATTAAAAAGTAAAGGAGATAACGGATCTCCCTGGGCTAAGCCCTTGTTAGTCCATCTGGTCCCTATAGTATCAATATTATCTGATTTTATTTTTAAATATCTTTTATTCAAAAAAGCAAAAATGTAAGAACAAATCTGAGATCCAAATTGTAGTTTATCTAGAATATTAACTGCTAAATCAATTGATATATTGTTGTACGCGTTCTGAATGTCTAAGAAACATGCTAGTGTAGGGATATTTTTTGAGAAACCAATCTGTATATAGTTAATTAAGCGAACAAGAGAATCTAAACAAGACAAAGACTTTCTGAAGCCAACAGTGTAGGGTGACAATATTTTCTTATTTTCTGTAAACCATTCCATACGTTTTACCAGCATTAAATGAAATGTTTTGCATAAGCACGATATTAAAGATATGGGTCTTAGTTTAATATCTTCTGAAGTGTTATTAGCTTTAGGAATTGGTATTATTTGAATATTTCGCCACTGAGTAGGTACAATACTTGATTTAAAGATGTTATTGTATAAGCTAAGTAAATAAGTTTTAGTTATGTTAGGAATATTTTGAATCATAGAATATGAAATCTCGTCCTCGCCTGGTGCGGTATCTTTTTTCTTCATACAGTTTTCCAATTCTTCCATATTAAAGTCACGTTCTAGTATATCATTTTTGGACAAAAAATCTGGTATTTTATTTGAAACATAGTCAGGTGACAAGGAACGAAGTAATTCTTTTTGTTTTTCTATCGGGGGATGATTAACTGATTGTTTATATCCCTTTATCCATCGCATATGTCGCCACATATTAGAAGTCGACATTGTTTGGTCAATGGAATCACAAAATGCTTGCCACCCTAACGATTTCGCTTTTTGTATCATTTTATGAGATTCTGCAATTTTATTTTCTAATCTAGTTAAATTATCAGGTGTGGGATTGCGTCGAAATTTTGACAAAGCTATTCTGCGTTGTGCTACAATGTGGGAAAGTTCTGGCGTCCAATAGTTTTTTGGTTTAAATGTTTGGGCAGGTTTGGAACAACTTTTAATAAATGGAATGTACCTATTAGCAGCCATATTTATGCTATCCACTAAAAAGTTATACATATCTTGTACATTATTGAATTCCGGATACACTATTTCCGATAAAAACCCTCGATATTTAGTCCAATTAGCCTTTTTATAATTTCTTTTTTTAAACACAGTGAAATTATTAGGGATATTTATTGACATTCTAATCATAAGATGATTACTACCTAAATTTTCATTGATTACTGTCCAGTTAATTTTTATAGCAATGTCAGAGGAGGCAAAAGATATATCTGGAGACGTTTTCTGCAAATATCCATTAACTAATTTAATTCTTGTATGATTAGAATCATTGAGATAAATAAAATTACTTTCAAGAGAGGAGTCCATTAAATGAGTTCCTCTTGTATCCGTTCTAGTTGACCAATTGACATGGTGGCCATTGAAATCTCCAGCAATTAATGACTTTTCCGAAAATAATGAAAATACCTGTTCCCAGTCTGACGGCTGCGTAGACACAGAAGATGGACAGTATAAAGAAACAATATTTTCTAAATCTTCACAGTTCACTAATTTAACACTTACTGCTTCTATACCAGTATTCAAAAGTTGACATGAATTAAAATGTGATCGTATGGATTTATGCACAAAAATCGCAACCCCGCCATAGGAATCTATTCTGTCTTTTCGATAAATATTATACCCACTTACATGAATATTAGATTCACTATCTAACCATGTTTCACTCACGATTGCAATATGTATATTTAGTTTTTGTAATATATCTGTAAACGAACTTAGCTTAGGTTGTAAGCTTTGTGCATTCCATTGAATTATATTGACCTTGACATATTTATTTGAATTATCCATTAATAAAGTTAATAATTTTATCAAGGACGTTTCCTTTTATAAAACAACCTATTATAATCTTCTTGAATTCTTCATATACAATTTTAAACAGTGATAATATTTTATCTTCAAATGATTTATCTGACACAAATATTCTATTCAGTTTAATTATAAATTTCTTAAAATCAAATTTGTTTAGTAAGTGTTCATCTCTTTGATAGTTTTGTTCTTCATTTTGTGAGTCATAACTATCGATATCTTCTTCCATTAATGTCTCATTCCTATACCGCTTTTTCTTTGTAGTGGTTTTTTCGCCATGGTTGTTATTGTTATTATTTATAGATAGTATTTCCTGAGGTATCTCTTGCTGTTGAGTTGTTTTTTTTGCATTGGATTGTCTCTGCTTTTGTTCTGTATGATCTTACTATTAGGGCTTACTGCATAATTTTGCACTGATTTTTTCAATATACTACTAAATGTTGCCGGCGCGTCACTGTCTAAGTGTGTGTCCATTGAAGTTCGCAAGTTATTATGTAAACAAGTATTACGTTGTTGTTGTTGCTGTTCTATTAATATCTGAAGGGCCTTTCTATATGTGACTTGTTCAGTGCTCATAATTTTTCTTATATTCTTTTCTTTTACAAAAAACGGACAGTTTTTATCCAATACGAAGTGGTTTCCCTTACAATTAAGGCATGATATTTTAGTTGTATCACAATTATCATGATTGCCCCCACATTTTGGACACATCTTTTTTTTTGTTGGACAGTACTTTATTATGTGACCAAATTTCCAACAACCAGAGCATTGTGTAACAGGAAATACATACGGTTCAACCTTTTTTTTTTTTTTTTTTTTTTTTTAAGGGGGGAAAAATCATCGAATGACTTCTCCCGCCTGGGTGAGGCGGGAGGGAGTGTCAGACTCTTACTGACTAAAAACCACCCCGTTCCTTCTCCTGCACGTCGAGCCGGAGCCCCGGTTACCCGTTAGGTTCTCCGCGACTCCGAATCGGCATCGGCCGTATTGGGCCCCATCTGTGGTGGTCTGATGGCTCTTTGAGGCGCGCGCGGAACGCGACGCGCCGTACGCTCGGGTCTGTTTCTGGTCGGACGGGGAGCCACCCATGCTCGCCGTCCGCAGGCCCGCGCTTACGGTGGCCGGAGATCGTCTCGCGATCCCCGACGCCCGGTGTGTCCTTCGCGATGGCTGGGTTGCAAGGAGGCTGCGCTTCGCTGCCTCACGCGTCCCGCCTCCTCCTTAGCTAGCATCACTGCTTCGCAAAAGGAGGAGACGGCATCCCAGTCCCCCTCGCTCCGCATCATGGCCTGCACTAGGCCCGGACGCGAGAGGTCGCCATCGCCGATCACTTCCCTGAGGACACGGCGGTGCTCAGCCCACGAAGGGCATTCTCCCACCGTGTGTTCCACCGTGTCCTCAGGGCGGTCCTCGCAGTGATGACACCCGGGCGTTTCCTCCCGCCCCATCAGACACAGGTACCTCCCGAAACTTCCATGTCCGGTGAGGACCTGCGTCAGGCGGTAGGTGAGGACGCCGTAGCGTCTCTCAAGCCACTCCTCAAAGAGGGGACTTACCGCTGCGATGGCAGCGAGCCCAGCCCTCGGTTGCGACAGTCGTTGCTGCCATTCCGCCATGAGATCGCGCCGGAGCTCATCCCGCCACGCACCTATTTGGCGCGGCAGCGGGGTTTCGCCCCGGCGACGTGCCTCCGCGCGCATGCCGTACACGCGCGCGAGACGGTTCAACCTTAAGTCGGCAATCATAGGCATATATATAATTCGGTAGATGATTGCTTTTAAAACAGATTCTCACGGATTCACTTTCAATCCATTTACCTTCCGAGTCTATACGTCGCAATCTCTTTACGGATATTATCTCAGTATCACTTTCAAATATATTCCTTAGTTCATTTTCAAGTAATTCCAGATCTACTCCTTTAACCACACCATAGGATAGGGACAACTCATCTATTAATTGACATCGACATCCCATATCTTTAAATTTTTCACATTCCAATAACTTAAGTGCATCCTTTTTTTCTTTAAATTGAATAATAACCTTATTAAAACTTTTATATTTTATTCTAGTTACATTTGTTATGTTTTCTGATCTTAATAATTTAGCTAATGCCATCTGTTTGGGTATGTTTTCTAAAGATGTTACACATACTTCGGGTTGAGTGGTGTTATTTAAATCATTAAAATTTTCTACGTCTACCTCCTTGTCATTTTGCGTTTCAATTGATATGCTTCTAATTAATCGTTTAGGTCTCCTTCTATTTACAGTAATAAAGTCATCATCATCACTTATTTCACTCCCTCTCTCTTTTCTCTTCTCAGCTGCTTTTTTTACATTTTCTTTGATTACTTCTTGACATATTGACTTCTTGACTATTGTTGGTTCTAATGATTTATCCAAATCACTTTCACAAGTACGTATTATCTCCATATTATCACTACTTTCTTCTTCTTCATTCTCCATAATTAGGTAATATCAATAATATCAATAAACTTTATTTGTGTAGCACTAATCGCGAAACCGATTTATCAAGCAGCGTAAGTATATACGCTCGCACGAATCAAGTTCGCAAACACAATCGTCACTTATTTGTACCTTTTTCCATTGTTCCAGATCACCATGCAGTCCCCAATTCTCCTGTGTTTCGCTGCTGTCCTGGCGTGTGTGTGCGCTCAAGTCAACCGGCTCCCAACGAATGATGAGACCAGGTTCTTCAACTTTGAACGCAACGCTGGCAGGGGAAGGATCTTTGGAACACTTGGCAGTTCTGATTCTGGTCTTTTTGTAAGTAGTCATCATGAACTGGACACTCTTTTGATAGGTTATAAAAGATAAACGGAAAAATATTTCTATCCTAGTGTTTATTTGAACATTTTAAAGGTGTTCTTCACCTTATGTTAGTAATTATGTTATGTTGAATTTTTAAAAAGAGTCCATCAGAACGTTTTTGTAGTATTATTAACTTTTTGGTGTATTATTATAATGATCTGTTTTGTGTTATCGGCACTAAGTATGCATACTTACTTGTAGCGCTGATATCAGCTAAAAAATTGTCAAAATTTCTGAGGCCGTGTGCTGCGTTGGGCGTTTCATATAATCTATACCTATAAGATGAGGATTCGAGACAGCAATGAAATAATATGATACATCTATAACAACAAAGTTTTATTTAAATAAAATAACAATATTTTTATTAAAATAATAAACTAAGTAAACTTGGAATACAAACCTATAATAACAGAGACAATTAATTGTCACTGCTTCAGCCCGTCGATCCTCACTTATATTCTTTAAATTAAATAACTAAAGGTAACAACACAAAGTTATCGAAATGACATGCATTCTTTAAAATATTTCATTTTGTAGGTATAATTTAATAGACGTTTTTCGTATAATACCTATGTCACCTTAACCAAAGACAATGCAAAGCAAGGCTTTCATCTATAAGATCAAGCGCTGCATGCAGCGGGTCGCCCGTCACATGCTAAGTACTTACTACTCAAAATTATAAAAATAATATTAATATTTCTACACATCCAACAATCAACCTTCTTGTAAACACGGCTACACATCGAGCTTTACATAACCAGTATAAACTGAACGTTAAATGTGCGGAGAGATGATGCGACGCGACACCAGGATAAACTGGTTTTGTATAGATTGATATGTGGCCGTGTGTACTCATGTCTAATCTACATTCTCTATTTGCTTCTATAGGGCCGAGGTGGCTACAAGCAGGATATATTCAACGACCACCGTGGTCGTCTCCAAGGTCAGGCGTATGGCTCTCGAGTGCTCGGCCCAGCTGGAGACAGCAGCATTCTTGGTGGCAAACTGAACTGGAACAACAATAACGCTAGAGCTACCCTGGATGTCCACAAGGAAATCGGGCGAGGCAGTGGCGTAAGTTTCTTTTAGAATAAGGTAGTAAGCCGGTAAACGAGCAGACGGATTACCTGATGGTAAGCAATCGGCGTCGCCTACGGAGAACCGAAACACCAGAGGCGTTACAAGTGCTTTACTTTGGGAATTAGGAATTTGAGGATTATTGGGGTTTCAGGCATTGGGGAGATTTGGTAGGAGGGTACAATTACCCTAATTACAGTAACCTCACTTACACGATGAAACACAACGTAAACGTCGATTTTCTGTAAAGCCCTGGTATCACTCCGGTTGACCCAGCCCATTCGTACCGAGTGCCGAAGCATGGATCTCCCATACTTGCACATACCAAATGCACAGTTTGCGGGATATTCTTTAGTGGCTGGCAAGAAGCAAGCATAAGAATGACTCCATAAGTACCGACAAAAATCAACTAGGCCATAATTGGGATGATGCCCGGGCATGAAAATTAAAAATCACTTTAGTCCGTAAGTTAGGCAATGAAAAAATATTAGAGACGTATTTTTTATTTTGTTGTATAATACAACAATACTTAGATAAAACGAATTAAAGTTTAGGAGTGGGGGCTAAAACGACATTTCTACGTACCAGTAATATGTACATAGAAGTGACGTCACGCGACATTTCAAATCAATATAATTATCGTCAAAAGTATTCGTTTCCGTAAGAAAATTAAAAATACCTCTGTAATGATTTCAAATAATCTACCAGATGGACATTAAAATAAAAATTAGGCATCTACCCTATTAACAGCCTAGTAATTTTACGTAATTATTGACTTCAATTACTTTATCCCTTCGTTACAGGTATCCCTTACCGGTGACGGTGTTTGGAAATTGGACAAGAACACTAGATTAGTCACTGGTGGAAACTTCCAAAAGCAATTCGGACATCATACGCCGGAATTAGGCGCCCATGCTGCTATTGAGCACGACTTTTAAGATTTGAGTTGAAAACACTGTCTTATCAATGGTAGATAAGTCATTAAATCCATTGAATAATCTACATTTAAAATAATCAGGCTGTGAAAAGTTACATTTTATTCAATAAGTTATTCATTTCATATCATTTAAATTTCGTATTGTTGTGTAAGTAATTGCATTTATTCGCACAAAGAATGATGAAAAACGTATTATTTTGTAGATAATTTAAAAGTGCCAAACTTTAATGTATATATAAAAATAAATATTTAGTCTTAATTTCAATATTTTATTAAATAAACAATAATTTTATTTTAATAGTAAACTCTATAATTTTATTTTAATAGTAAACTCTATAATTTTATTTTAATAGTAAACTCTATTAAAATAAAATTATTGTTTCTATTTTTCTAATTAGTTGCCGGGGCTCCGGCTTGATGAGCAGGAGAAGGAACGGGGTGGTTTTTAGTCAGTAAGAGTCTGACATTCCCTCTCACCTCACCCAAGGCGGGAGAAGTCATTGGATGATTTTCCACCCTCAATAAAAAAAGTTCCTATACCTTTTTAGGAATTAACATACATTTGCCCCTATGTGCTTACGAAGTAAAGGCCACACTACAGGCAAATGCAAATATAATCAAAAATTCTCCCCTAAAATGACCATTCCACAACGACACCAAATGAACTTTATCTAGTACCTACATCTATTAAAATTGGAGTGTCTGTTTGTAATATTCAAATAACCTCTGTTTACTACACACGTAAGTAATTGTATCAAAATATTTCTTACAACTTTTGTCCATCAGACTGCCTATTCGTTCTGGCTAGTTCTCTTTTAGTCTCTGAAATGGCTGGATCGATTTTGTCGGGACTTTTATTGGCATCTAGAAAGACGCTAAAACAGGTGACATATACAAAATTTCCACATAAGTTTAATAATATCTACTAATGTACCAAGTCTGCGGTGAAATGGAACCAGTTCAGCATGTGCAAGACAGGCAAATGTATCTACCAGGCCAGGAAGCAACTTAAGTCAGGTTTTCGGTTCTCCACGCGGACGAAGTCGCGCGTACAGCTAGTTACAAATAAAACCCAAAAGTATTAAATACCTTTAAATCCTGTTGTTCTCAATTAGGCTCCTCAAACCACAACTTCTAAAGCTTTCTACCCTGTTATCTTTAAGCCCAAACCTTTCAATCCCTGGAGATACGCACTTGTCTACACATACTCAAAACTTTACAACTTATTTAATTATTCAACCGTCGACGCTCGGCACAACTCGTGGAAACTCGGAAATACTCGGAGGTACTCGGCGGAACTCGGTAAACAGTGAAACTTTGACAATTACTGGCATTCTGAGGCCTTAGTACGAGTTTGATTTACGTTTAAAGTATTCGAAACGAGTATGCGTTCGGCACTCAGAGGCCTTAGTACGAGTTTCATTTACGTTTAAAGTAATCGTAACGAGTTCGCGTTCGGCGCTCCGATTGGTTGCTTCATTGGCGCCGGCCAATCACAGTGCCGAACGCGAACTCGTTACGAATACTTTAAACGTAAATGAAACTCATACTAAGGCCTCTGATTGGCCGGCGCCAATGAAGCAACCAATCAGAGCGCCGAACGCGTACTCGTTACGATTACTTTAAACGTAAAACAAACCCGTACTAAGGCCTCTGTTGGAAGTAGCTGTAGAGTTTGTTTTTGTTGCAGTTTTCGAAACTATGAATGCTTTTTTTATGAACTACAAAGGGTGTTGTCGAAACTAATATGGTACTCAAGTGTTATTATTTTAGTATATACATTGCTCAGTTATATTTTACGTAGCTATTTAAACTAGTCACATTAGAGAGTTCACTGATTTTGACAGCTATTTAAGATGTTTTAGATTTAATTTCCAGATCAGGTAAAGTAAGTACCTAAGTACTTATATTTCTGGTTTGTACTTGTTAGAAAGTTTCATGTTCATAAAGAAATTGCAGAAGTTAGTGTTAGCGCCATCTATCCAAAATATATTGAAATATTCTGTAGCGCCTATTTACTAAAATGTTTTACAAGACGTTGTTAACTCTGAATCAGATTTGTTATGCAAATAATATTTAAATAAAATAAAGAAACTTTGCAAACGTTAAAAAAGGTAATTTTGATTATTTATTAACGGAACAAAAACAAATTAGATCATGATTTTATGTTACTGCGCCACCTATTAATTTTTTTCTGAACTGTTAAAGCACCAACAGGTTCTAGTCAACTACGGCTGTTCGCTTTGTAATGGTTTCAGTAGAAAATCATAGATGGCGTTATCTTAAATAAATGAACATTTGTAACATGCCTTTAGTTTCTGAAAGAAAATATTAATATTACTTTTATTAATTCATTTAATGTGCTTTACGATATGAAAATAAAATAAACTAATAAAGAAACGCTGTTTTACTTGAAATAATTTGAAAGAAATCAATTTATCCGGCGCTTGCAAGAACACGTAACGGATGTAATCAATTGATCACGACATGGTACTTAGCAGCAAGTTACCAAGTAGGTACTTGATGTAAAGACAAAATGAAAAGAAACAAACATTGGTCTAAAATTGTCCCTATGATTGCATGACAGTGCCGATCGAGACATCTCTGGTTGGTTTCCCATTGCAGGCAAAATTTAAATTTCGAACTGATTTAAATCGTATCGAAAATTTGTTCATACAAAAGTACTCTCTAAACATCGGAAATAATGTTTATAATGGAGTGTACAGCGGTCACCGGTGACCGCTTGGGGATTGACTAGTATACATGACCTTGCTGTCATAGAAAATTTTTACCTACAGTAAATCAAGGACATTGGTCTTTGGGTCCATACCTGAATCCTGAATAACAACTACCAATAAGTGCCCATCACAAAAATATATCAAAATTATGTTTAATACGTCCACGGAGAACGTAAAAGTCACCGGGGCTCCGGGTCTTAATGCAGGAGTAGGAAAGGGGTGGTTTTTAGTCAGTAAGAGTCTGACACTCCCTCCCGCCTCACCCAGGCCGAAGAAGTCATTCGAAGATTTACCTCCTTCGCGGGCCTGCGGACTGCGAGCATGGGTGGCTCGCCGTCCGACCAGAACCAGACCCGAGCGTACGGTGCGTCGCGTTCCGCGCGCGCCTCAAAGAAAAATCAGACCACCACGGATGTGGCCCAATAGAGCTGATGCCGATACGGAGTCGCGGAGTACCTAACGGGTTACCGGGGCTCCAGCTCGAAGTGCAGGAGTAGGAACGGGGTGGTTTTTAGTCAGTAAGAGTCTGACACTCTCTCCCGCCTCAACCGGGCGGGAGAAGTCATTCGAATATTTGCATTCTTAAAAAAATACGTTATATAATCTGAATGTCGGTCTTTCAACTTATGAATTGTCGACAAAACGATGATTAGATAGATAGACATGCTGACTTTATATGACAACATACCTAACAGATATCAATCAATCAGTATGATATTGGAGAACTTGTATGACAAGATGTATGATTTTGATGGACGTTGAAGATAAAGAAGTACGTAAAGTTCGTAGTTGGTGGCGCTTAGAGGTGCTGTCTACCGCTATGACAAAAGCATGCGTTGTTACAATTCCGAACTTCATAATGTTACTAAAAAAGTTAATAGGTACACATAACATCACGCCTTTGTCACTGAAGGGGTAGGCAGAGGTGCACATTACGCCGCATCACTTAATGCCACTGTACAATGTTACACCCCCTTTTCACTACTTATGTTATGAGTCCCATGTAATAGAGAGTAAGCCAATTGTCATATACCGAGCACACTTCCAAACACTGTGCTACTACTGAGGATTCATAAAAAACCCAATATTTCTTTGGCAGACCCGGGAAGGGGTCTCAGGAAGACCCATTCCTATCGTACTTGCGACCACTCGGCCAACGAGCAGCAAAAATTTAATAATATTGTTCTTATCCAGAAGTGAAACTTTAGGTTGTATCCTTAGCGTAGTAGTTAAGGCAACTAGGGGGTGGGTGTTTCTTCAAAAAACTTTAACTTTAATTTAACAAATCATTATCTTCCCGCGTTGTTAAGCATCGCAGTAACTTATTAGCATCTGTATTTTATTGCATTGGGAGAGAGCAGTGACATGGCTCAATTTTTTGAAACTAAACTTTGTATTTTAATCAACAGAATTGTTAACTGTGGCTTAAGGATAATGACGCGTCGCGGAGAACCTAACGGGTAACCGGGACTCCGGCTCGACGTGCAGGAGAAGGAACGGGGTGGTTTTTAGTCAGTAAGAGTCTGACACTCCCTTCCGCCTCACCCAGGCGGGAGCAGCCATTCGAAGATTTTCCCCCCTTAAAAAAAAAAAGGATAACCTCTTGACTGCCGGTATATAAGACACAATAGAAAATGCATTGTGTCTCGCGTAGATCTACGTTACGGCACACGACGGGATAATGACGCCGTTAATTTTTGTTTTTTTTTTTGGAGAATCACCCAGGTTGCAGTGCAACATGTCGTACATTGATTTCTGCACGGAACAACTGTTTGTGTGCTACCTACACAAACCTTCTCCTCTTTAAGACTAAGATACCATATGTTACGTTCAAAATACTTTGAAAAATATAACCACAATAATATTATGCACACTATTACTAGTCTTTGCTTACCACCAGGTGAGATAGTGGACAAAGGTCGGCCATTATAATATAAATAAGTCGAGAAACTCTCCCCACTAAACGAGGCTTCTCTCGTATGTTTGAATACAGAGAATCGCACCATTCTCTGACATACCTGAAACTGCCACCTCCAACCCGCCTGCCAACCGTGGCAATTGGGTACTTTCCTTAATGAAAAATAAATTATTTCGACTGTTCAATACAATAAAATATTAAAAAATAATCACACTTTCATTCATTGATTGTGATAGTGAACTTAGTATTTTTCTATTTTTAAGAAATAGGTAAGTATAGGCTGTTTTACGCTAAAAAAAGTCACAATACACAATCTCGTACAAAATTCATAGAAAACTGTCGTTTTTCACAGTTCGAAAAAGTAGTGAATTTGACTAGTTGGCAAGTAGTCAAATTGAATAATTTTATTGAAATGTTAAAAACTATACTTCGATCGCAACTTATCACGTCATCATATTTCAGCGTCAAACAGCATACCTATATACCTTAAAATTAGCGTGAAAAAATCCAAATGTAGGTAAATTGTGAAATCAATGGATGAGAGTATGATTATTTTTTAATTATTTATTGCATTGAGAAGTTGAAACAATTTATTTAAAACCTAGGAAACTAGGAAACTAGCCAATTATGATAAACCTATCTTATGCAAAAGAGGTTTATTGTTCAGCAGTGGACTGTCATTGGCTGTTGTTGTAATGTATAGATAATATATTATCCAAAGATTGTTTATAGTGAAGCAGTATGCGGCTGCAAATCTGTGGATATAATAATATACTAGGTACACCGTCCGGTTCTACCATTCACTTAACCGAAGTTAGGAAACGATAAATCTTCGAAGATTTAACCCTTTGATTACCGTCATTATAGACACAATTAAAGAACAATGGGTTGCATTCATCGGTGACCGCTCGGTATTTGACAGTTTAACGGTGTACAAGAAATAGATTTCATATCTGCGTCCGGCGCTGATTACATCGTTGTTTGTTTTTGTCTTCGAATTCCTTGGATGAACGGAATTGTGATTTACTTGCATTGAATAAATATCTAGTATTCAGTACTTATTAATATTTTAAACAGAAATACAATAACGATACGCCTTTAATATGAAATCGTTGGCGTAATACAATCATTACAAATTGGAACCTTTTGTTATTCTGATGTAAGTATGTACAATTGTACATACCTACATTAGGTACTCAGATCAGAAGTTTATGCGTGAAATAGTAACAAACAGAAACACACACACACACTCACATACATCCTCACAAACATTGGTGAACTGACATTAAATGTAACACTTTATTTTCAGCAGTTATGTTATAAATTCCATTTAATATGGGGTGTTACTATTAAATAATACAATTCTTCGTTGTTAAGTTACGCTAATCACTACTGCACAGAGGCCTTAGTACGAGTTTGTTTTACGTTTAAAGTAATCGTAACGAGTACGCGTTCGGCGCTGTGATTGGTTGGTTCATTGGCGCCGACCAATCAGAGTGCCGAACGCATACTCGTTTCGAATACTTTAAACGTAAATCAAACTCGTACTAAGGCCTCAGAGCGCCGAACGCGTACTCGTTTCGAATACTTTAAACATAAATGAAACTCATACTAAGGCCTCTGGTCAGTTTGCGATCCGATTTTAAGTTTCTGACAAGCATCAAAAAACTATTGAAGGCAAATCCTCTGCAGACAACAATCGTCGGCAATCAACGCGGTAGTCTACATGTTAAACTTGGTTTTATAATTCGCGGTTCAACCTGGCTTTTTCCATTAGCCCTTCACACCATATAAGGCATTACAAGATAGTCGATGAAAGTGCAGCTGTCGTATTCCAGTGTTCGATTTTCATCTGTTAATTAAAATCATATAGATTACGATTTTTTGAAATGGTAATTGAATCTGTAAAATAGTAATATTGTTATATCTTACATAACAACCTGCACCTATCAGTATCTATACATGTCACTTGTTTTTTAGCGTGTGAAATAAAGATTTTTCTTTTCTTTATTTATTTAACATAACATAACATCACGCCTTTTATCCCCGAAGGGTTAGGCAGAGGCACATTATGCCACTGTACAATGTTACACTCACTTTCCACTATTTATGTTATGAGTCCCATGTAATAGGGGGTGAGCTTATTGTCATATACCGGGCACAATTCCAGACTCCGTGCTACTACTGAGATTTAAAACCAGTAATACTTTGCTCGACCCGGGAATCGAACCCGAGACCCCTTGCCCGGCCAATGAGGCAGTAATACTTTATTTCTTTCTTTCTTCTTTTATAGTGGCACCGCACCAAGCCAGATAGTGGCCAAATGTAGGCCCATCAAATATTATAAAAAAAACCTATGCTTAGCCCTTCGGCGGCGAATAAAAGAACCCTGATGAAATATGAACGCATTTACTGATTACTATTTGTCTATTGTTTTATCTATGGATGTCAACTTTGTCTTTGGATGATTTTCTTTTTTATTTTATCTGTGGTTTAGCTAGCAAAATAAGTTTCGTCATTGTTAAATTACGATCTGTCTATTATTTAACACGTTAACTGCCGCGTAGGTTACCGGTGACCTACGTTAGCGAAGGAATTGCCTTCAGCAGTTTTCTGTCAGCAGTCAAAGGCTTAATATTTCCCTAGAGTTAGTTCAATTAATATTATCCATCTTACATGTTTATATTGCATGTCTGTTTAGTTTTAAGTCAGTTTCCTATCTCAATTTTCTATTTGTTATTACACTCTGTGTCATTATATCATTATTACATTTCCTGCCCTAGGTCCACAGGAAGAAATTCCAGTAGGAATAGGTGGTACCTTTGTACACATATGTGTTGTCCTGTTGTATGTGTGTACATAAATAAATAAATGTGTTCATCGTCTTAATGTTAATGTTTTCTGGTGCACACAATAAATTATAATATTATATGCACCAGATGTTACATCGACCAGTAAACGACTTTTACTTGACATTACATAACCCCAGTTAGGTACTTACAAGCCGTATAGTCGACATTCACAAAACAAAAAACAAGTAAAGCAAAAACAAGTACGCATCGCCTCGCATTCTGAATTCACATTCACATCACATTCAAATTAAGAATGTTATTTTTAAATTTCGTGTTTTAATGTACCAGTCAAATTGCTTCCGTGGGTGTTGATTTGTCGATAATGAGAATTTTAAAATTGCTGCAATGCTATTGGTGCAATTGCCGAGTAAGAGGACTTGGGTACAGAATAAATTGTTAGATTTGATATTATGATTTATCAAGCCGTGTGGTGATAACAAAATATTGTAATACACTTGCTTCTGCTCGCGTTCCCGTGGGATAAAATGTAGTCTATGTGTTATTTCAGATTCTGCAGTTTGAAATGAGCACCTAGCTTCACCTGGATTCACAGACGGACTGACTGAAAGACTATTATTTGTTTTGTATTTGACCATAATCTATCCTTGTTCCAAATTTTAACCCGATTCCTTCGACCGTTTTGACATGATTGAGTAACAAACATATATATTTTAGCATTTACCTCTATAATACCTATATTTATAGGAAGTAGGTGAGTGGGATTATTTTTTAGCATCCATCCTCATCTCCGTGGACGTAGACTTGTAAAGGACTACAATTTAGGAATCGGATAACATCACTGTTTGATACATCTGAACCATTTTAATTGTGATCTACCCATCTGTCAAATGTGTATGTGACAAACCCCTCTTATCTATACAGCAGCTGTAGCCAAATGCCACTTATAGCGCTTGTCTACATGTAGAATATAAAACCAAATTATATTGTGTACGTCCCCCCAACTATTTTCTCCACCCCTGTACTCATACAGTAAAATAGTCGAATCGAGAATTTAAAATTGTAAATTTATGCTTTATGCAATAAAAACTATTTTATAAATGTTAACAAAATAACAATTCTAGATTAGCTCAAAGCGTCCGATACGCATGAACTAGTATCTAGGTTACTCGCCAGCTCGCTGCAGTAAATTGGATAATGTCATTAATTGGTGACAATTTTACTAGTTATTTCCACTTCTTTTCCAACTACACACTAGTATTTTGGAAAATTTTCTAAAAGAGTTTTAGAAAATCAGCAGCAGTTCGCGACACGACGCTGTGACCTTTTTTTAAGCGGGGAAAATCATCCAATGTCTCAATGACTTCTTCTGCCTTGGGTGCGGCGAGAAGGAGTGTCAGACTCTCTAGAAGTCTATACTGAGCCGGAGGCCCAATTATCACCCCCCCTTCCCCAATCCCTAACAATCCTCAAATTCCTAATCCCAAAAAGCCGGTAACGTACTTGCACGCAGAAGTTGTTCCAGGTGTCCATGGGCGGCGCCGATTGTAAATGTAAATGGTGACTTACTTAACTGCAGTTAAAAAAAGACTGAATTAATTAACTGAGTTTAGTAAAGGTAAACGTAAAAACCCACGACAGACGAACAAGTCGATGTCTATACGTCATTGTAAGAGGTGAATGTATCAAATGTAATATTTTCTTAAATGAAAATAAATTATATTGACTACATTAATCAACCGGTTGATGCATTTTAAAATAATTACATAGGTAGCTATTACCAATGAAAATTGTCATTAACAATTCACTCATGTATTTTGTTCAGTCTCAAAATGAGTGTTATTTTAACAAAACAACGAATTAAACATATAGTTTTTTGTGTTCTATTAGTTTTACTAAATAGTATAATAAGGTATCGTGATTTTGTTTTCTGATAAAGATTAGGTATGATTACTAGTTACCATATTTTCCAGAATTTCCCTTAAAAAACTGACCAAGTCAAGGTTTATAAATAATGTCATACAAAACTCACATAAAACAATGACTTCACCAGTAAAAGTTAACATCCAAATTCAAATACAAAACATATCGCAGACGAAACGTAAACGCAAAAAACTGCGTTAAACAGACGAGTCGGTGTCAATTCGCCTAATGTAAAGTGAATGTTATTTATGTCAAGATTTACTTTTAAATTTTTTATGTTCTATTCATGTCAAGTAAAAGGTTAACCGCAATGGAGGAAGTCGGGTGCTGAGTGAATGATTGACGAATTATTCTTAAGTTACGTTTCATACTTTTTTATCTACAAATTATGTTATTAATAGCTATGTGTTATGAAATGTTCTAAATTGTGTTAATAAAATAAATTGGTAGACAAATGTGTTGCTAAGCGGAAAATTTAGAACTTTAATCAATGAATAGCAAGGTTTGTCCATGGGTGGCTCTGACCGATTACCAGTCAGGTTGCCCGTCTATTCGTTTGCCACGTTCCCTTACTAATATTATAAATCGGAAACTGAGTTTGTTTGTTTGTTTCGCTTTCACGCCGTAATTACTAAACCGATTGCTTTGACTTTTTGCAGATGTATAGTTAGAAGCCCGGTTTAAATAATAGGGTACATTTTATCCCGGAAAAATTTGATATTTCCGAGGGAAAACAAAAGTATTGGTATAGATGGCGCTGTGTGTATTGGTAAATGTCACATTGGCTTTTATCCTTTTGTGACGCAGGCGAAACCGCGGGTAAAAGTTGGTCTTTCTCATAAAACATAACAACATGGCACCCATTAGGACAACGAAATGTAAAAAAAAGACTACCTCTATAGTAAGAACCGTGACGGTAAACTCGACCGCCAATTATGAAGTCGCAGGTTCGATCATTGGATAAACTCGTACAGAGTTTGATTTCGAATTGGGTACTTGCCAACTAATACCAAACCTTTATACCAAAGACTTGTTTAATAAATAGGTCTGATTACATTCTATACACCAAAATAACACTAACCAGCGCCGAACCTATCAAACCAGAAGTTTCGTGATCCGCAATCGGTTTTGCGATCACTTACTTTTAATCAGACCGCATTCTTCCAATTAAAACCTCTTCATGCATATTGATTGTAGTTATTGTAATTTTGCTCTCATTTTAATACGTTGCCAATCTGGTTGGAGTATGTAGACGGTTCTTTTGGGAACTACTTTCATCCATCCTTTTTGCCTTTCCAATCAGGCGCTTATGACTTCTTTAAGCCCTATTGTGGTCAAATTTTTGAGCGTCGATGAGATTCTTGGGTGATTGTTAATATATGTACGTATTATGTATGTATATAGTTTTTTTTAAGCAGGGAAAATCATCCAATGGCTTCTCCTGCCCGGGTGAGGCGAAAGGGAGTGTAAGTATCTTACTGACTAACAAACCACGCCGTTCCTTCTCCTCTGTTAAGTCCTCTGCGGCTCCGTATCGGCATCAGCCATATTGGACCCCATCTGTGGTGGTCTGATGGTACGCTCGGGCCTGGTTCTGTTCAGGTGGCGAGTCACCCGTGCCCGCCGTCCGCAGATTATGTATGTAGCAGAGTTTGCTTTTGTCGTGGTGGCCCGGAGGTTTAAGAAACAGCGCTTCTCATAGATGAGGGTGCGGGTTCGAATCTTACTAACGTCAAGTACCAATGTGACTTTTACCGAGTTATATGTACTTTCTAAGATTATTTAGACACCACTGACAAACGGTGAAGGAAAACATCGTGAGGAAGCCTGGGCTTATAATTTCTAATTATACGTTCGAAATAGCTAACTCATTGAGCAAGCGTGGTCTCGCGTAGATTTGCGTTCCACGGGTACCACGATACCACGGGTCAATGCTCAAACCTTCTCTGTGTGAGAAAATGCCTTTGGTCAGCAGTGGCCACGTATAAGCTGTTAATGTAATGACAAGTTTTTTTTAAAACCCAGTGTTATTTGCCCTACCCAGGAATCGACCCCGAGACCCCTTGCCCGGTAGTCGCACTTGCAATCATTCGGCCAACGAGGCAGTCTAAATAACTAAAAAATCAAACTTAAAACTTGTCTTAACCTAGGAATAGAACTCGAACCTCTCGATTCCTACCACTCGACCTACGATTCGATTGCATAAACATTAATATAATTATTGAATACTCCTTTAAGTGAGCAAATGCATTTAATTTTTATTATTTTACTATCTGCCTCGTTGGCCGAATGGTCGCAAGAGTGACTGCCGATGCCGGGCAAAGGGTCTCGGGTTCGATTCCCGGCATTACTGGGTTTATAAACAATCCTCAATAGTAGCACGGTATCTGGAATTATGCCCGGATATATGGCAATAGGCTCACCCCCTAGTACATGGCTCTCATAATATAATTGTATTGAAAAGTGGGTGTTACATTGTACAGTGGCATTAAGTGCCATAATGTGCACCTCTGCCTACCCCTTCGGGGATAAAAAGGCGTGATATTATGCGGAGACTCTGTTGCCATTCCAGAAAATAAAAGATTTATTATTATTATTAACTTGTGGTTTATTTATAATCATTGTTTTGAACTTGACTTTAACCTCGCTTCAATGGTTCATGTTGTGGCGAGGTCACGGGTTAAATGAAACGCGTTTCGTGCGAGCAAGATAATAATTATGTATAATATATCTAGTCTTGTGTGTTTTTCTTATAAACCTTACGCCTTTCATCACCGAATGGGTAGGCTGAGGTGCACATTACGGCACTCAATGCTACTGTACGTGAGCCTATTGCCATATATCGGTCACAATTCCGACTACGTGCTACCAATCAGATTTATTTGAATAATAATTAAGAATTTTTGATATTTTAAAGCGCAGTTCTGTCTTTTGTATGTTTGAAATAAGTTTCACCTAGAACATCACACCACCACGTTATTTCTTCATACATCAAATCTATATTATCTATACATATATATATAATAAAATAGTAGAAAAGTTAAAATTGTGCACTGAATATTTTTTTAAAAGAATTCTTGGGTCAGATCTGCAATCGATACCAAAGCCAAAAATATGATTTTTGGAATTTTTGTCTGTTTGTCTGTATGTATGTATGGGATGATCTCAAAAAGTACTGCATTGATTTATTTCAAATTTTTAATGAATATTACTAACAAGTCGGGTCAACATAATAGGCTAATTACCACACTATCGCCTACGGGACTGAATCAATTCTGAGGACATTCATTACCGTAGAATATTCCTTAAAAAAACTAATTCAAAAGCCTAAATTCTGCCAGAAGTCATTATTCTACGATGACGAAATCGCGGGCAACAGCTAGTCCATAATATAAGTACCAATTTGGAGAATTACATACGTCTAAAAAATGACGTGGTAATAAATTAGACAGTTAGCATAAAACACCTGATTCTAATTGCTCATAGTGAGTATAGGTGCAGTAAAGGTAAACCCCTAATTCTATGAAAGGAAAGGACGATATGCAATTTTGAAATTCCGGTCCCTTTCAAATTGAGTCCAAACAAGTCCGAACTAGTTCCTGAACGGGCGGCACATAACAACTGCGCCGAAAATGAAAAAAAAAAGTAAAGGTAATTGGTAGCAAAGAAGGTACGGACGGTATGTGGTATAGAGTTGTTAATACCAATGTTTAGTAATTCAATGTTCGTTTGTATGTCTGTTAGTCACTCATAAAATGCTACTAAAGTGAATCAAATCTAATGCTAAAGGATTGATTGACTCTACTATCTACTTCAGGTATAAAAAAAGGTGCCAGGTATACAAAGATTAACTCATAATAGGGATGATAAAAAATGTAATTAGTCTGTTAGTTCGATAAAGAAAAAATATTAAAAACGTATTTTTTATATTGTCGTATAAAAAAGAAAATACTAAAACAAAAAGAATCAAAGATTGGGAGTGGGAGCTAAAACGTCATTTCTATGTATAAAACGTACATAGAAGTGACGTCACGCGACATTTCAAATCAATACATCGACGAAAGCATAGATGTAATAATTTAATATGTCTGTGGTGGAACGCATTTGTTTGTGTAATAAATAAAAAATACATGTGTAATGTTTTCAAATAATCTGCCAGACGGACATTAAAATAAAAATTAGTCATCTACTCTAATATAGTATTACAATTCTACATTTTAATTAATTCACAGTTATCACAGATGTTTTATTTTAATGGCACAATTTCATGATAAAACCCTTATCATGAAATTGTGCCATTAAAATAAAACTTATGTACACAAAACACCGTTAATTAGTTCGCAGCGCTACACATCGACACTAGTATGACTACACAATATACATGTGTGGGTAATTTCATATTAATAGATATATATATAGAAACATTCGTCTATCACACACATCTTGGTATTTAAATATCATTTTTGTGTCGGTATACGTAATTATTTAGTAAATAAGTTTAAATAAAAACGAGGGTAAAGATAAAAATAACTTATAACAAACTTTGAATAAATCGAAATCAAATAATGAGCAATCGAGCTATACAATACCCATATAAATATAGTGTTTTCTCATCGTATTTTTATGTTACTGAATGGTATACAATATTTCGATGATCTCATTCACAGAGCGTTTGGCGTAATGGTTATCACCTCCAGTAAAGTGCCGCCGGATCGATTCCAGCATTCACAAACTGTTTCAAGAATTCATTAATCAAAATATTATATAAAATATTTAAAATTGGAAACAATGTTTTAATCTTTTCTTTTTTTCTATCCTATTTTTCTAAATCTTCTTATGTTAATATTAAAAGTATATACTTTATCGCATGATATTTCCCAATTCGACTAAAAGGTTTATTGGCATATTGATTAATTATTATAAATATTGAACATAAAACCACTTATTTGTATAATAAATAAATTAATTGTAGTAAAAGATAGTATTGTTTTATTTATCGACTTATCTGCTTCTTTTATAGCCTGATCTAATATTTCAAAAAACAAAAAAAAAAAGGAAAAACTACATAGTAAAATAAAAAAAGAATCTTTCAGCTGGAATAGAACTCACATCATCATTGATCATTGAAAGACGATAAAAGCGTGCTCATTAACCAGTCGACCACGAATACTACGTTAATACCCGTCAAAATGTCGGGTCATATCAATGATTGTAAATAGTTTTAACCTTACCCGTGAATTAAATTATAAAAATACATATACCGACACAAGAATGAAAATACCAATGTGAATGTGGTGGACGAATATTTTTATACACATTAATATGAATTTTTTTTTAATCTATTTTAAACCAGCACGTGTATTTCAAAAATATATTGAATAGCAATTGATTCGTGAAGAAGACAGTTATTATGCCTAATGGTGTTTTCTTTTAAAATTGTCTCAAGGTTGTTGTTTTAAGTTAATAAATACTGTCGCGGAAAACCTAACGGGTTACCGGGTCTCCGGCTCGAAGTGCAGGAGAAGGAACGGTGTGGTTTTTAGTCAATAAGAGTCTGACACTCCCTCCCTCCTCACCCAGGCGGGTGCAGCCATTCGATGATTTTCCCCCCTTGAAAAAAAGTTAATAAATACTCCAGAACTTTCTGGAAACAAAGAATGTTTTGAGCGAAGGAACGAACGAATGCCATTCAATTATAAACTGTATGTTTATTATAATTGGAGATAAAAATTTTGATTGAAACTCATAAAAGACAATTTTTTTTCTCTTTACAGTACACCATTTATAAATCATTTTCCATCATCGATTTGAAGAAAAAAATTAAAATCATGATGAAAGTGGTATAGTTTAAGCAATAAACTTCTTAGATGATGATGTTGATAGATACCATTAATGCATAGCTATGATATTTATTAATTAAAGTTGAAAGAAAAAATAAAGCAAAAGTATCAAATTGATTGACAAACATTATTCATTACATGAACAACACAAAGTCGTACGTAAAAACCAGTCTTCTAATAGAGTGAATAAAAACGAACAATAAAAATAATAGACCATTTGTAAATGAAACACAAATACGCAATCAAACTTAACAAAATTATTAAAACAAAATAAATCATGAATACGAACATAAACTCATTGAAAATGGAAGCCTGCTAAGTAATTAAATTCCATAGAAATATTACGAACCAAAATATCTTCAAGCCTTGGTAATCAAAGTTTCATTATCTGAACAAACTAATGAATATAAATAAGACAGTCAAATACAAGGGGTCTTGATAATTTCAACGGTCAAACAAATTTACAATTCGGATCATTTGAATAAATTCCAAGTTTCAATCCTTGTCCCTTAGCAAATTATTGAATTCACTGGAATTTTGGATGGGAACGATTGGTCATTTGCGCTTGGGTACTGAAGGGATTCTGTGTTCGTGAAAACAGACTCGTTGAACTAATGTTCCTGAGTTTGCTATCGAAATTATATGGAGATAGTGATTAATTGGTACCTAGGCTAAAACACTTTTAGGTTTTACCAAATTTGAGACCGCAATATTCAACCAGAAACAATATTTATCATGCCTTTTAAAGCATAAAAATAAATTTAGCAAAACATCCATCTTATATCAGAAAAATAAATCGTATTTAATTGTTCTGTGCATAATAATATTACAACTCTTGAAAAATATTATAAACGAAATCATTAAGCTAAGCTACTTAAAAACAAAGTACAAAGGTGAAACCACAAGAAAAAGCAAGTGTAATAATATACTTTATATTACAAAACAGAAAAAATATGGTCGCAAGAAAAACGTAGTCAGAAAAGACTAATGAGAGCTTTACCGATGATATTTTCGAATGTAATTGAGTAAATTGCTGTCTAGTATGTGAGATCAATAAATAACGTGGCATGACAATCTCTGTGCCTTCATTTTGTTTTAGTTTTGAGCACACTATAAAAGGAAACATATTTAATTAGATGTTTTTGCCTGGGTGAGGCGGGACCCACTTCCCCCGTTCCTTCTCCTGCACGTCGAGCCGGAGCCCCGGTTACCTGTTAGGTTCTCCGCGACATGTAGAGAAGGTCTACGGTATTAGTATTGCAACTTATTGGGTTCCTTTTCTTCTTCTAGCAATGTTATAGTTTGATTTCTTTTTTTTTATGTAACACACAGTAATGGTAACATGTTATTGGATATAAAACCTTGTTATAATATAATTAATAAATACATAATGAATAAGTACAGGATTTGATATTACAGGACTCATTTTGAAATGTTGACTAAGTATCTCCGTGATTTGTCATAATTAAATATTTTTTTTTTACTTTCAGAATTTATAGATCATTAAAATGAGCATTGTCATCAAGGTCACTACAAGACATTTGGGTTTACTTAATGGTATGGAACTTATTACAAAATTTCGATTAGCGCTTCACTTGGTTTGTTTTTGTCTAATACATGATCATTATTCGCTGTGTGAATCACCCCCACATTAAGGCTATGTTTTTTTATATAAAAATGTAGGTACCTTACTACTAATATAATTATGAAAGTTAGCAAGGACGGCAAGATAGATACTTTTCTTACTAAACTTGATAACTACTGAGCAGTTTTAGATGAGATTTATAAATGAAGTAAAGGTCAAACCTTAATTGGATTCATACTACACACTTATACACACTCTTCGTTTCTATTTCTGAAATACAAGCAAAATCGGGATTTTGATTTGAGTGGAAACATAAACAATAATATGGTTACATATTTTTTATATTTGAAAATATAGATG
Organism: Spodoptera picta; assembly: GCA_038387885.1. Lineage (NCBI taxonomy): Eukaryota > Metazoa > Arthropoda > Insecta > Lepidoptera > Noctuidae > Spodoptera > Spodoptera picta. The sequence goes on from JAZHFQ010000315.1 coordinate 42,999, forward strand.
ATAATATTAACCTTGCGTGTTTTTAGACAAAAAGTGTTGCGGTTTATCTAAAGATAAGTGTAATGTCTAGTATTTATTATTAGAAACATTCAGTTCTAATATATTTATGGAGCCACAAGTTTTTATTCATGCAGATTAGATTAGCTCACTTCAGAGTTTTTATATCGATAATACTTCAACTTTTTTACCAACTTGAGTTTGTAAAAACGTTGCTAGACTTGATATGTCATCGTATTATAATTTGTTACTAAAATGGGTTTTATATTAGGTTTTTGCTTTATCATCAAAAAAGTCTTATGTACTTAGAAGTATGTTAGAAATATGTTGTAAGACGTTCTTATACGTTTACTTTTACCAGTTACAGGTATCTCCTTGATAAGAGCGAAACTTGAATAATAAAACACGGTATTCATTGAGACTAGAGATAATAACTTCTTTAGAAAAATTTTAAACACTATCAATGATGGAATATTTAATTTACTACGACATGCCACATAACCAACCAACAGTAAAGTCAATCTACAAACAAAACCACAAGACAACAAACAAGAAAAGTAATTATTAACTAAATTACATAAAATAAAAAAAACATCATAATTAGATCACCAAAAAAAGTGGTGTCAACAGCTCTATAGAATTACCACCACCTTTCTACCACGCTCCTCTCTGAGACACTCACTTCCGTTCTCTATAAAAATCTTTGTGCATTTGTTGGAAGCTATCACTGCAAGCTTAGCCGGCACAGCCATCATACCAAGCACAGAAAAATGAAGACTTTTGTAAGTGTTCAATAATATATTATTTTTCTTCAAAGTGTTAGTAGTGCAACGTGTGACTAAGAGATGGCGTTAGTGAATTATTGGATTGTTTGCCCAAGAGGTTTTGTGTTACAAGCCTAATCGGACTTCAGTGATTTAGATTTAATTTTGTGCATTTTTTATATAGTCTTACAATTGTGTTATTAATTTTCATTAATTTTTTCATATTTAATTTCCAAAATGCATTAGTGCCATCTTCATTAACCGATTTGCTCTTTAGAAATATTATCAATTTCTAACTTAAATTTAGTGATCAATTTACAGGAAAAAAAACAATTTTTACTTCTTATTACATAAGACTTGACTGTCACAAAGTTAGAGTTACATTTCATTTAACACATGCACTTTTTACAATAGCAATAAAACAAAAAAACGAAAAAAAACTAAGTACTTAAAATTATTATCATAAAATGCCGCAAAACATCAAACGAAAAGCAAGCAAAACCACAGGCGTTTAATACAACCATGCCAAACAACCACGTTCATAAAATTCCTTTGTTTAATAAAATATCATTATGAAGTTGATAAATATCAAAACTCCTTTGTCACGATATAGATAACAATATAATCTTTGTGTTACCAAACCTTTGTCGTGTTATAACCGTTATGTTGGTTATCTAATCTATGTAAATGCTATTATAGTTATTGTACTGTTATTAAAATAATGAAAGATTATGAATAGTGTAGCGTGTTTAAGTTTGCAAAGATCAAAAAATAAACAAGTTAAATTGATAATATTCACTTGAGTGTCAGATAACAACAGTCATAATTAATTTATAATTCACTTTTTGGTGATTAACATAAAGATGATAAGGGCGAAAATGGCATTAGAGTTAAATAGTTTAAATTAATAGTTTTATGTGACCCATATTATTATCTCCGAAGAACATATTCAAATCTAATAAAATCTCAGTAGTAGCACGGAGTCTGGAATTGTGCCCGGTTTATGGCAATAGGCTCACCCCCTATTACATGGGACTTAAATAGTGAAAAGTGAGTGTTACATTGTACACTGGCATTAAGTGCTGTAATGCGCACCTGGCTCCTTCGGGGATATAAGGCGTGATGTTATGATGTAGATCAGAATAGATACATCCATGAAAAAGGACATATCTTTTGCCATACACCGAATTTAATATTAGACTCTGACGCCTGAATACTGAAAGGCTACACTCAATTTTAAGAACCGCTGAAGTATAGTTATTTCACTTAAAATTCTTTGTAAAAGACAGAGATGGCACCACATATAAGTACAACTTAAAATTGGGATGATGACGGGGTACGAAAATTAAAAACCTATCTAGTCCTTAAGTTAGGTAACAAAAAAATATTAGACACGTATTTTTTTTATTTTGTTGTATCTCAATTAGTACCTAGATAAAACGAATCAAAGTTTAGGAGTGGGGGCTAAAACGTGATTTCTACGTATAAAATGTACATAGAAGTGACGTAACGCGATATTTCAAATCAATATATCGTCGAAACTATTTGTTTCTGTAAGAAAATATTTACAGATATAGAATCTACCAGATGGACATTAAAATAAAAATTAGGCATCTACCATATTGGGCGAGAGCCTCATAATTACGATCATAGCTCAAAAATTACTTAATTACTATCATCATCGTATCAGCTACTTGACGTTCACTGCTCTGAACATAGACCTCGCCGAATATACTCGGCGACCAAAGGAACTCTCAGACCACTATTATGTAATACTAGCTTCTGCCCACGATTTCGTACGCGCAATTCCGTTTCTCCCATTCCCGTAGGATTTTAAGGACCTTTTTCTGTCATAAGAACCTTCTCCTGACGATAACACACACAACAAAAACAAAATCAGCCAAATTGGTCTAGTCGTTCTCAAGTTATGGCGTGACAACGGGAAACTAGTTTAATTTTTATATATTTATTTATTTTACATAAGTACAGATACAGACGACAGATTGAAATCGTACACAACAATCTTAATTATAAATAGTGAGCGAACCTGAAGTCCAATTACAGCTGTACATAATCCATTTATATCAAATTACAATAACTAGACAAATATATAGAAGACAACAGAATCAACACACGCTTATACCATCGGCGTAAATAAAAAGCATACCGTTAAATTCCTTAATGTATTTTAACACATAAAAACGCATTAATGTCGGCAATATCGTATTATCAAAACTGGACATCGACCTGACCGGTTTTGCAAAAGGGATAGCACCTTCACTAATTCTAAGACCAGTTTTGAGGCCTTTCTCTTTAAGTGCATGCGTAATATCGGCCACATTTATTTTTAAGAGATTAGTAGATTTGGTATCAAGATTACGTTCACTTATTGCATTTGAATTGGCATGATGTGATGTCAAATGTCGGATTGTCGTTTTTAAATCCGTGTTTTTATTTATATTTGATGGGTCGACATTTGGCCACTATCTCGCCTGGTGGTAAACAGTCGTTTATCTATTTTGGTCTTCCTATCTTTTTCAGTTATATTATTTGCAATAGATGATATGACTTCTGATCACTATGATGATAGATGACTTTTAAACTGTCATGTCCAATTTGCCTGTTAAGTGATAATGGTAAACCTTTTTACGTAGACGTTGCCTATGATTCCGTAAATTCATTATTCTGTTGATGATGATGATGAGATAGTCTAGTCTTTGCTCTTGAACTTTACTTCTATACCTCCGAAACATCAGTAAAAATATTTTCATCTATCACCATCACTACTCATCCTTGATCTACAAAAATCAACCTTACGTTAAACAAAACACAGACGGTATCGCTGTAGCACCTTCTCCACAAAGATCTTATCTCATTAGTAAAATGTTGGCTAGTATCTCCGTCTTGCAGGGGTCCAAAACTTTTACTTACGAGTCCTAATATCTCGGATCTATTACATCGTAAACCTGGAATTTCTCTAAGATAATTTGTGACACCCATAATTCTGACTATCTTGAGGACTTAAGAAACTGGATGGTGCAATCAATTTTGTTTATAATGATTTTCCTTAGCGTTTTGTCTTACAATATCCTTCTTGACTTTTTAGATTTCATAAGGACTAGGTAGTATATCTATTTAAGTTAATTCGTAGGTATAGGAATTATTAAAATGTCATAAGTTACCTTATTGATCAATTGCGCTCCCTAATACCGCGGTTAAGTAAAGGAACGTAATTTGAAACCGTGTATCCAGTAAATTTTTATTAAACTGTCAAACACCAAGCGGTCACCGGTGACCGTAACCTATTGTTCTATAATTGTGTCTACAAAACCGGTACTCGACGAGTTAATAAATAACACAGTGCACGCGTTACAAATGTGTTGCTGGATTGGGAATTATTTGAGGATCTCTCACTCATACAACGTAAGCGTTGTTTCACGTCGGTGTTCTGTGAGGCCGTGGTATCACTCCGGCGCATTCGTGCCGAAGCATGGCTCATTCAATATTCATCTTTCATAGCATAGCATATTTAATATTTATCTTTCTCATAACATTTAACTGGCGTATCCAGATAACGATATCATCGTCAAACCTCGTCAAACATAGACGACTCTAGACATAAATCCTTGGCATTCTTCCCTAACATTTCCAGCCTAGTTACCGGACCTCTACTACGGGATATATCGTCAATAAACTCACCCACGTACTAAGCGTATGATGAAAAAAACACTGATTTATTAGACGCGCAAGATTCTTTCGAAGACAAATAGTAGTTGTTGTATTTTGTTTTTTTTTCTTCTAGCAAAATTAATATGTTATGTAATGTATTATTTTGTTGTTTTGTCTCGTTGCTTTTTTGTCTTGTGTGATTGATTGATTTTGGTTCCTTTAAGATTTAATCTTTCTACCAAAAAACTTGGTTTATTTATTTGCTAACAGCTTAGTATGTTGATACTCTCTCCGGTTCAGAATTATCCCAAAGCATGTGCTTAAAATTAACTTTAGAAATATCACGTGTTCAAATGCGGCTAACCGCAAACCCCATGGGTTGTAAAAATGAAAAGGCCTACTGTGTGTAGTGATATTAGTGGTTGGCGTACCATGTAAGATCTTTATACAAAATATTTGACCATGAAAATTATGTACTTGTAATATGATAAGGGCACGGACACAAGTCCGTGGATCAATTAAATTGTTTAAGAAAAAAAATTTGGAAGGCCTATTGTTTTTGGTTTAGACACCTTGATATATAATATGTTTCACAGTAATGACTATATAATATAAGGTACTGTACCTCTAATATATGCTAATTTGAAGCATGAAGTCACGGTTTAATTGAGCACTTGTCACTTAATAGCATGTGTGTCGGATTGTTGCTCAAAATTTGCCTTGTTTCAGGCTTCTTTGTTTTGACAGGCGTTCGATTTTTGAACGTTTATGAGCATGTTCAATATAACGCCTTTCAGCAGGCTATTTGGAAGCATGTGTACCGTAACCCTTAGAATGAGTCGCGGAGAACCTAACGGGTAACCGGGGCTCCGGCTTGACATGCAGGAGAAGGAACGGGGTGGTTTTTAGTCAGTAAGAGTCTGACACCCTCCTGCCTCACCCAGGCAGAAGCAGTCATTCGATGTTTTTCCCCCTTAAAAAAAGCCTTAGAATGAGCTACCATTAAAACTATTATTCTAATTTCCAACTCCAATACCACCTCTTTTAACATCAGACCTCGAACAGGAACTACAAAATGTCCAATATATATTTATATTCTCAACACTTTCTGCAGTCAAACGCAGTCCAAAGCTCTCTAAATCCATTGTTCGATCCTTTGAGAGGGTATATCACCTCCTTTGGTTTTGTTCCAAACTTTTGTTAGCCTATTTGAACAATTTCAACACCTCATTTGGCGTACCTTATACGTTTGATCGCGTTTTGGCGTAATGCCCAAAACTGTTAGGAAGGTATATTAAGGAGATTCTTTATTGAGAATTTGAAGATGTATTTATTCAATTTCTTCATTTGAATATTTAGGATTTAATAGGGTATTTGTGATTGGTATACTTGCACTGAAACTGGAATCGTGCCCGGTATATGGCAATAGCCTCACCCCCTATTACATGGGACTCATAACATAAATAGTGAAAAGTGGGTGTTACATTGTACAGTGGCATAATGTGCACCTCTGACTAACCCCTTCGCGGATAAAACTGCTATTGTAACTACACCTAGGTTAATTTTGGAAAGAAAAAAAATAGTGAGGGATTTTCTTAGTAAGACAGAATATATCTGTCTCATTAGTTAGTTACATTTTTTTAAACCGTTGCCCCGCACTGGGTTTTCTCCTGTGTCGTGGGTGCGTTTACAAACATACAAGTTCACATACACATGACTCCCAGACCCGAAACAACAATTTGTGGATCACACAAAGAGTTGGTGCGGCAGCCGGTTACCCAGCCACCGCACCAACTGTACAGTTTATGTCTATTACTTCAGCAAATCAAAGACGTAACGAATCCAAACCACAAACACCTAATTTCTAGTGCCCAAACCAAATTCACTTAAGAAATCCGTCGCATGACTAATTTCCTTTTCATTTTTTTTTTGGTCATTCACCAAGGAAATTGCAAAACTCACTTCTGACACAGTTTCGATCAATATAATTCTTTATTAATTACATTGTATTACATAAATGTGGCATTGTGTTGGATCCGAAAGTTCAATGGCACAATAGAAGAATCAACAAACCGTGAACAAGTGGTTTTTATGTGAGATCTTTTTTACGTGTCCATTCGAACGGTTGCATAGTGTGGTCGTGTTAAAGTGAATGTTATGCAAATTCTTCCATGTATGTCGTTTTTTTGTTTTGTTTGTTGGTTTTTCCATCGAATACATTTGTTCTGTCCGGTCTGGGTGTAATTGTTAGTAGTTCTAGGTTGTCGTTTAGTGTTGCTTTGTTTATTGCAGCGAAATTATTTGTTTTGTCCCTTTCTTTCGCTAAATCGGCCACTGAATTAGTTTCAATGGTAAAACTATTTTTGTAAATAATTTTATGAGTGACATCTACCAATCTGTATTTCGGTCAGTTCCAAGTTCCAACCAACCAATCAAGAAGGTCTAAAAGAAGTCTAATTTTTACCAGTGCATGTCTTAATGTTGATAATATGATCATGATGATCTACCAATCTCTTTACATCATATCCTTTATCAAGGGCGAGTCTCTTCTAAGGGGGTGACCTTTATCCAGCAGTTAACGTCTTTTTACTGTTGATGATAAATGATGTATCACTACAAATAGTATCACTATAACATCACGCCTTTTATCCCCGAAGGAATCGGATTTCGGATCACACACAGATTTAACAACCACTTTTTCACTATTTATGTATAATAGGGGGTGAGCCTGTTGCCATATACCGGACACAATTCCAGACTATGTGCTAAAACTGAGATTTTTTTTTAAAACCCCTTTAATACTTTGGCCGATTCGGGAATCGAGCCCGACACCCCTTGCCCGGCAGTCGCACTTTCGACCACTCGACCATCGAGGCAGTCACACAGAACAAATAACACACATGGAGAAAATCCATCACCAGTTGCAGTTGCATCATTATTTTGAGTACAGGATGTTTTTATTTTTCTCACCATTCATAAGCAACAAAATTGCAATCCCTATTCTCAGCATCTCTTACATAATGAAGCTTTTCAAATCGAGTGATCGACAGCACACAATCGGTAACTATCAAATGCGGATACGGAAACACGTAATACTGCAAGGTGACCATTAAAAGTACATTATATCGTTCGGCGTTACATCAATGTTTGTGCAAGCCTTGATTGCACAAAATGCACGTAATAGTGCAGTAGTCTTTTTCAAACTTAGACTAATAGATTTTTTACTTTTTAAATGGTAGTAGATGTTTTTGATTGTGATTTAGTACTGTTTGTGTCATGGTACTGTTTAAATTACATATTAATGCTACCTCATTAGCCGAGTAATCGCAAGTGCGACTGCCGGGCAAGGAATCTCGGGTTCGATTCCCTGGACGGGCAAAGTATTACTGGGTTTTAAAAAAAATCTCAGTGGTAGCACGGAGTCTGGAATTGTGCCCGGTATATGGCAATAGGCTTACCCTCTATTACATAAATAGTGAAAAGTGGGTGTTACATTGTAGAGGTATAGTGGCATAATGTACACCTCTGCCTACCCCTTCGAGGATAAAAGTGATGTTATGTTATGTTTTGAGTCGATTTTGATGCAGTGTAAACGCATCTATGTGTATTCTTTCAGAAAACAATATTTTTGAATCTAAATATTTCAAGATTTCCGTAAACCTACATCATCTCTCTATTTTTCAACTGTTCATTGAGTGACCTCTTCAAACAGTCAATGAATCTGACATCAGAATTCATGATAGCTTTACAATAAAAGCGAAACCAACGTAACAAAACTGAAATAGAAAATATCAATCTAAAAATAGATAATCAATCAGTTTAATAATACCTAATAATAAAAAGGAGTATAATATGATAGAAAGTGAAGGTACAGTGAAAGGAGATTGTAAAACACTCGACACATCCTTCATTGTAAGATTGTAAGTGAATCAGAAAGTTGTCAATGAATGTACAATCATAATAAATATTATGGTTAGAATTTTTTGCTCGTCGCTTGCTTGTTGATCGAGTGGTCTATAAAAGGAGTATAGAAAGTATAGTGTTCAAATTTTTTCAGTCATAATTTGGTAGTGTAGACTTAGTGTAGAGTAGAGTATTCTTCGTTAGTGATGTAAAAACTATTAGCAAAAGCTGTTGCATTTAATATAATAGATAAATCATTTAATAGAAGACTATAAAATATTATAATTATTAACATCTTTGTGTATGATATAACAAATCAACATGAAAATCCCCATATTTTTGTAACAGTATTTTTAGTATTCATTTAGTAATTCAACACGTACTCGACTAGTTTTTATAACTAAACAAAAAAGCTTGTCTGAGAGCAACGAAAAACAGTGGGAAATACCACTACGCTATACTCATCTCTCGACTCCATTCAAAGTAATTTAGACCTTAAATAGGTTACTTCAAAAACGAATTGAGAAAGTTGTTTTCAGTATTTTTTTTATTATACCAACGTCGTAATTAAAGGCGGTCATTCAGTTCTAATTGGCTATTAAGACACCGTTCGCGATGTTGATTTTATTCTTTTGTTTTTAATTATCTTTCTGTCTTCGCGAAATCTGGTAGTCGATTGTTCTCAACGAGTTAAATGGTCCATTCAAAGCATTTCTGAAACGATTTTGCTTTTATTTGTAAGTGATTTGGAGTTATCAATATTGTAGGTGTAAACGATTATCCTAATTAAAAAGCTTGAATGTTTTACCTGACTGAGATTTGCATCTTTCAGTATTACGATCTGGTTAAATGTTACGGAGTTTTTCCTTTTATTACCTGAAACATCATTCAGATTCGTTTGTACCTCATTGTGAGTACAAATCGATGTTAATATTTCTTTCTTTCTTTACAGATCTGCTTGTTGCTGGCAGTTGCCTCTTGCAAGGCCGGGTGGGAAGGAGCCTACTCCAACGAAGTAGCTGGTGATGGTGGACATGGAGGCAGCTCCGGATTCGGAGCAAGCGGTGGTGGGGACTTCTCTGGCGGCCAGGGACACGCACTGGCTGGACTTGGCGGACACAGTTTTGGAGGTAGCGGCGCTGGACACGATTTCTCAGGCGGCCAATCTCACACACTTGCCTTAGCCCAGGGACATGGTGACCTTGGTGGCGGCCAAGACTTTGGAGGCCACGGATTCAGTGGTGGCCAAACTTTTCACGGTGACTTTGGCGGCAACGGCGGTCACGCCCAACTTTCTGACGGCGGCAACCACGGTGGTCAGGATTTTAGCGGAGACTCTTACTTGTTAGCTGCTCAGGAATCTGGTCATCAGGGCCATGACGATGCTGGATCTCTAGGTAACGGAGGACATGACTTCGGTGGACAAGGAAACGGTGGTCACGACTTCGGCGGACAAGGAAACGGTGGTCACAACTTCGGTGGTCAAATTGGAGGTGGTCATGGATTCGGCGGCCAAGCTGAGGGTGGTCATGGATTCGGTAGTCACGCCTTTCCCCTGCAAGACGCTGGTCACGAGTACGGTCAAGGAGATGGTCACGATTTTGGACACGCTGAAGCTATCCCTGTTGGTACTCACGTTGATGAAGAGCACCCCGTCGAAGTGCCTAACTACAAACACGTTACTTTTGCCATCCCTAAGCCTGTTCACGTGCATGTGCCCAAGCCTATCCTCATTGGTGTACCTCAGCCTTACCCAGTGAAGGTGCCAGTCAACAAGCCAGTCGCTGTTCCAGTCGAAACTGAGATTTCCATCCCTGTTGAGAAGGTTGTACCTTACCCAGTAGTCAAGCATGTTCCCTACCCCGTTGAGAAGCACGTGCCAATTAAGGTCGAGAAGACTGTTCACGTGCACGTGCCTCAGCCTTACCCTGTAAAGATCCCAGTGTACAAAACCATCCACCACCATAAGGAGCATTAAGGAGTAGGAACGAAGGAAGTTCTTTGGGAAATGTTAACAATACTAATGAACCTTTTATTAATAGTGAAGGACTGATTATAAAGAAAGTCCGTTATGGTCTGGAGACTACAGAAAATATTGTTTTGTATACTCTAAGGAGTTAGAATAAGGAATGTTTGCTCAATTTTCTGTCAACGTCCATTTGATATTGTTATATTTATCGAAGAACTTTTCGAATTGTTGTGCCTTGTAAATATAATTGTTGTTAATTTTTAAGTCATTTTCAACTGTCTTCATGTTGTAGTTGATTTATTTATTGTATGTTGTTGTTGTTGTAACTTGTTATTGTTGTTGCATGTTGTTGATTATATGTATACGATTGTTAAAGATTTATTCTGTTGTTTGTATTTATTTATCCTTTCTTCTGTTTATATCTAAAACTTTTAATTGGGTCAAAGATTTATAAGTCAATTCATCTTTGGGAAGATTATAAATTAATGTTTGAAGCTTTCTCTTACCTTATTAGTCGATCCATTATAAGAATAAGTACGATGTTTGACAGTCACTTAAGTTTAAGTGTTTAGTTTAAGTGTGGGAGAGCCATGCTTCGGCACGAATGGGCCGGCTCGACCGGAGTGATACCACGGCCTCACAGAAAACCGACGTGAAACAACGCTTGCGTTGTGTCTTGTCGTGTGAGTGAGTTTACCGGAGGCCCAATTACCCTCCCCGTACTCAATCTACCCAATTCCTGAATCCCCAACGATCATCAAACTCCTAATCCCCAAAAGGCCGGTAACGTACTTGTAACGCCTCTGGTGTTCCAGGTGTCCATGAAGCCAAGAACACGCCAAGTCAGGCCAAACAAGTATGGTTGCGGAACACAGCTTAACGTGCAAGAAAAATTAATCTCTTATGCGAACGATGTTTTATTATTTTTCTGTTGCGTGGATTTAGGGGGATGGAAGTGGCTCTGCCTTGGGTATGATTACCATGTGGTAACAAAAATCAATACCTGGGCAGTCTCATTCATTCTGTTAATAGATTTAGGTACTAGAAATAGTTTTTTGGCATATTTTATATGGAGCTTTAAAAATATCGATGTCATGATAATATTTAATAAGTATATTATAAAATATGTAACAAGCATTTAGGAATGTGATTGCAATGGGAAAATGGAAATAATAAGTTGCAATGATAAAGTTCGATTCCCGCACGGAGCAACTCTTTGTGTGAATCATAAATTGTTGTTTCGAGTTTGGGTATCATGTGTATGTGAACTTATATGTTTGTAATCGCACCCATGACACAGGAGAAGCCCCTAGTGTAGGGCAACGATGTAAAAAAAAAGATAAGTTACATTTTTGCGAAAAAATCTAAATAATGAATTTCTTACTACGTTTATATGCTGAAAAATATTTCAGTTTACTGCGTAGTCCCGGGATAAACCATTTATGGCCCTATTTGAAGACCACATGAAAGTCACTATAAAAAAAAAAATCTTAAAATCTACTTTTTAAGTTCTTAAATTACAATTACACAATTACTCTCCAACCCACGCTTGAGCGTAGTCTTGTTTTGTTGTTTGTGCTAACTTGTTTTAATATAAATCTCATCCAGTAGTTCAACATTCGTGTGTGTACATATCGTATCTTATATTCTTCAGTAGATGCTAAGACAACAGACAGCACGCTGGATACCACATAATAATATTTCATGTTACTCTTTATTAGATATTTCATTTTTCTATATTTCTCTTTGAAAATTCTTGTATTTGTATTTGAAGAGTTTGCAGTTTGTTTTGTTATGTTATTAGGAGTTTCACAAAGAGGCTGATTGTCTAACAGGGGTGTGTGTGAAAACTGAGAAAATGTATACAGATTTAAAACAAATGCCTCGACACTCTTGCGAACTGCAAGAGTGATGCCCAAGTCTCTCCTACTTTGCCAACCCTGGTAATGAAACTCGAAATCCCCTGTGTAGTAATCCTGCATGAGGTAGTCACAGAAGTTCTATCACACTAGTTTGTCCGTCAATGGCGCTGAAACTACAGAACAGATTTTCATAAAACTTGGGATACAGGAAGAGTATGGGCTAACTTACGTGATAGAATACTTTTATCCCGATTAATTGCTTCCATAAGATAATAACATTCTGCTCGCTTTAACATTCTGCACCGCTCAACGTCGACTGTCAGAAAATGCCTACGGCATTAAGTCCGTCAATTTCACTGTATGTGCAATAAAGTTTAATAAATAAATAATACAGGAATCATATTCTACGCCGACGAAGTCGCGGGCAACAGCTAGTTCTAAATATTTTTATGCCTTTTTTTGATGACGGGGGGAAAGGCGCCTAGTCTTTTTGAGGATAAAAGACTAGGGAGTGTGGGATTCTTACCTCACTAAAACCACCCCAGTGGCTACCCTCAACAAGTCAATGGAGGCACCTGGTCCTCTAAAAGAGACCTGCTCCGGAGTCTCCACGATGCAACGTCTGTTACAGCACATCTCTAAGGAGATCGGAGTCTCCTTTAAGCCTTGCTGTGTGTGCACGTGACCACTGTACCACCGTCTTCCCTGAGACCACAGGGTGGGCACCTAGAGGACGAAACACTTCGAATAATGTGGCAAGGACATTTGCCGACGTCCGTACGAAGTGTGTTAGCTGTAAGTGAAGTAAAGGACTTAGAGCATTTAGCAGCAATCGCGGACAAGTTTGTGGAGATGGTGCGACCACTCTACGCACCATATTATATAAAAAACAAATAAAAAATTGGAAGTATCTATCCCGGCCTATCTGGAAGTCATTAGGGAGGCCTACGTTCAGCAGAGGACGTCCTGTGGCTAGTATGATGATATGACGATGATAAAAAAATAATTTGTCGTGGTGGCCCGGAGGTTTAAGACGCCATGCATGAGGGTGCGGGTTCGAAACCTACCAACAGCAAGTACCAATGTGACTTTTTCCGAGTTATATATACTTTCTAAGATTATTTAGACACCACTGACAAACGGTGAAGGAAAAACATCGTGAGGAAACCTGAACTTATAATTTCTAATTATAAGTTTGAAATTGCCAACCCGCATTGAGCAAGCGTGGTGATTAATGCTCTAACCTTTTCCGTGTGAGAAGAGGCTTTGCTCAGCAGTGGGCGTTTATAGGCTGTTGATGAATGAATGAAAAAAAATAATTTTATTCCTAAGTTTCTCCAAGGAACCTCTAACTTCGCAGTCGTTCATGTAACCATTGAAGTATACATAAGATGTATTTTCCCTTACTTTATATTGCATTTACGTAAACATTTTACATTTGCCTATATGTTGTTATATTCGTACGACTTTCGTCTCTGGAGAAATGTACTTCAGGACAAATTAAACGGGGCATATAATATGGTTTGGATTTTTTTATTATTGTTTTGTTTTTTTTTTTATTATATCTGTATACGATTGTTAGGGAAATGGAAGCCATTTTATAATCATTAAATATTCTATGGTAAATGGTTTGCATAGAGCTCTATTTCCCATTGAGAAAGAGTTTTCGTTTATTATTACGTTATTATTTTTTATCTTACTGACTGCCTCGATGGCCGAGTGGTCGCGAACGCGGCGAAGTGCGACTGCGGGGCAAGGGGTCTCGGGTACGATTCCCGGGTCGGGCAAAGTATTACTGGGTTTTATAAATTCTCAGTAGTAGCACGGAGTCTCGAAATGTGCCCGGTATATGGCAATAGGCTCACCCCCTGTTACATGGGACTCATAACATAAATAGTGCAAAGTGGGTGTTACTTCTGTGTGCACCTCTGCCTACCCCTTCGGGGATAAAAGGCGTGATGTTATGTTATGTTATTTTTTATCTTAATAATCAGAATGGTTTTTTTTAAGTCTCTTAGGAAATGTTAAGCATGAGTTTTTAAGTCTTTTAGGAAATGTTAAGCATGAGTTTTGCTCTTTGATGTCCATATTGAATTGATTGACTGCTCAATCACCAAACGGTCACCGGTGACCGCTCTCCACTAACTTCATTATAGACCTTATTTCCGATGTTTAGAGACTACTTTTATATGATTGTTCATTATCATCATCATCAACAGCCAATAAATACCCACTGTTGAGCAAAGCCCCTTCTCACACGGAGAAGCTTTGAGCATTAATCACCACGCTTGCTCAGTAGGAGTTGGCGATTACAAACTTATAAATTAAAATTATAAGCCCAGGTTTCCTCACGATGTTTTCCTTCACCGTTTGTCAGTGGTGTCTAAATAATCTTACAAATTACATATACCTTGGAAAATGACACATTAGTACGTCCCGTTGGTAGGTTTCGAACCCGCACCAGGCTACCACGACATATTGTCGATTGTTTATATATTTGTTCATATTATTGTTTTACTTTTGTATGTATGTTTTGTTATTTTCAGTACGATATATAAATGTATTAAAAAAATATTTATTGAGTATTTTATCATTGAATTTTTGTAGGACTATAATCGGTAGTAGGATCGGCTCTAGTTACAATGAACATGGGGCAATGTAATGGTGTAAACATTATATTTAAAAAAAATCGGGCATTATAATACTTTCGAAAAATTGGTCCTAGCAAAAGATAGCAAGGACACACACGTACGTATATACAGAATTTATAAACTAAATCTAAAATTCCAATTGCTTCGCAGTTACATTTCGATGCAGAGCACAATCCCAGCATCAACTAACACCCAGTTCTGAAATCGCTAACCTACATAAATATTGATTCGAGGATGGAGTGCGCACGTAGTGTAAAAGCCAAGTGGATACTCACAAATAGTGGATCTCGTTCAAATTCGATGGTGTTTCCGATACATCTCGTTCTGTGATACACACATGATGTAATGATTGTATGTGGCATAGACATATACTAATGGATATGCCGTACGCGTATAATCTGCAGTAATTTTTTAGTTTGATAAGAGTGAGAGAGATGGCCTATGCTTTCGGTCTAGCGGCTATCTCTTTCCTCATCGATGATGATGATGAGGCGCTCAGTTTTCATGATAAGCACGGCCTATAAATTTATTTCGCCCTTAACCATAAGCGCTGGCATCGCATCACTCCGCGAGAGAGATAAAGATAGACCGAAACTTCGTTTCCTCTCTTTCTTTCGGAGTGCAACAATTCTCATCTCTAAGGCATGTCCATTAGTATATGTCGATGGTATGTGGGATATCATCAAATGTCTCCTCCCCTACCGTCAGTCAAGCGTGAGGAAGTTTCATACTTAAAGTCTATCGAGCTCGCGACCATACGTGGCCCGCGACTGCTGCGTTGGGTGGTCATAACGAGCACGAGGACGTAACGAGTGGATATGAATTCATATCCACTCTGTGTACTTCTTTCGTTAGTCTACTTTCATCTACCCTTTCTATATGTCCAAATCAGCGTGTGTATGTGCTCTGGGACTCTTTTCATAATTATTGAAACAGTTGTATTACATAGTTTATGCCTCTGGCTACATCTTAGGGTATAAGCCTTGACATTATAATATGTTCATACCAAATTGACATTAAATTTGACCGCACGGTTGGTGCTGTGTGTTGGTGGTGTTGTTGCTGGACAAGCGGCTGCCGCGCAACGAGTCGCTGGTTTGATTCCCGCACAGAACAACTCTTTGTATAATCCACAAATTGTTGTTTCGGGTCTGGGTGTCATGTGTATGTGAACTTGTATGTTTGTAACCGCACCCACGACACAGGAGAAAATCCTAGTGTGGGGCAACGTTTTATAAAAACAAAAAAATATATTCAACTAGCTGTTTCCCGTGACTTCATCCGCGTAGAATAATCACTTTTGGCACAACTTAGATTGTCGAATAACAACGTATGCAATATAAAAATTTTTTTGGTAGATATTTTACACATCGTCATACATTATCGAAATTATATCTTTTCAAATATATTTAGCTTATGTTCATCACGGATAATGTAGGATTCCAAAGGTAAAATAGGTAATTTTTCAAATCGGTCTAAGTAGTTTTGGCGCCTATTCAATTGGGATGATGACAGGGTATGAAAATTAAAAAGCTAATTAGTCCGTAAGTTAGGTAATAAAAAAATTTTAGACACGTATTTTTTATTTTGTTGTATAATAAAATATTACTTTAGATAAATCGAATCAAAGTTTAGGAGTGGGGGCTTTTTTTTTTTTTTTTTTTTTAAGGGGGCAAAATCATCGAATGACTGCTCCCGCCTGGGTGAGGCGGAAGGGAGTGTCAGACTCTTACTGACTAAAAACCACCCCGTTCCTTCTCCTGCACGTCGAGCCGGAGCCCCGGTTACCCGTTAGGTTCTCCGCGACTCCGAATCGGCATCGGCCCTATTGGGCCCCATCTGTGGTGGTCTGATGGCTCTTTGAGGCGCGCGCGGAACGCGACGCGCCGTACGCTCGGGTCTGTTTCTGGTCGGACGGGGAGCCACCCATGCTCGCCGTCCGTCATATAATAAAACAATACTTAAAATTTAGGATTGGGGGCTAAAACGTCATTTCTACGTATAACATGTATATAGAAGTGACGTCACGTAACATTTCAAATTGATATATCGTCGAAAGCGTTCGTTTTCGTTTCTGTATGCAAATAAGAAATACGTGTCTAACGATTTAAAATAATCTACCCGACGGACATTAAAATAAAAATTAGGCACCTAACCTATTCAAACAACAAACATATTCTCTTTATAATAACAGTGTAGATGTATATTTAATCCTTGAACACTAAACAAAACACACACCTACAAGCACATGGAACTGGCAAGTCTTTGTAAGCTGCAGTAGTAACAGCAGAGTGGTTCTAAGTAGAATTTATATTTAACAAAGTAAATGGGTCATTAAATTGTCCAGCATTATACATTACAGCACTTTGTTGTGTTGTACACACGGCTACACATCGAGCTTTACATAACCAATATAATCTGAACGTTAAATGTGCGGAAAGATGATGCGACGCGACACCAGAATAAACTGGTTTTGTATAGGTTGATGTGTGGCCGTGTGTACAGTTACCTAATTGCAATGTAAGAATAAATGCTGAAAGTTCTAAAACGCAAGGTATACCTAGATAAGGTGATTAAAGATGAATCTTTCGAAAGTAATTTATTTTTGATTGGATTTTACAAAAAATACTGCCTAGTTGGCCTAATGGTGGCAAAGTATTACTGGGTTTTAAAAAATATCTCAGTAGTAGCACGAAGTCTGGAAATGTGCCTGGCATATGGCATTAGGCTCACCCCCTATTACATGGGACTCATAACATAAATAGTGAAAAGTGGGTGTTACATTGTACAGTGGCAATAAGTGCCGTAATGTGCACATCTGCTTACCCCTTCGGGGATTAAAGGTGTGATGTTATATATATGTCGGAGAAAATGCACCCATTGGGGGTACTTCGTCATCGGATTCTTCGTAATCGCGGTAAGTTCGGTACGGGCTGGCAGAACAACCGCTCACCCTCATGTCCAACACAAAAGTGACGCCTTTCAAAATGCCAACATGCCACGCCCCGTACCGACCATCACCCAAGCACACTGCTTGACGTTTCAGACAAATGATAACAGATGGCGTTGTTCTAAAATAACGATACTCGATAGCTGTGCATCATTGTTGATTCTGCGACATATATTATAATGTATTTAAAAAAAATCACTCTCACTACCTTACATTAGAGTTCAACGAACTCCAACAAATTCAACAAATGTAATAAAAGAATATCACACACACACACACACATATAAAGGAAAAACAAAACATTTCTCGTGGGACAAAGTACATAATTTTCTGGTAACAGGACAAAATAAATAATGTACAATGTACATACATACATACAACACATGTCCTCGAATTCTCACTACAGTGTGGAAAAAGGAAAAAATTGTTCACCTTTACATTCATTTTATTTTATTATAGAACAAGTACACACGGTTACACGAGGTATATAACACCATTTTAACATGGTCTCACTTCATGCGACCTTTCTACACACTCGACGGTCAGTTTACACTGGTTTTGCATAGCTTGATATGTTTCTGTGTGCTCGTATACCTATGTTTGTGCGTAGTTTAATTTACTGGTACTTTCTTGTTCGTAAGCTACTTGTATTTCATGTAAGTATTACTTTTTCAATAGTGATGTGACATATAATATTCCCGCAGTCGGAAAGTCTCAAAATTGGATAGATTTGGTCTGCGGCAGAATTTGAATTCTGCACCGTCATGTTCACATTCGATTTGGGATATAGGAATAATCATGTATTATTTAGTTAGCAATGAGTCTGACTGATGGACCTCTATGACTTTTCCGGGCGAAACAATGTCATATATACAAATTTTTACTATAAGATAAAGGTCTTGATAAGGTCAAGTATGGTCCTATTTTTCTGGCAATTTCAAGTACCTAATACATAAGTAAACCACTATCACTTCCACTGGAGAAATGACTTTTAATATTGTGCTTTATTGTTCACTAGCGACCCGGCCCGGCATTGCACGGGTGCAATATCTATGTATTATACATATAAAACTTCCTTAAGGATCACTCTATCTATTAAAAAAACCGCATCAAGATTCGATGCGTAGTTTTAAAGATCTAAGCATACATAGGGACAGACGGCGAATAGCGACTTTGTTTTATACTATGTAGTGAAGATCTGTTGAATAATTTGTGGACATTCGTTACAAGAAAATGTGTTCTAAAAAAAGTAAAGAAAGATTTTTAAATATGATCGAAAAACAGTTCCAGCATTCCAAAAGACAGCCATGTCTAATAATAAAAACCCAATACGAAATACGATCTTCACATGACACATCGAATCGAATAAGAATCGAATAAAAAAGAAAACCGATTAAATTTCGAACAATTCCGATATTAGACATTCGAGAGTGACAATTGCAGAGATCTATAGACTCGATTGAAAATGATTCGGATTGAGAATTCTCTAGTCCAAAATGTAATTTGGAAATTTTTATTGAATGTAACACCAAATTCGCCTTGTAAAAGATTCTAGTGCTTTTTTCGGAAGCATTCTCTTTCTTTCAATATAGTGCTAAAAGAATTCAATTTCGAATATTTTTGTTGAAATGTATGCTCAATTTTTGGGACTATATGAACTCTATTTGATCGTAGCGCTCCTGGCAAAAAAATCGTGTTTTTTTAAGGTTTGATTGGTTTATTACAGTGAAATGATTAAAAATACATACATGTTTTTTTTATTGTATGTCAATTTATTAATAGCAAGCGCGACTGCCAGTTTTTCTGGTCACTATGAGGTCATTAGGACAATATTGTGAAGACTTCGTCGATAAAGACGATCTAAATTTAAAGTTACTTGAAACTTACATTATCTTGCTTTGTGACTACATAGTTCATAGCCAGTTTTACAGAAATCCAATCTAATAATGTTAATCTATATTCAAACTTTCCATGTGGGAGAGCCATGCTTCGGCATAAATGGGCCGGCTCGACCGGAGTGATACCACGGCCTTACAGAAGACCGACGTGAAACAACGTTGTGTTGTGTTTCGTCTTGAGTGAGGTTACCTGATGCCCAAATACCCCCCCCCCTTCCCCATTCCCCATTCCCTGAATCCCCAACAATCCTCAAATTCCTAATACCAAAAGGCCGGTAACGCACTTGTAACGCCTCTGGTGTTCCAGGTGTCCATGAGCGACGCCGAATGCTTACCACCAGACGATCCGTCTGCTCGTTTACCGGCTTATCCCATAAAAAAAATAACATTAGCCTATAGTGCCAACTCCTGAGCAAAGCCTCTTCTCACACGGAGACGGTTTGACCATTAATCACCACGCTAGCTCAATGCGGGTTGGCGTATTTAAACTTATACTTAGAAATTATAAGTCCAGATTTCCTCAAGATGTTTTCCTTCATCGTTTGTCAGTGGTGTCTAAATAATCTTAGAAAGTACATAATTATAGCTTGGAAAAAGTCACATTAGTACTTGCCGTTGGTAGATTTTGGGCCCGCACCCTCATGCATAAGAAGCGGGCGCCTTAACCTCCGGGCCACCACGACACGGCCATTCAAACAAAACACAATCACTAGACTAGTTACGCAAGTCTTAACAAAAGAAACGATGCAACCGATGTCTTCAGGAACAACAATTACTAATGAACCGTTATAAAATAAAATACCATAAAACTAACATTACCGCTTCACCATAGAACCTAAAGAAAAAACATTCACTCGCTCAACCTGATGTGATTCGAATGATACACAAGTCGATTATATAATCGAATAACAAGAATCGAGTAATTCGAATACAGTATCGTTACGTCACTATTTTGTAAGTCTGTGGTACAAACGTAATGCTTTATTAGGGTAATTAGGTTAGAAGTATTCAGTACATCTGGCTGTCTGGAGCTTTGTTTAGTTTGAATAATGCTCTAATTTCTACAGTACACTTTCTACCTTATAACTTGACAGTAATGTTTGAAATCCTTTAGAAGCTTCCGATATTTTAGAGTACTATGATATGCGGTTGGCTACAATTGGATGAATTTTGACAAATTACGCGACGCTACCGTCATTGTCTGCTTTCTTTATGACGTATTCTTCTTGGTTACGTTGATTTTACACAGTAATTCTAAATTGTAACATTTCTGTACTCATAGAAATATCTACTACATTCATTTTTTTTTATAACGTACTGCGTGCGTCATTATTTCGTATTTATGTTTTTTTTTTATTATTCCTTTGCGCTATCCAGGGAATCCGAATGTGGCTGATATTAGGATATTTTACTACCACGTTGGCCGAGTGGTCGCAAGTGCAACTGCCGGGCAAGGGACTTCGGGTACGATTCCCGGGTTGGGCAAACTATTACTGGTTTTGTTTAAATTGTCCGCTTTTTAATAGTAGCATGTATTCTGGAAATGTGCTCCGTATATGGCAATAGGCTATAACATGGGACTTATAACATAAGTAGTGAAAAGTGGGTGTTACAATAAGTGGCATTAAGTGCCGTAATGTGCACCTATGCACACCCCTTCGGGGATAAAAGGCGTGATGTTATGTTATGTTTGATATTTTTTGACCAGTACATACATACATAACTTCACGCCTGTCTCCCATGGGGGTAGGCAGAGACTAAGGAACGCCAATTATTACTATACGATTCTTACATACCTCTTTCGCGTCATTAACAGTCATCAATCTTTTCATGCATGCTCGTCGACCTCATCTTTTATGACCAGTAGTTTCATTTTATTTGTTTATCATTCTCTGTCACCAGTGAGGAAAGAGTTAGTTACCTCCCTATAAAGTTTTTCAAAACACGACTATATTGTAGGTGCTATCGTTGTTCATAGTAACAGTATAACATTACCTTTATTTTGCCTGAAGACTCGTGCCTTTTTTTTCTGACAGGGGAAAATCATCCAAAGACTTCTTCCGCCCGGGTCAGGCAAGAGGGAGTGTCAGACTCTTACTGACTAAAAACCACCCTGTTCCTACTCCTGCACTTCGAGCCGGAGCCCCGGCAATCCGTTAAGTCTTCAGCGGCTCCGAATCGGCATCAGTCCTGTTGGGCTCCATCTGTGGTAGTCTGATTGCTCCTTGAGGCGCGCGCGGATCGTGACGCGCCGTACGCTCGGGCCTGGTTCTGGTCGGGCGGCGACTCACCCGTGCTCGCCGTTGAATACTCGTGTCTACCATAACATGTTATTATGCATAATATCGACATTTCTTCGGAAGTGAATGTGTTCTGAATGTCGTACCTACATATTTGCCGCTTGTAATAGTAGATGCAAGATATTATGGAACGAATTACATATTAAGAAAAAAAGATTATCTATGGATATTGGATAGGTATATTAGTTACGTATTCTTGTTTAAAACCCCGTTACAATGAATATGTAACTATCTACTGAAAAAGAAATGAAGCTGAATAGAAAAACCATACAATTTTTGTTTTTATAATAACTATCGTACTACTACATACTAAAATAACTAAAAAACACGGGTTACTTACGTGAATATACTGAGAAAAGCTCTTCTATTTTCGAACCACAGATGGGTTCTTCCTCATGAGCAGCGTACGCGGTCGCAGCGATGTCAGTAGGCTGCGCGATATCGCCGTCGTTTAATTAACATATTATAATAATTTTCTTTTACTAACACGTTGTCCCCACACTAGAATTCTCCTGTGTCGTGGGTGCATTTACAAACATACAAGTTCACATACACGTGACACCCAGTCTCGGAACAACAATCTGTGGATCGCACAAAGAGTTGTTCTGTGCGGTAAGCGAACACGCGACACATTGCGCGGCAGCCGGTTACCCAGACACCGCGCCAACCGTGCAGTCAAAGACACATTCATCACACCAGTACAAAGACAAACATACAAATTGATTTTACCTCGTCGAGTACCGTCATTATAGACACAATTAGAGGTATAGAACAATAGGTTGCGGTCACCGGTGACCGCTTGGTGTTTGACAATTTAAATCCTTTACCCAACAATAGGGTAGACGACTAATTTTTATTTTAATGTCCGTCTGGTAGATTATTTTAAATCATTACACACGTATTTTTTATTTTCTTACAGAAACGAATACTTTCCACGATATATTGATTTGAAATGTTGTGTGACGTCACTTTTATGTACATTTTATACGTAGAAATGACGTTTTAGCCCCCACTCCTAAACTTTGATTCGTTTTATCTAAGTATAGTTTTATTATACGACAAAATAAAAAAAATACGTGTCTAATATTTTTTAAATACCTAACTTACGGATTAATTAGATTTTTAATTTTCATACCCTGTCGTCATCCCAATTATAATCAAGCGAAACACACTACAAACAAACAAACATACAGGCAGGCGGACAGACTAATAATTTGTACGTATCACAGAGGTCTGGTTTGATTTCTGTGTCCCTCAGTAATTCACAAAGGCTGTGCTAATTGGAGGTGCAAGAATGATGTGGGGCCGTCGTGTGACGGTAGAAATGAAATCATTGGTTGAGCAATATTTAGTTTGTATGCTATTTAGATTAGGTTTGAAATGATTTTGAGTCTTATTGTTAAGATGATAAAATATTTATGATCTTAACAATAAAAGGTTTGGTTTTACCTGAAAGAGATCACTGTTGAATAGTAGAGTCATGTAGATGATGCTTCGCCACACTTCGCTTCAATCCGATACCGATCGATCGATATTGGTATTCTGAAATTTCGAAGAAATTCCTATTGCTTGCCATCAGTTGATCCAAGACAAGAATTTAATTGCAGAAAAAAGTAACCCATTTTACTTTGGACTAGTTAAAAGTATATCATTTTATCACTAGGACTTCTTAGCGATAACATGAGGTATTTTCTTCTATTCTAAGAATAATTCTAGTTACAGAGTTGTAACATAACATAGGCGTAGGCAGAGGTGCACATTACGGCACTTAATGCTACTGTACCTCTACAATGTAACATTCACTTTTCACTATTTATGTTATGAGGTCCCATGTAATAGGGGGTGAGCCTATTGCCATATACCGGACACAATTCTAGACTCCGTGCTACCACTGAGAATCTTTTAAAACGCCAGTAATACTTTGCCCGGCCCGGGAATCGAATCCGAGAACCCTTGCCCGGCAGTCGCACTTGCGACCACTCGGCCAACGGGGCAGTCGTAAATTGTAAGGAATCTTCAGGAATTTTGTAGTAAAATATGCAGGACTGAACATTTTGTTCAAATCCGGGATAATTAATGCTAGTCACGTTAAAGGAACAAAGGCAATCAAAGAAAGTGAATAATCGGTTGAAAATTACTTTGCACTAAGGAATGGTACGTACCAAGGAAGAATGGCCGAAATCGACATTATTATAATCCGTGGTTCCGAACTCTGTAGACACTTTAAAAATTATCATAAGTGACTCATGCCGGAATACTGAAACGTTATTCAATTTTAAGTCGTGCCATCTCTGTCATTTTACAAAGAATTTGTAGAGATAGAACTACACTTAAGCACGACTTAAAATTGAGTAGCGTTTCAGTATTCCGACATAAATCTTCTTTATATCCAGTTGTCATAATAGTAAAATACATAAGAATATACATTTGACAGAGATCGGACAACAGTTCTTTCTTTTTTGTATAGATAAGCCGATAAAAAATCAGACGGATCACCTGATGGTAAGCAATCGGCGTCGCCCATGGACACTCGGAGCACCATTATCGGCCTTTGAGGATAAGGAAATTGAGGATTGTTGGGGATTCTGGGATTGAGAAGACTGGTAAAAGGGTAATTGAGCCTCCGGTACCTTTAATCATAATGCAAGCGTTGTTTCTCGTCGGTTTTTTGTGAGGCCGTGGTATCAATCCGGTCGAGCCGGCCCACTTGTGCCGAAGCATGGCTCTCCCACACTTGTGATATACCTGATCCTTTTAAACTCTAATCTTCAACCAGCATGATACGTGTAAAGATTATGGTCAACTGTATTGTAGAAGATGCCCATAGTCTAGCAGTGGATCCTCAGTCAATTGTTTCAGTGGTGTCAGTGGAGGCAAAATAATCAGTATATCAAAACCACATCTCACTACAAACATAATACAGACAAAAGCCATGAATTAAAAAAATCGCCATCTACATCAAAAAGACGAAAATTAGTACGAAACAAATTTTTACGACAACAAATCTCTTTGTTTCGTTTGTATTAGCATATTTTGTTCATTTGTCAAAGAGTGGGTTCTTGCGGGTATGAAAAATGTTATATTAGGCGGCCGGAGAGTGAAGTACACATGGGACCCAAAAATGTAGCCACAAGCGTCTTTTTGTCTAAACGTAAACAACCTTCAAAAATCCGTTTACAATAAAATCCTTTCCTTTGAAAGGTATGTATTATTAATTCATTAAAAAAAAGGAGAAACTGGTCGTAAGTTAGCTGCTTAGTATGGTGTAGGTGTATCCATGATTAGTGATATTAAGAAGAATACTGAATCAATTTTGTTGCACACCTGCAATTAATTAGATAATGAAGACGGGAGTAAACATCGGAAAATGATGAAGAAAACGAAAAATATACTTGTACTGTATTTGTTGTTTTTAATAAATAACACACATAACATCGTATGTACAACATATGTATGCACAAAACTCGCTTTTCTTAGTAAAGTCAAAGTCATTCGATTATCTGGATTTTCGATTATCCGAATGCCTAACGACAATAATTGGTTCGGTTAATCGAGTTTCTACTGTAACTAGATTGACTTTTATATGACATATATTACACATACATGATCCCACATCTGTCTCTCATAGGCATAGGTAGATACCATGGAACGCCAATAGCTACGATTCTTAAATACTTACTTCTTTCTTAATTAAAAATCGCGGATTACTCACGTGAATGTACTGAGAAAAACTCTACTAGTTATTTCGAATTACAGAGGGATTCTTCCTCATGAGCAGCGTGCGCGATCGCGGCGTAGTCGGGCAGCCTACTGAATCAGTAGGCTAATTTAATTTAGTATGTCTCAGGATAGTTAGGTATTATAAAAACTTACTTCTTTCGTTTTATCAACAGTCATAAATACGTTACCAATTAATAAAATACTAGTTACAGAAAATATTTGCTCGTGGCTCCGGTTTTTTGCTTCCAAGTGTATTTTTGTATACATTTTGACCTCTAGTACGAGTGTCAACGAGTCCTTTCATTGTTTTAGGTACCGTACTTACATTTTTCTGTCGACATTTATTTTTGTTGTATTTCCTGAAGACTACCCTTTTTACAAGCTTTTTATGTAGTATTTATACAGTGTGTTGTTATTGTTAATGTTGTGTTTTGTTTTTAATTTATTTGTGTTGTTAGTATTTAAATTTATGGACATACTGGCTTTTGCCCGCGACTTCGCCCGCGTAGAGTAATGACCTCTGGCAGAATTTAGGCTTTTGAATTAGTTTTTATCAAGGGATATTCTACGGTAATGAATGTCGTCACAATTGATTCAGTCCCATAGGCGATCGTGTGATAGCTTATTTGTTAGTAATATTTATGCAAAATTTGAAGTAAATCCATGCAGTACTTTTTGAGATTATCCCGGACATACATACAGACAAACAGACAAAAATTCCAAAAATCATATTTTTCGCTTTGGTATCGATTGCAGATCACGCCCCAAGTATTATTTAAGAAAATATTCAGTGTACAATTTTGACTTTTCTGTATTCATAGATAGATGAATTGGGTTAGTTAGCTATTGTTAGGGTTCGTCATCATCACCATTGGGGCTTTTTTGTTCATTGTTGGCCGTAGGCCTTCCAATAGTATGATATTACTCATCATTAAGACTAAAAGCGATTACTTGATTAATAGTGAAATGTTAGCAGTGCGTGTAATTTTGTACTAGGTATTAACATTTTTGTGATGACTGTTACTAAGCGCCTTTACTACTTCTAAGAGCAATACTATTTAATAACTCACTTTTATACATAGCTATTTCAAAATATTTAAATAAACCATTTTTGTTGCTTACAAAAGTCATAAAAGTTAACTAAAATCGCGGGTCACTCACTCATGTCATAAAAGTTTCGAAAATTTCTTTTTTTAAACCAATAAACCTACATGAGACAAAGGATTTAATAGACATAAATAAAATTAATATTAACTATTACTAAATGAAAATATTTACATAAATATGTATATACCTACCTACTTCAAAATTTGTTCTGCGTTAGTAAACCGACATTAATTTATCGTTAATCCAAAATTGAACTCTAAACTAAACACTTAAAACATCAAACTGATTAAACTTTTAAACTATCAAAACTGAAGCAAACCACTTACGAAAGTACAGTACGAACATAACCTAAAAAACGGGTCACAAAAATATACCATCGAAAACTTTCCACTACGTTTTTCGAAAACGCTCTCATATTTTTCATAGATTTTATAGCTCGTATTCCGGTACCTTTCAGCACTAAACAAGTCCCGTAAAAACTTCATCAGATAGTTTTGAACTTGATAATAATTTTCCCGATTTTTTTCTCGATACTTCCACGGCTCCACGGTTTCAAGTTAAGAACTTATTGTATTCTTTACCTATGTATTGGATAAATGTAGAAGTTTGTCTGTGAGTACGATGGAGAAGTGCTCAATTTCTTCGAGCTAAAGTGAAGGGTCATTGAAAGCCTAGTTTTATAATATGAAGGCGTTTTCAATGGTGAATGTATAGGTATTTATTACAATTGAGCCTTATCGTGAGTAAAATACATATTTGTCACGGCCCTTACTCATCTTGCGAAAACTACACATTGGAGAGAGATCAGATAGCAGCGTTCTTTACTTAAGAACCTTCTTTTTTGGAATAGGAGGCAAACGAGCAGACGGATCACCTGATAGTAAGCGATCAGCGCCGCCCATAAACACCTACAACACCAAAGGAGTCACAAGTGCATTGCCAGCCTTTTAAAAAGGAATACGCTTTTTTCTAGAAGTTTTGAAAGTCGTATCGGTTCGGAAGTACCATCGACGATAGACCATTCCACAGTTTTGATGTGCGAGGCAGAAAGCTACGTTAGAAGCGCACTGTTGTGGCCTGCCAACCATTTATATGATGGGGATGCATATGCTGTCGTGGGGTCGATGGCAAATAGGTCAGAGCAATCCCCCTGGAGCTATACTTTTAGGTATACTTTTAAATTACGATCTCTAATTTGCGTGCTAAGCTAACTGATTATGGCAAACTATCATATGAATATAGGCCTTATCAGCAGTGAACTGTTGTGAACTTGTGACAGATTTGCTGTTAACCGTTTTCACCACCGAAACATTTTATTTCGATGATTGATAATAAATAATTTGGATCAAATCGCTTGGTAAGTCTAGTCTATATGTTACGGTTAATACCCGAAGTGCGGTGGTGCACTTACTCTTGGTTAAACCTAGTACGAGCCGATTGTTTTCGGGTATACCTAGGTCTAGCCTTCATAATGCCGGCTACAACAAGTCCAGCCATTCTCTGTTAGATAAAACTAGAAGCAAACAAGTTGAAACAAGTAACAGGCGCCTGGCTCACGCGAGACGCGTCACGCTCGCGCGCCCCTGCCGCCCAACTTCCCGTACAACCCCCGTTTACCCTTGCGCTTTGAGTTTAGTACGCGTTGTGCCGTTGTACAAAACAGACGTAGTTTCTTGTTTTTGCGCACTCATACGTTTGAATTCAGAATGACTATGAATGAAGATCTACAGACTATGAAAAGAAAGAACTATGAATAAATATTTAATTTAGGAGCCATTGAATTTATTATCATTAATAGCATATAAATCAGCATAATCTATTAAAATAGATTGTTCCATTAAAAAATATTGCAATTTAAGGTATAATATAAGGTGCTCTATAATTTTATGCCACGGCTTTAATGGGAAGTAGTGTTATGTTTACAGATTACAATTGTGAAGAAATTTCGTACCCCGGACCAGTTAATTACATAAAGTAATTAAGTAAAAATTGACTACATTCTGCATAATGTGGTTCACAAATTACGCGCGATGCGTCGCTTAGTCAATGAAAACAATTGCTATCTCTTTCCACGTGTACTGAGAATGAAAACGGAAATCAGCTGTTTAGTTCGTCGCTATCTAATCTACTAGATACTCAATAGGCAGGCTAACAAGGGTTTTAAAAGTGCAATTACTTACCAGGTACGGCATTCTTCCGAAAAGCTGATGTAGGTAAATAAGATTATAAACTTCCCATCACACTTAAAAAAGTTTTTTACACACTTTTACAGTTATTTACACATTTTTACAGTTATTTACACACTTTTACAGTTATTTACACACTTCTACAGTTATTTACACACTCTCTACCTACTTATCTACAAAACTGTTGCACAAATCCACCTTCGCGTTGCAAACAAATGAAGGCACGCTTCCAAACATGTCATATCACATTATTTAATGTGTCCGTTTTACTTTTACTTTGTTTCGCGTTTGATTGGCAGTATCCCTTGTGCTTGCAAGAGGATGACACCGAAAGAACTCTAACAGTTCTGATTTGAATTTGGTCACCTGGGAGGTATTTTTACGTAACGCTCGCGTATCCCCGACACTGAAACTAACGTCCGGGTCAGCGGGGGTTGACTGGGGTACTGGCGGCCGGGCGACGCGTGCGCCGAGTTGTCTCGTTGGATAAGAACGGCAACAGTGTAGGACGGAGCAGCACCCGCATTTTGCGAATTGAATGAATTCGGAGCAGTGCGGCAACATGTGATGGTTTATCTGTATAATTAATAAGCAAGCGCCACCCCGTCATACACTGTTGCCAGACCGCTCAGCACCGACACAGGTAGGACTCGGCTAGGAGCACGATGCACACCCCCGCGCGCCCGCACCCTCTCCTGCAATCGTCGCACGCGCTGGTCAACCGGCCGCCCGTCAGTAGCCCAGCTCCCGTCCGCCCGGACGTTAGTTTTAGTGTTAAAGTGTGGGCTGGAATACTCGGCAACCGAATTTTAGGGCCAGTGTTTTTAGACAGACTGAATGCAGACACGTATCTGCGTTTATTGCAAACTCGCGTGAGAAGAATGTTGGAGCGTATTCCTCTTGAAGAGGTAAGAGGGCTGCTTTTTCAACACGATGGAGCACCACCTCATTTCGCACTCAGCGTGCGTGAATTTTTAAACGGTGTGTGGTACGGTGGTGACCGGTGGATAGGCAGAGGTGGCCCAGTGCCATGGCCTCCTCGCTCGCCGGATTTAACTCCACTAGACTTTTTTTTTGTGGGGTCGTGTAAACGACCTTGTGTACGGCCAAACTGGACATGATATTAGAAGTGTGGAAGAACTAAAAAGGCGCATCAAACGCGCATTTAGACAAGTGAAAAATGAAACAGACACATTAAATAAAGTGAAAAGACACGTAAGGAAGCGTGCCTTCATCTGTGTGCAAAGCGATGGTGGACTTGTGCAACAGTTTTGTAGATAAGTAGGAAGGGAGTGTATAAATACGATGCAATTGTTGTAAATAAGATGATTAACTTTTAAACACGCCAAGTTACAGTTTATCGTTATTTGATATTAATTAAAGTTAAAAAATAGAAAAAGATACGATTCTTACGCTAACTTGACAGTTCAAAGCCTGTTGTAAGTGTGATGGGAAGTTTATAATCTTATTTACTTAGCGCGTGCGACGAGTGCGGGAGAGGGTGCGGGCGCGCGGGGGTGTGCAGCGTGCTCCTAGCCGCCCGGCGCCGAGCGGTCTTTTAAATCAAACGCGAAACAAGGTAAAAGTGAAACGGACACATAAATAATGTGACATGACATGTTTGGAAGCGTGCCTTCATTTGTTTGCAACGCGAAGGTGGACTTGTGCAACAGTTTTGTAGATAAGTATGTAGAGAGTGTGTAAATAACTGTAAAAGTGTGTAAATAACTGTAAAAGTGTGTAAATAACTGTAAAAATGTGTAAATAACTGTAAAAGTATGTAAAAAGTTGTTTTAAGTGTGATGGGAAGTTTATAATCTTATTTACCTACATCAGCTTTTCGGAAGAATGCCGTACTTGGTAAGTAATTGCACTTTTAAAACCCTTGTTAGCCTGCTTATTGAGTATCTAGTAGATTAGATAGTGAAGTGACGAACTAGTCAGCTGATTTCCGTTTTCATTCTTAGTACACGTGGAAAGAGATAGCAATTGTTTTCATTGACTAAGCGACGCATCGCGCGTAATTTGTGAACCACATTATGCAGAATGTAGTCAATGTTTACTTAATTACTTTATGTAATTAACTGGGCCGGGGTCCGAAATTTCTTCACAATTGTAATCTGTAAACATAACACTACCTCCCATTAAAGCCGTGGCATAAAATTATAGAACACCTTATATAAATACATAATATGTGTTATGAAGGTAGTTCTTAATAAAGTTAGTAAAAATTTGTGCGAGGGCAATAGTTGGTCGATGTTATAAAATAATTAATATTTGTGCAAAAAGGCAAGCAACAGCGCGCGGTGCATGCAAGTGCGAAAGAATAAGACAGATAGTGGTGCCGTGCAGCTTTAAAGTAAACAGCGCGATACCGATCACAGGTAGTTGAACATAAATCATTACGAGGATTCGAGTGTATAGGTACCAGTGCGGCAGAGGTTTTAAACAGTTTGTAACTTTTTAGTATGGTGAATACGTTATTAGTAAATTGAGAAAATTGAAGCGACGTATAATAACAAAATATAAAGGTTAAATTTAAGAAGCATATTAGATAAGTTTGTTTAAATCCGAGTCCTTCCTTATAATAATTACTTTAGAGTATTTATTTATATGCTTCACCCATACATACTCATACTGTTTGTCCTTAGCAGTTGATTTAACCTTACTTAGGAGTTTCTTGTATTCAATGCTAAGGTGATCATTGACATACACACGCTGAGATGAACCTTGAAAGCCAATATCCGAAGTGGATAGATCCTTATTGGCGCGGGCCGCCGCAACAAAATCCTCTTTCACGTATCGATTTAAAAAGCTTATAATAAGTAACTTTTCGTTTGAATTAAATATTCCGATATTTACTAGAGACTTAGAGTTCCGACTCTTGAGATGTAATTCACCTGGGATTTTGGACAGTTGTAGTTAATCCTTTCTCCTATTGCTTCGAAGATAGAAAATAGATTTTCATCCTTCTTTACTGGAACCCCCTTAATCTCAACGTTGTTCAATCTGGAACGTTGTTCGTTGCTTGACTGTAGAAACTTGGTGCTCGACAAATCCGTTTTAATTATTATAATGTGATTTATAAGAATAAAAAACTTTCTACGTTTCTTTTTATTGGATGTTTTTTAATATCTAAAAAAGCTCTGCCGATAGCATGTCAGCTACAACTAGAGGTACATATGTACAACCAATCTCTGTTAGATAAAACTAAGACACGCGGTGCTATTGCAGACTTTTTTTATATTTGATGGGGCGACGTTTGACCACTACCTCGCCTGGTGGTAGGCGATGATGCGGTCTACGATGGAGCACGTCGTCCCATAAGCAACCTATTCACTCGGGCCTTGAAAACTCCTAGGTTATACACTTCAGGAAATACAGACTCTTACAAAGAATTCCACTCTTTAGCAGAACGCACAAGAAAGCTTGAAGCGAAGCGCTTCGTGCGTGTGGGCGGAACATCTACCAAGAATCGGTGACGCTTCGCCAATTGTCTTGTGGTACAATGATGGAAAGGACTAGGAGGAATCAGGTTGTGCAATTCAAATTGACGCTGTGAGTCACGCTTGCTAGTAGACCTGCAGTACATTAGCAGCACCTGGCGCTCACAACCTGCAGAGGCGCGTGCCTCGCTATGCTCTCCACCCTGCGCCGCTGCTGCAGATCATGTAAGTTATGACTGTGACGCGGGGCGGAAGGCTTGGCGGGACATGCATCTAAGTTTTATCCAACATGGATTGTCTGGACCTACTCCCAAAGTGTCTCCTGCCATCTCTCGAAAATGATAGAGTATTTCGAAAATTATAGGTTTCGATAGTTTTCGAGGAACCTCGAAACTGGTCGAGGACGCTCGATAGTTTTCGAGGACCCTCGAAAGTGATCGAAGACGCTCGATAGTTTTCGAGGACCCTCGACAGTGATCGAGGACACTCGATTGATTTCGAGGACGCTCGATAGTTTTCCCTGACCCTCGATTGTTCTCGAGGACGCTCGATTGTTTTCGAGGATGCTCGATAGTCTTCGAGAGCGCTCGAAATATTTCGAGGACCCTCGGAATTGATCGAGGACGCTCGATTGTTTTCGAGGATGCTCGATAGTTTTCGAGGGCGCTCGATAGATTTCGAGGACCCTCGAAATTGATCGAGGACGCTCGGAAGTGATCGAGGACGCTCGATAGTTTTCGAGGACGCTCGATAGATTTCGAGGACCCTCAAAAGTGATCGAGGACCCTCGAAATTGATCAAGGACGCTCGATTGTTTTCGAGGACGCTCGATAGTTTTCTTTGACCCTCGAAATTGATCGAGGACGCTCGATTGTTTTCGAGGACGCTCGATAGTTTTCTTTGACCCTCGAAATTGATCGAGGACGCTCGATTGTTTTCGAGGACGCTCGATTTTTTTCGAGGATGCTCGATAGATTTCGAGGGCGCTCGATAGTTTTCGAGGACCCTCGAAAGTGATCGAGGACGCTCGATTGTTTTCGAGGACGCTCGAAACTGATCGAGGACGCTCGAAACTGATCAAGGACGCTCGAAACTGATCGAGGACGCTCGAAACTGATCGAGGACACTCGATTGTTTTCGAGGACGCTCGATAGTTTTCCCTGACCCTCGATTGTTCTCGAGGACGCTCGATTGTTTTCGAAGATGCTCGATAGTTTTCGAGGACGCTCGATAGATTTCGAGGACCTTCATAAGTGATCGAGGACCCTCGAAATTGATCGAGGACGCTCGCTAGATTTCGAGGACCCTCAAAAGTGATCGAGGACCCTCGAAATTGATCGAGGACGCTCGATTGTTTTCGAGGATGCTCGATTGTTTTCGAGGATGCTCGATAGGTTTCGAGGGCGCTCGATAGATTTCGAGGACCCTCGAAATTGATCGAGGACGCTCGATAGATTTCGAGGACCCTCGAAATTGATCGAGGACGCTCGATTGCTTTCGAGGACGCTCGATTGTTTTCGAGGATGTTCGATAGTTTTCGAGGGCGCTCGATAGATTTCGAGGACCCTCGAAAGTAATCGAGGACGCTCGATTGTTTTCGAGGATGCTCGATTGGTGTCGAGGGCGCTCGATAGATTTCGAGGACCCTCGAAATTGATCGAGGACGCTCGATTGTTTTCGAGGACGCTTGATTGTTTTCGAGGATGCTCGATAGTTTTTGAGGGCGCTCGATAGATTTCGAGGACCCTCAAAAGTGATCGAGGGCGCTCGAAATTGATCGAGGACGCTCGATTGTTTTCGAGGACGCTCGATTGTTTACGAGCATGCTCGATAGTTTTCCCTGACCCTCGATTGTTTTCGAGGACGCTCGATTGTTTTCGAGGATGCTCGATAGTTTTCGAGGGCGCTCGATAGTTTTCGAGGACCCTCGAAAGTGATCGAGGACGCTCGATTGTTTTTGAGGACGCTCGAAACTGATCGAGGACGCTCGAAACTGATCGAGGACGCTCGAAACTGATCGAGGACGCTCGAAACTGATCGAGGACGCTCGAAACTGATAGAGGACGCTCGATTGTTTTCGAGGACGCTCGAAACTGATCGAGGACGCTCGAAACTGATCGAAGACACTCGATTGTTTTCGAGGACGCTCGATAGTTTTCCCTGACCCTCGATTGTTCTCGAGGACGCTCGATTGTTTTCGAGGATGCTCGATAGTTTTCGAGGACGCTCGATAGATTTCGATGACCCTCAAAAGTGATCGAGGACCCTCAAAATTGATCGAGGACGCTCGATAGTTTTCGAGGACGCTCGATAGATTTCGAGGACCCTCAAAAGTGATCGAGGACCCTCGAAATTGATCGAGGACGCTCGATAGTTTTCGAGGACGCTCGATAGATTTCGAGGACCCTCAAAAGTGATCGAGGACCCTCGAAGGTGATCGAGGACACTTGAAAGTGATCGAGGACGCTCGATTGTTTTCGAGGATGCTTGATAGTTTTCGAGGGCGCTCGATAGATTTCGAGGACCCTCGAAATTGATCGAGGACGCTCGTTTGTTTTCGAGGACGCTCGATAGATTTCGAGGACCCTCGAAGGTGATCGAGGACGCTCGATTGTTTTCGAGGACGCTCGATAGTTTTCGAGGACGCTCGATAGTTTTCTTTGACCCTCGAAATTGATCGAGGACGCTCGATTGTTTTCGAGGATGCTCGATAGTTTTCGAGGGCGCTCGATTGTTTTCGAGGACGCTCGATAGTTTTCTTTGACCCTCGAAATTGATCGAGGACGCTCGATTGTTTTTGAGGACGCTCGAAACTGATCGAGGACGCTCGAAACTGACCGAGGACGCTCGAAACTGATCGAGGACGCTCGAAACTGATCGAGGACGCTCGAAACTGATAGAGGACGCTCGATTGTTTTCGAGGACGCTCGAAACTGATCGAGGACGCTCGAAACTGATCGAAGACACTCGATTGTTTTCGAGGACGCTCGATAGTTTTCCCTGACCCTCGATTGTTCTCGAGGACGCTCGATTGTTTTCGAGGATGCTCGATAGTTTTCGAGGACGCTCGATAGATTTCGATGACCCTCAAAAGTGATCGAGGACCCTCGAAATTGATCGAGGACGCTCGAAAGTGATCGAGGACGCTCGATAGTTTTCGAGGACGCTCGATAGTTTTCTTTGACCCTCGAAATTGATCGAGGACGCTCGATTGTTTTCGAGGATGCTCGATAGTTTTCGAGGGCGCTCGATTGTTTTCGAGGAAGCACGATAGTTTTCTTTGACCCTCGAAATTGATCGAGGACGCTCGATTGTTTTCGAGGATGCTCGATTGTTTTCGAGGGCGCTCGATAGTTTTCGAGGACCCTCGAAAGTGATCGAGGACGCTCGATTGTTTTTGAGGACGCTCGAAACTGATCGAGGACGCTCGAAACTGATCGAGGACGCTCGAAACTGATAGAGGACGCTCGATTGTTTTCGAGGACGCTCGAAACTGATCGAGGACGCTCGAAACTGATCGAAGACACTCGATTGTTTTCGAGGACGCTCGATAGTTTTCCCTGACCCTCGATTGTTCTCGAGGACGCTCGATTGTTTTCGAGGATGCTCGATAGTTTTCGAGGACGCTCGATAGATTTCGATGACCCTCAAAAGTGATCGAGGACCCTCGAAATTGATCGAGGACGCTCGATAGTTTTCGAGGACGCCCGATAGATTTCGAGGACCCTCAAAAGTGATCGAGGACCCTCGAAATTGATCGAGGACGCTCGATAGTTTTCGAGGACGCTCGATAGATTTCGAGGACCCTCAAAAGTGATCGAGGACCCTCGAAATTGATCGAGGACGCTCGATTGTTTTCGAGGACGCTCGATAGATTTCGAGGACCCTCAAAAGTGATCGAGGACCCTCGAAGGTGATCGAGGACACTTGAAAGTGATCGAGGACGCTCGATTGTTTTCGAGGATGCTTGATAGTTTTCGAGGGCGCTCGATAGATTTCGAGGACCCTCGAAATTGATCGAGGACGCTCGTTTGTTTTCGAGGACGCTCGATAGATTTCGAGGACCCTCGAAGGTGATCGAGGACGCTCGATTGTTTTCGAGGACGCTGGATGGATTTCGAGGACGCTGGATTGTTTTCGACGACTCTTTATTGTTTTCGAGGACGCTCGATAGTTTTCGAGCACGCTTGATAGTTTTCGCGGACGCTCGATTGTTTTCGACCACGCTCGATAGATTTCGAGAACGCTCGATAGATTTCGAGGACGCTGAATAGATTTCGAATAACTCTCGAACTGATCGAGGCCGCTTGATGTTTTTCGAGTAACTCTCGAAACTGATGAGCTTGTACTTGTGCATATATCAACTTGTGTAAGACATGTTCAAAAATTTTTGCTGGTGAAGATAATATAGCAATAGGTCGATAGCCCTCGACTGCACATTTATCAGAAGTCTTAGGTATAGGTGTTACTCGAGAAGTCTTCCATTGGATGGGATAGTGGCCCGTTTTTAAGGACAAATTGAATATATGGCATAATGGAGAGGAAAATGATTTCTTTAAATGTTTCAGAAGAAAGGGTGGAATGCAATCTGGGCCTATAGAACTACTAGGTTTTAAATTGTTTATACCGTGTATGACTTCAGTTGGTGTAAAACTCAGTATGTTGACATAATTGTTGTTGCGACTGATGTCAGAACTATTGATCGATGCTACGTCTAATAATGGTACATCGGGTAGGAATACACTAGAGAAGAAACTGGCGAATGCGTCAGCGGCAGTGGTTCCGGTAAAACTGTTGCCCTGGTAGCTAACTCTAGATTCGATACCTCCCTTAGAACGCAGGTTACAGATATGCCGCCAAAATGCTAGTGGATTAACTTTTATGTTATTTTCTATGCGGTAAATATATGATTTGTAAGCATCCACGACACGATGTTTCAATGAACTTCTTAATTCAGAAAATGATTTATAGTCTTCGTGACAATTGGTGTGTTTCCAGATTGTATGAAGCTTGAGTTTGTGCTTTACATCTTTAATAATCTCAGGAGTGAACCAGACAGAGGGTAACGTTTACTTATAGATTTAGCACGGCGCTTCTTAGGGATGCAATCATCAAATATACTATAGATTATGCTGTAAAAAGTATTTACGGCGGTGGATACATTATTTGCTTGTAAAACAGGTTCCCAAGCGACCTCCGACAATAACTGGTATAACCGTTCAAAATCACATCTGTTAAAATTCCAGTCTTTGTCAGGGTTTATATTACTTGGTTCAATTGAATCTGAACATTGAGTTGATATGATCCTTACCTCAACATCCAATGCAGGGTGATAACAATCCGGTGGGACTATTCCATCAGTCCCGGAAACAAAAGCGTCATGAGAGCCTTCCCGAATCAGTATAACGTCTAAAAATCCTCCGTGATCATTAGTAATCGTATTTCTATCCTCAAGTGAGCAATAAGACAAAAAATAGCAATAGTAATTCTTTATATTGACTGATGCACTGTTCAGATTAATGTCGCCCATAATAATTACAGGCCCCTTGAAATTGTTCACAAAACTTTCCGTTTTACAAAACCACTGCATGTAGTCCTCATCAATAGCACTGGGTTTTATATACACAACACAGACGAGAAATACATGACCACCCCATTTAAAGGTCGCCCATAGATCCTCCCCACAATCTGTTTCGTATTCACATCTACAAAGCACAATGGGCGCTTTAGCCGCCATAAGAACGCCACCGCACGGCGTATTTCTATCACGACGTAAAACACTCCAGTCACCAATTTCTAGTTCAGAGTTCACAACGGTAGAATCAAGAAAACTTTCAGTAACAACTACCAAGTTATGCTCCAGAGAGGCAAGGTTATTGCGCCACATAGAGAGCTTAGTTTTCAGACCGCGAACGTTCTGATAAAAAATATCGAGACGATGAACCTTCACTTTACGATTGTGAGCTAATGGTTCCACGAAAGGACTGCTGTTGCGACACATTAGATACACCCGACACACCACCGCCGGTTCTTATTGTGCGAGTCGGTCTCCTGAGGTGCACTCACGGTTTGATCTTAGCATTCATGGGCCAGACATCATTAGAGTAACATGTATCCCAATACTCAGCAGCAATGCCAACTTTGTATGACTTATAGTCACCTCGTGGTGTAAGCTCTTCCACCGTGTCGGTGCCAGTGGGATACTGGCGAACATCCTCAATTCCAGATGCCATGTTCCACAAATGGAGGAATTTACGAGTTTCCACGGCCTTTAAATTAATAACAGCCGGGTCGGCTGATCCATGTAATGGCGTAGGCCTCCGAGGATTACGCCTCTTCACTAGCTTCCATTCGGTCTCAGTATTATCATCGTTACTTTGTACCGTTGTTGGTGTGGACTCACTGTCCTTGGCGGTCTTTTGGGTGCCAGCTAAGTTCACAGGACTAGGTTCAAAATTAGTGATGAGGTTTGGTGATGTAATTTGAATATCCATTTTAGTGACTTTTTCGTTACGTTTCCCGATATTGGTACCGACAGCCGTAGTTGCAATCGAAGTCTTGGGTCGTGTTTGGGTGACATATTTATTATTCTAACTGCTATTTTCATATTTTTCAAGCCTCTTATTGAGCTGCTCAACTTGAAGAGCATAGTTCTGAAGCTTATCCTCATGACTACTCACCAATGAAAGCGCTTTGGTAAGCAATTCTTTAAGACCAGACATTTCTGAGCGCAGAGCGTTCATTTCGCAGATGAGGTCGCTACACTCGTTATACTCAAATAGTGGACTATTAGTCATCGCTTTTCTCCTAAGAGTTACATTCGGATCTTGTGAAGGGCCCACTGGGGTGAAGCTATTCTCACCACCTCTTTTAT
This sequence comes from Spodoptera picta, assembly GCA_038387885.1. Lineage (NCBI taxonomy): Eukaryota > Metazoa > Arthropoda > Insecta > Lepidoptera > Noctuidae > Spodoptera > Spodoptera picta. The sequence continues at coordinate 82,295 of JAZHFQ010000315.1, forward strand.
TGGCACATTGACACTCTGGGCAGACCCATATATTGGTGACATTCTTGGGAGCTTGCAGGCCTGTGCATATCAGGTGGTACAATTTGTCACAGCGCGTACAACTGACATAATCTTCCTCGCCTTTAATAGCATTGTTACAGGCAGAACAAATCATAATTAAAAAGCAAGCGGGTTTCATGCAATAATAATAATTGTGTCTCCATTACATTTAGATTAAAGTTGTCTAAAGGGCCTCTGCGCAGTTGGCTTCGGCCCCTCGTACGCCTCCCAAATGACCGGGACCCTGTGGTCCCATGAATGGTAAAGACATACATAATAATAATAATTATCAAATAATCAAGCGTTGTATTTTGCGCAACAAGGTAAATAAAACACCACAGAAGCAGTGCGCGCGACAATTCAAATTTAAATCTAATGAGCGTAGCAGAGCGGCAACAGAGCGCGCGAAATTTAAATCCAGCGAGAGTAGCACAGCGATAGCGAAGCAGAGCGGCGACAGCGCAACCACACTCGGAGAGCCACGGCACGGCGGAGCGGGTAGGAGAGGTAGTAGACATCGGATAATTGGGCACATTGGGTATAATACTAATAATAATAGTAATAAAGTCGCAGGGCACCTTGAGGCGAAGTGACGGGCATTAGCGACCCCGCGGGCAACCATCATCCCGAGTGCTCCAGGGAGAAGTCACCGTTCCTTACTCTCCGGCTTGCCTTAATTGGCTGACTGGAGCCGAGTTCTAGCCGGAATGACATCGGATAGACCTAGTTTTATCCAACAGGGACTGGCTGGACCTAATTGTAGTCGGCATGATGAAGGCTAGATAGACCTAGTTTTACCCAAAAACAATCGGCTCGTACTAGGTTTAACCAAGAGTAAGTGGCTACACCTAGTTCTAACCGGCTAAAACTAGGTGTAGCCGCACTTCGGGTATTAGTCGTAACATAAATATAAAAATTAGTTTCCAGTTGTCACGCCATAACTTGATAGTGGCTGGACCGATTTGGCTGATTTTTTTGTTGTGTTTGTTATTATCAGGAGAAGGTTCTTATGAAAGAAAAAAAATCCTGAAAATCTTATGGAAATGGGAGAAAACGAGATTGCGCATACGAAGTCGCGGGCAGAAGCTATAATTATAGTCAACGAATAAAAATCCTATTTGTACTAAGTTGTTCGTAGTTTTGTTTTTACACTATTCTGACCTTAATCTGATTTAGATTAAGGGAAGCGATATGTTTTTGTTTAGGCTGGGTGGGGTGTAACGTGTTGGCCTTGAATTTATTTGGTTCGGTCGAAGGCCACTGAACATGTTTTTATAGGTTAAGAGGTGTATGAGCAAAGTAAAATATTTATTTATTTATATTTTATTGCACACACAGAGAAAAATTGTAAACATTGCAATAGTAATTTGAGTACAATGGGCGGTCTTATCACACGCGGCGATTTCTTCCAGACAACCTTTGGATGGAAGTTTTGAAAATAATCTGGGAATGGGTGGTAAATGGACAATAAAAGAAAACCAAAATAGAAGTCCAAACCTAAGACCAAATTATGACGTCTTATAGCCAATGTGGTTCCGCTGAGGGAACGAGATCTCGCTAGACGACTTTGCTTTGTTTCTTTCCCTCAATGAAACCATTCTGACTTTAGGACGTCATAACCACGCAGTCCATTTACATCTGCTAACTGACATAGACTTATTTTACCACGACACTCGCAAAATAATTTGTGATCACTTTACCGAAGTCTTCATCACCCACATCACACATACACATCAACAGCCTATAAATGCCCACTGCTGAGCAAAGCCTCTTCTCACACGGAGAAGGTTTGAGCATTAATCACCACGCTTGCTCAATGCGGGTTGGCGATTAAACACTCATAATTAGAAATTATAAGCCCAGGTTTCCTCACGATGTTTTCCTTCACCGTTTGTCAGTGGTGTCTGAATAATCTTAGAAAGTAACTACATATAACTCTGAAAAAGTCACATTGGTACTTGCCGTTGGTAGGTTTAGAACCCGCACCCTCATGCATGAGAAGCGGGCGTCTTAAACCTCCACCACGACATTATCATCACCCACACCCACACACATTTTAACATCTACATAAAAGACCATTCCCAATTCTTCGTAAAAGGCACCTACTTCAGTTTAACTTTATACTTCCTCAAAATTACATATTGATTACATTTCCTCCTACTTTCGAAGATAGGACCCGAAACTTGTGGGTTCCTTGGACGTTGGAAGGATGTGCCAACAATCCATCAAGTATTAAAGTACTTTTTGAAACGATAAGCTTGTCCAAAATATATTACACTTCGAGTAAGTACATGCACTTAGACAGTGTTTAAAAGTTTAGAAAATTATTTTTTTATTAAGTATTTTATGAACTTAAGATATACATAACATGCTAATTGGAGGTGCAAGAGTGATGTGGGACCGTCGTTTGACGGCAGAAATGAAATTATTGGTTGAACAATATTTAGAATGTATGCTATTTAAGTTAGGTTTTTTTTAAGGATGAAAAATCATCGAATGATTTCTCCCGCCTGTGTGAGGCGGGAGGGAGTGTCAGACTTACTGACTAAAAACCACCCTGTTCCTTCTCCTGCATGTCGAGCCGGAGCACCGGTAACCCGTTAGGTTCTCCTCGACACATAACATAACATTAGGTCTTTGATTCCTTGCAGTTTTTTTTAAATTTTTTTATGTTTGATGGGCCGACGTTTGACCATTATCTCGCTTAGTGGTAAGCTGTCGCTTACCGCGGTTCCCGGTAACGATAATTCGCAGGGCTGCAGGAAGAAATCCCATAAGGGATATGCAATACCTATGTACCCATGTTTTGTTATAATATATATTTTTTCTGTGTATTGTGTACATGAATAAATAAATAACCCAGTAATACTTTGCCCGACCTGGAAATTAAACCCTTGCTCGTCAGTCGCACTTGCGACATCTCGGCCAACGTGGCAGTCAATTTCAATTAGACTATAATTACGTATTTTTTAAACGTCAACAAATATAAAATTTGTATCGGTCTGTCAGTCTGTCCGTCAGTAAAGCTAGGTACTCATTCTAAAATGTATATTCCATTGGAGTAGAGCGAGCAAGAAACTCCATTCGTTACTCTTTTATTCTTCTCTATATAGGTACTGTCCTATAAAAGGTTAAAAGCATTTTGCATTGCGCCTTTTTTTGAATATCTTTTCATAAACACCTTAACAAGCTATCCGTAATCTAAATGTTGTGCACGAGCAAATAGATATTTTTACCTGTCAGCCGAGTGAATTCACAAGATTCTGTTGTATAATTTATGTTATATATTATTATACAATAATAACGCTATTTATTTGTCTTTATTTTATAAAGGGATACAAGGTTTGTTTTTAGGGTTCCGTACCTCAAAAGGAAAAAATGGAACCCTTATAGGATCACTTTGTTGTCCGTCTGTCCGTCCGTCTGTCAAGACTCTTTTTCTCAGGAACGCGTGGAGGTATGAAGCTGAAATTTATATGAATTACTCAGGTCTACTGTTCCTTGAAGCTGTGAAAAAATCAAACTTCTAAGCCAACGCAATCAAAAGATACAGCCGTTTATGCCGCAAATTTTCGACACTTGCAAGGGAATCAAAACCTACAGGGTGCTTCCCGTGAACTCAGAATCTTGAAATTTGGTACGAAGCAACGTCTTATAGCATAGATAAAGGAAAAATTACGAAAACCATAAATTTTTAGTTACATCACATAATATATTTTTTTTTAATAATTTTAAACTTACTACCCATTTCCTCATAAACGCGTAGAGGTATTAAATTGAAATTCATACCAAATACTCAGGTCTATAATACCTTTAAGCTGTAACAAAATCAAACTTCTATGTCAACGCAATCAAAAGAAACAGCAATTTAAGCTGCATATTTTGAAACTCGCAAGTACTCGCAAGGGAATCAAAACCTAAAGGGTACTTCCAGTCGACCTAGAATCTTGAAATTTGGCATGAATCAACGTTTTATAGCACACATAAAGGAAAAATTCCGAAAACCTTAAATTTTTAGTCGATTGTCGTAATGAACGAACTTTGTAAACCTTGCAGGTTTGTACGGAACCCTCGGTGCGCGAGTCCGACTTGCACTTGTTTTCCCTTATCTCTGTAATAGTTTGGATTTCTTTATTAGTTTGTATAAGTTTAATATTGTGTAAGGTGTCGCTAGATTTTATATTACCTTGTTATCGTATTGGGTCCTAAGCCTGTGATGTTAACTTGTGTATAACATAACATCACGCCTTTTTATCCCCGAAAGGGTAGGCAGAGGTGCACATTACGGCACTTAATGCCACTGTAATTTAACACCCACTTTTCACTATTTATGTTATGAGTCCCATGTAATAGGGGGTGACCCAATTGCCATATACCGGGCACAGTTCCATACTCCGTGTTTGTGTTTATTTATTTATTATAACTTGTGTATGTGACGGCGCCGCCGTCATTATTTTGTAAACTGCGAATGTAATGGGCGAGCAGTGAACAAACAACTAACCGACGTCACTTCAACCCCACCACCGAGTGATATATAAAGCAGCGCAAGCGCAAGCTCGAGTCAGTCGTTCGTCGATCGTTGCCCAGTTCACACGTTACGCAATCGCTGAGTAATTTTATTGTGCACTGTCGAAAGTAAACGTTACTTTAATTACGAAGATTTAATTGTTTTATTACTCCATAAACATACCTCTACCGATATATATGACGAAGAGGGTTCTCGCTTGACATCGCCCACACCATCCTTCCGACATATGTAATAATAAATAAATAAACATTTATATCACCCACTGTATTTTTAATCCAATTGTAAAGCCTATTCCCAAACAGTAAACACCAATAACAATAGCCACAAACAAAATCAGTTTCAACAAAGTCTTACAAAATTATTCTAGTCATCATAACCCCTTCAAAGGCCTCTAACAAATCAATTAAAATATTAGTATGAATATCGCTATAATAGGTATAAAAGCAGGCTATCACTACTGTTTCAATGTAAACAATTTGTAAAACAATTTAGTTCCCACCTCGTGCCCCTCTGCCAAGCAAAACGAGGAAGATTTACAATTTACGTTTGAAATGGGGCATCGAAAACAGCGTCTGGTGGGATTGTTTGAAGAGTTAGATTCAACAGGACATCGTGGTGGCCCAGAGGTTAAACTGTCAAACACCGCGAGGATACCGATGACCGCAACCTATTGTTCTTTAATTGTGTCTATAATGACGATACTCAAAGGGTTAAGACGCTCGCTTCATATGTACGAGGGTTTGAAACCTACCAATTGCAAGTACTATTACTATTTCCGAGTTAAATTTGATTTCTAAGATTATTTAGACACCACTGACAAACGGTAAAGGAAAACATCGTGAGGAAACCTGGGCTTATAATTTTTAATTATAAGTTTGAAATCGTCAACCCGCGTTGAGCAAGCGTGGTGAGTACCTAATGCTCAGAAGTTCTCTGTGTGAGATAAGGCCTTTGGTCAACAGTGGCTACTTATATTTGAATGTGGTTAAAATTCATAATAGTTTAGTATGTATGTAGGCATATTGTACTCAAGTACTCTCCGAAATATATTAGTTTATCTCTCATTGTTAAATAAAATCACTGCTTGCCTCTTGCACCTACCATTCACTCTTCTCTGCATCACCCAAAGGTCAGACTGGTAGAAAATGCCTGCGGCATTAAGTCCACCTTTTTGTACATTTTGTGCATGAAGCATATTAAATAAATAAAAAAATAAAAAATGTTATTGGGTTCTATGATAAGTTCGTTAAAGTCATCAAATCGGATGTCTGGATTACCAACACTTTATAGCTACTATGTGACACAAAATTGAAGTACCATTTCAATGTACGTGTCTGTGTGTCAAGGCAGTGGTAAATTTGCTTTCAAATGTCTTTTAGGACTTTTAAATCTTTAGTATCAACGTACAATCGGACAACGTATATCTGTTTTATAAGAAGCTTCTAAATATTTATCATCCCAAATAGATGTAATGATAACTAATTTAAAGGCATTGCAAATACTCAATATTTTTTTCTCAATTTTTCAATATACGTAAACCACAGTCACATCAAATAACAATGAAACTTAAAACTGGCCCTACCAATCGCAGTTCTACAAACCCCACACAATGTTTAACATTCCCAAGCAGCGTTGACAGAAATTGGCCTCTACAAAATGAGAGTGATAATTTTAGAAGGCCGTGACTTGAGTGACAACGCTGCAGATTTAATATCAAGGAAGCGCGCACCACGTTTACAAAATTAGCTTTGGTGTAAATTGAGGTGCAGACTGTTCTTGTACCACAGTTTTTGAGTCTTCGAACAGTGCATAATTGCTACTAATGTCGATGTTAGTTCCATAATCAAAGACAAAGTTTAAACAAAATTCTTTTTTTGCAATAAATCTGTAAACACACAGACGGATCACCTGATGGTAAACAACTGGCGCCGTTCATGGACACCCGGAACACCGGAGGTGTTATAAGTGCGTTCTGGGTATTAGGAATTAAAGAATTGTTGATGGTTCGGGGGATTAGGGACATTGGGGGGGGAGTAAATGAGAAAAATATTTATTAAAGAAATTATTTTAATATTGTACTACACTTTTATCAAAATAGGATTACAGCAATATTTCTGGATCGATTCTTCTCGTTTATAATTTTACTCTCGTAAACTAAGGATATAAGGAAATTAAATATTTCTGACCGATAATTTAGTTTTGACGATTACTTAAAGATCTGAGACTTTTCTTTTATAATTGTATGTGAAATAACTAAAAAAATGTAATCATGAAGGAACATGACAAATAAAACAGATAGATGTATTATGGTAATAAGTTATTTTATAAATTGTTGCCGTCATCGCTATCGCTATCGTGTCACTTTCTGTAACATTTATTATAAAACACACACACTGATTGTTTATCGATTTTTGTGTCCATCACTACACTATTATATGTGGTATCATTATTTCACAAAATGACAGTAGCTATTGTCAAATCTGGAATCTGATTAAAATTCTGACCATAGTTTTAAATATAATTTTTGCCAGATAACTTTGTCCACCTGGATATTTACTAAAGCTGCGATCTGTCAGTGGGAAGGCCTGGTTGGCAGCAGCGTCATTTAAATCTTCGCTGATTGTATCATGATCACCACGTGTTTTTATGCGATAATCTGGTAAACGAATATAGTAATCACAATAGGGTAGATGCCTAATTTTTATTTTAATATACGTCTGGTAGATTATTTTAAATCATTAGACACGTATTTTTTATTTTCGTACAGAAACGAATACTTTCGACAATATATTGATTTGAAATGTCGCGTGAAGTCACTTCTATGTACATTTTATACGTAGAAACGACGTTTTAGCCCCCAATCCTAAACTTTGATTCGTTTTATCTAAGTATTGTTTTATTATACGACAAAAAAAAACGTGTCTAATATTTTAAAATATTTCAATTAGAAATTTGAGAATTATTGGGGATTGAGGAAATTTGGAAGGGGTTAGTTGGGCCTACCTTGCCTACTAACCGCTAATTATGGGAAATCCAAAGAGACGCCTTTATTCCAGAGTGAGTATATTTTGCCTGATAATAAAGGTAATCATACCTTTTTCACTGGTTGTCTTCAAGGCCAAGTTTACTAGGTTGCTTATGGGTCAACGTGCTCCATCGTAGACCGCATCATCGCCTACCACCAGGCGAGATAGTGGTCAAACGTCGACCCGTCAAATATAGCAAAAGCCCTTGAACTTGACTCAAGAGACAGTTTCTAAAAACTTTTCTTTTTCCTTCTAAACCAGATTGTTGAAGATAATACTTATCATGGACATTATTTTGGGAAGTACACATGAATTTTTTGTAATGCCTGTAAATTAACCAAGCGTGAAGATAACAAGTTTATTCTTCTAAAATTGTTTTAGACGATTTCCTTATTAAATTTTCTTGTTGCTCAAGTTGACTCATAGTATCTACTATTAGAAAAAAGGTGGAAAATTATGTTTTAAGAAGAAAAATACAACGGCACACTTTAAGAAAAATGTTATTAGAACGAGATGATTGTGGCAAAGTCAAAGTCAATTTTACTGATTCAGACAAATTACCTATTATTGGTTTAATTGACTCCTAAAATCACACATAATATCTGTAAGTTTATTATCGGTTATTATCATAAAATATTTTTTTTTTTATTTTATTTATTTATTTGCCTCAGGCATCTTGGCCCATAGTGAAATATACAATAATACAATACAAATAATTCAGGTTGCAAATACTATACACACATATACATAATATTTAATTTTACTGCTTATTTTACACGAAGTATCGGAGTCGTGTGTCGCTCGGTGTCTGGTATCCGGCCTCGAAACCGCCGGAACACTACACATTTCGGCCAAAATTCTTCCTTCATAAGAATCGACAGGTGTTCAGTGGGCACCCTCACCACAAAGGAATTGAAGTTTGTATTATGACGAGACTCCAACCGCTCGACTCTCATGACGAATTTGGATTTCACTCGGATGTACCAAAAGTTCAACTCCCCTTTCCTGGTAAATACAATACTGCCATAATTAGCTGATACTCAAAACAGGATATTTAGTATGAATATAGTATATATTTTTTAAACATTCTCCTCACACTAGAATTTTCTCCTGTGTCGTGGGTACGTTTACAAACATTTAAGTTCACATACACATGACACCCAGACCCGAAACAACAATCTGTGGATCACACAAAGAGTTGTTCCATGCGGAGATCGAACCCGCGACACATTGCGCGGCAGCCAGTTGCCCAGCAATGGCGCCAACCAGGTCAGGGCAGTGCAAATAAAAAAGTGCGGTTTCTCACGCTCTGCTCAGCTCCTATTGGTCGTAGCGTAATGTTTTATAGCCTATAGCCATCCTCGATAAATGCGCTATCCAACACAAAAAGAATTATTCAAATCAGACTTGTAGTTACTGAGATTAGCGCGTTCAAACAAAAAAACAAACTGTTCCGATTTATATAATAGTTTTTTTTTAAGGTGGGAAAATCATTGATCGAATCGACCCTATTGGGCCCCATCTGTGGTGGTCTGATGGCTCATTGAGGCGCGCGCAGAACGCGACGCGGCGTACGCTCGGGGTAATAGTAAAAGATATAAGATTTGTGGCACAAATATTTGGCACTGTTACATATACTACTGATCTACGATTAATAATTGTGAATTCCACGTTTAATATAAAGCAGCGCAATAATCAAGTCAATTTAGAAAATATTATCTCCCAATCCTCTTTCTTTGACCAATTGTAAGTCGGTTTGATAACGAAACTTTAGGGTTTTGTACAAAGATATTCTCCTATAGAACTTACTGAGAATTCGCCAAGTTTTTCCTTTTGTATTGCAGATAGTGTGGCCACAGCATTATAATGATTTTCAACCCTACTTTTAAACCAATAAGGTTGGAAATGATTTTGTATGTGAGGGTAGGTTGATATGCCACGGTTTGTGCCAAGTTTGAAGTCTGGATGCATTCATAACGAGAACATTTGTGCAGTTCGCAGTACCTGACCAAAGTATTTATGGTCTGAAGTTGGAAATGTAGGGATTTTAGACCAGAGGGAGATATCGAGTGTTCCCCACAGGATTGTAAAGTTATAAATATATTTAAATTTGAATTTAAGTTTTTTATTCATGTTAGGAAAAGTGTTAAGTATTTTTTGTAGAGGTAGAGTGCAGTAAGTAACAAATGAAAACTGTAAATGATGATCTACTGCCGTCAAAAATGATATAACGTTATCGTAACCTAATTGTAACATATCGTCTTCTAATATACTTAGATACTGTCGACTGTCGACTGGCAGGTGGCTGGGCAACCGGCTGCCGTGCAACGTGTCGCGGGTTCGATTCCCGCACGGAACAACTCTTTGTGTGATCCACAAATTGTTGTTTCGGGCCTGGGTGTTATTGTGTATGTAAACTTGTTTGTAAACGCACCCACGACATAGGAGGAAATCCTAGAATGAGGCAACGTTTTAAAAAAATGTCTGCTCATTCCTTCGAAGAAATAGAAGCCATAATATATTTAAAGTACGAAATAATAACTTATCATCGGTTTTATGTGATCCTTATAAGGAACGATCGTAGTACCAGACACCGCGCTCAATTCAAAACAGTATTCAATTCTACGAGTACCTACATGTTTCGGTAATGTACTCGAATCTCAGAATAAACCCCTAGATTATTTAACAAACAAGGTAGTAATGAAGAATCCACATGAAATAAAAAAAGAAATGAACTCAACTACGACTTCAACGTTAAATTCTTTGATCTAGATTCGAGGAGGCAAAGATTTGACAAATGAAAGTTACGCAGTGCTAGAAACATTTTGATGCGAAAAATACCATTTTCCCCAATCACAATTCTGGTCGCGTCGTTTGAGAATGTCAAGTCGGGCAAGCGACGGTGGAATTTCATTTCAACTCACCATCGAACATCTGCGACTCGATGAAACAAAAGATACGCTATTGGTGACACAGTGTACGGTTGAAGCCAGTAGGTTAGGTCGGGGATTTTTTTATTGAAGGGGGGAAAATCATCGAATGGCTTCTTTCTCCCGCCTAGGTGAGGCGGGAGGGAATGTCAGACTCTTACTGACTAAAAATCACCCCGTTCCTACTCCTGCACTTCAAGCCGGAGCCCCGGTAACCCGTTAAGTACTCCGCGGTTCCGTATCGGCATCAGCCCTATTGGGCCGCATCTGTGGTGGTCTGATGGCTCCTTGCCCGGCAGTCGCACTTGCGACTACTCGGCCAACAAACAGTACCTCTAGTATAAATGGTTAGTATAAGTGGCTTCAATAATATACAGAACTCTACGGTTTTTTTTAAAGTGGGGGAAATCATCAAATGACAGCGGTTGGTTCAATGTAAAGCTAAGCTTTCTAAAGCAGTGTCTATTCTTGCAAGGATAGCATGTTATAATTCTTTGTGCTACACACCAAGCTCATTTTAAAAAGTATGACTATGAAATTTATTTGTATCCATTGTCCAATAGGTTAAAACCACCTTGTATATTCTATTTAAAAAGATTCATCCATAAGCATTAAATAATCATCTACATTCCCATCCAAAACCGAATCACAAACTAGCACTACACAATGACAGTAAAACGACGAAAAGCAAACTGCCAACTGCGTTCAAAATCGGAATACATAAATGTCATGTCATAGCAACGAACACGGCTCCGCCAATCAAATCTCTGGATCACTGGCTGAAGTGAATTGACCGACTGCATCTTGACATGGACTGTGGTACAAGTGAAATATGAGGTTCCGTTTACAATGTACGTTTTTGATATATGTACTGATATGCTTGGTCTGTTGTATCATGGTTTAGGTAGAAGGTTACAATAGCGATTTGCTGTATCATTATACTAATTAGTATTTAAGTGTGGGAGACCCATACTTCGGCACGAATGAGCCGGCTCGACCGGAATGATACCATGATGAAGCTCAATAATATGCAGTTTCCCCAATCCTCAAAACCTCAATAATCCTCAAATTCTTATCCCCAAAAAGCCGGCAACGTACTTGTAACACCTCTGGTGTAGAAGAATACTTGGGGCGTGATCTACTGTCGATACTGAACCCAAAAATATGGTTTAGGTACTTATAGAATTTTTGTCTGTTTGTCTGTCTGTGTGTATGTCCGGGATGATTTCAAAAAGTACTGCATGGATTTACTTCAAATTTTGTATGGTTATTACTTGTTAGTAAGGTCGTGTCAACATATAGACTATATACCTCTATTATCACGCTATCACCTACGAGGTACACGCAATATGTCACTATTCCACGCGAACGAAGGCGCAGGCACAGTTATTTATAAATAAGTACATGTTTTTATAATAACTATCGTGAGACATACTAAATTACTAAAATCGCGGGTAGGAGGAATGAGGAAGAACCCCTCTGTGGTTCGAAACTAGTAGATCTTTTCTCAGTATATTCACGTGAGTAACCAGCGATTTTAGGTAATTTTAATAAGTACATATTAAACATGTACTGAAATCTATTTGAATACAGTATAGAATACAAATAATAAAATAAATAATTTTAATTATGTGACAACAAATAGTATTGGAATGGAAAACTACACAAATAGAAATAAAATGATGCAAATTTTAATTACATTTTCGCCTTAATTAATTCATCAGTGTTTATGTAAATACACACGAAGTTTATCAAAGTAAATGGTTACTAATACATATTACACATTAAATACAAGTAAATAAAATTGTGTTTTGATTATAACTGGCCTTTTGGTGCGTGAATTTGGTCGTTTTGTTGTTCTTTGGAAAATGTATCGTAATTTATATTTATCGTATTTGTAAATAGAGTATGTTTTCGGTTAAAAACAATTCTTTGATACCATATTGTGGTTCTCTAATTTGATACATACAAAACATTTTTAATTTTTCGACCTGTAGACAACATTCTTTTTTTTTTTAGTAAAATGTGTTCTAGATACGTGAATTTGGTCCTTCACAGTGTGCGTCCATTTTGTCTTCTTTTTTAATCATCACAGTCTGTTGGTTCATTAAAAAGCAAATATGCGTTTACATCCTTTTTGGTGCTGGAACATAAATGTGTATATATCGTATCTTTGCATATTTTGTTTTCTTTTTATATAACACACTTATTTTATAGCTATGATTGGTTATGACCTAGTCTAACGATTGATTATTTGCCATTTTAAAGGACAGTGCTTTGCGTCCATATATTGTTGGCCCTGGAGCCAAGAGTACATATCGGACAATTATGTATTGTATTCTCTATCAGTTGTAGACTCATAGAAGATCTTGTTTTTATAGCGGGCTAGTTGCAGAAAAGATATATTTCAAAAAAGTAAGTAAGTCTAATCTAACCATAACAACGAATATTTGAACGAATGTTAAATGTTTCAATGATTGTATAGAAGTAAAGAAGTTTTGATTATTGCATAATATTATTGTTATTACCTAATACGACGATTATTATTTATTACATTAGGCAAAGGCATTTGACATTAGTGGAAGATGGCGATCTAATGTTATTAATCGCGTTAAATTCTATTAAAAGTAAGTACATATTCTGATACTCTGATACGCATATTCTGATACTCTTTAATTCACAGGGCCATTTTGGAAATTGTCCTTTCGTAATTTTGAATAATAGCTCCACATTCAGTTACGTCTTTATTAAAAGAAAATACTTACATTCACTTACGACCATTTAGCCAAGGACTGTCTCGTTGGCCGAGTGGTCGTAAGGTCGACTGCTGGGCAAGGGGTCTCGGGTTCGATTCCCGGGTCGGACAAAGTATTAGAGGGTTTTTAAATATTCTCAGTAGTAGCACGGAGTCTGGAATTGTGCCCTGTATGTGGAAATAGGCTCACCCCCTATTACATGGGACTCATAACATAAATAGTGAAAAGTGGGTGTTAAATTGTACAGTGGTATAATGTGCACCTCTGCCTTCCCCTTTGGGGATAAAAGGCGTGATGTTATGTAATGTATGTAACTTACATTCATAAGATAAAGCAACTAAAACATTAATGCAACAGAATAAAACTAAATTGTTACTTAAAATCGATTCAAAAGAAAATAGCTTCAAGTCACACAAAAACTGTCAATGTAAAATCAACAAAAACCTTAAAACCATTGAGTCTAATTTCATATGTCACAATTATTTTAACTTTTGTCAAAAATAAGGGCTAAAGTACAAAAGAGGATTGTCTGTTAACGTTAATGGTGTTCCCATGTTCTCTATAAGTGATGATACCACAATTAAATGGCAGTGTGTAATAGCTTTATAGTTCCCACAAACATTTAACGTTACTACTATTGGTAGGAAGGAGGTTGAGTTTTTAATCAGTTGAGATATCGTACCGAACATTTCTAAAATTGGTTGGTGCGGTGGCTGGGCGACCGGCTACGGTGCAACGTGTCGCAGGTTCGATTCCGGCACGGAACAACACTTTGTGTGATCCACAAATTATTGTTTCGGGTCATTGTCTTTGTGAACTAGTATGTTTGTAAACGCACCCACGACACAGGAGAAAATGCTAATATGGGGCAACGTTATGTTAAAAAAAACATTTTATGTGTATACATAGTATTAACTACTAAATGTCCGATTATCAAAATTTCACAACATTTCTTAATACAAAAGTAGTCTCTAAACATCGAAAATAAGGTCTATAATGCAGTTAATGTAGAGCGATCAAATGTTTTTAAACTTTCAGTCATAGTTTGAGTCTAGAAATAATTCTCAGACAATGAACAAACAGCGCCTCTACGAGTAGGTAACATTATGACTTGCTTTCGAAGAGTAGAATACGTCTCTTCGAAAGCAAAAGTCATAATGTTATGTATGACTTCTGTTATTGATAAAATTCCAATGAGAAAGCTCACATGTCATTGCCAAAGAGCTAAACCATGCTAACATACATTATCTTATCTGCCACAAAAGTGTTATGTTAAGGCGCGATCACACTAACGGCCGAAAAAATCTCCGGCTCGGAAAAAAATCACATAAGTACTTGCCGTTGGTAGGTTTCAAACCCTCATGCATCAGAAGCTGTTGTCTAAACCTCGGGGCCACCAGGACATTGTTAACACTGCTTTTAAATTTTTAACATACTTTTATAACAATAGGTACAATAATAATGTCATATAACATCATTAAGTAAAAACGCGGGTTACTCACGTGAATATACTGAGAAAAGCTCTACTAGCTTCGAACCACAGAGGGGTTCTTCCTCACGAGCAGCGTGAGCGGTCGCGGCGACGTCGCGCAGCAGTCGAGTAACCCGCGTTTTTACTTAATTTAGGATGTCTCACGATAGTTATTATAAAAGTCATATAACATCGTTATGTTGCTATAACAATTTCGTTGGTCATTCGTAGGCCTTAGTACGAGTTTGTTTTACGTTCAAAGTATTCGTAACGAGTACGCGTTCAGCACTCAGAGGCCTTAATACGAGTTTGATTTATGTTTAAAGTATTCGAAACGAGTATGCGTTTGGCACTCTGATTGGCCGGCGCCAATGAAGCAACCAATCACAGCGCCGAACGCGTACTCGTTACGATTACTTTAAACGTAAAACAAACCCGTACTAAGGCCTCTGATTAGCAGGCGCCAATAAACTAACCAATCAGAGCGCCGCAGTGCTTTTCACAATGTCGACGCGAGTAGTCATTATTTATAACGGTTTATAACTTTTGCTATCCAAATTATTTTAGAACAATATTATCTTTTCATAACACCGTTAACTATTCATAACATAATATAACATAACATCACACCTATTATCCCCGAAGGGATAGGCAGAGGTGCACAAAGAAGTAACACCCACTTTTTACTGATTATGTTATGAGTTCCATGTAATAGGGGGTAAGCCTATTGCCATATACCCGGCACAATCCCAGACTCCGTGCTACTACTGAGATTTTTTTAAAAAATCCAGTAATACTTTGCCCGACCTGGGAATCGAACCCGAGACCCCTTGCAAGGCAGTCGCACTTGCGACCACTCAGCCAACGAGGCAGTATTCATAACATGTTATTCTTTATTATCTATAACCACCTTTATATTACTAATGTAGGTACTAATACAAGTCCTATAAAGGAAGCTTCAGTTTCCTTCATCATTTTGGTTGTGTTTCCTACCGACTGTGAATCAAAGGAATTTATTCAAGTATATTCTAATTTTATTAACAGTTACTTTGAAGTTCATAGAAAGTGAATAAGCTGTGTTATTCAGAGATCTTGTTTTGGAATCGCATTAGCGTTTTTGATACAGTTTCGGAGATAAATTGGAACAGTATTTATCATTCAAAATTACACTCTTTATGTGTTGTACACAAGAAATTTTACGGACTTACCTGTATCAGTTACTCATTAGAAAATCAATCGAACGAAAAGAGGAAAAGAACATCACGATCACGGAATTCGTACAATAATTATCAAGAATAATGGGCTTTATACTACTTATGTAAGCAATAAACGAAAAAATGCAGCACCATATAATCAATATAAGACTGCTATGAATGATAATCATCGCAGTCTTCGGATGACCAGACATCTAGTAGTATTCAAAATCAGAAGTATCGCTCGAGGTATGACTTGCAAAAATTTTCTCTTTCTTAGAAGTTAAAGAGCCATAAAACTATCAATTTTGTTATTTGGAAAAGCAAAGAAACGTTATTTATCAAAAAAATGTACTCAAAAATGGACAATTCAACGCAAGACATAGTCAACCTGCCAAATTATGAAGAAGAGCCAGGAACATCAGTGGAAGAAGGACCAGCGCAAGAAGGACCGACGCAAGAAGGACCAAATGAAAGTTTCTATGTAATGCTTAATGTTCTAGCAATATTTATATTCATAAAAGTGTCTATATGTATTTCCTATGGTATGTATAAGGCGTATAAGAAGATTAGAAATTGTATTCGGAGAGCCAATGAAACACCATTATAATTTCGTTAGGTATAATAATATTTTGGACGTTTTATAACCTCGAATAGACAGTCAAATCGTGGGTAATCTTTTGGGCTAGGTAGAAGGAAAACAGTAATCTAAGTATTTCTTTTCTTTACATTCATGATAATTACATAATGATGTTTCAATTTAATATAGTTGCGGGTGTCAATGGGCGACGCTGATCGCCTACCATCAGGTGATCCGTCTGCTCGTTTGCCTCCGATTCCATAAAAAAAAGAATATTAGTGGCAGAAATATTGTAAAGGATTATAACTTTAAATAAATTATTTATCTAAAAGTCTTTTATTCAATCACATAATTATGAAAATGCATTAAGTACGAAGTACGATTAATTAATATTACTTTTAATTGGCCGAATGGTCGCAAATGCGACTGCCGGACAAGGGACCTCCGGTTCGATTTCCGAGTCGGGCAAAGTATTACTGGGTTTTACAAAAAAAAATCTCAGTAGTAGCACGGAGTCTGGAATTGTTCCCGGAATGGCAATAAGGTTACCTTCTATTACATGGGACTCATATCTAACAAAAATAGTGAATAAGTAGGTGTTACATTAGGATGTCGTGGTGGCCCGGAGGTTTAAGACGCCCACATCTCATGCATGAGGGTGCGGGTTCGAAACCTACCAACGGCAAGTACCAATGTGACTTTTTCCGAGTTATATGTACATTCTAAGATTATTTAGACACCACTGACAAACGGTGAAGGAAAAACATCGTGAGGAAACCTGAACTTATAATTTCTAATTATAAGTTAGAAATCGCCAACCCGCATTGAGCAAGCGTGGTGATTAATGCTCTAACCTTCTCCGTGTGAGAAGAGGCTTTGCTCATCAGTGGGCATTTATAGGCTGTTGATGAGGTGTTACATTGTACAGTAGCATTAACTGCCGTTATGTGCACCTTTCTGCCCCTTCGGGAATAAAAGACATAATGATGATGTCATGTTACTTTTGGCTTAATAGGGTAGAAGACTAATTTTTATTTTAATGTCCAACTGGTAGATTATTTTAAATCATTAGTCACGTATTTTTTTTTTACAGAAACGAATATTTCGACGACATAGTGATTTGAAATGTCGCGTGACGTCACTTCTATGTACATTTTATACGTAAAAATAACGTTTTAGCCCCCACTCCTAAACGTTATGTCTAAGTATCATTTTATTATACGACAAAATAAAAAAATACATGTCTAAAATTGTTTCATTACCTAACTTACAGACTAATTCGATTTTTAATTTTCATACCCCGTCATCATCCCTATTCATAAAAAAATCTATTACAATATTATACTTGTTATACATTAATTTTATAATTTATACTACCTTATTGTACACACGTAGGTACACAATAACCGCAGATCAGTTTAAATCGATTCACGGTAAACAGTATAGAAACATCTTAATCTAATAACATTTGATACTGTTCTATTATCAATTAACGTGAATTGAGATTTATCCCAACACAAAGGTATATGAACAACCAGTATAACCTGACCTTCAAATACGCAGAAAGATCATTCCAATCGAGACCATGATAACTGGTTTATTATACCTATATATATTTGTATATTTATAATCCTGTATACATATTCATGTGTTTAGAGGGATTTAGGAATTACTTATGAGATTAGCATTTCTAATTATTTGAGGCTGATGCTTGTAGAACTAGTCTTATGATAGGATATAGTTCTGAATCAAGAGTTGGGGCTTCGGTAAAGGAGTGGTTGCAATAAAATTGTGATCGTACATATTATTTTATTTATGTATTTATTCATAAACACATTTAATTTGCGTCGAATATAGTTTTGATAATTGAACCAAAATTAAAATAATAATCACATAAAAATCAAGAAAGTCAAATAAATACAATACCTCTACAATTCAATTAAAATAAAACACAATCATACATAAATTACTAGAAATTTCAAACAATATACGAGTAATTTAATTAGATGTCATAAAAATATTAAAATGTGTCAGATTGGAATACTAAATATAAAATAACTCACTACTTAGTTTAATCTCAGTTTTAGTATCAACTATGATAATCTTTCAAAAACACCGCAATGCTGTAATGACATTTCCTCAATAACAATGTCAATAACATAGAGTTGTTCAGCTGGTATAGTAGGCTTAATCGATAAGTTTAATGTATTAAACGCCACGGGGGTCACCAGTGACTGACGTTAATAGAAGATAAGCCTTCAACAGTTTTTTATTGGCAGTCAAAGCCTGAGAAGACTCATGTTATCAACAGCTTATAAATGACCACTATTAAGCCTCTTCTCACATGGAGAAGGTTAGAGAATCAATCACTGCGCTTGCTCAATGCGGGTTGCCGATTTCAAACTTATGATTAGAAATTATAAGTGACTTAGAAGACTAATATGACGTATTTCTTATTATTGTACGTATAAGAAAGAACGCAACGGCTACGATGAACGAGTAACGAGCTAGAATTGGAAACGAGTTGGCGACACGTGTATGAGTTCTAATAGTTATTCTTGCGAGTGGGCGCCGGCAGTGTGGACAGTCAGCAATCAACTATTCGTATAATTATGCATTTCTTGTGTTTACATGGAATGCATATCTATTATACGTTCATATACATACATAACCTTCCGCTTGTCTCCCATGGGGGTGGCAGAGACTATGGAATGCCAATTGCTACAATTCCTACATACATCTTTCGCTTTCTGTTATACATTTCTTGACCAAGAAAATAGCTCATTGTGGCTGATAGTTAATCGTTTTCTAGCCGGCGATGAGTCAAGTGCCCAAGACGATAGAATACGAAAATCATCGACAAAAAAATTCCTTTCAAGAAGTTTGGTGCACAAAACCAAAAAGAACAATCTATCAGCTACTGAATGTCATGTCACCGTTGACATGTATACTTATTCTGTCTTTACGTCTAATAAAACAGATGTGTACACACATAAATTGGGAAAAGCGATGTAAAATTAAAAGAAATGATATAAAAACAGCCTCTTATATGAGAAATGCTAATTCTATATTTGGTTACAATTCTTTTTGATTGTTTGCACGCCGTCTGTGAGTATAAATTAACCAATCACCATTACAATAGTCCTCTCGAACTAAAATAGTCCATAACAAGGAATGAATAAGTTAAAAAATTGTGTACAGGTTTGCGTGCAAACACAGATTATTAGATTGCACTCTAAATTTTCTTATTGTTATGATTTCATGAAAAGTAAACGAATACAAATGAAGAGAGGTTAGGTACAAATGTACAAGACCAACACGTAGTATTTGCCTTTCTGGGTATACATAGATGTCAAAGACTTTGTCTATTTGAGAGCCTTTGCCCGGCAGTGGGACAGTTACAGGCTTGTGATGATGTTGTTTGAAACCCCCTGGTGTACTGGAGCACCATTTTTGTTTCTGATAATACTTGTATAAGATTTTGTAATATCAGTCTAATGGATGATAGTCGTGATTTTATAGTGGTTCCTCTTACTTTTTATTCGACAATTTACCCATCTTATTCGTTATAGTCGTTTGGAAGAGGTGATAAGCATTTTATAATGAAATATTATTAATTATACGTTTATTTTCTAGATTTTGACGACTATGATCATCAACCAAAAGCGCGTGGTGCACCATCGACCGACGACATAGAATTTGAACCAGTAATGACCTTGACGAAAGATAAAGAGAAATTGATTTCGATGAAGAATATAAATTGTGATAACTTCGCAGAGTATGCACATAACTGTACGACTGAGGCTGCAATGAGTTACAATTCTGTTAAGAAGTCCCCTCCGATGCCCGGACAAGTTTATGATTGGTGCAAGTAAATATTAAATGTGTTATCCTTATTTAAGTGTGGAAGAATCCGGCACATAATAGGTGCGTTCGACCGGAGTGATACCACGGACTCAGAGAAACAGACATGAAACAACGCTTGCGTTGTGTTTCGTCGTGTGAGTGAGGTTACCGGAGGCCCAATTACCACTTTCCCCTCCGCAATCCCTGAATCCCCAACAATTCTTAAATTTCTAGTCCTTTAAAGGCTGGTAACGTACTTGTGATCCATGTGATTCCTTAAAAAAGATCGTTACCCAGTCAGATGAATGTGCAGTCCGTAAGGACTCTAGACAGACCACCACGGATGGGGCTTAATAGAGCTGATGACGATATGTAGCCTCGGACAACCTAACGGGTTACCCGGGCCTCGGCTCTAAGTGCAGGAGTACGAACGGGGTGGTATTTAGTCAGTTAGAGTCTAACACTCTCTCTTGACCCAGGCGGAAAAGTCATTCGATGATTTTTCCCCCTATAAAAAAAATAACGCGAATTGCAGTATGGATGCAGTTTGAATGTAGTCTTGTCACGACTGCAATTGAACTGCAAACCAAACGTGCTGTCCAGTTGCAGTTCTATTGCAGTCATGACCAAACGGTTGCAAATCAAACGAGCAGTCCGATTGCAGTCCTATTGCAGACGTATCAATTGCGTTCAAACTATCCGAGTGTATCCGAACTGCAATTTGCAGTTAGATTGCAGTTGAAATGCTGTTCGTCTGTTTAGAACTTTAATCAGTTATCTCTTATGTATGATATTTGCAAAAAGAGTAAGAATAGGGTTGATGCCTAATTTTTATTTTAATGTCCGTTTGGTACATTATTTTAAATCATTTGACACGTATTTTCTATTTTCTTACAGAAACGAATACTTACGACTAGATATTGATTTGAAATGTCGCGTGACGTCACTTCTATGTACATTTTATACGTAGAAACGACGTTTTAGCCCCCAATCCTAAACTTTAAGTATTGTTTTATTATACGACAAAATAAAAAATACGTGTCTAATATTTTTACATTACCTAACATACGGACTAATTATATTTTTAATTTTTATCCCCTGCCATCATCCCAATCGTGACAAAATTAGAATGATATATTTTTAATGAAATGTTATTACAGAGCGATACGTCATCTCACAAATTGTGCGATAGATTGGAATTCAGATTGTAAGGACGTGACAGAAAGCCACTTCAACGAAGAGAGTATTCGGGGGCATATGCACGTAGTTAACAATATATGTAACGATGAACAATTTCTATCCAGTAAGTAGTTTTGTTTCTATGAAATGCAGGATCTCTTAGAGTTGATTTTCGCATGTGGAAATAGTGAATCGGATGAGACTCGGATCTGAAATCCCTAGTTTGGTCATCGCAGTCTAAGTCTAGTAAAAACTTATCTCCTTTGCCTTTTTATTTCTGCATTTCATTTACATCATTTGTTTTACCATCTAATAAAGCATAACATAACATAAGGGTAGACGGAGGTGCACATTACGGCACTTAATGTCCCTGTACAATGTAACACCCACTGTTCACTATTTATGTTATGAGTCCCATGTTATAGGGGGTGAGCCTATTACCATATACCGGACACAATTCTAGACTCCGTGCTACCACTGAAAATTTTTTAAAAACCCAATAATTTTTGCCCGATGCCGAACCTGAGACCCCTTGTTCGGCAGTGGCAATTGCGACCACTCGGCTACTGCATACTGATAAAGAATACGTTCCGAAAATACTGCATTATGATTTTAGGGTACGACGAATTGCCAAATTGTATTGAGGGATCTGCTGATGCGTGGGAGAAGTGTTATGCCTTCTTCAAATCCACAGTGGACGAACAGAAAAATACCACACACGAATGGACACACTTCGAAACGCATTTCCATATGTGTTGGTTTGTAGATCATAATTTTTTGTACAATATCAACAAGGCAACAGTACTTGGCTATCTACAAATAGAATATAGCGCTTGTTTTACAATTGAGGGTCTTGCCATAATAATATTATTGGTCAGTGGCGAGTTCAGAATTTAACAAACTCTACCGCCACCCACCTTCTGTGCTCGTGCGAAGAAAATAACTAGAAATGACACCTATATTGTATTCTACTTTTATCATAATTATACAGGGCGATTTGTAATTAGACAAAAATCTCGTATGGGATTTTAGAACAGATCTTTGCCAACATATTTGTCAAAAATAGGGATAGGTGGAAATGAACAGTTATAAAAATATAGGTATAACTTTTAGTGTTCACTTCAAAATGACGCCCACGGAACTCTAAAACTGAAAAACCAAAAAAGAAACGCCCTTGACCTAATTTTCTGTTTTTTAATTATTTTACTTTAATAGTTTACTAGCTTTTACCCACGGCTTCGCACGCATAACAAAAGGATAAAAAGCCTATGTGACATATGCTAATACACACAGTGCCATCTATACCAATAATTTCGTTTTCCCTCGAGAATACCAAATTTTTCCGGGATAAAAAGTACCCTATTATTTAATCCAGACTTCTAACTTTACGTCTGCAATAATTCAAAGCAATCAGTTTAGTAGTTACGGCGTTAAAGCGGAACAAACAAACAAATTCACTTTCTGATTTATAATATTATAGTAAGGATTTACTAGTTCTAATCATCAAGCATACAATGATAACATTATTTTAGACACAGTTATAATTTTTTTTCAAGTTTGACTCTGAAATATGCTTCTCTAACATAATAATTCACTATTGTGCACACTGACACTTATTGTACACTTTTTACGAAAAACGTCATAAAAATAAAAAAATACGAACATACTGTCTACCAATCTCGTGACTGAATCTCGTACTTCAAATAGCCAAGTTACGATTGTTATTAAACAATTGTACCGACCCAAAAAACTCACAATTCACAATATGACAATTTATCAATCTCTAATCCTTTTAAAACAAAAACCATTTAGCCATTTCAGTGACCACTCAAATTCGCAAGCTCGCATCGCTAGCTCCACGCAATGGATATTTCAACAAAAAATTCTGAAACTATTGACGTATGCATGTTTTTCAGTTCGAATTTTTTGTTTCAGTGCCCGAGCCAAATTCAGGAGGTGCACTGCGGATGCACTTTTTGACATCCCCAAAACTTGTCCCTATGAACAGGCGGTCACTTTACAGCAGTTCTCAGCGATTGTCTCAGAAGGAGATGTGTTTCAGGTATGGGATTTAATGCTGCTTTTTTATTTAAAGTAATCATCATCATCATATCAGCCATAGGACGTCCACTGCTGAACATAAGCCTCCTCCAATGACTTCCAGATAGGCCCCTAAACTCCGAGCATAGCCCTTTCCATAGCGCGCTGAGCCACCTTGAACTTCTTTAGAGGTATAAGGCCCACAGTGAGAGACCACGTTTCAGTTCCATACTTCATCACTGGTAACACACACTGATTATAGACTTTCGTCTTGAGGCACTCAGGTGTGTTGGAAGTTCAAAGTAATATGACGTATGAATGGCAAATAATTAAGTCGTCATAAAATCGAAAGGGAATTAGTGGATCCGGTATGCGATTAATTATTCACAATAATATTTTATGTGATTAATAACAATAAATGCGATTTGAAATTTATGTATTGAATAATTCTGCTTCATTGACTGTGTTGTGGAGGTTTTGGGTTCGATTTGGATTATTTTATAATCAGAATTTATTATAATCTCATGACTTTGGATACTATTGGGCAATATAACAATAGGCTCACCTTTTACCTGGGACTCATAACATAAATAGTGAAAAAGTGGGTGTTACATTGTATTTTTTTTAAGGGGGGAAAATCATCGAATGACTGCTCCCGCCTGGGTGAGGCGGGAGGGAGTGTCAGACTCTTACTGACTAAAAACCACCCCGTTCCTTCTCCTGCACGTCGAGCCGGAGCCCCGGTTACCCGTTAGGTTTTCCGTGACATTCAAAAGGGTAATGGGACAATTTATGAATAACGCACATATTTTGTAGTCATCCATAATTTTCTTTTAATAACTCTGACGCGTCCGGTATATGGCAATAGGCTCACCCCCTATTACATGTGACTCATAACATAAATAGTGAAAAGTGGGTGTTACATTGTACAGTGGCATTAAGTGCCGTAATGTGCACCTCTCCGTACCTCTTCGGGGATAAAAGGCGTGATGCTATGTGTCTTACGTATGGCAATGGATTGTGGTATATTTAGTCTTATTTCTATGTAACACATAACATAACATAACATAACATTACGCCTTTTATCCCCGAAGGGGTAGGCAGAGGGGCACACAGAAGTAACACCTACTTTTCACTATTTATGTTGTGAGTCCAATGTAATAGGGGGTGAGCCTATATACCGGGCACATTTCCAGACTCCGTGCTACTACTGAGTTGTTTTTTATGAACCCATTAATACTTTGCCCAACCCGGGAATCGAAACCGAAACCCCTTGCCTGGCAGTCGCATTTGCGACCACTCGGCCAACGATTCTAGGCAGTCTGTCAGCATTTCTATGTAACAACACCGAAAATCTATTAAAGTTTTATAATTGTTGTATTGTATACATTGGAAATTGGTCTACAATTCATATGAAATTTCGTATTCCGTTTGTGAAAAATTATCGTTGTTTTCTTCTTTTTCAGTCGTATAGACAAAAGTTTGTTGAACCGTTATAGTTTATAGCACGCTATATAATATTCCATTCGCCAGTTTAGTATAATAGATATTCTGAAATATGAGAGCTTTTATAATTCATATTTTATTTTATTTCGACGCTGAATTTTGATTGTGTCGTTATTATTTTAATATTGTCCACAATAACAATGTTAACTCAATCTTCGAAAAAGAAGTTGGTGTTGAATTTTCGACTCTATTTTTAGCAAGTTATGGTTTTTATGGACCGATCAAGTAAAAACTTCATCGAATCAAAATTTTGTGCGACTGACACGACAGACACGTTGGACAGAAACCGCTGGAAGCAGATCATCCAGATGGAATCCTGATGCTGACCATGATCCTCTCCTCAGACATGAGGGAACGACTAGAAAGAGAGATGGTTTTTATTCATCATCTCTTCAATGGAAAATCTCACACTCGCTCAATCTCAGCTGATTTCAGTTTTAGGACATTATATTAAGTCCATTGTCCGATAGTGGATGCCAATTCAGACTGTGCTATTTTGGGAATTTTGGAACAAAAAATCTATTTTTTTACCCTTTCTAAGTTTAAGTCCACAGGGTAGCATTTTAAACTTATTTATGCTTTCACGTTCAACGTTCCTATGAACGCAAAAATTCATAGAAATTAATTATAAAGTGCCAAAATACAGCATGTGTTCGCTCGTAGTTAACAATGCAAGTTCATTTGCATTCAAAATTGCAGCGTTCTTAGCTAAACATACATGGACTCATGCTTTTGTTACATGCGTAGCAGCCCTATGAAGTAACCTACGGCTACATTGTTACATCAGAGTATGTCCATATTTTAATATCATTTTTTTCTTTTGATGGCTGGAGTTGTACCCAGTGTAGGGTGTGTTGACTTAAGGTAGATATGCTTATTTCAAGAACGAAAACATGCTTGAATTGAGCACTTGTCGCTTGCTAAGCGAAAATGTTGCTAGCTCGTTTTCGAGTAAGAATTTCAGGTCGATTGATATTTTGATAGGTCGTCCTTCTTCCACCTTCGGTTCAAGTCTGACCTATCTGGCTGGCGCTAGCAGTTGCGTTCATTATTGCGCATCTTATCTGTACAGGTGTTCGGAGCGGTAACGAGATCATAGCGCGATTAACATTTAATAATAAAATAATTATTAATATTCAAAGTTGTTGCATCGCTCAATAGATGGCCTAAATATCGAGATAGATCGCGATATGGTTTCGTTACATCAATTTGGTTAGGTTGCTCGTCAAATATGACGTTGTCGAGTACAACCAGCGCTCCTAGCGGGAAAAAGGAACAAAGGAAGTGAATAAAAAGTGAAAGTAAAGGTGGTGTTTGTGTTGTTTCTCCAAATCTCTCGCAAGCCGACCCTCTGTCTTCTAGCAAGTGTAATTTTCAGTTTTTTGGCTTCAGTTGGACTTACTAAACATACATTTTTTATTGCCAGACTTTTTTATTATTGCTAATTATGTGACGAACGCAATTTTTTTGAATATTTAACTCATCGAGTACCGGTTTTGTAGACACAATTATAGAACAATAGGTTGCGGTCACCGGTGACCGCTTGGTATTTGGCAGTTTAAATTAAAAATTTTACATGTTTCAACATGTCTGTAAAATGGGTAGAAAAACATGAAATTAATTTGCCAGACGTTAGTATGATTGGTAAACTTTGATTCAGCACGTCAAAATCACGAAACGTCGAGTGGTATGGCTTCTATCGTCTAGTGTCTTCTATCTATTTCTTTATAAATGTAATGGTAGCGGTAATAAAAATGCTATAAACGTAGATTCTTTGATTCTTATGGATGAAAAATTTCAGTTCAATCATTTATGTATAAAAAATATAGAATACCAATATAATTTTAATATCAGCCCCGTGGTCCCGCCGTATCGGACGCACGTTCTCATTTGTTCCACAACCGCCCGTCCCTCGGCTTGTCAGCATTCCAGTGTAATTCCTCGCAAATTTCGAATACAGTACAATTTTGTTGTGAAACAGACAACAAGGCTATTTGAAGAATTCCTGCTATTTTCTACCTCTCTCTGCGTTGAAAAATAAAAGATTTTATACGTTTCTGCTTTTGGTATATTCATAGTTTTGAGTATTCCGTTTTGGTAGTTGTGAAAATGATGGACAGTTTGTCTGTTTCAATAAAATATGCTGTTTGTAGATTTGGGGACAACATATTTTGACGTAAGGTTTTTTATGGAATAGAGGAGTGCTAACGAGCAAACAGGTCACCTGGGGCCTAAGTCTGCTATTAGGGCCAAAACACATAACGGCGTTGCGGCGCCGCGCCGCTAGAATCGACAGTAGCGTCACTGCCGATTTAAGCGGCGCGGCGCCGCAACGCAGCGCTCACTCCAGCAGAGCAATGACTTCATAATAACAAATAAGCAATAACTTTTTCACAATGGTCCATGGCAGAGACACGTCTATCCACAATAAAAATCACGACGAACTGGTTACCCTACCAAACGACAACAAAACGTTCTTTTTCACGACACCGCAACGCCGCAACCCAAACTGCCAATTTTAGCGTTATGTGTTTCGGCCCTTACAATTGTGTCAGTATGGTTGATTATTGAGCTGTGCAAGAGGGACGTAGCTATTCAACCTAATAGCTCCGTTCCTCTTTCGTAGCAGATTCTGGTCCCTGATAGAGAGTAATCATTGCTATCCATGGACTACCGTAACACTAGAAGAGTCACAAGTGATTTGCCGACCTTTTATCCCCGAAAGGGTAGACAGAGGTGTATATTACGCCACTGTACAATGTAACACCCACTTTTCACTATTTATGTTATGAGTCCCATGTAATGGGGGGTGAGCGTATTGCCATATACCGGGCACAATTCCTGATTCCGTGCTATCACTGTCAATACGAAACACAACGCAAGCGTTATTTTGCGCCGGATTTCAATAAAACCATGGCTAAACTCGATTGAACCGGCCCATTCGTGCCTAAGCATGGTTCCCCCCATTGGAATCTAAAACAAAATGTGATAGGTACCAACTATATGTTGTTGAGACTTAATTATTTATGGAACTTAAAGATAATGTATTTTTCTTCCAGAATTGTGATATCAACATGATGTATGAAAACTGTCCAGGAGGAGATCCGCGACCCACAGGCAAGTCTCTCTCCAAGTTGATGAACAAACATTCACACAGTACGTCTCTCAGTAGTGAAAACAAAGTGAATGTCATATTGTTCATATTTTATTTTGTATGTGGTTTAATAAAGTAAAAGTTGGGCGGATTCGTGTTTTATTTTTATTTCATTAAAGAATAACTATTTTATTTTATGGTGTAGGTCGATGGAATAAGTACTTTAATTGTACTATTTAAGGAATCATAGTTTTTAATTAAATCTGGGAATTGCAGTAAGAGTGCGGATCAGAACATAGATGACGAAAAAAAAAGAAAAATATACCCACCACAGATGGGGCCCAATAGGGCTGAGGACATAACGGGTTGGAGGAGTAAGAACGGGGTGGGTTTTAGTCAGTAAGAGTCTGACACTCTCTCTCGCCTCACCCGGGCGGGAGAAGTCATTGGATGATTTTCTGCGCTCAAAGAAGGTACACAAATACAAAGATTATAAAAAGGTATTATCTTTTACAAACACATGTCGAAAGCATGTCGTATCAGAAGCTTAATTAATCTTGTTACCACCAGATCAGCAAATACATAATCTGTCTAGTGATAAACAAGACCAATAAAAGCCAAAATAAATGAATAAAAAATCCCTCAATAAAACAGCGGTCAGGAAGTCAAAGGCGAAGTAACAAACCAAATTACTTTAATAGCGACTGTTACATTTCTTTGAACGCTAAAATGTTCTGAGCTCGCAACAGAGGTCCCATAAAGAAATTAGGGAACGAACTGGCTACTTCTTTGCAAAACTTCTTCAATTTCCTCTTCAGATATTATAATTCTCAGTTGAATTAACTTTAAATTATTTGATTGCACGCCGGTGCCATTTTTGACGGTTTTGAGTTTTAATTCTGTGGAAGTTTCTAATGAGGCTTTTCAATATTGGGCATTTTATTTTGGACTGCCTTATTTGGTGATAAATTATGGATATTTGGTCGTGGTGGCCCGGAGGTTTAAGACATCCGCTTCTCATGCATGAGGCTGCGGGCTCCAAGCCTACCAACGGCAAGTACCAATGTGACTTTTTCCGAGTTACATGTACTTTCTGGGGTTATTTAGATACCACTGAAAAACGGTAAAGGAAAACATCGTGAAGAATTCTGAGAATTTCCAATTATAAGTTTGAAATCGCCAACCCATTATGAGCAAGCGTGGTGATTAATGCTCTAACCTTCTCTGTGTAAGAAGAGGTTTTGCTCAGCAGTGGCCACTTATAGTATGTTGATGATACAATATTTAAGCTTTGCCATGGATCCTGTAGTTAAGGACATCTAATACATTATAGGGACATTAAGCATTCCCCACTGGGTATTTTTTCTTGAAAACATTACAACGAAACTAGAAGATAATTAGAGAAGAGTGGGTGTACTTATATTACATAATACCCCACAGAAAATGAAAAGCGAGCGTTACTTACCAAACATTTTCCTCGTGACAACAAGCGACCTATCAAAATGAAATCCAGAGCTCTTTTAAGAAAGTGGGACGAACAAATTCGGGCTGTATCAATTTGACCGCATCTAAGCAAAGTTTTGTACTAGCGAGGATAGAATTCAAAAGGCTTTTTTTTGCACATCAGACCGCTCTAAGTGACCTTAATAAGTAAGGAGGAACGTGAGAATTGTCCTAACGATGGGCAAGGGACAAATTCGCTACAAATAAGGGTCACTATTGGTTGAAAACAGATGTTTTGTTGGCTTGTTATTTTCAATTCTTTTCAATGTTGTAATGAAGGAAATGTTCAAGGAAAAATGGTAAGTAAAGTCGTTTTGTGAGAGTCGATTTCCTGGAAAATGGTTTTTAATAAGAGATAATAATATTAAATAGGTGTCTTCAGTTAATTCTAGTCACGGGTTGGTAAAATTAGTTTTTTGATCTCGAATTTTCAGTTAATGTAAGGAAAACACCATTGTATTGTATTATTGTGGTTTGTTGATCTTTGTAATACGGTATTTTTTTTTAAGGGGGAAAATCATCGAATGACTGCTCCCGCCTGGGTGAGGCGGGAGGGAATGTCAGACTTATACTAACTAAAAACCACCCCGATCCTTCTCCTGCACTTCGAGCCGGAGCCCCGGTAACCCGTTAGGTTCTCCGCGACTTGCGATACGGTATAGGAACATAATGATAATTGTAGTCTTGAATACCTTAATTCATATACAATGTGCTTCATTTTTGGCAGTGAATTGAACCCCTTTCAAGTATAGTCGAAACGAAGAATTTATAACTTCGAAAGAATTTTTTATTTTCTTTATATTTGATGGCCATGATTTCACTATCTCTTGTGGTGGTAAGTGACGATCCTAGACTCTTGTTGCAACGATCTAGTGTCAATTTCGCCTGTTCTTGTCAACCCACCAGTTTGTATTTATTTTACAGATCGCTATGAATATAAGATACTGAAAACGTGTAGGATCAAATAGATGTCTACTAAATACTACTACTATGGTGGTAGTTTTATATATTAGATACTTTTAATGGGCATTCCATAACATGGACGCGAACAGACGAACTTAGCCTAACACCTACCACTAATAGACCAAAATCCTTACTTTATTTTACTATATATATATAATATTATAAATCGGAAAGTGAGTTTATTTGTTTGTTTGTTTGTTCCGCTTTCACGCCATAACTACTAAACTGATTGCTATGATTTTTTGCAGATGTATAGTTAGAAGTCCGGATTAAATAATAGGGTACTTTTTATCCCGGAAAAATTTGATATTCCCGAAGGAAAGCAAAAGTTTTGGTATAGATGGGGCTGTGTGTATTGGTATATTATTATGTCACATTGTCTTTTTATCCTTTTGTGACGCGAGCGAAGCAGCGGGTAAAATCTAGTTCGTAATAAATCACAAAACTCAAAACTGACCTGTTATTAACTATACTCAGTTCACTGAACCAGAAAGCCATTTAGTCAACCCCAGTACATCTAATTTAATTACAAATAAATCACCATGTACGTGGTCATGCATAGCGGCCGTAAATCATAGCATTTTGTACCCTATTGCATTTATTTATGGTCTAATATAAATGTATTTCAACACTCTATTTATTAACGCAGTTGTCTGAAAAATGAGTTGTTTGCACGATTTATTGCCAGTTCGTGGTTAAATGTAGATACGTCTGTGGTTTATTTAAAGGCTAATCTTTAAGAAATTATGGCTTCGTTTTCGAGGTTATCTAAACAGATGATAGTTTCAATTTTTTTTTATTAACACTTTAATGCCCACATAATCAGGTACTTAATGCCATATGGCATTTTCTCCCAGTCAACCTTTGGGTTAAATGTAAGGTCAGCGAAAATGGGCTTGTGTAATATTAAAAAAAACAAAATAAATAACTAATAGTAATAATAAATACTGTATAAAAAATATAAAAAATTAAAAGTATATTGTATGTACATATGATAAGTAAAAGTATCTCTTAAAAATCTGATAAATTTTATTGATCAATTCAAATCTCATAAAACATAGTAATTAAGTGTGGGAGAGCCATGCTGCACGAATAGGCCGGCTCGACTGGTGATAGATAGCTCCAGCCTCACAGAAAACAGACGTGAAACAACGCTTGCGTTGTGTTTCGTCGTGTGAGTGAGGTTACCGAAGGCAGAGGTGCACATGGCGGCACGTAGTTGGCTACCCCATTGGATATAAAAGGCGTGATGTTATGTTATGTTGCATAATATTATTGTAGAAGAAAAATCTCACTTGGACTTACCAAAATTTCCTTCAAAGATTAAAAGACCATCAATCAAAAAGATTCAAAGTTCAAATGAGGAGAAAATACATGAAGGAAAAAGTACATAAATAAGGATATCTCGAGGGAAATTAGGGATGACCGCAAAACGGACATCGGCGTAATTTAAAATAAAAACGTTACCGCAACGGTCATTAAAAATAGAACTGAGATCTTCTCAACTTCCTGGTTCAAAGACGGATGAAACGTATCAGTGAGTTACAATCTTGTTTCATTTCTGAGATCATAAAGTCGGTGCTATAAAATTTGCTCGCTAAGAAAAGTGGTTTTAGTAATTTCTCAGCGACTTCAAAAAAAAAGAGATTCTCAGTTTAACCTGAAGAAACTGCCAACCTGCGTTTTAAGAAAAATCTTTGCCACACGTAGGAGAAGGTTTTAGTAGATTTAAGTGTAGAAGAGCCATGCTACGGCACCGGCCTCATAGAAAACCGACGTGAAGCAACGCTGGCGTTGTGATTTGTCGTGTGAGTAAGGTTACCGGAGTCCCAATTACCCTCCCCTTTCTCAATCTCCCCAATCCCTGAATCCCCATCCTCAAACTCCTAATCCGCAAAAAGCCGGTAACGCACTTGTAACGCCTCTGGTGTTCCAGGTGACCATGGGCGACGCCGATTGCTTACCATCAGGTGATCCGTCTGCTCGTTTACCGGCTTATGCTATAAAAAAAAATGTCTTAGACTAGAATGTAGGACCGGGCAAAATGCTATTGACACTGGAGAGAGATGATTAACAAATATATAATGTGCATTTAACTAATGCAAGGAAAATTAGGAGAGGCGGTTTATCGTCCATAGTTTTTATCGTTCTCATTTTGTTAATGACTGCCTCGTTGGCCGGGTGGTCGCAAGTGCGACTGCCGGGCAAGAGGTTTCGGGTTCGATTCCCGGGTCAGGCAAAGTATTACTGTGTTTTAAAAAAACTCAGTAGTAGCACGGAGTCTGGAATTGTGCCTGGTATATGGCAATAGGCACCCCTTATTGCGTGGGACTCATAACATAAATAGTGAAAAGTGGGTGTTACTTCTGTGTGCACCTCTGTCTACCTCTTCGGGGATAATAGGCGTCATGTTATGTTATGTTATGTCATTTTTCTAATACACATAAAAAATTAAGTCACATATAAAAGTGTATATGTTCTTGCAGTCATCCATTAGGTTTTCGCTTCGAAATATTTACATAGTAATTTTTGTGTGAACTTATATTCAGAGGAAAGATGTGAAAACGTTAGTTAGATAAAGTTACGGGAATACAGTAGGGTAGTTTCCTAAATTTTATTTTTATGTCCGTCTGGTACATTAATTTAAAACATTAGACATTTCTATTCTCACAAAATTAAATACTTTGGACGATATATTGATTTGAAATATCGTATGACGTCACAGCGTGTCACATTTTGTTGCACGTTATGACATAACGACCACTCCTAAACTTACCTGAGAAAATAAAAAAATACGTGTCTAATATTTTTCCATTATCTAACTGACGGACTAATTAGATATTTAATTTTTATACTCCGTCATCTCAATTATATTTAACGTATCGTCCGTCATCCAGTGACAATTTAATGATGGACTACGAGTTTCCTATACTAAAGAGGAATTTATCATCATCTCCGCGCTTAGCAGGTGAGTTGAAAATCCCAATTTATAAAGACGCTACTCTGACAAATTATTCGTGCTGTTCCTTAGTCGACGTTAACTCGATATGAGACAATAATTATGAGAATCGTCTCGAGAATCGACTCGATATGAGAATCGTCGTTGAAAAGCTAGATGCTAAACGTGTATAGTAATAATAATAAAAAGCCTCGACCAACATCTGAGTAGGCTAGCGTTAGATGGTTGGGTCAAGAGCCTGATGCAGAAAGCAGTACTTCTGGACACGGCGCGTATTGTCCGGAAATTCCTTTCTCTGGAGCCCTGACCACCGGTAGCTTGGATTTCTCCCGTTACTGGTGGGCTACTGCTTTTTATATGTTTTTTTTATACATATAATGAAATATTTAAATATATATAAATCAAGTATGAAAATAAATAAAGGGAATAATAATAAAAATAGCAATTAATTATAACTATGTTCATAGTGGTCGTGTTTATAGTATGGTGGTCGTGGTGACCTGGAGATTTAAGACGCCTGCTTCTCATGCACGAGGATGCGGGTTCGAAACCTACCAACGGCAATTACCAATGTGACTTTTTACGAGTTACGTGTACTTTCTAAGATTATCTAGACACCACTGACAAACTATGAAGGAAAACATTGTGAGGAAACCTGGGCTTATAATTTCTAATTATAAGTTTGAAATCGGTAACCCGCATTGAGCGTAGTGATTAATGCTCAAACCTTCTCCATGTGAGAAGAGGCTTTGTTCAGCAGTGAGCATTGATAAGCTTTTTGATGATGTTTATGATGTTCTCACGTGACCACTCTGGGGAAGAATATTTATAAACAAAGGTGGATTTTCCAGGCACGTGAGAGCCCATGACAGACGCACATAGTTACGAAACGGTCACCGTAGCCTAAACCGACATGGAGGATTATAAAATGAGACAACATACCCTTGAAGGATACGAGTAGAGGCAAATGTATTCCCTATATAAATTATTATGTTTTCGGCTTACTTACGTAATAATTTGACGAGAAACTCGACTAGTTTCAACCCATGCTAGAGCCTCATATTCATGAGCAGCATTTTGCGACCGGCGACGCGGCGACTGTCGTGCTGCTACTAGTCTAGTTCCTCGTCAAAGAATTACGTGAGTAAGCCGATAACATAATAATTTATTTAATATGTCTCACGGAAGTTACAATACAAATAAATGTATTCCCCTTTGCCAAAACCTACGGTATATTAGCAATCCGAATATTCTACTTCTTTTCTAAGAAACAACCCATCGACGTATAGTCCTATTTATTTACCACGAATAAATCTAAGACACCTGGTTTCTTCCATCTCTGTACACCACGTAGCAGGTCCTTTTATGCGTCACGTTGACTCAGACTCGTAAACCGATGGGAAATGTACTGCATGTACCGTTTTTTATGTGGCCTTTATTTACGTGACTGGATGTTGGTCAAGTGGGTGTGTATTGGGTTTTTGATATCGAGAATTAATAGTTTTTTTATGGAATAGGAGGCAAAAGAACAGACGGATCACCTGACGGTACGCGATCAGCGCCGCCCATGGACACCCGCAACACCATAAGAGTCACAGGTGCGTTGGAAACTAACGAAATTTGGGGTAAATTATTTATTTATTTATTTTAACACTTTATGTACAAATGTGTATACAATGGCGGGCTTAATGCCGGATGGCATTCTCTACCAGGCAACCACAAGGTGATGCAGAGAAATGTTACAGTAGGTTATAAACGAAGTTTGTATCTATTGAAAAAAACGAGGGTGATAAATGATCGTATATGTATATAAAGGTATCCCAGTACATAAACTACATACCAATACTACATACTAGAGGTAATATGAAACATAAATATAATATGTTAGTAATTATAAATATATAATGGGTTTATATATTTTATAAAATTGTATATATAAAGTTCCTGAGGAAGGTGTTAACTGAGACTTGATTGTGTCAGTTTTTTCTGAAGATATTCAGTGACTTTAAATTTAATTATAATTATATGGATCTCCGTAATATGAATTTATGCAATAATATGTCATCGACGATACTTTGTGCAGTTACAGATGCCATGTAACCTTCATAATCCTCATCACCTTTCAATAACTGTCTACTGTTCAACTATAGCCTTCATCTTATAAGTGATTTTGCTATGATCTCCATGTCAGGCTGAACAGAGATGGTTATTGCATTGAGCAAGCGTAGTGATTAATGCTCAAACCTTGTCCGTATGAGAAGAGGCTTTGCTCAGCAGTGGGCAATAGCATAAATTGATGCTATTGATGACTGTCATACTACTTAGCCTTACTCCTTTAATATACTGCATTTTAACTCGATGTGCTGGGCACCTTTATTATGGAAATTACCGACGTTTTATCTTCATCACACAACATAGACCAACTTGATGCGATAGTGAAGAGAGCATTAAGGTCTCATTCTAACGTAATGCTGATGTTGAGAGCTCTTTAGAGCCACTTTAAGTTCTTGGATCAGTTTAAGACTACGTAGTTTAAGTAAATTAAGAGAATTAGTACATAGTGCACACAGTAGTCGGTGTAAAACTTACAGTCTTTAATTAGGGATGAAAAACGCTGTTCTTACAGTTCATCATATTTAAACCAGCTATGTTATTTATTATATTGATTATAATAGGAAACAATAGAGTTGCTAAATACTACAAACTACGACGACAAGATAAAGAATTCGATATTGATAAACTTTATGGTGCGTTCACACATGGCGAATGATTGAATTTCAAATTATTATTTATTGTGTGCGTTAAGCACGAAACCATTGCTATTACTGCACACGACATTTGTGGACGCACCCTTAGATGCACATGCTATGATACTGATCCGCTATGTCAATGCAAAATCTCAACATTTCTTTACCCATCCCGAGAAGTAAACATTATACAGCATGCAGCGGTTCTTTCAACCAATCCATTAACAAAAAAGTATAAATAAATTAAAATTGTACCGCAACAAAATGAGCATTCTAAACCAATCTGTTTACCTAAAAACGCAAACGAAAAATGTGAAAATATTTTCACAAAATAAGACACAGTATACAATTTTCTTTCATATCTTTCCTCCTATCCTTTACTTGCAAGAAATGCTGTCTCAATTCCATCTAATTTTTAACTTGGCTCATATTGTTTCGTGTTTCAAAGGTGTATTTTCCCGTGTCAAGCGTAGACTCAATTTTGTCTGTTCCCTTATTCCTATCACCAAAAATTATTCCTTTGTAGGAAGTGAATTACTTTGATTTCGATTACGTAAAGGCTTTCATTGAGATTCATTTATTTGCTTTTTGATCTCAGATCGTTGGGTATTTTGGTTTGAGGGATAATAGAACTTTTGGCGTTACAGTTTAATGCCGTTTTTGTTTCCTGTGTAATTTATTTTGGGTATCATTCGATTTAGATTCTGATAAACAGATGCGATTACGGTATCTTAGAGTGCCATTTAAGAAGCACTATTCCCATAAAAACCTTTAGAAGAAGACGCTGTTTAGAGTCGGTTAGGCTTACTTAACTCGTCGAGTACCGGTTTTGTAGACAGAATTATAGAACAATAGGTTGCGGTCACCGGTGACCGCTTGGTGTTTGACAGTTTAAGACCGTCTTTTGATAATTTAACACCATCATACCAACTATAAGATGTTCATTGCATGAATGATCATAGGTTTCCACCATTGATTTAAAGATCTATCAGTTAGAAGCGATCTAGTCTAGTGGTTCCCTGTAACCTTATGATGATTAAGTTGCTTAAAGGACATCAATCATTTCTAGGTATCTATTCTAGGCCTCTAATTCAATGCGAACTTCCAGAAAATGTTCAACGCATAAAAATAGTATTAACTAAACTTGGACCCTAATATCACTCTTCACACTAGTAGAAGCTACAGGATCAAAGATTCCTGTAATATATTTTCGGTTTCGGTTCGAAGTCCAAACAAAACCAAAATTGCTAATAATAACAGCTAGTAACACTGAAATATGAACTCTCATGGTCGATCAACTAACTTCATAACATGTTAACTTGCTAAACCAGAGCTTCATATTCGATTAAGGTCGAATTTTCCCTGAATCTTTTCGCTTGGAAAAATCCACATCGCGAAATTTGGTAACAGGTGTGCTCTGAAACTTGGTTGAGTTACAACCGTGAAATACGGTTAAATAGTTTGAAGGATGAACGATCCATATTTTTGGGAGGCACAGAACTTAAACGTTTGTTTCATACTGAGTTATGGGTTTAGTAGACCTTTTATTAGCTATGATTTTGTTCATTTTCTGTATTATCAATTCAGTATAAATTTAGAGTTCGTTCTCATTTCTATTCATTCTCACTTCTACTCATTTCTTCCAGCTCTTCCAAATCTGGTCATGTAGTTGTTTACTTATTCGTCTTCATGAAAAAAAAACTAAAACATATTTGCTAGCATATTATTATTAGGTTTAATATGCCTAACAATGCAGTGAAAAATGAACTGAACGGATCTATTATTAAAGTTCTGAATTCTAAATCATTTTTCTGTATGTCAACAAGCTTAGTTCATATCGCAGAGAATTTAGAACCTCGTTATTTTCCAGTGCACTCTCTCTTGAACGGGATTTATTAGGGCTTATATAATGTTTCTATCTCTTTCCTATATTTGGTATATAATATTTATAGAAAGAGATAGTAGATCTGATATGATTTTTATTTAGATGTCTGAATTAATTAATCTATATTAGGTGGACGTGATTATGTCTTATTTCTTCTCCGTGTGAGAAGTTTTGGTCGGCAGTCGAATAGATTCACAACCTGATGAACACATGTTCCAAAATAGCATGTTAGATGGCGTCTATTGAGAAGGATCAAAAAACATTTTCAAAAATCGATCGCCTGTCGATTCGCAAGCCTACCCGAAATGAGCATGCTATGTAATAGGGTAGTTTCCTAAATTTTATTTTAATGTCCGTCTGGTATATTAATTTAAAACTTTAGACACGTATGTTTTCTTTTCTCACGAAACTAAATACTTTCAACGATATATTAATTTGAAATATCATGTCACGTCACAGCGTGTCACATTTAGTAGCACGTTATGACATGTTATCGAAGTATTGCAATTAAGGTAAATACGACAAAATAAAAAAAATACTTGTCTAATATTTTTTCATTATCTAACTGACGGACTGATTAGATTTTTAATTTTGATACCTTGGATACTACCCAATTTTGAGTAACATTCCGACACACATTCTACTAAGTAGCAAGTGCTCAATCGAAGCACGCTTTCGTGCTTCAAATTTACATATGTCCCTTGTGCTCCCTGTTATTGATTATGCTGATGTTTGTTACTCCGATCTATCCCAAGACCTTCGGAACAAATTGAATCGAATGCTCAATAACTGTATCCACTTTATCTTCGGTCTTCGTAAATACGACCACATCTCTTCCTTTCGCGCTCAGCTTAAATGGCTTCCTGTCCGTGAGAGGAGATCCCTCAGATCCCTCTGCATGCTCTTCTCTATTCTTAATGATCCTTGTGCTCCAGAATACTTAAAATCCTGCTTCCAGTTATTAGGCAGTTGCCACAACCGTAACCTCCGCTCGACGGACAACTTGCTTCTTGAAATACCTTCCCACCGCACCTCTTTCGTTTCTAATTCCTTTACAATAACTGTCATCAAACTTTGGAATGCGCTCCCCCTCAACATCAAAAAAGCTCCTAATAAAATCTCTTTTAAACATCAAGTTCACGAATTTTATTTAAAATCGCTGCAAAGCATGGTTTAGGCCTTCGTCGATATATATTTATGTATGTATACCTATATATTTTATGCATATGACTATATATATTTTTTTTGTATTGTATAATATACCTCTATATGTAAAGCTATATTATTTAATATTTTCTTTTTTTCTCTCTCATACTCTTTGCTGTTAGTTTATTCTCCGTACCTTCTTTTTCGCTGATTTTCTACTTAAACCCTAAGGTTGACTGGTAGAGAATGCCATATGGCATTAAGTTCGCCTTATGTGCCATAATAAAATTGTGTACATAAAAGAGTAAATAAATAAATAAAAATATGTAATAGTACCTTTATAATTATGCTTGCAACAACAATACAAGCAAGACTGTAAATTATTTTACTAGTGCGTTAAAATGGGATACCAAGACAAGATTAAGAAATAATAGCCAATTGCTCAAGGCACTTTATATCGTTAGTAGTCTCTCAAACGATGCGTCCAAGTATCTCTTTTGTTGCGTTTCATGAATTTTTATGTCACTCATCGTTATAAAAATATATTCTAGTTCGTCTTTTATGGTGTAAAATGAAACTTTTAGATGTCTTGCTGAGAATATAGTAACATCACGCCTTTTATCTCCGAAGGGGTTTTTTTTAAGGGGGGTAAATCATCGAATGACTGCTCCCGCCTGGGTGAGGCGGGAGGGAGTGTCAGACTCTTACTGACTAAAAACCACCCCGTTCCTTCTCCTGCACATCGAGCCGGAGCCCCGGTTACCCGTTATGTTCTCCGCGACATCTCCGAAGGGGTAGGCACAGGTGTACATTGTGACACTGTATAATGTAACACTATTTATGTTATAAGTCCCATGTAATAGGGGGTGAGCCTATTGCCATATACCGGGCACATTCCAGACTCCGTGCTACTACTGAGATTTTTTTATAAACCCTGTAAATCTTTGGCCGACCTGGGAATTGAACCCGAGATCCTTTGTTTGTATAAATATGTAATTATTCATTTTCAATGTAGTATGTGCAAGCGATTAGACGCTTAGTAATATTATTATTCCATGTTATTGTTTACTGATTTATAGAATCTCATACTAGATTTCTTATCTCGGAAAATTCGTTCTAGATCTTATTCGAAGCAAAGAAACATAGAAGTGAATCGTCACATATTCCCTCTTGATATTGATCTCACCCCCTATTACATGGGACTCGTAATATACATAGTGGAAAGTAGGAGATACATTGTACAGTGGTATAATGTGCACCTCTGCCTACCCCTTCGCGGATAAAAGGCGTGATGTTATGATGATGATAATGATTCCTTTTAATAATTTTGTCCAAGAAAATATTTTTTCAATTTTCTGTATACTGAGTTTGAGGTTTCTGTCGTTATAGCATGATGGCCAAGATAATTGAATTCGAAACCTGATCTGATCTGATCCAGTTCGTGGTTGTTAACGATTTTTATTTTAGACTAGCTTCTGCCCTTCGACTAGCTTGCGACTTCGTAC
The DNA here is from genome assembly GCA_038387885.1 of Spodoptera picta. Taxonomy (NCBI): domain Eukaryota; kingdom Metazoa; phylum Arthropoda; class Insecta; order Lepidoptera; family Noctuidae; genus Spodoptera; species Spodoptera picta. The sequence goes on from JAZHFQ010000315.1 coordinate 123,191, forward strand.
GCGCAGTCCCGTTTTCTCCCGTTCCCGTAGGATTTTCAGATTTTTTTCTGTCGTAAGAATAACAAACACAACAAAAGAAAGATCAGCCAAATCGGTCTAGCCGTTCTCAAGTTATGGCGTGACACCGGAAAACGGGTTTCATTTCTAAATATATACATATTATATAGAAATTGAACAATAATTTTATATTATGCCATACCTTTCCACTTTTCACTATTTATATTATGAGTCCCAAGTAATATCGGGCACATTTCCAGACTCCGTGCTACTACTGAGATTTCTTTTAAAAACCCTGTAATACTTGGCCGACCCGGGAATCGAACTCGAGACCTTTACCGAGCTTTTAGTCGCACTTCCAAACACTCGCCCAACGAGGCTGTCAACAATTGTTAAAACAATATAGTGCCCAATTTAATATCAAAATCTAATATTAATGATTTTATCTCTAGTTACATTGCCTAAGGCCGATGCCGACCATCTGCGTTTGGGAGTTAACAAATGATATGTAACAAACTTTACACTGGAACATGTGTTAACCCAGTTATTTCAATATAGACACGGCAACACAACGAGCTACACAAGCCAGTGTAAACTGACCTTTGAATTGGCAGTAAGATTGAACAACTCAAGACCATGATAAATTGGTTTTGTATAGCATATTGGGAAGCCTGTCTACAACTTTGAAAATAGGGTTTCGTGGTAGTTAAATATATTTATTATAGTAGTGTAATAATGACACAAGGGTTGTTTAGTTTTAAAGTGGTAGACAGATGAAGCACTCGCAGTTTTCATTAATTTTTACGACTTCAAAAAAAGGAGGAGGTTCTCAATTCGACCGTATATATGCTTTTTTTTTATGTTTGTTCGCCGATATCTCCGTTATTTATAAACCGATTTCGATAATTCTTTTTTTGTTGGAAAGGAGATAGTCCCAGAATGGTCCCATGATAAGGAAATCAGGATCTGATGATGGAAGACCAAGGAAACCGAGGGGATCTTTTAAAAATTATAGGGGCGACTAGTGCATTTGTTATTTTTTTTATTAAGTATTAAAAACCACTACCATCTGATAAAGGTCTGGGGTGGATCTGATGATGGAGCCGAGAGCCAGTCGAGGGAACTCCTCAACGGTTAACAGTAGCTACCTTGTGTTTGGGTTTGATTAATTTGTATTGATGAGGACTTTACACCTAGGTGAAGTGTAATTGTCAATAAGGGTCTGATGATGAAGTAGTATGGTAGTTGAGAGAACTCCTCAACAGTTAACAGTAACTACCTTGTGTTTGGGTTTGATTTATTTGTATTAATGAGAACTTTACACCTAAGTGGGGGTGTAATTGTCAATAAGGGTCTGACAATGAAGCAGTACGATAGTTGAGGGAACTCTTCAACGGTTGCCACTAGCTATGTTGTGTTGGGGTTTGATAATTTGTATTGATGAGGACTTTACACCCAGATGGGATGTGATTGTCATTAAGGGTCTGATGATGAAGTAGTACGACAGTTGAGGGAACTCCTCGGCGGCTACCAGTAGCTACCTTGTGTTTGGGTTTGATAAAATTTCGCAACGTAATAGGAAACAGCAGTAACATTTCCACAAGGTTGCACGTCAATGTTGCCTTCCTATAGCCCTAACAAATTATAATTATTAACCATACCTTCTGCAGCTGTTCGTCTAAGGATATACGAGTATTTCTCAAGCGACTTGATACTTGTCTTAGAACAGTCAATCGACTGGCCCTTTCTTCTGGAAGTTCATTAAGTACCCTTAGTGCGGAACTGTTACGTAAGTAACTTAATCGTTGAGATTGTTGTGTAGCAGATTTATTTGATCGTCGCTCTTGATTCAAACGGAGTCGGTGAGCACGGGCTTCATCGGTCTCGTTTGATAAGCGCTCATGGATCAAACTGAGTCGGTGAGCACGGGCTTCATCGGTCTCGTTTGATAAGCGCTCATGGATCAAATTGAGTCGGTGAGCACGGGCTTCTTCGGTCTCGTTTGATAAGTGCTCATGGATCAAACTGAGCCGGTGAGCACGGGCTTCTTCGGTCTCGTTTGATAAGCGCTCATGGATCAAACTGAACCGGTGAGCACGGGCTTCTTCGGTTTCGTTCGATAAGCGTTCATGGATCAAACTGAGCCGGTGAGTACGATCTTCTTGACTTTCGTTCGTTAGTCTTTTTGATACATAAGCTCTCATAGCCGACAATCTCTTTTTACGTTCCTTTAGTGTTTCATTTTCTTTCTTCTTATTAGCATGTATTTTTATTTTGTCTAATCGTTTCCATCTATCATCTTTCGTTTCAAGGAATCGACGTTTTCTCATTCGAGAAGCATCCTTGCTTGGTCAACCCATCACTTAAAATTGTGAAATAAAATAACTTTTAACAAAAAAAAAAACCGACTTCAAAAGTAAATAAAAAACCAAAAAGCAAAAAATAACTTACTAAATATGCAATTTATAATACTTTTAAATTACTACTTACTATGTAATTAATAAAAAAGCTATTATTTTCTTAACTAACTAGTCTAACTACTGCTTGGTTTATTACTTGCCAGCCTATTGACCTCCTGTGCGTATGGAGCGTCGCGTTCCGTGTACATCACAGCACATCAACAGCCTTTAATGCCCCCTGCTGAGCAAAGCCTCTTCTCACACAGAGAAGGTTTGAAAATTAATCACCACGCTTGCTCAATGCGGGTTGGCGATTTCAAACTTATAATTAGAAATTATAGGCGCAGATTTCCTCACGATGTTTTCCTTCACCGTTTATTAGTGGTGTCTAGACAATCTTATATAACTACGAAAAAATCACATTGGTACTTGCCGTTTGTAGGTTTCGAACCTGCACTCTCATGCATGAAAAGCGGATGTCTTAAACCTCCGGGCCACCACGACGCATTCCGTGCGCGCCTTGAAAAACCATCAGACCATCACAGATGGGACTCAGTAGGGCTAATGCGTCCCCTGGAGCTGCGGACTACCTAGCAGATAACCGGAACTCCAGTTCGAAGCCGAATTAAAAACGGGGTGGTTTTAATCGGTAATAGTCTGACTACGACGGGAGAAGTCAAGAAGTCATTGGATGATTTCCCCCGCCCTCAAAAAATATCCTAACAAAAAAACGAATTGGATCAAGCCAAACGCCACTTTAGCACCACTTTAAATCAAAATGCATGGGGATGACACAGTCAAGTGTCAAAATTTACGTCAATTCCATATACCTAATTTGGTTTTCTATTCTAGTACATGTAGACAAGCGCTAAATGGCATTTGGCTACAGCTGCTGATCAGGTTTCAATTACTTTTTTATTTAGTTTATTTTATTTTCACCCATGATCGTCCTACTACAGGGCAACCTCCTATGGGTGAAGATGGGCAGAATGCACACGTCCATCAGTTTCTTTTTGAGCGCTAATGGAAGATAATCTTTAATTATGTTTTTCATGGACCAATAACTTTTTCCGGCGTTTTCGGTGCGCCTAGCAACTTCTCTATCTTATCTTGCCAGGGCCTTTAGCCAAACGCCACTTTAGCGCTTGTCTACAGAGGGAGTAGAAAACTAAATGTCCAAATTTACGTCAATTCCATATAATTTGGTTTTCTATTCTACAAGTAGACAAGCACTAAATGGTATTTGGCTACAGCTGCTGAAACGAAACAAGTATACTCTTGGACGTATTCCATTTCTGCGCCATAATGCGGCTAAATGTTCAGAAAATTCAGCATATTTTTATTTTTTACTCAATACACAAATTAACAATCATAACCATTAATCGTTGAGTTTGCTATTGTTTCAGCTATACCAAAATATACCGGACTATTATTACAAAATATTCAATAAATGATCTTTGATTCGAGAGGATTTCAGTTTTCAACACCGCCTTCACTTGCTCAAAAGTTTTGATCGCGGATCAGAAGACGTTATTTCGATATATACCCAAAAGTTTGCGTTCTGAGTGTAGATAGAAACAAAAGAAGGTATGTATTTACTTCGATGTCTTAAACCAGGTTTAACCCTTTGAGTGCCGTCATTACCTTATAGCATCGTTTCCCAACTTGTGGTCCGCAGACCCCTAAGGGTCCGCGAGTATATGTTTGGGGGTCCGCGGTGTCATCTCTGGGCCACTACTACTAAGCAGCAGCGACATCAACCCGAGTATTCCTGATTTAGTTGCAAAAATGCAACACTAACCTTCACATTATTTTTCACGATAACGAATAAGAAATTTATTTTGGATGATTTTAGCTGACATTTTCATTTTTTTGATGCTTTTAGCTGACGTTTTCATTTTTACAAATAAATACGTATTTCGTTTTGTTTTGCTACTTTAGTAAGGGGGTCCGTGAAAACTGGTCTACATTTCTAAAGGGTCCGTGGGCTGAAAAGGTTGGGAAACGCTGCCTTATAGACACAATTAAAGAACAATAGGTGTGCGGACACCGGTGTCCTCGCGGTTTTGAAAGTTTAATACTTAACTGAAAAGGTTTTCAAATCGTGATTGCCTGGGGGTTTAAAACCCGCTTCTTATGTACAGTGCGGGCTCTAGACCTACTAACGGCAAATACCAATGTGATTTTTTCCGAGTTATATGTACATATTTCTTAGATTACCTAGACGCCACTGACAAACGGTGAAGGAAAACATCGTGCGGAAACCTGGGCTTACAATTTCTATTTATAAGTTTGAAATCGCCAACCCGCATTGAGGAGGCATGGGCGTGCAGGTATGCAGCAGGTACGCGTAGTGTTTAATGCTCAAACCTTCTCCGTCCGAGAAGAGGCCTTAGGCCAGCAGTGGCCACTTATAGGCTAATTATATTGATGTTATTTTCAAATAGTTTAATTGCTTTTTCAAAAAATCTGACTAACAGTATGGAGTTTGGAATGGTGCCCGGTGATTGGTAATTATATACTTACCAAACCGTTTAGAGGAAATGGAGGAAAGATGGAAAGCAAGTAAGAGAGGGCCAAAAAAATCAGGCCCTAGCGCCACATGTGACGATAATCGGAAACTTAAGTTGTGTTCCGAAACTACAATTAACTAACAATGTTTAGATTTCATGTTTACTATTTAAACTGTCAAACACCAAGCGGTCACCGGTGACCGCAACCTATTGTTCTATAATTGTGTCTACAAAACCGGTACTCGACGAGTTAAAATATAAAATAACGGTAGTCATAATACTGTCACTCCGACTACCTATTAAGTCCTCCTCAATTTCCCAGCGACCCAGCTTCCAAACTATCAGTATACATTTTTTCTTCTAACTTAAGGTAACTTTAAACAAACGGGTCAAAGTTTTTCCCGCAATATCCACCGGGTATCACTTGGAGTTGCCACTTAACAAAGTTCTTTGAAACGTTAAGAATAAAGTTTAATCTTATTTGACAATTTTGTCCTGAAAAAATGGAGTTTTATTTCTAACAACTTTTTCCTGGTCCTAATTCCGATGAAAGGACCTAATTTGTGGAGGTCCTTCGATGTGTACTCAAGTGTTCTATTTAGTGAAATTATTTTGTTATAACTGTATTTTCTATTTACTGAATTGTCTGTATTAAAACATAGTTAGGTATATTATTCCACGCCACTTGAAATTCACAACAGAGTACTTATTGTTAATACCTATTCAGAATTTAATTGCGCTCTTATCATCATTAATATTTCCATATATCTATTGATAATTCTCTAAACAATACATTTTTAAATACTACTTAACTAAAATTAAAATAAAAGAACATAACAGACATAACATCACGCCTTTTATCCCCGAAGGGGTAGGCAGAGGTGCACACGGAAGTAACACCCACTTTTCACTATTTATGTTATGAGTCCCATGTAAAAGGGGGTGAGCCTATTGCCATATACCGGGCACACTTCCAGACTCCGTGCTACTATCTCACTTTCGACCACTCGGCCATCGAGGCAGTAATAGAGGCAAATAAAATATTATTTCAAAATATCCCGCCGTATCGGGAGCATAGTCTGGAAGTATGGTCCAAGCTACCGGTGGTTAGGGCGACAGAGACAGAAACCTCCTCACGATACGTGCCGTTTCTAGTAGAACTGCCTTCTGTATTAGACCCTTGCAGCATCGACCTATAGCTAGCCTCCTAAGGCCTCGGCATCCAGGCCTTTAGCAATTAACCAATTGGCCGATACGACTATCAAGTGAATTTATTTCTACAAATAGGCTACAAGGCCGCACTTTTACACGTCAATTTTATCAAGCGAACGATGAGGCCGACATTTCCAAACTGACTACTCTGAGAAGAAATGTCGAAACAAACTCAGAGGTCTGTCTCTTTTAATGTCCAGACAAATGTGTATGAAGGATTATGTGTGAGAACCGTGCAAGTTCTTTCTGTAGTGGTCTTTTGAGGAAAGAACCACGACAGTTTGAGCGGACCCGCTCTTAAGGCAGAACGCATGTGTCGGTTTACAGTCAGCTCAATTAACAGGTGAGGCTGACTGATTCGACGAACAACCCCAACCTATAGAACATTTGCGTGGGTCGCACAAATACTCAAACTGTCAGAATATGGGTAATTAGAAAAGAAATGGTGAGGTAAAGTCTCGCACGGTCCTAGCACTAACAATTGTAAAGTAAAAAGCAAATGTCAAGTTAGAACAACATATGAAAAACAATGTCAAGAAATGTAACTATATGTTACAATTAAAAACATGTCAACATGACCTAGTTTAGTTGAAATATTTTATTTCAGGCCCCTGTCAAAAATCTCATAACAACATTTCGCATCAAAACATCTTGCTCAAACAAAATATAATATAAAATTTATTTCTAAATCACTTCATAAAAGATAAGCAAAACACTTAGCGAAGTAAGTAAAAACAAAACCAATAATATTATATAGGCGCCAGGCTAAAAGCGTCGCACTCAATATAAATACGCTTGTTCTGGACCGAAATGTGGTCACAGTTTAAGCGAGTCGATTATTTTAAGCGAGCGATGTAAATAAGTATCTAATTTAAAGGAAAATGTTGAAGATAATTTTATTATAACGCGTGACAATAATTTTTTTGGTGGCATAAGCTGGTAAACGAGCTGACGGAACACCTGATGATCAAACAATCGGCGTCGCCCATGGACACCTGGAACACCAAGGTATTACAAGTGCGTTACCGGCCTTTTGATAATTGGAATTTGAGCATATTGCCAAATACCGGGCACAATTCCAGACTCCAAGCTACTACTGAAATATGAAAAAAAAACCCGGTACTACTTTGCCCGACCGAAACGCCGGCACCCCGGCAGTCATACTTGTAAAGTTATATAAAATGGATAGGTATAATACATGATCACTCTGTACCTGTTTGAAAAATAAAAAGTAATAAGTAATGCACGTTCTCAATAATCTTAAAACAAGTTTGTTATCTTCAATCCTTTAGTACCTACAAATGCATTTTCAAACAAGTTTTAAATGACCTTATTTCAATGCGAATCGATTTTTATATCGATTCAAATAATTAGATAAAATACTTAATGTCACTTAATGGTTCAGTACCTACCCCAAATGTTTTATTTTCCAACCGGTTCTTATTAATTAAACATTAACGTAAGTTGTATGACAATCAACCCAATACTTCGGGTTTTAAATTCATTTACTTATTATAGGATCACCAAAAATACACACATCTCCATAGTATTTGGCCCAATCCTAAAATTTACCCTTTTTTTTAAGTGAGGAAAATCATCGATTGACTGCTCCCGCCTGGGTGAGGCGGAAGGGAGTGTCACACTCTTACTGACTAAAAACCACCCCGTTCCCTCTCCTGTGCTTCCAGCCGGAGCCCCGGTAACCCGTTAGGTTCTCCGCGACTTATAATTTAGTCTAAGATCTCTTTTCAGTCGTTTACTGTCGTTGAATCCATAAGACAGTTATAGGTCAAAATATTACTAGAAAATAAGTTTTTACAAACCACGTTCAGAAAACCGACTTCAACCCTGTCTTTTTTTAAAGTCGATTAATTAATAAAAGTTTACCTTAATATTAAAACCTTCTCCTAATTGTAACAAACATGACATAACATCACCATGCCACTGTACAATGTAACACCAACTTTTCATTATTTTATGTTATGAGTCCCATGTAATAGGGGTTGAGTCTATTGCCATATACTGGGCATAATTCCAGAGTCTGGAATTATCATCAGCATCAGCATCCGCTGATGTGACAAAATCCTGCATCAGCAACAACCAAAATAAAACAAATTTAAATTAACAAAAATGTTGCCAAAAATTTAATAAAGCTAAATTCTAAAGCCAGGTTCTCCAACCAACGAATCAAGCCAGAAAAAAAAACTTCCAAAAAAAACCTCATTACCATACATCAAATATAATCACGGCTATCCTCATTTCCACGCTAACATTACGACCGAGCCTGTCTTACTCATGAGTAAAGTTTCCGTGGCCATTTCAAAGATAAGGGTACAGAAATTGAACGCATTTGCTTGATATCTCTGTATTAAACGAACATTTGGATGTGGAATTGTGGTGGTGTGGATAAAAGGCTAACTTCTTATCGTTGTCCCTTGAATGAGTTTAGGTTTACAGTTTGTTTTATTGAGTTAATAAGTGTAAATTTGTGTTTGTGTGGTCAAAAATAAATTGTTTTGTGTAAAACATGTCCGAAAGTGTGAGAGAGCCATGCTTCGGAACGAATGGGTTGGCTCGACCGGGACCGGGAGTATCACCTACGACCTCACCGACGCGACGTGAAATAACGGTTGCGTTGTATTTCGTCGTGTGTGTGAGTTTACCAGTGCCCCAATTACCCCAGTCCCAGAATCCTCTACAGTCCTCAAATTCCTTCCAAAGGCCAGTAACACATTTGCAACGCTTTTGGTGTTCCAGGTATAGTGACATCGGCGCCAATTACTTTTCCATCGGGTCATGGGCCTGGCCGTTTACCGACTTATTCCATAAAAAAAACACTATCTTATGGTGTGTATGATTCATCCATATTGTCCACCAATAGCCTGTGATAGTGCACAACTCGACTATAAATGAGCATCCTCTGTGTAAGACAGTTTGGTATCCCGAGCGTACCTAAGGCGAGCCGCGTTCGCGCGTGCCACAGAGCGCCATCAGACCACCACAGATGGGGCCCAATAGGGCTGATGCCCATACGTAGCCGCGGCGGACTTAACGGGTTGCCGGGGCTCCGGGGTTGGCAATAGGCTCACCCCCTATTACATGGGACTCATAATATAAAATAGTGAAAGTGGATGTTACATCGTACAGTGGCATTAAGTGCCGCAATGTTCACCTCTGCCTACCCCTTCGGGGATAAAGGGCGTGATGTTATGTTATGTATTTTTATGGTGTTTGTGGTTGTTAATTTCGTAAAAAAAATTATTGGGCATACTTAGTCTTGTAATGTACTTGAACATACATTATTTGCATACCATAATAGCAAATACTAGAGGGTTACTATAAATATTAAACACATACTAGAGGTATATTGTATACTTTAAAACCCATGTTTGCAAGCGAAATATTTAATTTGATTTGAATTCATGTAAATCACTATTTTATTTGTCACTTATCAAAATTCTCATACGTAGGCTAACGATATTGACTTTGGATAAATGACATAACAATATTGTATTACAAGTCTAATGTACACAAAACACCGTTAATTAGTTCGCAGCGCTACACATCGACACTAGTATGACTACACAATATACATTGTGGGTAATTTCATATTAATAGATATGTATAGAAACATTCGTCTATCACACACATCTTGGTATTTTAAATATCATTTTTGTGTCGGTATACGTAATTATTTAGTAAATAAGTTTAAATAAAAACGAGGGTAAAGATAAAAATAACTTATAACAAACTTGTAATAAATCGAAATCAAATAATGAGCAATCGAGCCATACAATACCCATATAAATATAGTGTTTTCTCATCGTATTTTTATGTTACTGAATGGTATACAATATTTCGATGATCTCATTCACAGCGCGTTTGGCGTAATGGTTATCGCCTCCAGTAAAGTGCCGCCGGATCGATTCCAGCATTCACAAGTTGTTTCTAGAATTCATTAATCAAATATTTAAAATTTGAAACAATGTTTTAATCTTTTCTTTTTTTTCTATCCTATTTTTCTAAATCTTCTTATGTTAATTTTAAAAGTATATACTTTATCGCATGATATTTCCCAATTCGACTATAAGGTTTATTGGCATATTGATTAATTATTATTTAAAGAACTTTAAGAACTTAACTGTGGTATTATAATTATTTATTATAAATATTGAATATAAAACCACTTATTTGTATAATAAATAAATTAATTGTAATAAAAGATAGTATTGTTTTATTTACCGACTTATCTGCTTCTTTTATAGCCCGATTAAATATTTCAAAAAACAAAAAAAAAATAAGAAAAACTACATAGTAAAATAAAAAAAGAATCTTTCAATTGGAATAGAACTCACATCATCATTGATCATTGAAAGACGATTAAAGCGTGCTCATTAACCAGTCGACTACGAACACTACGTTAATACCCGTCAAAATGTCGGGTCATATCAATGATTGTAAATAGTTTTAACATTACCCGTGAATTAAATTATAAAAATACATATACCGACACAAGAATGAAAATACCAATGTGAATGTGGTGGACGAATATTTTTATACACAGTAATATGAAATTACCCACACATGTTCACTGTGTAAAAGATAGTAGTGTCGATGTGTGGCGCTAGTAACTAATTAGCGGTGTTTTGTGTACCTACGCGTTTTGATTTTAAGAAATCAAATCTCAGATTGACATTTAGATATATTAAAATCTCAGATTTTAAAAGAATATACCTCTAAATAAGTACAATCTCGTTTAATAATGCGTATTGTACCTATATTGAAAATAATTATCTTTTATTTTCGTGACAAGAATTATAAGTCTTGAGTCAATGTATTGTATTTCTCAAGGTGGTATAACAATGACATTTAGAAAACATTCAGTACATCTAGACTGTAAGTAGGACAAAGTACGTGACTTAATAACCTTTCGATCCCTGTGGATAGACAGACATGTAGGTATATAATAGGATTTTTTAAAACTCAGTAATACTTTGCCTGCCCCGAGAATCGAACCTGTGACCTCTTGCCCAGTCGCACTTGCGACCACTCGGCTAACGGATTTAAAACTGAATCTAACTGACTCCAACATAGTTTTTCGAAACGGACCTTAAAAAAACTGAGAATACATACATAACATCACGTCTTTTATCCCCGAAGGGGTAGGCAGAGGTGCACATTCTACCACAGTACAATGTAACACCCACTTTTCACTAGTTGTTATGAGTCCCATGTAATAGGGGGTGAGCCTATTGCCATATACCGGGCACATTTCCAGACTCCGTGCTACTACTGAGAATTTGAAAACCCAGTAATACTTTGCCCGACCTGGGAATCCAACCCGAGACCCCTTGTCCGGCAGTCGCACTTGCGACTACTCGGCCAACGAGGCAGTCTCTCAAGGATCAAAAAACCAAAAATACCAACCAATAACATTTAATTACGTTTCTTCTTCATACTAGTTTCTTTACTAGATTTTTTACACAAACAGTATAAAACAGATATAAATACTGATAACATGCTAACTAAGACTAAAGACATGATCGCAACTAATTCTAGTTCGAGGTACTCTGCCCACGAGATGTTGGCTGCAGGTCCACGCAGATGTCTCGCGCCGCCGTGACGCAGTACGTGCTCCGTCCACCACACAGCGCGCTCTAGAGGTGCCATCGGTTCATCTTGCATCACACTTCTCAGTTTTTCTATGTTACGCCGATAACTGGAAACAAAAGGATCACATTTACATAAATACATAGAAAATGACTAATGTTATATTGTTAAAAGTTTTGGAATATATTCATTACTAGCCTTTACCCGCGGCTTCGCTCGCGTCACATAAGGATAAAAAGTAGCCTATGTGACATATATCAATTCACACAGCGCCATCTATACCAATATTTTTTTCCCTCGGGAATATCAAATCTTTCCGGGATAGCAAGTACCCTATTATTTAATCCGGACTTCTAACTTTACGTCTGCAAAAATTCAAAGCAATCGGTTCAGTAGTTACGGCGTGAAAGCGGAACAAACAAACAAACAAACTCACTTTCCGATTTATAATATTATAGTAAGGATAATAATAGCATTAAGTTTGTTATTGTATTCATGTGTAAAATAGTGTTTTGATGATTCATTTATTGACAAATACGAGGCCATCTATTGAAAATGGGATGCCGTCTCCTCCTTTTGCGAAGCAGTCATGCTAGCTAAAGAGGAAGCAAGGCGTATGAGACAGCGAAGCGCTGCCTCCTCACAACCCAGCCGTCGCGAAGGACACTCCGGGCGTCGGGGATCGCGGGAGGATCTCCGGCCACCGTAAGCGCGGGACTGCGGATGGCGAGCATGGGTGGCTCACCGCCAGACCAGAACCAAAGGCGCACGCTTCAAAGAGCCATCACATCAACACGGATGGGGCCCAATAGGACTGATGCCGATACGGAGCCGCGAAGAACTTAACGGGTTATCGGGGCTCCGGCTCGAAGTGCTAGAGTAGGAACAGGGTGGTTTTTTAGTCAGGAAGAGTCTGACACTCCCTCTTGACCCAGGCGGGAAAAGTCATTCGATGATTTATTTCTCCATTGGTGAGCCTATTGTCATATAGGTACCGGGCATAATTCCAGACTCCGTGTTACTACTGACAATTTTTTTAAATCCCCAAGTGGTCACGGGTGACCGCTCTCCACTAACTACATTATAGACCTTATTTCCGATGTTTAGAGTCTACTTTTGTATCAACAATTGAGGGGATTCCAGATATTTCAACATGTTAATAAACCCAGTAATACTTTACCCACGGAATATAGAATACAATACCCTACCCAGTAATCGATACTGAAGACCACTTGCCCGGCAGTTGCACTTGCGATTACTCGGCCAACGAGGCAGTCCTCCCTCTGTTATATAAGACAGCAATACGTGTTTGTTTGAAAAGCCTACCTTTTATGCTTAAAATTAGACAATTATGGTTATAAATACAAACCTCTCATCACCAATGACAGTAAGAATAGCATTCTTAAACTTTTCTTCTGTGATAGTATCCAAAGAAAGCTGAAGTCCGATCTTGAGGTACACATATTTTTCCACATTGAACCATTGGTCAGCCAACATTGGTACTCCAATCAGAGGTACTCCTGCAGTTATAGCCTCGTCCGTTGATTGCAGACCTCCTTGTGTTACGAAGAGCTTCACTTTTGGATGCCCTATGGAACATAAAAAGGGTACTTTATCAGAATATTCTAAATTGTGTATAGGCAATGGGTATAATAATAATAATGACCAGATTTTGTGTGTACTTGTGTAGGTTTAAGCGTGAGAGAGCCATGCTGGCCGGTTCGACCGGAGTTATACCACGGCCTCACATAAAACCGACGTGAAACAACGCTTGCCTTGTGTTTCATTATTTAAGTGCGGTTACCGGAGGCCCGATTATCTCTCTCCCCTTCTTCGTTCTCCCCTATCCCTGAATCCCCAACACTCAGTAAATTCTTAATGCCCCAAAAGCCGGTAATGCACTTGTAGCGCCCCTGGTGCTCCATGGGCGGCGCCGAATGCTTACCATCAGGTGATCTGTCTGCACGTATATCAGCTTATCACATAAAATAAAAGGTTATTTGGAAAGTACAAACAAAGAAATTCTCTTTTCTCTTTTCTAGAATGTTTAGAAGTGTTACTGTAATGAGAAAATGTGGATTTTGATACGTTGTGCAAAGATAAGTCGCGGTCTAATGCTAGTATAGTTTAAACACAGTTTTTGAATAATAAGAGGATAATAAAAGAAATAGGTAGGTACGTTGCATACATGTTAAATCTAAGGTCAAAAACAAAGATTATTTAAATTAGACTATTTGTTCGTACCATATAAATGTATAAATTAGCTGTTCCCCGCGACTTTATCCGCGTATAATAATGACTTCTGGCAGAATTTGGATTTCTTAATATGTATTTTTCAAGGTTAATTCCAATGCAAATAGCAAATATCATCAGAATAAAATGACGATTAAATAAAATACTTTGGGTTTTCAAGAACTGACTGATGTTAGTGGTTAGCCTTGTGTAAAATTTTTGTCGCGGAGAACCTAAAGGGTACCGGGGCTCCGGTTCGAAGTGCAGGAGTAGAAACGGGGTGGTTTTAGTCAGAAAGAGTCTGGAGTTTGACACTCCCTCCCGCCTCCCCCAGGCGGGAGTAGTCATTTGATGATTTTCCCCCTTAAAAAAAGCCCTGTGTAATTTGTTTTTATTGTATGGAGAAATACGATTTTACGTTAACTGAAAATATTTTTAAAATTTAGACTGCATTCAATTATATTATTCTTTGCATACTATAAATATATTAATGTTATATTAAGATAACAAAAAAATATCAATGATCCATTACCATGAAACACACTTGTCAAAATAATGTCACATAACATAGGAATCTATACTTAATATTATCAATTTGAGTGTTTGTTTGTTTAGTGGAGATCGAGATAGTTGAAATGATGGAGAGTAACATAGGGTACTTCTTGTTTCTTTCTAACCCACCACTTCCCTAACAAAGAGGACGGAAGTTTGTATTTCGTAATTTTCAAGATAGAATGCAAATAATTGTGATAAACAAAAAATCGTAAACTATTTCTTTTTTTCATTTGTAAACCTGCCCTCAATACTTTAAAAGAGCGCGATCGAAGCCGTGGGCAGAAGCTTGTCCTTGAATAAAATGTAGGTATTCAGACAATTAAATTTATATTTTATTTTTAAAATTTATGATCCTGATGCAACTAAGTACTATTATGAGTCCTTGAAAACAGTTTTCTATTGGCAGTCAAAGGCTTATGCAAAATAAGAAGTATTTTTTGATAGTCTCTTCACATTTCGGATTATAATTATCGAAATTTTCACACAGGTAGCCTTTTTTTCTTATTAAATATAGCCTATGTTCAATAAGGATAATGTACGTAGTAGTAGCTTCGGGTCCTATTCAATTCCACAAACAAAAAATAAAATCTTTTCTCTTTATATTTTTTTAAAGGGTTAAGCCCGTCACAACCTCCCAAAACCGCTGCAACTCTTGTAAGCCAGGGTCTACAGTATATACAACCATGAAAACACTGGAAGTCCAGCGCGTCCCAGAGACATGAATAACTGTCATGGTTCCCGCAACGAAGTGAATAAGAAGATATTATAGGAGAAGAAGAAAAAAACGATAGTTTCCACTTCCCTCGGTGAATTTATGCATTTATATACGTGAAAGAGCTTAGATCATATAGTAACAAATGATAATTGAAACCAACTCACTTAGAAGATCAGACTGTGGCAGCCATTTTGATATCCTGATGTTTTTAGAGCGTCCTGGCAGTTCGTCCTTGTCCCACTTCCATAGCACGTCGTAGGGCAGTTGCGAGAACACTTTGACTACGATCTGGATTCCCTCTGGTGGGAGCATAGATGGAGCTACGTTTGTACCGAAGCTGATGTAGATAACGCCATTCTTTGAAGAGTCCAGGTATGATTGGTAGTCCTGGAAATTATAATATTTATATAAATAGTTGTAGATTTATTAGGTCTAGTTCAAGATCAAGACGGTCACGTCGTCGGTTAGATTGTTACAGTCGCAGTTGCAGAGCAATGGGCCTGAGGACTCTTGAACCCAATCCCGATCGATCGACATTGGTATTGTTAAATTTCGTACTCTTGAGTTGCAATACCAGCGCCCATTGCATCTGTATTGCATGGATTTTGAATAAACTAAATGATATTGAGTGGTCGCAAGTGCGACTGCCGGGCAAGGGTTCTTGGGATTGATTCTCGGGCCGGACAAAGTATTACTGGGTTTATGAAAAAAAATATCAAATTATTAAAACCGAGTCTCGAATTGTGGCCGGTATATGGCAATAGTCTCACTCCTTATTACATGGGACTAATAACATAAATAGTGGAACGTGGGTGTTACATCGTACAGTGGCATTAAGTGCAATAATGTGCACCTCTGCCTACCCATTCGGGGATAAAAGGCGTGATGTTTATAACGAACTAAAGAAAGTAAAAAATGTACTGCACTAATAGTGTGCATTATCTTCATTCCATCCTCTTCATAATTCACTCAAATATAAACTTAATATGACAGAACACACGACTTCTAATCGATACCTACTTAGAAGTCATGCCACTAGAAAAATAAGAAATAAAAACTATCAAATTAAAACCTTAAATATATTATACCTAAAATCTATAATAGTATGTTTAGTCGAAGTAATAAGAATAAAACTACGTTTGTAGGTATGCAAGTCTCATTTCAGGTTACCTACATATTGATAAACTTCAATAACCTTTCAATGTCAAATCACATATTCTGTTGGTTCAAAAATAATCTATTTTGTTATCGTTCAGATGTTAATTATATGTACATACATACATACATATGTATGCACATACATGTATATAACTTCACGGGCATCTGCCATGGAAGTAGGCATTGACTACGGAACGCCCATTGCTAAGCTTCCTACATACATCTTTCGCTTCATCAACAGTCATCAATCTTTACATGCATGCTCTTCGGTTAAGGGTAGATACAATTAATTGTCTAAGTCAAAGTTTTTATTTTAAATCAAACCATAATTCGGTACTTTTGAAACGTCAACAAATACAAAATAAATAATAGTCTGTCAGTCAGTCCGTCAGTGAAGCTAGGTGAAGCTAGGTATTCATTCCAAAATGTAGATTCGAATGAAGAAGAACGAGTAATAAACTCCATTCGTTACTCTTTTAAAAAAGTTTTATCTACAATCCCTTCTTTAATATATCGCCAATCTGGTATTTATCTTATACTATTGTGTAAAGCGAAAGAGTGTTTTTTTTTGTTTGAACGTGCTAATCTCCGTAACTTCAAGTCTGATTTCAATAATTCTTTCTGTGTTGGATAGCGGATCGTATGTTTCTTGAATGGTTATAGGCTATAAAACATCACGCTACGACCAATAGGAGCTGAGCAGAGCGTGTGAAACCTCGCGGAAGTATCTAGTAATTTATAATTGACAAGATTTATAAACATAAATCTTATCTTGACATGAAACTGTCAGATAAACAGCATCATTACTTTTTTATTTATTTATGTCTGAGCAAATCAATTTAATGTAAAATACTGCGTTCGTATACAATAAAAGTGACTAGTTGACAAACAGTTTTCTCACAATTTGCAATCAAACGTAATTAATCAAATGTACAGACGACAGATAAATTAGAACATAAATGTAACATCAACGTTTTTGTGATTAATTACCTATTGTTTTATCGTAAGATCGTTGCAAATCTGTCTCGTTGGCCGAGTGGTCGCAAGTGCGACTGCCGGGCAAGATATCTCAGGTTCTAGCAAAGTGTCGGGCAAAATGACTGGGTTTTTAAAAAATTCAGTGGTAGCACGGAATTTGGAACAGTGCCCGTTATATGGCAATAGGCTCAGCCCCTATTACATGGGACTCATAATATAAATAGTGAGAATTGGGTGCTACATTGTACCTACAGTGGTATTAAGTGCCGTAATGTGCACCTCTGCCTACTTCTTCAGGGATAAAAAGCGTGATATTATGTTATGTATGTCGTTGTAAATTGTTTGATGAGTTCGTTAAACAAAATATTTAAAAATAACTTTATAATAGTATTTTAACTGATTCCCCAAAAAGGAGAAGGTTCTCAATCCGGCTGGTATCTTTTTTTAATGTATGTATGTATGTATGTACGTAACTACGTACATCGATTACGCCGAGGTTTGTATGATTCTTTGTTGTAAGCAAAATAGATGCCATGTGATCCCATTAAAATGACTTGGATCACCGACTTTTTAACTTTCAGTAGGTGTTGTAGGTAGGACTAGACTCTAAATAAAATTACATAACATAACATCACGCTTTTTATCCCCGAAGGGGTAGGCAGAGGTGCACATAATACCACTATACAATGTAACACCCACTTTTCACTATTTATGTTATGAGTCCCATGTAATAGGGGGTGAGCCTATTGCCATACACTGGGCACAATTCCAGTGCTACTGAAAAAAACTGCTAAATAAAATTAATTTGTGGTTTTGGTAGTCGGTTTTTTTAACCGAACCTAGTTTTATTTTCTAAAGCCGTTTTAACAGTGGAAGTAGGTACGTGAAACAATTTATTTACTCATTTCCTAAAAATAAACGAATTGAATTGTGTACAGTTAATAAAACTACAATAAAAATGTATAAGAAAGTAGGAAGGAATGCAGAATAGATTTAAATGAATATGTAAGACGAAAATAATTATCTCGTCAGAGAAGCGACATGCGTTCAACACATAATAATAATTATAAAGCGGTCAATGTCAGGCAGTCGTAAAAAAAATACATCACTAATAATAGAAATAGCGAACAGTTGGTGACTTTATAGTATAAAAAGATGATTTTTTTTTATGGGACAAGCCCGCCACTACCTCCCAAAACTGCTGCAACTCCTGTAAGCCAAGACCTGTACCTAGGACTCGTCCTCGACAGTCGGTGGAACTTCATTGAACATTTCCGACGTTTGGCTCCAAAGTTGGAGAGGGCGGGGGCGGCGTTTAAGCGCATCCTCCCCAACCTCGGGGGGCCAAACGCCTCCTGCCGGAGGTTATACGCCGGGGTCGTGCGGTCCATGGCCCTCTACGACACCCCTGTTTGGGCGCCGAACATGCTGCGGCGTCCCGCTCGGACGCTGCTCATGTCACAGAGGGTCATGGCGATCCGAATGATCCGCGGATACCGCACGATCTCTGGGGAGTCGGCGAACCTCCTTGCCGGATTACCGCCGTGGGATCTGGAGGCGAAGGTGCTCGCGCGCGTGTACAGCATGCGCGCAGAGGCACGTCGCCGGGGCGAAACCCCGCTGCCGCGCCAGATAGGTGCGTGGCGGGATGAGCTCCGGCGCGATCTCATGGCGGAATGGCAGCAGCGACTGTCGCAACCGAGGGCTGGGCTCGCTGCCATCGCAGCGGTAAGTCCCCTCTTTGAGGAGTGGCTTGAGAGACGCTACGGCGTCCTCACCTACCGCCTGACGCAGGTCCTCACCGGACATGGAAGTTTCGGGAGGTACCTGTGTCTGATGGGGCGGGAGGAAACGTCCGGGTGTCATCACTGCGAGGACCGCCCTGAGGACACGGTGGAACACACTGTCGCGGAATGCCCTGCGTGGGCTGAGCACCGCCGTGTCCTCAGGGAAGTGATCGGCGATGGCGACCTCTCGCGTCCGGGCCTAGTGCAGGCCATGATGCGGAGCGAGGGGGACTGGGAAGCCGTCTCCTCCTTTTGCGAAGCAGTCATGCTAGCTAAGGAGGAGGCGGGACGCGTGAGGCAGCGAAGCGCTGCCTCCTCGCAACCCAGCCATCGCGAAGGGCACACCGGGCGTCGGGGATTGCGGGGATCTCCGGCCACCGTAAGCGCGGGCCTGCGGACGGCGAGCATGGGTGGCTCCCCGTCCGACCAGAAACAGACCCGAGCGTACGGCGCGTCGCTTTCCGCGCGCGCCTCAAAGAGCCATCAGACCACCACAGATCGGGCCTAATAGGGCCGATGCCGATTCGGAGTCGCGGAGAACCTAACGGGTAACCGGGGCTCCGGCTCGACGTGCAGGAGAAGGAACGGGGTGGATTTTAGTCAGTAAGAGTCTGACACTCCCTCCCGCCTCACCCAGGCGCGAGCAGTCATTCGACGATTTTCCCCCCTTAAAAAAAAAAAAAAAGCCAAGACCTACAGTAGATAAACTCAAACTCAAAAGCATTTATTTCAATTAAACCATAATTTGGTACTTTTGAAACGTCAACAAATATGAAATATATAATAGTCTGTCAGTTTGTCCGTCAGTGAAGCTAGGCGCTCGTTCCAAAATGTCGATTCGAGTGGAGAAGAACGAGCAAGAAACTCCATTCGTTACTCTTTTAAAAAAAGTCTGTTTTACATTGCTCTGATACATATTCCAATATTGTACACACATGTGAGAATAATGTAAAGACATACCTGACGCAACATACAAATAACAGAACATACTAAAATAGAAAAAAAAAAAACAAAACCAAGACAAAACAAATATCTTAAGTCTGACATGGTCCTCACATATGTATACTGACAATCCATATAAAATAGTGCTTCTATACAAGAAAAAAAAAATAAACTCTTGTTTAAATAAAGAAAGAAATGCTCGATGCCACAAGAAAAATAGATTGCCTTCATCGGAATCAAAGTATTAAATTACCTATTATCGTATTATCGTAATCTGAACTAGGTACTGACTACATTTGAGTATTGTCCAGTGGAGCCGAACCAACACGCTGCCAAGCATTCCTATACACATACAACCATAAAACACTGGAACACTGAAGCTCGTTCCAGAGACATGGATAAATGTATTGGTTCCCGCAACGAAAGTGAATCAGAAGATATTTTAAGAGGAGAAGAAAAAATACGATAGTTTCCACTTTCCTCGGTGAATTATTGCAGGAGACAGAATGAATTAAGCCTAAAGGCACAAAAACGAGACTAGCTATAAAAAACATGTTGCATTACTCACAGCTGGAAGTTCCTTCGGAGGTTTCTGATGCAACCCTCCCATGTAGACTACAGATGGAGGCACTGGCCTAATCCCCTCAAACACAGGATGCACATTCAGGAACAACATATCCACATTATTTGCCAATTCACTAATACTAGGAATTTTATCACCAAAATGTTTTCTAAGCATTTCATTTGCTTTTGCTTCATTCCTTGAATACATTCGCACTGTTTTTAAGTGACTGTACAACTCTGTTACCTTTTCCCAAAGACTTAGATTATGTAGTCTTTGTCTTAAAACTGATGGGTAGAGGAATGGATGATCAGCAGCTCCTATCACTTCATAATTACCAGGCGCAGCTCCTAAAGAACTCACTAAAATCACGGGTACGTTCTTAAATATGTAAGAATAAGCCAAGGCAGGTGGCACACAAGCTTCAATCATTAGCAAATCATATTTAGTTTCTTTATCATTTATGTTTTTTTTCACAGAATCCGTCTTCAACTGTGCCTCGACAACCAAAATAAATGTCCTCAAAATTATATCCATAGCAGAATGCATGTCATCCTTATTCCCTTTCGAAGCTTCTTTCATGAAATGTTCCTGCCATATTTTGTAGGAAATATCTTGAACGTCAATTTCAGTTAGATTTGGCAATGTTTCTCCTTTGGTGAAGACTGGATTTGGCGTGATGACGGTAACTTCATGTCCTCTTTTGGCTAGTTCTTGAGTTATAGGGCGAAAGACCACTTGGTGTGATATGGATGGTACTGGGAAAATTGCAAGAATCTTCGCGGCTTCGCTTGCACTTATTATCAAAATAGAACACGCGATTAAATGTAACGCCGACATTGTATCGCGGGCAGTCATGCCGGCATACTAATGCATGTATTATGAAACTGTTTATATATACTTATTTTTATTGTTAGACGTTTTCTTGTACTGCTTTTTACGTTCCGTATCAATCCTCACGGATGCATTCTAATATCTTATCACTATTGGGTATATGAAAAAAAAGTTTTTATTCTGATTCCCCTTTAATGAGTCTCGTAAAAAAACATAAAAAGTGGCCGTGTTACATTTATTCATATGTCTGCCTTAATTCAGCTGGTTCAGTTATGTCATGCTGTAATAAACCGTACGTTCAGTGTCCGAATTGCCCTTGACTGGTATATTATTAATTATTTATTTATCATGCCGCTAGATAGGGGATAAGTTCAAGGTTACGTAAACTAAACAAATCTATTTGTATGAACTGTTCAATCAATATTACGCATAAGCAGAAAACTTCTGTGCTGGATTGAAAAAAAGATCCTAGTGCTTTCTTACCCCCGAGCGTACGGCGCGTCCCGTTTCGCGCACACCTCAAAGAGCCATGAAACCACCACAGACGGGGCCCAATAAGGCTGATGCTGATACGCAGCCGCGGAGAACGTAAACGGTTACCGGGGCTCTGGTTCGAATTGCAGGAGTAAAAACGGGGTGGTTTTTAGTCAGTAAGAGTGTGACACTCCCTCCCGCCTCACCCAGGCGGGAGAAGGCTTTCGATGATTTTTCCTCCTTAGAAAAAGTGTTTTTTACCATACTTAACGTAATGATACTACTATTATTATATATGCGAAAGTTTGTTAGTAAGTATGTTTGTTTGTTGGTATGTTATTTCTTCACATTAAAACAGCTGAAGGGATCGAGATTAAATTTGGAACAGGGGTAGATTATGTTCATAGGCCACTTTTTATCCACAGCAACGCGGGCAAAACCGTTGGTGGAAGCTAGTTTAGAGAAATAGAAAAAAAATGAGATACAGGTACAAAGTCCTAAACAACGAGTAATTAACATTTTCGTGATAAAACATCTATCATCAGTTATTTTTGTACATGCATGCAATCATGCATTTTTTGCAATATATAATCTGTGTGAGGAATTATTTGTATTTAAGATCCTTTGGTGTTCTGAATGTGCTTTTTAATATTTTTTTTTATTTAAATAAATAGTGAATCTTTTTAGTGAAGTTTTTTTTAACTTTGGCTTTGAGCTTCGACCATCACACATGATACTTACCGTTCTTATGCAATCAATTCTAGACATAATATGGGAATATGTAATATTTATACAAGTGCTAGTTTCTGCTACTGCTGATTATTGACTGCCTCGTTGGCCGAGTGGTCGCAAGTGCGACTGCCGGGCAAGGGGTTTTGAGCACGATTCCCGAATCGGACAAAGTACTACCGGGTTGTTTTAATGTCAGTGGTAGCACGGAGTCTGGAATTGTGCCCGGTATATGGCAATAGGCTCACCCCCTGGGATTCATAGCATATAGTGAAAAGTGGGTGTTACACTGTACTGTGGCTTTAAGTGCCGTAATGTGCACCTCTGTCTACCCCTTCGGGGATAAAAGGCGTGATGTTATGTTATGTTATGTACTTGTTTCTGCCGGCGACTTTGTGTGCGCAATCCCATTTCTTCGCGTTCCCGAAGGATTTTCGAAAAATCCTTAGTCTAAAAACAGGGGTTTTTAGATAACTTAGAAAATAGACATGTGATATTTTTACCTACCTAGCTACCTTACCCTACCAATTGCGTCGCGGAGAACCTAACGGGTAACCGGGGCTCCGGCTCGACGTGCAGGAGAAGGAACGGGGTGGTTTTTAGTCAGTAAGAGTCTGACACTCCCTCCCGCCTCAACCAGGCGGGAGCAGTCATTCGATGATTTTTGGCCCTTAAAAAAAACCCTACCAATTGTCAGCAATATCGATTTAATAATTGTTGATTTATAAACAGTGTAACTAATATAGTTTTTTTATACATATCTACATACATATATCTATACTTTTTTTTTTAAGGGGGGAAAATCATCGAATGACTGCTCCCGCCTGGGTGAGGCGGGAGGGAGTGTCAGACTCTTACTGACTAAAACCACCCCGTTCCTTCTCCTGTACGTCGAGCCGGAACCCCGGTTACCCGTTAGGTTCTCCGCGACATCTATACTAATATTACCTCTATAAAGAGGAAAGAGATCAAAAAGTACTGGACCGATTTAAAAAATTCTTTCACCAATAGAATGCTACATTCTTCCAATTTGACATAAGCTACATTTAATTTTGAAAAAAATTAGGGATCCTTGGTAAAATTTGAACAATGTAACCGAAGGTGTAGAAAAATGAGTCTTAAAATGTCTGTCGTCGAATGCGCTGCCAAAACTATTAGCGATAAAACAAAATAATGTACAACAATATTGAAGAACATCATAATGTCTACATAAAACTCCGCGGTAGCATATGTCAAACTATTGTAGTTATGTCACTACAACAATCCAAATTTCCAAAAATAAATAATTGTCTACCCCGTGCGAAGCCGGGACGGGCTGCTAGTATGTAGAGGTATAAATATTTAATCAAAATATAGTAGTTCCTTTGTATCTAGTATCAAACATATTGGCTGCGGTTTGGCTACCAGATGGTAAACTGATAGGTTCTAAGGCTCGGCTTATATCAGTGACAACCAAGAAAATATATTTTATTAATAATAAAAAATGACTTAAAGGTATTGTCATAAAGTTGAAATATGACAAGAAGAGAAGTGTGGGAGAGCCATGCTTCGACACGAATGGGTCGGCTCAACCGGTGTGGCAGAACAGGCGGCGTCACAGAAAACCGATGCGATGTGAAACAACGCTTGCATAGTATTTCGCAATGCGAGAGAGTTTACCGGAGGCCCAACTAATCTCACTCCCCATTTCACAATCTCCCCAATCCCTGAATCCCCAACAATCTTAATTCTTAACCCCAAAAAGGCCGGTAACTTGCACTTGTCTGTTGTTCCAGATGTCCATGGGCGACGCCGAGTGCATAGCATCAGGTGATCTGTAAGCTCGTTTACCGGCTAAAATGTGTTTATTAACGTCTTAGATCTTTGTTTAATATGTAGATCTAATCACTTTACAATCTTTCTATGCAGCAGGTGGTAAACGATAAGCGCTGCACATGAAGACTCGCAATTAAAAAATTTGAACAATGTTGTTTGAAGTCGTTTCAAAAAGTAAATTTCTATTGATGGCTCATGCAGAGCAGGACGGTAGATATGGCAAGCTATTTTCCCGTCAGTCAGTGCACATTGGCTGGTAAGTTTCCGTGGCATTTTAACGCCTAACGTGCGGCATAAGCACGCGTGGCTTTTGGTATCATGTATAAAGCATAGCAATTTATGTTGTAATTTTTTATCAATACATTCGAAAGTCCAATATCATAAAAATTAATTCTTAGCCATACTGTCCGGGTCTGCGTAGGCCTTGAGAAGATGTAAAATATTTTGTAATTATTCTTTACAGACAAGAAGCCGACTCAATTATAATCGTATCCTAAGAACTAGATAGACGAAAAAAGAGATTCTAATCAGTACACATAAACCTTATCTAGTCTAGTTAGTAACAGTTGCTAACTACACTAATCTCAGATAATGTAAAAAAATATATAAATAGAAAAACGATAAGTTATATAAACAAACGTTGTGACCTAAATGTCTAGACTTTGAAAGACTAAATACACTTAAGCGTGTGTTGAACTGATAGATGAAGGATTCCGCATTCGTATCTCTATTAATTTACTTGCACCTTTATAATGTTACTCATTTTCTTAAATTATAAATCATAATATAGCTACTGATGTCTACTTCTAAACGGAAACCTACCTCCTCGAATGATATCTTCATCGGCGGGTTAGAAGTGATCCCAGTATCGCGCGGCTGCACGGGCCTGCGAACGGCGAGCAAAGGCAGCTCGTCGCCCTTGCAGAAACAGTCCTCAGCGTAGGGCACGTCGCGTTCTGCGCGTGCCTTAAGTCAGTCATCAGTATATCACAGATGGGGCTGATGTCAAAAAATGATGCCAAAAAAACTTACATTTACTAACTTTATCAGTCACTTTTTATTTTGAATGTCAAATATTTACTTAACACACATTTCCAAGTGAAATACATGACTAAAATGCTCAGTGTCAAAACAGTTAACAATCCTAATAATAAAGTGAAGACTAATTCTAGTTCGAGGTACTCTGCCCACGACATGTTGGCTGCAGGTCCACGCAGATGTCTCGCGCCGCCGTGACGCAGTACGTGCTCCGTCCACCATAAGGCGCGCTCTAGAGGAGGTTGAGGCTGATCGTACATCTTATTGCGTAGACTCACAACATTTTGACGATAGCTGAAATAAATAAATTAGTTAAGTACAATCTTTTAAAATCAAATCTTCGGGAGAACATCACCGGCTCTTTGAGGAGCGCGCGGAACGCGACGCGCCGTACGCTCGGGTCTGTTTCTGGTCGGACGGGGAGCCACCCATGCTCGCCATCCGCAGGCCCGCGCTTACGGTGGCCGGAGATCGTCCCGCGATCCCCGACGCCCGGTGTGTCCTTCGCGATGGCTGGGTTGCGAGGAGGCAGCGCTTCGCTGCCTCACGCGTCCCGCCTCCTCCTTAGCTAGCATGACTGCTTCGCAAAAGGAGGAGACGGCATCCCAGTCCCCCTCGCTCCGCATCATGGCCTGCACTAGGCCCGGACGCGAGAGGTCGCCATCGCCAATCACTTCCCTGAGGGCACGGCGGTGCTCAGCCCACGCAGGACATTCTCCCACTGTGTGTTCCACCGTGTCCTCAGGGCGGTCCTCGCAGTGATGACACCCGGGCGTTTCCTCCCGCCCCATCAGACACAGGTACCTCCCGAAACTTCCATGTCCGGTGAGGACCTGTGTCAGGCGGTAGGTGAGGACGCCGTAGCGTCTCTCAAGCCACTCCTCAAAGAGGGGACTTACCGCTGCAATGGCAGCGAGGGGATAAGCACCGCAAATGTTTCCTATAAAAGATAGGCCAAATCTAATGCTGCTAGCATCTAACAAGCACTATTTCATCAATCGCTTCCACTTTTAAAATATGCAAAATTATACGTTTAATCAAGATTATTAAAAATAAATTACTCAGCAACTACATCATTATTGTAACAAGTCTGACCTCTCATTCCCTAATACTGTTTCAATGGCATTTCTGAATTGTTCTACAGTGAGCGTGTCCAAATCAAGCTTGAGTCCAATTCTATGATAGACATATCGTTCCACATTAAATATCTGGTCTCCAAACATTGGTATACCAATCAGAGGTACTCCTGCTATTATAGCTTCATCTGTTGATTGTAGACCTCCTTGTGTGATGAATAGTTTCATTTTTGGATGACCTGAGAACACAATTTTTTATTGTGAAAATATCTGCCACAAGACATCGATTGCTGAACATAGGCCTTTTCCAATGACTTCCACAATGACCATGACTTAAATATTTACCAATTTCTTATCTTGTTCATAGATAAAAAAATTTATAGTATAGTCTTTTTGAATTTGCATTCAAAAGAAGCTCTTTCGAAGTCTAAGATTCGATATATTTTTTATACCGACGCGGACGGTGGCAAAAAAGCACACGGCCCACCTGATGGTAAGCGTTTACCGTGGCCTATGTACGCCTGCAACACTTGGGGCATTACATGCGTCTTGCCGACCCTTAAGAAACCTATAGCACCCATAGCCCACTGGGAAAACCACGGCAAGGAGTTCACGAATCTCAAAACTGGCGAATGGAACAAGGTTACTCAACAACTTACAATGAAATTACTCTTCCATAAAAACGAACTAACCGAGAAGGTCTTGCTGTGGCACCCATTTTGCGATCCTAATATTATCCGTGCGTCCAGGCAGAACATCACCGTTCCATTTCCATAGAACATCGTAAGGCATCTGAGATAGTGTCTTCACGAGAATTTCAATTCTATCACCTGGTAGCAGAGTTGGATCTACGTTTGTACCAAAACTTATGTATATTACGCCATTTTTAGAAGTGTCAAGATATGATTCGAGTTCCTAAAAATAGATAAAAATAATAAAAATGAAATTAAATAATAGAATCGCTATAGCGCCTACAAAATAAGCGTCAGCAATAATAGTCATTCATTTGTGTTTAATCAATTTGTTTAAAAACGCCTATAGAAAACATGAGAGCAAATGTCTAAGTAGAAGTTTTCCAACTAAGTCATGGTTAAATTAATGACGATAGAAATTACTGTTTATCGTTAATTACATTAATAGATGAATTGCTAAATCACAACCAGAACTAAAAATTAGGGTGCTTGCATGCTATGTTCACTTCAGTCAAAGTTTATTTAAAATACTCACTATAGGAAGTTCTTTGTTAGGTTTATGATGTAACCCACCAATATACACCACAGACGGAGGCACTGGTCTTACACCTTCAAATATAGGATTGACATTTACAAAGAACATATCAATATTATTCTTTAATACCGATATAGGAGGAACTTCAGGTCCAAAATGTTTTTTAAGCATTGCATGTTTCCGTATTTCATACTTCTCGTGCATCTTTAAATACTTATAGTAATTGTAAAATTCCTTCATCTTGTCCCATGGAGTCAAATCGTATGAATTTTTTATCCTGTTAATCGAAATATACAGGATTGGGTGTATAGCTGCCCCAATCATATCAATTTCATCGTAGGACAGAGACAACGAACTAATGAGAATCACAGGTGCTTTAAATATGTACGAATATCCCAAAAAAATAGTTTCACTCGCTTCTATTATGAGCAAATCAAAGTAGTCTTCTTTTTTGCTCTTGATCAATGCTTTAACATCTTTATGAGATAATTCGGCGTCACTTACTTCATAACCTAAGTCTAAAAATATTTTTATTTCTTCTAAAACATTTCTTTCTTTGTTTTTTGGTATTTTGTTAAGCGTTGCTATCCAAATCTTATAGCTATCATGGACATCTATTTCGGTTAAATTAGGTGGTGTTTTTCCTTTATGAAATGCTGGATCTGGCGTTATAACTGTGACTTCATGACCTCGTCTGGCTAGTTCTTGAGTTAAAGGTCTGTATACTATTTGATGACTGATTGATGGTACTGGTAACACTGCTAATATTCTAGCACTTTCAACGGCAAATTCTAATAACGCACTGAATACAAATAGATTTGATAACTGGAACATTGTGGCTAGAGCTATTAAGGACTTAGAACTGAAACATGTTTCCATTATAAGCTTCTTTATATTCAGAATATATAATTTTAAAAATATAATAACTAGGAATAATGTGATTGTAGGTTTGTTTGCATAGAATAGGCTCTAAAACGAATGGACAAAATTTACTAATAATCGCGGCTTACTCATGGGAATATACTGAGAAAAACTCTACTAGTTTCGAGCCACAGAGGGTCTCTTCCTCATGAGTAGCGTGCGCGGTCGCGGCGATGTCGCGCAGTACTGCTGCGACTATTGGCTACATTATGTATTCATGTGACTAACCCGAAATGTTTAGTTAATTTACTATGTCTCACGATGGTTTTTATAAAAACGATTAAAACAGTTGGAATATTCTTCAGCCATTAAAATGTTTACTTTTAAGGGTTGAACATAGAACACCATTTTTTAAAAGTCGTACAGGATCTGAGGCCTTAGTTCTAGTTTAATTTTCGATTAAAGAAATCATAACGAGTAAACGAGATCGTGTTCGGCGCTTTGTTCGCTTCGACTGATCGACTGATCGCGTTCGACGCTAAACTGGCTCGTTTCGATTAATTTGAACATAAAACTAACTAGTACTGAAAGTTATTGTACATCCGAAACGGAACAATCCAGCAGTGTCATTGTCATTTAAATACGAAGTTTCAATCATATGTCGTATGACTTAATAATAAAAAAAAACAGAATGTTGTAAAGGCGCCACCCGCTTGCGCGCATGTTAACAAAAAACGATTCTTTTGATTTTTTTTTAAACGACGCTCTGGAGCCTAGCTTCGCCTGCTAATTCGCTTAAGCAATCGCCGTCGCCCATAGACGTCTAGAACACCAAGGCGAGGCAACGAATTTGAGGATTGATGATTCAGGGATCCGGGAGACTGGAGTAATTGGGCCTCCGGTTACCTCACTCACACGATGAAACACAACGCAAGCGTTGTTTCACGTCGGTTTTCTGTGAGGCTGTGGTATTAAATCAAACTCGACAAAAATCTAAATTCTGCGGGAGCAAAGCCGCAGGCGAAAAGCCAGTTATTCGAAAATTAGCACGGTTTTTATCTAAACTTGAAGTTTTAATTACGAAGAACAATAAAATGACGTAAGTACAAAGTATTTATAACCAAGTTTAAGATTCCATTATGATTATATGAATTCCTTTTGGACTGGTTTGCGAACAATGATGTACAATTCAGCAACGTATGTTATTCCGAGGTTATTTGTGTTTTAATAAAAGTGATCCATATCGACATTAAGTTAAGACATAATATTAATTTTTAGTGCTGTGTTTCATTTGAAAATATCCTAAGTAAAAAAAAATTGCTATGTATATTTAACGATGGAATTTCGTAATGGTCAGTATACTACCTTACATTATAATAATAATAAAAAAGAAAATCAAGTAGAATAGTAACAAAAACATTTTATTTAACAATAAAAAACTAATAACACATTAATTTAAACGTTGGTGTGAATTAAATCATTTTTATAAATTAGAAAATTTAAAAAAGAACATTAATCGAACGTTTTCCACTAAAAACTCATTTACCTACTGGATACAATTCATAGATGGCAGTATAAAATAAAACGTATTTGCATAACATCCTAATGTTTTCCATTAAATTAACTCATATACCTACTGGGTACAATTCACAGATGGCAGTATAAAATGAAACGTATTTATTTTATTGCAATAAAAGTATTATAAAAAATTCAACCAATAAAACTAAGTTTGTTAATTTGTTTGTTTGATTGCTGCCCCTTTTCTATCTTGTCTATCTGATTTATTTTGCTACATTTTGCATAAGCACAGCTAGCAAAATTATTAAGTATGCAGGTAAGAACATAATATCACGCCTTTTATCCCCAAAGGGGTAGGCAGAGATGCGCATTACACCACTGTACAATGTAACATCCGCTTTGCACTATTTATGTTATGAGTCCCATATAATAGGGGGTGAGCCTATTGCCATATACCGGGCACAATTCCAGACTCCGTGCTACTACTGAGAATATTTTAAAACCCAGTAAGTAATACTTTGCCCGACCCGGGGATCGAACCCGAGACCCCTTGCCCGGCAGTCGCACTTACGACCAATCGGCCAACGAGGCAGGTAAGAACATCAAGATTGATTCAATACGGCAGCTGTACACTTAGACAGTCTACTGAACCGATATGTCTTGTTAATAATTTTAACAACAGATATGTCTTAGTTAAAAACCATAATTATAATTTGTTGTAACAATAGCTACTGTTTTTGTACTGAATCAATATTTATTTTCTTGCTTGCCGAATAACTCAGTTGTGTATTCTATAGCTAGGAGTACGAAGAAAGACGTAAGTGGAAAAATCCGCTGGCGATTAACCCCTACAAAACCTAAACCTAACTCCTTTTAACCTTACCAGCAATTAAGTACAGTCTTAAAACATTATTATAAAAATAATAAAAAGCTAATATAGATAAGGCTAAGGCTAATAATAATACTAAAGCTATGACTAGCACTAATTCTAGTTCGAGGTACTCTGCCCACGACATGTTGGCTGCAGGTCCACGCAGATGGCTCGCGCCGCCGTGACGCAGTACGTGCTCCGTCCACCATATGGCTCGCTCTAAAGGAGGTTGAGGCTGATCACGAATTAAGGTGTTCAGTTTTTGAATGTTGCGACGGTAGCTGGAATAAATGAAATCAATTTTTAGTTTTGATGATAGTGTAACCGTCTGAATGGATGCTGAAATGAATAAGATAGTAATTTCCTAACCACACCAATTTTAGTACGAGAAGTGAGAAGTCCTACATAATTATTTAATAGTGCTTGCATGCCATAGAAGAAGATAAACAATGGAGAAGGTAAAAAAATAAACAAGGAAGTATTGCGATGCTAATCCCCAGTAAGTTGTGAATTTACAAAAACGACGCAATTTAATGAAATACACGAGAATCATGAAGAGGAGTTTAAAATAAGAATCGAAAATAAAGTAACATATAAATAATACTTTAAAAGAGTTGTATCATTCTCATTTAAATAAAAAGTCAATTTATTTTAATTAGTCGAAATATTTGTCTTACCTTTCATTTTGTGTAACATCATTGATAGCATTCTCGAATACTTCTTCAGTAAGCGTCTTGATGTCCAGATTGAGCCCAATTCTAAGGCGTTCGTATCTTTCTACATTATACCATTGGTCTCCCCACATTGGAAGACCAATCAGAGGCACTCCAGCTGATATAGCTTCGTCTGTCGATTGTAAACCTCCTTGTGTTATGAACAGCTTTACTTTGGGATGTCCTGAAATTAATTACAATTTACAATTATTATTTATGGTTTTTGTTTCCTAAATTCTTAGCATTGAGTTTAAAACTATGCTCGGTGCACAGCTCCCTGTTGCATGACACTCATAAGACGATTAATTACAAAATAGTTTTTGACAATGCAACACCTATGAATAAGAGATTGAATGATTGCACCTTTACTATATACTTGCAGAGAATTTATAGTCTTCTTTGTATTTTTATGATTGTCCTTAGCAGACAAATTCTATAAAAAATCAATTAGTTGATATTTTCAATTTATAGCGTTTTTCAGTATACTTACTCAGCAAATCAGTCTGAGGCAGCCACTTAGATAATTTGATGTTGGATCCAATGCCAGGCAAGACATCCTTGTTCCACTTAATGAGTACACAAAACACCGTTAATTAGTTCGCAGCGCTACACATCGACACTAGTATGACTACACAATATACATGTGTGGGTAATTTCATATTAATAGATATGTATAGAAACATTCGTCTATCACACACTTCTTGGTTTTTAAATATCATTTTTGTGTCGGTATACGTAATTCTTTAGTAAATAAGTTTAAATATAAACGAGGGTAAAGATAAAAATAACTTATAACAAACTTTGAATAAATCGAAATCAAATAATGAGCAATCGAGCTATACAATACCCATATAAATATAGTGTTTTCTCATCGTATTTTTATGTTACTGAATGGTATACAATATTTCGATGATCTCATTCACAGCGCGTTTGGCGTAATGGTTATCACCTCCAGTAAAGTGCCGCCAGATCGATTACAGCATTCACAAATTGTTTCAAGAATTCATTAATCAAAATATTATATAAAATATTTAAAATTGGAAACAATGTTTTAATCTTTTCTTTTTTTTCTATCCTATTTTTCTAAATCTTCTTATGTTAATATTAAAAGTATATACTTTATCGCATGATATTTCCCAATTCGACTATAAGGTTTATTGGCATATTGATTAATTATTATTTAAAGAACTTTAAGAACTTAACTGTGGTATACCACTTATTTGTATAATAAATAAATTAATTGTAATAAAAGATAGTATTGTTTTATTTACCGACTTATAACACTACGTTAATACCCGTCAAAATGTCGGGTCATATCAATGATTGTAAATAGTTTTAACCTTACCCGTGAATTAAATTATAAAAATACATGTACCGAAACAAGAATTTTTTATTTATCTTTATTTATTAACGAGGGTTTGATCACGCAGTGAACATGTCACCCTCATAGTTACCCTTAATTGTAATAAACTATACAACAAAAGCTTACAATAAATACATAAAATTAAATTAAATTAACATCTACGCTTAATTCCTATATTAACTAATTTGTATAATAATCTAGCAGCTTTAGCTGTCGGAAAAGCCAAAATAATGTTACAAATTCCTAAATCTTTAATATTAATTGAATGTTCAAAATTAATCATGCATCTCTCGGCTTCGTTTCGGACACATTCCAACATAATGTGCAATACGTCTTAAATTTTATTACATTCCGTACAGTTTGGAGATGAAACTTTACCCACCAATGCTGCAAAACAGTTCAATGGAATATGTCCGGAGCGAAGTCTGAAGGCTGTCACGATCTCTTGCCTGTTCATTTCGGTATTGTCAAACCAGGGATGGTTGTTAATGGTCGGTTGAACTGTCCGATACCAAATACCTTTGGATAGTGACTTTTCATCAAAATATTCCTTCCACATATCGTTGCCTCTTGCCTTAATGTCACATAAAACGTCTGACAAATGAGGTTCATATTCCACTGGCACACCTTCCAAACATGCATCCTTGGCTAGCTGATCTACTTTTTCATTTTCCTCAATACCGATATGTGAAGGCACCCATTGTAATACCACATTTTTATGTTGTTCCTTTAATTTTATAATTAAATTTATTATTTTGTAAGCCACCGGATTACCCTGGAAATTGCCCGTACATCTTATCAAGTGCTGAAGTGCGCTTTTACAATCAGTATAAATTACATAATTTTCAAAGTTTATTGATTCTAAATATGCAATGGCTTCAGCAATAGCAATTAATTCTGCATACATGATCGAAATTTTTGAATGTAACTGCAATTTAATAGTTATGTTATTTTGAGGGTCAAAAATCGCCGCTCCAACATTGTCTTGGTATTTAGAACCATCCGTATAAACCCTATAGTATGTGGAATAGTTATTTGTAAAGTAATTATTGCATAAATTCCGAAGTTGAAAATGATTACAAGATTTCTTTGACTTAATGACGTCTTTAATGAATGGCCTAACTATACAAGACAAGTTCACTCAACTTATCCATGTATCAAGCGAAAATCTACCTAATTGGTTGTTTGAAAACATTACTGTGTCATTTAGCGACTCGAATACGCTAACTATCAGTGGTATCTTTTTGTGTCTCCAGAACGCACGTTGACAAACTTGTCTGAGCTTTAATATTATTTCACAAGTATAATTGTTTGTTTGTGACTTGAGTTTCAAAAAATACTTACTAGCCAAATAATATCTACGAATGTACAAGGGCTGCAAATGTAGTTCACATTCCATTACATGAATGGCCGTACTTATAATAAAACCACCTATTACCCTCAAACATTGATTTTGCATTTTAGTTAATTTATTTAAATGTGTTTGACAACTATTATCATATAAAAAACTGGCGTAATCAATTCTGCTTTGAATAATCGATATGTACAGTCGCCGTAAGTGAGAAGGATGAATACCCCAACCTGATCCCCTTAGCATCTTAAATGCATTTATGAATTTCGATATTTTTTCCCTAATTTCGTTTATATGTTTCGCCCACCTCAGGGACCGATCTAACCATAATCCTAAGTATTTATAATTATCGACTGTTTGCAGAAATCTATTATTTATCTTTATATCAATTACATCTTTCTTATAGCCATTCTTAAATATACATACTTTGCTCTTTTCACTCGAAATGTTTAAACCGATATCCTGCACCAAATCGTTGAATAAATTTACAGCTACCTGCAACTTTGTTTTTGCCTCGAAAATAGATTTAGTTGTATAATAAAGTACAAAATCATCTGCAAATTGTGAGATAGATACGTTTTTTATGATTTTACAAATGTTTACCGTAACTATATTAAATAATAGCGGAGATAATGGGTCTCCTTGTGCTAGTCCACGACCGGTAGAAAGTTCTATAAATGCAAGTATGTTCCAATTGTATTTTTAAATATCTGATTTGTAAAGGGTTGAAATTTGGAATGCAGATAGGTGTTATGACGTAAGCATCCGCTGTGAAAGGATTTTGATAATTTCCACCCTCAAGGGGGTAAAAAAGCGGATGAAAGTTTGTATGAGACTTTGTCAGTTTTTAACCGATCGGGTTGTAATTTGGCATGCAGATAGATGTTATGACGTAAGCATCCGATGTGAAATGATTTTGATAATTTCCACCCCCAATGGGGGTAAAATAGGGGATGAAAGTTTGTATGAGACTTTGTCAGTTTTAAACCGATCGGGTTGTAATTTGGCATGCAGATAGATGTTATGACGTAAGCATCCGATATGAAAGGATTTTGATAATTTCCACCCCCAAGTGGGTAAAATAGGGGATGAAAGTTTATATGAGCCTTTGTCAGTTTTAAACCGATCGGGTTGTAATTTGGCATGTAGATAGATGTTACGACGTAGGCGTCCGCTGTGAAAGGATTTTGATAATTTCCACCCCCAAGTGGGTAAAATAGGGGATGAAAGTTTGTATGAGCCTTTGTCAGTTTTAAACCGATCAGGTTGAAATTTGGCATGCAGATGGATGTTATGACGTAAGCATCCGCTTTGAAAGGATTTTGATAATTTCCACCAAGGGGGTAAAATAGGGGATGAACGTTTGTGTGAGGCTTTGTCATTTTTACACCGATCGGGTTGAAATTCGGCGTGCAGATGGATATTATGACGTAAACGTCCCTTTAGAAAGGTTTTTGAACATTCTCACCCCAAAGTATGATACTTTGCCAGTTTTAAATTGATCGGGCTGAGACTTTGCATGCATAAAGTTACTATGACATAGGTATCTCTTTAGAAAGGATTTTGATAAATTCCACCCCTAAGGGGATAAAATAGGGAATGAGAGTTTGTATAAATCTTCTTAGCCGTTGAATTTAGAATCATTGAATCTTTTGAATTACATTCGGTAAAACGATGATTTGGGACCTGGGTAACGTATGATAGTTTTTTCACAGATGTCTCACGAGAACGGGAACTATGCGTCAATGACCCAGGACTCTCTAACTCTTAACCACTGAACTTATTCTAGAGAGATTCGGTACAACAATAGTCGATAGAATAGTTTTTATTACTCAAACCTTACGTGATCGGGCACTGTACTGGTAAGATCGCTGCGGGATTATTTATTTATTGAAACTACGATAAATCATTTCAAAATAGGTAAATCTTACTTGGGCACTTAATTGATTCTGGTTAATTCTGTCAGAAGTCATTAATCTACGCGGACGAAGTCGCGGGCAACAGCTATCTACACATATAATAAATCGTAGAAAAGTCAAAACTGTACATTGAATATTTTTTAAAAGAATATTTGAAGCGTGATCTCTAATCGATACCGAAGCCAATAATGTGGTTTTTAGAATTTTTGTCTGTTTGTCTGTATGTATGGCCGTGATGATCTCAAAAAGTACTGCACTACTATTTCAAATTTTGCATGAATATTACTAACAAGTCTGGTAAACATATAGGCTACATATTATCACGCTATCATCTACGGGACTGAATCAATTCTGACGACATCCATTACCGTAGAATATCCCTTGATAAAACTAATTCAAAAGCCTAAATTCTGCCAGAAGTCATTATTCTACGCGGACGAAGTCGCGGGCAACAGCTAGTACTATATAATATTATAAATTGGAAAGTGAGTTTGTTTGTTTGTTTGTTCCGATTTCAAGCCGTAACTACTAAACCGATTGCTTTGAATTTTTGTAGACGTAAAGTTAGAAGTCTGGATAGGACCTTTTTTAGATAAAATAATAATATTAAAAATAAATCATAAGGCATCAAAGAAAACATTTTCCTCATCGCTACCGTGAGGTAGGGTGCCCAAAAGACTGGCAGCATTGCCACGTTGAATGGCAATGCTTAACCTTTGCCCAAGGTAGTAGCCAGCCCTTCGATCACCTGAAGTGTCAACCATCCTCCTTACAATATCTTTGTAAAGAAGATATGCACTTGGGCCCCACGGCCCTAAAGTTTCAACGCCAAACGGTTCGAAAGCATAATTGCCAATCAGGCTATTATACTTTCGCCGTTTGAGGTTCTCGGCAGCAGCAGCGGCAGCACCGGCTCGACACGCTGAGCTTGGAAGATGGGATGGCGCCAGAGTATCAACGCAAGTGGCGTCCCATACTAAAGCCCTACCCATCTTCCAAGGGAATAATGACATACCGTCGGGTCTCTTGCCATCGTCGCGTACCAAGCCATTAGGTTCTAAAGTAGCTGGCACGCCAACGGAGACAAGAGCTCGACGAATTATGTCATTAATACTTGCGTGTCGAGCAAAACCGCCCTCATTACGGCTACATGACAAGCCGTGGTGTCCAAGGCTGTTGACATCTTCACCACAACGACAACGATGAGGTGAACAAAATGAAGCTCCAAGCCTTAAACAAATTGCAGCGCGGAACGTGGTGTCGTCCAACAAAGTACCTAGGTTAGACGAAGGTAAAGCAAGAAGCCATAACCCCGACTCCCACTCACCCACAGCCAAAAGGCGAGCTCTCTCTGCAGTTGAACAAGAGGAGTTCAAGAGATTTTCGCTCACTTTTCTGCAGAGCGGCTCGTCCCATTGTCTCTGGGAATGTGATTTGACGGGGGGGTCAATATTTGGGCAAGCGATTTTCCAAGCATTCACAGCTTCCACTAAACATGGTACATCAAAATTAACCAGTGATTGAGAAAGAATTTTCCTGGTTAATTCTTCAGTACCAAGGGCGGAAGATATGAAAGCCGGTAGGCTTACACTGGAAATTTTACGGACGCCAAGCCCACCCATGCGGACAGGCAGAGTGGCTTGTGTCCAAGCTCGGTCATCAAGAGCCACATTCAAAATTAAGGACAGGGTTCGCCTAATGATTTGGTCAATTTTTTCTAAAAGAAGGGGTGCAGACCAGAGTTGGGTCGAGCGCAAAAAATACATAAATTTGGGACCGAAGCAGCAAAACCGAATAATAGTATAAGCCGAATGCATTCTAATGTGATATAGTTTTTCTGAAACGACAGAAAAATTTTGAATTTTTTCTTCAATAAAACTTGGAAAAGAGTCCTCGAAGACGGGCGCACCTAGGAGGCGAAGTGAACATTTATCAACCACCGAGATATTAGGTGCAAAAGTATTAAATTTTGATAAGATCTGTCTGTCGGTAGAGTCATCTAAAAATATCTCACACTTGGAAAAATTTAGGTCAAGGCCAATAGCATGAAATTCATTTTTTAAAAATATGAAATCATTTAATACTGTATCCGCATCGCCTCCCAGAGTACCGTCATCGAGGTACCAAACATTAAATTTGGAATTTAGCTGTCGAATAATAGGATTAATAGCCAGACTAAAAATCACTGGTCCAAGGGGATCGCCTTGTTGACAGCCAACGGCTGATTCCAAAAGGTTGTCCTGATATAATAATTTGGTAGGATGTCTATAACATTGCCAGAGAAAACTGAAAATTTGGGGTACTTCTTTTTTAACTTCTGTCAACATAGTATCCCTATTGACCGAATTAAAGGCATTCTTTATGTCAACCTTCAGGATGATATCACCTTTCCTGGAATTCAGGCAGGTCGACAACGCATGCACGGCAGTCTCGCAGCCCCCTCTCGATCCATACCCGAGTTGGAGGGGCTGGAATTTTTCCGAAAGGTAATTATTATAAAATTTGCAACAAATCTTGGCTGCCATGCGACGATAAGTTGTTCCCACAGCAATGGGACGAATACCGCCATCCTTTTTGCGAAGGGCACATAAATTGGCTCCATACAAAACGTCGATGACAGATTCGTGCACATTGCCGGAGAGCATAAGATTGATCAAAACCGTAAGCTCCTTCAGCAGCGTCACGCCGGACTCCCCGGCGCTTGAGCTCGTCAGATCTTTGAGATGCTGCGGCGTCAAACCGTCGAGGCCTCCGGCAGAACCGGTCCGGAAGGAGCCTATGGCAGTGACCACTTGTCGACCTGTAACAGATAGGGTATGAATATCTGCTTCTGGAGGATCCGGAAAAGAGAGACCATCTACTGGGGCCGGGTGTTTGCTCTCCAGAGCTTTAAGCGTATCTGGAGAACATGGGGCCAGTACGTCGTTGCTGAAAATAATCCTAGCTGCACCGCTAATATCACCTTCACCTATTTTGGCCTCAACTAAATCCGCTAAAGTTTTGGTTGAGGCATAGCTGCATGCCGGTAATTTTGGGTCGAAATGGGAAGCCGAAATGCAATTTTCTTTAATAATAATAATAATAAGCCCCCTCAATTCCAACCTTACGTCCAAGCTGAACACCTAGCTTATGTGGGGGGCGGACACGCGTACTGTACAACTGTACAGGAATAAAAACTTACGCGGCTAACAAGGCAAGGGTAACCCAACATGGAGAGATGAGTAAAAGAGAATATAATTTGCGGCCGCTTCCCGGGGGTCGCCGGGGCGCATCTGGAGCCGGTGCTGGATGCCACAGCATGCGAACCATCGGTGGTGCGGAGTTGAGCAAGCGGGCTCCCACCAAAAAACAGGTTACAGC
Source organism: Spodoptera picta (assembly GCA_038387885.1). NCBI lineage: Eukaryota > Metazoa > Arthropoda > Insecta > Lepidoptera > Noctuidae > Spodoptera > Spodoptera picta. Next base: position 163,000 of record JAZHFQ010000315.1, read on the forward strand.
TGGTCGTTGTGAGTTGACCAGGCGGGCTTACAGCGAAGAAGCTACTGCCGATTCCACGAGTGATGATACCATTTCTTTATTTTCATCCATCCCATCAACTCGCCCCTCATACATGACTAGAAGTAAGTCTACCTTGTCAACCACAAGTACACTTGACAGCGTTGTGCGAGATGTCAACTTTGACAATGAGCTTGCACCCGCCACAAGTGACCCAAACAAGCGCAGGCGATGGACACCTGAAATGAATATGTTCATTCTGCGCACTTATTTTCAGTTAACTTTATTAGACACAGACAAACGAACCTATCTCGAACCACTTCACTTAAAATTTATAGAACAATTCCCAGACATGCAGGTTAGCCGACAGAGAGTAGGAGATCAACGCAGAGCAATCATAAATAACAAGCTTCTACCACAAAAAGCAATAGACACCATACGAAACGAAGTAGAAAAAGAGTTAGACCAACTACAACTAAATCACAATAACATACAAACAGAGAATATTATCAATCATACACATCAAACACGCACACAATTACAAACACACCCTAGAACTACAGAAATAAATACATCACAAAGTAAAACACAGTCTCGAATGAGATGGACAAACGAACACAACGAAGGTATAATGCGGTCTTATTATAGAGTTACAGATTTATGCAGAAATAAAACAATGTACAGAAAACGGATGTACGATGATTTCATTAGTAATTTCCCATCCCTTGCCCACTTAACTGAACAGAGGGTAGCAGATCAAAGAAGAGCAATTATTAATAATAAATACATCAGTAGCGATAATTTAAACTTATTAAAGGCTCAAGTAGCTGAAGAACTATCACTCAATCCCAATCCACACAACAACAGAGATATTATGTTCACAGACATTATAAGTACGAATAGTCCCAACACACAATTAACAAACTACAGCGATATCTACCTTAATGTCGAGTCTACACCGAATATACAAACATTGGACAATACCACACTGAACACAGTAGAGACACTACCTAACCCTCAAATAAACCTAACTGTACGAGACACACTTATAGACGAAACCTTTCAACGAGCTCTTGAACACTTTAAAAACACTAGTCCCACTAACAGAAGCTTTATCCCAAAACAAAAACCATCAAGAAATTTGGCAAGAGTAATTAGCTACCTAAACCAGTTCATTCTTTCAGAAAATATTAATAACAACACTGATTTCGACACATTCCAAACTATTATTTATTGTGCGGCGTGGACCGCTGCTAAATTAAACGGAGCAAGGATAAATTTTGAACCACAACAAATATTTCGTACTCCGAAAACAGAATACACACCAAAATGGCAACGACGGTTAGAGCAAAAAATTAAAGAATTACGAAAGAAAATAGGTAGGTTAATACAATTCATAAATGGTAATAGAAGTAGAAAATTGAGAAAACGAGTAAATAAAATCATAACACACTATAAAATTCACACTATACACGAAGAACCGAACACACAACCCATACACACTCTCGATACACTGAGACAAAAATTATCTGTAGCAAAAGCACGACTCGAAAGATATAGAGCCTGCTCTTTGCGTAAACAGCAGAATATTCAATTCAACCGAAACGAAAAGCTCTATTACCGCAATATAAAACAGGCAACCACCAATAATAACCAACAAAACACTTCACAAGATAATGAAAACCCTACACCCGACCCAGAGACGCTACGGAGCTTCTGGGCAGGAATATGGGAAAGACCCATTAACCACAATTCCCAAGCAGACTGGTTACAGTCTGACTTGTCGAGTAACATACAGTCCATGCCATTTGAGCAAATACCCGTAGATATATTTCATAGTGTTCTATCTAGATTACACAATTGGAAAGCCCCTGGATCAGACCACATTCATAGTTACTGGTATAAAAAATTTACAGCAACTCATTGCCATCTGTATAATTTCATAAATACATTTATTAAAAACCCCGATTCAATGCCTTCTTACTTAACATCTGGCACCACGTTTATGATACCTAAAGACCATAATGATCTCTCTAACCCGGCAAAATTCAGACCCATCACTTGCTTGCAGACCTTGTATAAGATCATCACATCTTGTATAGCTGAACTAATATACACACACATTGACGCTAACAAGATCTTAGCTGAGCAACAGAAAGGATGTCGGAGATTTAGTCAAGGCTGCAAGGAACAATTAATAATAGACTCGGTTGTTCTGAAACATATACAAAAATCGAAATCTGATCTATTTACTATGTACATTGATTACAAGAAGGCTTACGACTCAGTTCCACACTCGTGGCTAGTTCAAGTACTAGACATATATAAAATACACCCATCATTTATTAATTTCCTTAAGACTATAATGGCTACCTGGACTACAGTACTAAGACTTACTACCCCTACCGAAACAATAAACACCAACCCAATCAAAATACAGCGAGGAATCTTCCAAGGTGACGCACTTAGCCCACTGTGGTTCTGTCTTGCTCTTAACCCATTGTCAAAATTACTAAATACAACTTCAATAGGAATCCCATTAAACTCTATAAATAACGGACAGGATGATATTTTAAACCACTTAATGTATATGGACGATATTAAATTATTTGCAAAAACTGAAAATCAACTCATTGAATTAGCAGACTTAACAGAAAAATTCACTAATGACATTGGAATGGAATTTGGCATAGATAAATGCAAAATAAATTCGGTAAGAGCAGGACAGAACTACCAACACCAATATACATTAACTACAGGTGAACATATAGAACCATTGGATGAGAAGGAGACCTACAAATACTTAGGTTACATACAGTCTACTACGATACACCACAAAGATATCAAACAAAAACTAAGACAACAGTTCCAACATAGATTAAATGTAATCCTAAAAACACAGCTATATTCTCGCAATACAATAAAAGCAATAAACACATTTGCCATCCCTGTCCTCACCTATTCATTCGGCATTATCAACTGGACTAAAACGGACCTTAAAAACCTTCAGCGCAAACTAAACACAACAATGACTAAATTCCGTAAACACCACCCAAGATCTTGTCTGCAACGACTAACTTTACCGCGAAAAGAGGGAGGCAGGGGACTTATAGATATTATGAACCTTCACAACCGACAGATCACTACCCTTAGGACATACTTTTTCTCAAAAGCTGAATCTTCTACACTGCACAAGCTAATAGCGCAAAACGACCGACACTTAACACCACTAAACCTTAGCGACAGAACAAACCAGAAAAATGAGTTAGTGACTGACAACAAAACAAAATGTCTAGAATGGACTCAAAAGTCTCTACATGGAAGACACCGCCAAGATTTATGCCAATCAAATGTCGATAAAGAAGCGTCGAACGCATGGCTAAATCGAGGCGAACTCTTCCCAGAGACTGAAGGGTTTATGCTAGCTATACAAGATCAAGTGATAGAGACAAGAAACTACAGGAAACACATTATAAAAAATTTATCAAATGATAGTTGTAGAAAATGCAATAGTTCTCCAGAAACCATCCAACACATAACTGGCGCCTGTAAATCAATAGCCCAGACTGACTACAAACACAGACATGACCAAGTAGCTAACATAATCCACCAAAAACTAGCTCACCAATATAAACTGATAGAATCTATTGTGCCATATTATAAATATAACCCTGAAATTGTCCTAGAAAATGCTACAACTAAACTATACTATGATCGGGCTATCTTCACTGACCGCACTATCCATTATAACAGACCAGATATCACACTAGTAAACAAAACAAACAATACTGGATTCCTAATAGATATAGCTGTACCGAATACTCATAATTTACAGACTACAATAGCAGAGAAACTATCTAAATATACAGAATTGAAAGATGAGATAACCCGACTCTGGCGCTTGCAAAAAGTAGTTATCGTCCCAATAGTCATATCCACTACAGGAGTTATCCCCAAACAAATTCACCAATCGCTTAGCACCCTAAATATGCCGGCTAACACTTACCATCTTCTGCAAAAGGCAGTTGTATTAAACACCTGCAGATTGGTAAGAAAGTTTCTTCAATGCGAATCAGATAATGTAATACAACCCCCTCACAACCCCACTGATGTACACTTGGCTTAGGCCCGTGCCATCAGAATTCCCGGCGTGCCGGAGGAAAAAAAATATATATAAAAAATAATAATAATAATAATAATAATAATAAGGAACAAAAAGGGTGTAGGGTGGGCCATATGGGGTGTAAGGAGCAATTAATCATAGATTCAGTAATACATAAACACACAGCAACTAAAAAACGCAACCTTCACTGCACTTTCATAGATTATAAAAAAGCGTTCGATAGTATACCACACTCCTGGCTTATAAATATATTAGAAGTATATAAAATTAACAGCCACATTATCGATTTTCTTAAAAAAGTAATGCCCTTATGGAAAACTACTTTACAACTTAATAACCGCCATAATGCCATCATAAGCAGAGAAATATCAATACGAAAAGGTATATATCAGGGAGACTCCCTGAGCCCCCTATGGTTTTGCCTCGCCCTTAACCCTCTGTCTCAATTACTTAATAACCAGGGTGTAGGATTTCAACTTAAACGTGATAACACACAAACTACAATTTCGCACTTAATTTATATGGACGATATAAAATTATACGCCAAAACGGATAAAGAGATGGACAAATTGATCAAAGTAACAACAGATTTCAGTAAGGACATAAATATGCAGTTTGGATTAGATAAATGTAGAACTATTCACATACAGAAAGGCAAGATACGCGCTGGAGATTACGTGATTGAGGATATCGATGGCGAGAATCAGATTATAAAAGCGATGGAACCAAGCGAAATGTACAAGTACCTGGGATATCAGCAAGCAAAAGGATTAGATCACAAAGACATTAAGAATAAACTAACTTCAGAATACAAAAGAAGATTAAACAGAATTTGTAAGAGTCGATTAACAGGAAAAAATTTAATAAAAGCAATTAATACATATGCTATCCCAGTGCTGACATATTCGTTTGGGATCATCAAGTGGAGTCAAAGTAATATAAATTCTATAGAAAGAACTACTCGTACAACGCTCACAAAACACAATCATCATCATCCAAAATCAGCAATAGAACGACTTAATATTAAACGGCAAAATGGGGGTAGAGGTCTTATATACATAACTAACCTGTGGAAAAAGCAAATTAACTCGTTACATAAATTCTTTAAGCAGAAATCTCTCACCAGTAGTATCCATAAAGCAATAGTAGCAAATGACAATAGCTATACACCCCTTAACTTACAGCAAACTTATTTAGAAAATACTCCAACACCCAGCGAACAAGAAGCAATTCTAAAAGAAGCATGGCAGAAAAAAGTCCTTCACGGGCGACACTATAACGACCTCGAACAACAACCCATAGATAAAGAAGCATCAAATAAATGGCTGAAATTAGGTACCCTCTTCCCGGAAACTGAAGGCTTCATAATAGCTATCCAGGATCAAATAATTAACACTAGAAACTACAGAAAATACATAATCAAAGACCCTACACTCACGAACGACAAATGCAGAAAATGCCACATACACTCCGAGACAATCCAGCACATCACTGGAGCCTGTCCTCATCTCACACAAACGGATTACACTCACCGACACAACCAAGTTGCTAACATCATTCACCAGACACTCGCCATTCAACACAACCTCATAACAGACACGCACACTCCATACTACAAATACACTCCTAGCACCATCCTAGAGAATTCCACTCACAAAATGTACTACGATCGCGCAATACTTACAGACAGAACCATTCACTTCAATAGACCTGACATCACTCTGCAAGATAAATTAAATAAAACCACTTACCTGATTGATATCGCCGTCCCCAACACTCACAATTTAACAAAAACAATAGCTGAAAAAGTTCACAAATATGCAGATCTCAAGGATGAAGTGACCAGAATTTGGAGACAGGATAAAGTCTACATAGTGCCGATTGTCCTGTCTACTACTGGAGTAATCCCAAAACACCTTTTTCACAGTTTAAAGTTATTGAATATCAAAGACACCATATATATCAAATTGCAAAAAGCAGCTATACTAAACACGTGCCGCATAGTTAGAAAATTCATGCAGATAGATGAAAATGAAATCTCACCATCACCACCACCACCACCACCAACCCAAACCGTAGAACCGATTGATAGTCACAACTCACTAACAACTACCGAATAATATTCTTTATACATATGTCCTTTACTTGGCGGAAGCCCGTAAAGGACATTAGAACCGGCCTAGAGCCGAGAGCAAGGAGAATTGCAAGAAAATAATAATAATAATAAACACTTTATTGTACACCACTTACAAAAGACACGAACAAGAAAATAGTAGGTAGGTAAAAAAAAAATAAATAGTTTTGGCATGTTGTACAATGGGCGGCCTTATCGCTTATAGCAATCTCTTCCAGGCAACCTTAGGATGGATAAATAACCGTGAGAGCAGATACCATGTGGGTAGTTCATAGTGTTGAATTAAATACAATGGATATGACAGAACAGTTTAGATACATACATACATGCCTACATACTCATATATATATATATATATATATATATATATATATATATATATATATATATATATATATATATATACATACACATACATACACAAAATCAGATACATACATACATACATACGGATATGCGGTAGCAGTTACTCTATTGAATCTGTGTTAGATAATGATCTTTTACTTGTCTTTTAAACGAATCCAAAGATTGCGCCCGTCTTATTGATAATGGAAGTGCGTTCCACAGTCGAATGGCTCCTACAACAAAGGATTTGTCATAAAAGGCAGTCGTATGTGTTGGCATCTCCAATCTCAAATTCGCAGTAGACCTCAAGTGTCTTGAATGTGCGTCATGAAGGAACTTAAAACGTTCTTTGAGATAAGAGGGCGTAGCAGGATTGTACAGAATACTGTAAAGAAGTGACAGGATATGCGTATTCCGGCGAAGACGGATAGGAAGCCACTTGAGCTTGTTACGGAATTCCGAGACATGGTCATATTTGCGCAAGCCAAATATGAATCTTATGCAGAAATTTTGGAGACGCTCAAGTTTGTCCAGTTGTGCCTCTGTTAGATCAAGGTAGCTGGCATCAGCGTAGTCCAAGATGGGAAGAAGGAGAGATTGAGCAAGCGCAGTTTTAGTGGCGATTGGTAAAAAATTGCGAAGTCTTCTTAAGGACGCCGCCGATGCAAAGATTTTGCGACTCAGTTCTTGAACCTGTGGAGCCCAGGATAAAGTGCTGTCAAAGAGAATACCCAGATTTTTGACATTAATTGACCTTTAATTTGTTTGGTTAAAGAATTTTGAAGAGCCAAATTCTTTTTGACGTGTAAGATTTGGTAAGGGAAGGTGAGAAGTTGTTCCCAAGCGCATAACGAGTTCTCCTGTGTTGCCAGACGGACATAATTTGCTAATTGTTGCGCAGCTAAAGGTCTGGCACCACGGGGAACACGTTTAAGTACAGGGATAGATTTTTTAAATTTTGATAGTCTTTTCCAAAAGGGATCTGTCAAAATAGGAGGAGTTGTGTCGATAACGGGGCTGAATGTACTTTGAGATTTGTAAACACGTCCAATGTGTACATGCAGCCCTCGCTTACCTTTAAAAAAACGAGCCTGGGAACATAGCGGGCATCTTTCCAAAGAATGCCGCGACGCCGAAGAGTGACTACCAAATACACCACAGTCCGCACTCGTAGTTGTATCTGACATAGACTAAAAAAAAGTAAAGATAACTTAATAAACTAAATAAAAAAAAAACTACATAATAATTAAATATACAATTAAATAAATGAAATAAAAAGACACAAATGTCGGCCGTTTGTCACACTCCGGCGGCGTAGGGCGCCGCGCCTCGCCGTCGCGCTGCGCCGCGCCTCCACGCCGCCCATGCCCATAGAAAGCTAAAAAGCTTGTTGTAGTTGTAGCTGCACTTGTTTATCAAAAACCAAAACCAATAGATATTTTGAGTTGAAGCTAAAACCGAATCAGCAGAAGAATTGGAAGACTTCCATGACAACAGCACTTTCGGTCAATTATTACAAGACCTTGAAATCCACTTTCTTTAAACTTGACGCATACCAAGTATAATTCAAAGTACTATGCAACAGACAGGGCACTAGTATGTCACCTTTAAATACATTTTTAATAAACACAATCACGTCCCGATGTAAATAATACACTTTCATGTACAAATTTATCAATAATTCACTATTTTTAGAAATAATTTAGATAGGAATAAATAATTAGTTGTTTACGCGTTGCTTGGCAACCCAACCTTTTGTCTGGATTAAATAATAGGGTACCTTTTATCCCGGAAAAATTTGATATTCCCGAGGGAAAACAAAAGTATTGGTATAGATGGCGCTGTATGTATTGTTATATGTCACATAGGCTACTTTTTATCCTTTTGTGACGCGAGCGAAGCCGCGGGTAAAAGCTAGTGTAAAATAACTTAAAGACCGGATCATAATACACAACTTATCATCATTAATGACTTTGTGTATCGCATTTTCCAGATCTTCATCAGTAATGGTGTCTAATTCCAGTTTGACTCCAATTTTTAGTTTTTCATATTTGACTACATCGCACCATTGGTCTCCATACATTGGTACTCCAATCAGAGGTACTCTAGCAGTTATAGCTTCGTCTGTTGATTGCAGACCTCCTTGTGTGATGAATGCTTTGATGTTTGGGTGTTCTGTAAAATGTCGAATGATTAAATTATTGCGTGCTGTATCATTAAACTTTTTACAAGTATGTGAAGACATAAACCAATGGAATAACCCGTCGTATTATGTCGTGGTAGCACGGAGGTTTAAGACGCCCGCTTCTCATGCCTAAGGATGGTTCGAAACCTACCAACGGCAAGTACCAATGTGACTTTTTCCGAGTTATATGTACTTTCTAAGATTATCTAGACACCACTGACAAACGGAGAAGGACAACATCGCGAGGAAACTTGGGCTTATAATTTCTAATTATAAGTTTGTAATCGTCAACCCGCATTGAGCAATCGTGGTGATTAATGCTCAAACCAGTCAAATTTTCTCCGTATGAGAAAAAGCTTTGCTCAGCAGTGGGCTTTTATAGGCTATGTATATATAGATGCCTCTATATATAGATGATGATAATGAACCCTTTACTGTTAATGAGGAGTTCAGAAAAGCCCTTAAATGCCTACTACTGTACATTAATGGTGCTTGGTCGATTCTTATTATTTTCTATGAAATAGGTGTACGTTGTTCGTATGTACATCTAATTTTTAGCTAGCAAGCATAAAGTTTCAGTTTTATAATTTTTTAAGGCCTTATTATAAAGTACAATATAAAAAAATATTGCTACATTTGTCATCAAAAGCATTCAGAAACATTCTATACAAAATGTCTATTTGCTACAACAACTAGACTTACTCAGCAGGTCGGACTGTGGAAGCCACTTAGATATCTTGATATTGTCTGTTTTTCCCGGCAGTTCGTCCTTGTTCCACTTCCATAGCACGTCGTAAGGCAATCGGGAGAATGTTCGTACGAATATTGCAATTTTCTCCGGGGGAAACAATGCTGGATCCACGTTAGTACCAAAACTTACGTAAATTACGCCATTCTTAGAAGAATCTAGGTATGATCTTAACTCCTGTAAGAGAACATTGTTTTGGATAAATTTAATTAAAATTTATTTATTGGCACACACAAGTTAGATTGCATGTAGACATGGCAGCGAACAGCATTTACATTTTTTTTGGCATAAGCCGGTAAACGAGCAGACGGATCACCTGATGGTAAGCAATCGGCGTCGCCCATGGACACCTGGAACACCAGAGGCGTTACAAGTGCGTCACCGGCTTTTTGGGGATTAGGAGTTTGAGGATCGTTGGGGATTCAGGGATTGGGGAGATTGGGGAAGGGGAAGGTAATTGGGCCTCCGGTAACGGTAAACGGTCCGTTGCTTCACGTCGGTTTTCTGTGAGGCCGTGGTATCACTCCGGTCGAGCCGGCCCATTCGTGCCGAAGCATGACTCTCCCACACTTAAACTTAATACCACAGTTCAATGTAACACCTACTTTTCACTTTTTATGTTATACCGTTTATGTTGTATCGGACACAATTCCAGACTCCGTACTACTACTGGGATTTTTTTTTAAAAACTCAGTTATATTTTGGCCTACTCGCGAATGAAAGCCGAAAGCCCTTGCTCGGCAGTCACCCATGCGACCACTCGGCCAACGAGGCAGATGTACCTATATACCTCTAATATGATTATATTTGTAATTGTTTCTTTAATACAGTAAAGCATGTTCGCTCTTGGGGCTGCCACGCTTTTGTAGTGAGTCGGGTATGTTTGCCACCGCGCGGGTAGCAGCTTCAACACAATCATGCATTTTTTTTTTAAGGGGGGAAAATCATCGAATGACTGCTCCCGCCTGGGTGAGGCGGGAGGGAGTGTCAGACTCTTACTGACTAAAAACCACCCCGTTCCTTCTCCTGCACGTCGAGTCGGAGCCCCGGTTACCCGTTAAGTTCTCCGCGATAACACAAGCATGCATAAGCGGTGCACGTCATTGGTGAACAGAGTGCGGGGCAGCCACAACAGTATCCTGAGCGCCTTTGCTGAAAGTTTTCACTGTTAGTACATACATAACCACTGTTGTATGGTTCATGTAGGTACTGACTATTGTGAAATTATTGTTTATTGTTTTGGGATATGAGATTATTTTCGTGTTATTTTATATAATTTTATGTTTAAATTTTGTTCAGCGGTTCCCTGCGACCTTAATGAGGTCGTCTGTCCACCTTACGGATGGACGTCCTACACTGCGCTTGCCGGTACGTGGCCTCCACTCGAGAACCTTTCTGCCCCAACGGCCATTGGTTCTCCGCGCTATGTGCCCTGCCCACTGCCACTTCAACTTGCTAATCCGCTGGGATGTGTCGGCGACATTTGTTCGTTTGCGGATGCAGGTCGCTTCCAACCGGCCTATCTGGAAGTCATTGGTCCAGGAGGCCAATGTTCAGCAGTGGACGTCGTGTGGCTGATATGATGATGATGATGTTTTGATCTGTTTGTGTTTTCATGATCTATGTAATTGATTGAAATAAATAGTTTATAATAATTTAAACCAATTTATAACTACACTAAAATGCAATTTAAATTTTTGCGCATTGGCTATGCTCCAAAACTGCTGGGTCACTATGAGAAAATAGCTGAGAAAGGCCCCGAGAATCGTCGTTTAGCTAAGATATTTTACTGAAAAAGTTTGCAAGTAAACTTGCTACCGGACTTGCGAGTGTAAATGAGCCTTAACACAATCAGCAAAACTGATGATAACCTCGAGTTAAATGAAAATTGTAATTTTAATCGTTGTTGATAAACGGCTTATTTTAAATATACGATAATTATAATTCTTTAATAACTAAATGTAATGATACTTTAGTTAAAATATTTCAAAACACCTGGTCGACGTACCTCGTGACCAGAGGGCTGGAGTGTTTCTCCGTTAGAGGTTAAGCATTGCCATGCAACGTGGCAGTGCTGCCAGCCTTTTGGGTACATTCATAGCTGAAATCGATGCGGAAATTTTTTATGCTGTTTGTAAATAGTTATTTTTTTTTATATTCTTTGTAAATAATGTTTAAGTTGTAAAGATTTCAATGTATGTAATGTGATATCATATTACATGGGACTCATAACATAAATAGTCAAAAGTGGGTGGTACATTGTACAACGGCATTAAGTGCCGTAATGTGCACCTCTGTCTACCCCTTCGGGGATAAAAAGGCGTGATGTTGTGTTACGTGATATCATATTATGTCGAAAGTAAAAAATTTTGTAATGACGATAAATTAAATTAAACTATATTAGAGGTAAATTGTTTGATATGATGCCCACGGCCATTTTCTATCATCACACCGTTCGCCATCGACAGGGAGTTCACGCTCACACATTGAAGCTCAAATGGTCCCGTACAGTTCGGTTTCAGAAGAATTTTCTCCCATGGACCCTCCGATTGTGGAATGAACTCCTTGCCGTGGTTTTCCCAGTGGGCTACTTGGGGTTCTTCAAGAAGAGAGTGAATAGGTTTCTTAAGGGTCGGCAAGACGCATGAAATGTCCCAAGTGTTGCAAGCGTACATGGGCCACGGTTACCGCTTATCATCAGGTGGGCCGTATGCTTTTTTGCCGTTATACCGTTCGTGGTATAAAAAAAAAATTAGTTGTGAATCGGCGATTATTTTATATAACAATTCAAAACTTTCCACGATGATCATCGCCCGATAAAGAACAAGGAAGCAAAGTTTTATTGTAAAGAAGACGTAATCAAAATCATAGATTACAAAATGTAGGTATAAATTTATTGATAAAAGAATGCAAATTAATCGGGCTCATTACAATCAAATTTCCTGTAAACAAAATGACAGATAAATAACTAGAAATATCTAAATAATGTCTCACTAGCATCTGCTCGCGGCTTTGCCCGCGTTCCCATGAGATTTTATGGAATAGAGAGTATAGTTTCCTAAGATCGGAAAAGGGGGATCATCCGACCTGGGTGCTTACCAATTGAAACCAAACCAATATCAATGTCAATGCAATTTCAATCCAATAAAATCTCAATAATTATCCAATGTCATAACTATACAACCACAATCGTAGCTGTTAAAATAGCATGCGGTAAAATAGTACGGAATATAAACCCAAACTCAATTCTATTTAGTTGATAAAATATTCACGCAATACGGATGCAATAGGCGCTAGTGTTGTTTTTATATTCAAAAATATAAAAAATAGGAGCCGTACAGAAGCGGGAGCATGGTCCAAGCTACTGGTGGTTTGGACTCCATAGAAAGAAACCTCCTCACGATATGTGCCGTTTCTAGGAGAACTGCCTTCTGTATAAGGCCCTTGATCCATCCACCTAACGTCAGCCTCCTGAGATGGATGTTGAGGCTTTTAGGGATTAACTCATTGGCCGACACGACTCAACGATATCGGCACAATAGCCGAATCCACATTCCATATGTCGACAACCTCGTGAGCTAAATCTAGATATTTTATTTGTTTATCTTTCTCAGTTAGCAGCCCGTCCCGGCTTCGCACGGGGTAGACGCAACTATTGTAGGTTACTTGTTGTACATTATTTTGTTCTATCGCTAATAGTTTCGGTAGCGCATTCGATGAAAGACATTTTAAGACTCATTTTTCTTCACCTTCGGTTATATTGATCAAATTTTAACAAGGATCCCTAATTTTTTTCAAAATGAAATGTAGCTTATGTCAAATTGGAAGAATGTAGCATTCTATTGGTGAAAGAATTTTTTGAATCGGCCCAGTACTTTTTGAGCCTATTATACATACGAACATACAAAAATAGGTCCAAATCTTTCCTCTTTATAATTTGGCATTCACGTTGTAATTTCAAGTGACGCCACCCACTTTAATGCGTTAAAATTATCCCAATAATTATTCTAGTAAATATCGCGATAATCGGCATTGAGGTTGACGTTAGTGTGGCCCCGGCATTATGGATAAACAAAAAAAAAACATATTTCAATTAATTCTTAATTAGATACTTTTCAAATGTGAAAATCGAATTGTTCGTCAATATATAGTATTTGTCAGTGAAGTTAGGTGATCGTTCCAAAGTGTATTTTCGAATGGAAAAGAGCCAGAATCTGAATTGTTACTCTTCATCACTATGCTTTTTGAAGATGATGTTTCCAAGGTTTTTAAAAAATACTTATATATTCATTATTATATTAAAATCTGGCCTGAGCTCAGCGAAACTTTATTATCTTGGGAAAAATTCAACAAAATGCATGATAACGCACCGTAGTTTTATCACAATACTAAGCGCCTGATATTTTGTCATAATATGTAAAGTTATTAAATTTTTAGTAAAGATACGTGACATAATATAATATCTCTATCTCTCCATTTTGTCCCCGAAGGGGTAGGCAGAGGTGCACATTACGGCACTTAATGCCACTGTACAATGTAAAACCCACTTTTCACTATTAATGTTATGAGTCCCATGTAATAGGGATCACTCCCTATTATACCTCTATAATAGGCTCACCCTATTGCCTTATACAATTTCAGACACCGTGTTAGGTACTACTGAGATTTTTTTTAAAACTCAGCGATACTTTGCCCGACCCGGAAATCGAACCCTATACCTCTTGCCCGGCAGTCACACTTGCGACCACTCGGCTAGCGAGGCAATAAAAGCTACTTAATATTTATTTCATTTGTATAATTAAAAACGTTTATGCACATGAACTAGCACATGGATGGACTTAATAATCAAATCAAATCAAAATAACGCAGGCATTTACGGTCAGTCTCAACCTGTGGGTAATTCTTGAATTACCCAAACCAGCGCATGCAAAGAATATAAAGTCGGTGCGCCTGCCAAAACTGTTATGTGCATTTGGTCAAGTTTTCAGGAGGAGACAATAAACTATTTTTTACACTTGCACTGAAAGGTTGATGGACTTAGCGATAAATTAAAAATGCAGTATGATGGCAAAAATTATGATAAAAATAACTGAGATAAAAGTGAAAATGAAAGAAAGAAAGAAAGAAAAAACATTTATTCAGCACCAGGCACGATGCACGATAAATAAAATAAAAAAAGACAATCAAGGTGTGACAGTAAAACAGATGTGACAGTGAAATGATAACATGTACTGTTCATCCCCAATAATTTTATTTTCGATTTTGGTGCACATATCAGATTTATCTTAGAAAACGGTAAAAATTTTAAACAAAAACTGTTGATATTCAATCTGCCAAACTATCTATGTGATGCTGCAACTTCTGACATGTGCGTTTTATGTCACATAACCGTAACCAATCGAACACATAACCAATTTGTCATGGCCAGAAAGTGCACATATAAGATTGGTGTAATCGATTTCTATAGGGAAATAACACATATTTGTTTTTGTAATCGATGCGCTATTCGATTTGAAGTACATCTAGCTAAGAAAAATAAAACTAAATATTTGCACATATCAGTTTTGGCAGGCGCACCGACGATAATATACGTGAACTGATATAATGTCAATATTAGCTTATAGGGTTCCTGCTGTTGAGCAAAGATCACTTCTCACATGGAGATATAGATAGAGAAAAGATGAGCATATGTTAGCTTTTTATTTTTTTTTAATGTGAATTACCCAATGGCATCTACCGCCTTGGGTGATGTGAGAGGGAGTGTCACTCTTACCACAGCTCTTACTGACTAAAACCCATCCTGGTCCTATTCCAGCTCCTCGAGCCAGAGCCCCGGAAAATCGTAAAGGTACGTATTGGGTATCAGCCCTATTAGGCCCTATCTGTGACTGCACCATACCGACTTGAATCGGTTTGGCGATTTCAAAGTTATACTTATTTGAATATGAAGGTATCACCTTTTTTCAACATTTTTTCCAAATCGTACACAGATTTGCTTTTAGATCTCCGCGTAAGAAAAACAAGGAAAAGGGCATTTAGAAAGCATATTGCATAGACCTCAAATGAGAATAAGAATAAAATGTATAAAAATGCTTAGACCAAAATTATGAAAGTGCGATTTTGTGTTGCAGCTTCCAATTTCACAAATATCTGTGCAAAATTGCTTAAGCATTAAAAGGATTGAAGATAAAAATAAAATAAGAGATACAATAAAGGCGCAGGCAGTTCTTTATTGACACAACATTCTAATTCACAATCTTGAACAACATTATGGACGCACAAATACCACAAAAGCATAAATAAATCAGCTAAATTCACAATCAGCTTTGTTTCAATTTGATGTACTGACTTACGCGTTGATGTAAGGCTTTTAACATAAATCTTAAAGACACAACCAGTATTGTAATTACAACTAATAAAGTAAATAGTAAGGTAAACACTAATTCTAGTTCGAGGTACTCTGCCCACGACATGTTCGCTGCAGGATCACGCAGATGTCTCGCACCGCCGTGACGCAGCACGTGCTCCGTCCACCATATGGCTCGCTGTAGAGGAGGTTGAGGCTGGTCACGCATTGCACTGCGTAGCTTAATAATGTTTGGGTGGTAACTGAAATAAAAAAGAATATTAGAATGATTAGAATATGAGGTGTAATTATCATTTCAAAGAGATACATCTTATGAAGAGAAAGCTGACAAGGATTGTACGAAAGATATTATCAATCAGGAAAAAGATAGAGTCGAACGTAGTGATACCACGGCCTCACAGAAAACAGATGTGAAACAACGCTGGTGTTATATTTTGTCGATTGAGTAAGCATACCGGAAGCCCAATCACTCCTCGCCATTCTCAAATGCCTAATTTTCAAAAGGCCGATATCGCACTTGCATCGCCTCTGGTGTTCCGGGTGTCCATGGGCGACGCCCTTTGCTTACCATCAAGTCATCCGTTTGATCGTTTATCGGCTATCCCATAAAAAAAATTATACGATATAACTGCATATATTTACCTTTCATCATGGATTATGTTTTTAATGGCATTAAACAAGTCTTCCTCAGTAACAGTTTCCATGTCAAGACCCAATCCAATTTTATGGTAAATGTACTTTTCTACATTAAACCATTGGTCTCCTAACATAGGAATACCTATTAGAGGCACTCCAGCTATTATAGCCTCGTCTGTTGACTGTAGACCTAAGTAAATGATACAAATTATTAAAAGTTTTCGATATATGTTCCTATTTCCTTAGACATGTTTTTTGAATTTTAATTCAGATTACACATTGTTGCTTCACGAAACTTTAAATCTCTTCCTCCAATGATCCTTGAGTAAACATAACTTTTATTTCCATCACCATATCATTAGGCTTCATACCACAACCAATAAGAAGGTAAACGAACTACTTACTAAGTAAATCTGACTGTGGCAACCACTTAGAAATTCTGATATTTTCAGTCCGTCCAGGCAATTCATCTCCATTCCATTTCCATAGCACGTCATAAGGCAATTTTGATAATGTATTGATGAGAGTTTGTATGAAGTCTGATGGCAGTTGCGTAGGATCCACATTTGTACCAAAACTCAGGTATATCACACCATTTTTAGATGAGTCTAAGTAGTTTTTGAGGTCCTGAAAAGATTAAAAATTGGAATTTGTTTTTATCAAACTACATAAACTTGAACGAAAATATGCCCCAGATTTGGAACCTTTTTTGCTACTAAAACTCAGGAATAAGATGACTTCGTCAATCACAGCATATAAATTTTGGTAATAGACTGACTTACCTTCGGTAGCTCTTTTACTGGCTTCTGATGCAGACCACCCATAAACACCACCGTTGGTGAAAAGCATGTGAACATTGTTATTCAGTTCTTCAATCTTGGGTATATTAGAACCAAAATGTTTTCTCAGTATAGCATTTTCCTTAGCATAGTTACTTGCAGCCATTTCTTCGGATCTGAGGTGAAGGTATAGTTCGGTGATCTTCTCCCATAAAGATAAATTGTGAAGTCTTTGACGAACGCAAATAGGGTAGAGGAATGGATGCCTTGGTGCACCAACTACGTCGTAATTGTCAAAACTAGCTCCATACGAACTTATCATAATCACTGGAGCTTTATAAATATGGGAAAATATTAATCCAAGTCTTGCTGATGATTCTAGCAATATCAAATCAAACTGTTTACTTTTATCTTCAATTAGATTTCTTACATTTTTATCTTGAAGTTGAGCATCGAACATACATACAATTGATTCCAGGTACTTTTCTATATGTTGATACAAATGACTCTTCTTCCCCTTCGAAATTGACATAAACTTTTCATTCCAGACATCGTACGATATATCATGGGCATCGATTTCTGTTAGATTCTGAGGTGTTTCCCCTTTCGGGAAGGCAGGGTCTGGTGTAATTACTGTTACTTCATGACCTCTTCTTACAAGTTCTTGTGTTACAGGGCGAAACACGGCTTGATGGCTGATAGAAGCGACTGGAAACACACCTTGTTTTCTTAACAAACATTCTTGCAGCTTCACTTTGATTTAAAATTAATACGCAACATGCGATTAGAGCGATGAGAAAATGTGACATTTTGACATGTGTGCACTAGCTCGATATGACCACGGAAATAAACTGATCACCGTAAACATTTCTATTTATGGGTTTTGTTGAAAATTGTTATGAAACAATTACGTTCAAGAATACTTAATGAATTGTCACTATTTGAGATTAGACAACAGATAGTGTTTGATTCAGATTTAGATACTGCAAACTATCATGTAGAGCTTACGTATATTATTACTCAGCAGAAGATGCTTTTGTTTTTTTTTCGGCTAGCTTTCATACAATGATTTACGTGTTAATATTTTCTTTTTTATGGCTTTTAATAATATTTGGATCTTTTAAACTGAAACTCAACCCACCTTGGGCGGTGCTGGCCGCTTACAATTACCGCTTCACTTCTGTATGGTCATTTGCTTCGTGTACACTCAAACAATTTCAAAATGTTGTCTAGGTGACGAATAGACGTTGACGACAAATAGGGTGGTTCGTGGATGTTGCGTTTTGCCACGTAAGCGAGGTTACCAGAGCCTCAATGGGGGTTTGAGCCTCTATTAATGCACTCGTAACTACACCTATGTATCCCAAAGCGGTCACCGGTGACCGCTCTCCACTAACTATATTATAGACCTTATTTCCGATGTTTAGAGACTACTTTTGTATGAACAAATTTAGGGGATGATTTTCAACAGGTTAACTAATTGCTTATCATCAGGTGATGCGTCTGCTTGTTGGCCAGCCCATAACGATATGAAAAATTAACAAACAAAGTCATGCACCAGAGCTTGTGTTATAGTCAAAGTGTGTGTGATGATTTGCTATCTTTAGGATCATCACAATATTATGACTGATAACGGTCATGTTGATAAACAGTGAATTACTGTTCATTATAATTCTGCCAGTCATTGCGTCTACTGGAACACTTATAAATAAATACATTGCACATGTTTTGCACCATAATATGAAACAGTTCACGTTTTCTTCACGCCTGATATCTGCGTGCTACGAAATGTAGCACGCTGTGACGTCACACGATGTTTTAAATTAATATATCATCGAAAGTATTTAGTTTTGTGAGAAAAGAAAAAATACGTGTCTAATGTTTTAAATTAATCTACTAGATGGACATTAAAATAAAATTAAGGAAACTACTCTCTTAAGGATATCAGTTCTTAATTCTTAATAGTAGAAGAAAAATTCCAAACATTAAACATTATTATTATTTGGTTTCGGCTCAATGTTTTACATTCCTTTCCTTTCAACTACAGATGTCGCCAAATACTTCTTCCCACACACTAATCCTTTGAACGGTAAAACGGTATAGGCTGGCAAACCAGCGGGCGAATCGCGTCGTCGCGTGAACACCAGAGGAGTTAGAAGTGCTTTGCTGGCATTTGGGTGGTTAGGTTAAGTTAGGTTATTTTTTGAAATAAGCCGGTAAACGAGCAGACGGATCACCTGATGGTTAGCAATCGGCGCCGCTCATGGATATCCGAAACATTGGGGGCGTCACAAGTACAAATGGAGGCCCAATTCCCCCATTGAGACTCTGGCAACCTGGCTTATGTGGCAACTCGTTACCGCCGCGAACCATCCTACCGTCGTGGACGACTATTCGTCAGGACCACAACATTTTTGAACCGATTAATTTTATGAAGTTACAAACTTTTTTGTTAGTAATTGACCACATAGATGTGAAACGATGATTGTAAGCGGCCAAAACCACCCAAGGTGGGATAAGTTTCAGTTTAAAAGATTCAAATATCTTTAAATGCCATAAAAATAAAATATTAACACCTAAATCAATGTATGAAGGGAATGGAATGGCCCGCCTAGATTTGAGCCGAAAAAAAAGCATAATTTTTTTCTGCTGAGTAATAATAATATACGTAAGCTCCACATGGCAGTTTGCATACCTATTATTGGAAGCAAGTATAACAGCTCACACATAGGACCCACTTAGTTTTTAGTCAAATTTCCGTGGTGCTTGGCGACTGGGCTTCACCCAGTTGTACAGTCTCTTCTTTGTGCCTTTAGGCTTAATTCATTCTGTCTCCTGCAGTAATTCACCGAGGGAAGTGAAAACCATAGTTTTTTCTTCTTCTCCTCTTATAATATCTTCTGATTCACTTCGTTGCGGGAACCAAGACAGTTACTCATGTCCCTGGGACGCGCCGGACTTGTGTGTGTTTTCATGGTTGTATCTACTGTAGATCCTGGCTTACAGGAGTTGCAGCGGTTTTGGGAGGTTGTGGCGGGCTTGTCCCAAAAAAAAAAATGGCAGTTTGCAGTATCTTAATCTGAATTAAATATTATCTGTTGCCTAATCTCAAAATACTGTCTATTCATTAAGTATTTTTGAACGTAATTGTTTCTTAACAACTTTCAATAAAACCCATAAATAGAAATGTTTACGGTGATCAGTTTATTTCCGTGGTCATATCGAGCTAGTGCACGCGTGTCAAAATGTCACATTTTCTCATCGCTCTAATCGCAAGTTGCGTATTAATTTTAAATCAAAATGAAGCTGCACGAATATTAGATGTGTTTCCAGTCGCTTCTATCAGCCATCAAGCCGTTAAGCCCTATAACACTCGTAAGAAGAGGTCATAAAGTAACAGTAAAGAATTACTGGGTTGGTAAAACCGTTGACTGGGTTTGGTAGAAACCAAACCCAGTCTTTTGGAAAGGGGAAACACCTCAAAATCTAACAGAAATAGATGTCCATGATACATCACGCGACGAATTGATTCGTCAGCTCGATTGCTAGCATACACCGTTGACTCGTATACCATAATAACAATGACCAATAACTCCATGTCATTCGCTAATTTCTTATCATTCCTGGCAGCCTTGTTACGTAATGTATTCAAAGTCTAGAGTGTAGACGGATCTGGTACAATGACTAGTGATATTGTTGTTTTTATTTTTATCTGTCACTTTAAAGTCTCGTGTGAGAATGGCATTACTCGTCATTTTTGTTGATAGCTATTATCTCGTATGTCGACCTTATGAACATAAACATTACGTTATACATTTTACTCTGTGTATAAACAGAAATATAATGTTTGATAGTTGTCGTAGTGGCTCAGTGACATTCTGCTATGCATTTTTTGTATGGGATAGGAGTTAAGAAGCAGACGTGTGATCTTATGATATGTTCTCGATGCTCAAGGATTCGTGTTGCAAACTCAATCGCATCTGGTTAAAATCCAGTGGACTTATATAAGTTCTATTTTTTCGATTGTTCCAGTTTGTCCATTTTTTTCAATGCCATTAAAAAAGCTTTGAAATATTTTGACATTACATGTGAAAAAAAGGGCATGAAAGGCCAAGCAATGTTGAAAATAATAGATGTGAATGAAAACGAAGAAGCAACGAAACTACCCATGGGTTACGTAATAGAGGAATGATAATACTACAGCTTTTTTCTGTATAATTTTTATTTATAGTTTCATGTAATACATGAATTTAGTATTATTAACAGTAAATCAGTCTTCAATTATTTTTAACTTTAAGTGTCGATACAATACTTGAGAATATAGCTTTAACAATAACGCGTATAATATAAACTAAAACTAATAAAATAACGAACAGTCCTAATAGTATGGTGAACACTAATTCTAGTTCGAGGTACTCTGCCCACGACATGTTGGCTGCAGGTCCACGCAGATGTCTCGCGCCGCCGTGACGCAGTACGTGCTCAGTCCACCACACGGCGCGCTCTAGAGGAGATTAGGATAGCTGGAAGCAGAGTAGGATCCACGTTTGACCCAAAGCTTATGTAAATTACTCCAGTTTTTGAAGAGTCTAAATACGACTGGAGCTCCTGGAAATGGTAGAGAAAATATTTAGGTATGAAAATCAGTTAAAGAAATGAATACATACACAACTTCATGTCTGTCTCCCACGGAGGTAGGCATATACTATGCAATGGAATCGCTACGATTTTTACATACCTCTTTCTCTTCATCAACAGTCATCAGTCTTTTCAGGCATGCTCGTCGGGACTTTTAATTTGAATATAATATTAATAAAACCGAAGAATAGAATTTAGAATACATAAAATGTGACAAGGAAATATAATAGAAAAAAGTGCATGTTATGACTTACAGAGAAAAATAAGATAATTACGCGGATTCTAAAAATAAGAATTGGATGGAAAACACTGAGTTCTTTTGGGCCAAATAATCTTCTAAATTACTACTCTTAAAGTCGGTTTTATTTTCGTACTTATGTAGTTACTTAGTTACTTACCGCTGGTAAATCCTTATTTGGCTTTTGATGTAAGCCTCCCATATAAATCACAGATGGAAGTACTGGTCTTATACCTTCAAAGATTGGGTTAATATTGATAAACAACATATCGACATTATTTTTCAACTCAGCAATTGTTGGCACTTGATCTCCAAAATTCTTTCTGAGCACTTTATTCTCATTTACTTCATTATTTTTGTATATTCTATTAATCTGATAATAGCTGTATAATTCCTTTATTTTTTCTAGTAGAGTTAGGTTATGGAGTCGCTGTCTAGTTATTGATGGATAGAGAAACGGATGTATAGAAGCACCCATATTCTCATATGTATCTATCACTCCACCAAAAGAACTGATTTGAATCAGTGGTGCTTTAAAGATATTAGATAAAACCAATGTTGGTCGCACCATTGCTTCAACCAATATAAGATCAAATTCTTTACTTTTATCGTCAATAATGTTTCTTACTCTTTCATCTTGAAACTGAACATCTACTATAGCTGTTATAGCTTCATAAATCTTCTTTATAGCAAATATCACATCACCTTTATTATCCTTTCTTGTATCAAGGAATAAACTATTCCATAGTTCATAAGAAATATCATGAACATCAATTTCGGTTAGATTAGCTGGTGCTTCAGCTTTGGGAAAGGCAGGATCTGGAGTTATAACTGTCACTTCATGCCCTCTTCTGGCTAGTTCTTGTGTTAAAGGTCGAAACACTACTTGGTGACTTATGGACGCTACGGGAAACATTGCTAATATTTGGGCTGTTTCACTTTGATTCACAAGAAAGGCACAAAACGTAATAACGTACACAGAAGATAACATTTTTATTTATTTACGCCTTCTGATATTTTTCACATGTATACTCTAGATTAATTTGCAACGAACTGAAATGTTTGTTCTA
Source organism: Spodoptera picta (assembly GCA_038387885.1). NCBI lineage: Eukaryota > Metazoa > Arthropoda > Insecta > Lepidoptera > Noctuidae > Spodoptera > Spodoptera picta. The sequence continues at coordinate 186,260 of JAZHFQ010000315.1, forward strand.
AAAACTGTATTTATTTATAAAAACATACTTTGGACTTTGGAACAAAAAGTGGTCATTGTTTTGTTTGTTGTGGTTAGTCGACAAAATATTTACCTTTATCTTTTAAATAGTACAATTTTATCAATATCTGATAACTGATACTTGTGTTTATTTAAAGTAAGTGACTTGCATTAAAACTTGCAGATAATTGCAATATCAACTTGTAACAGAATCGAGAAAGAATTTTTATTATAAGTTTCACCAGTACATGTAACTTTGGTCAAAATACAAACTGATTCAAAATTTCAGTAAAGGTGTCGATTAATAGGGAGCCATTCTACTCTTCAATAAAGTCGACACAAAGGATCAATAACTATTGGTGTACAGTTTACTTATTATGTGTTTATAATCCTTACTAATATTGGCGACGACATGTTGGCTGCAGGTCCACGCAGATGTCTCGCGACGCCGTGACGCAGCATGTGCTCCGTCCACCACACGGCGCGCTCTAGAGGAGATTGGGGTTGGTCACGCATTACATTGCGGAGCTTCTCTATATTCTTGCGATAACTGAAAATAAACGAAACAAATCTTATACTCTTATACTATTATATAAAGCGAAAGAGTTTCTTTTTTTGTTTGTTTGTTTGAACGCGCTAATCTCCGTAACTACAAGTCTGATTTGAATAATTCTTTTTGTGTTTGATAGCGCATTTATTGAGCATCACGCTATGACCAATAGAAGCTGACCAGAGCGTCCGAAACCGCGCGGAAGTAGCTAGTTGTTCATATAAGTGACTTCATTTCAAACCTGGCTGAACATGGTATAATCAAAATAAATGCTTTTATTCTTCTCTGTTAGTGTGTAGACAGTTATGCTTCTATAGGCAAAAAATATGTAACTTCTTTTCAAAATATGACTCTTAAAAATATTGAATTGAACTTCTAAATACATACTGTAGGTTATCGCACACCTAATAAGCACGACTCCGGCAAGGCGTTATTGCTTTAGAAATAATGTAAAAAGATTGTATAAATGAAATGATATGAAATAATATGCAATTTAAAGTTCATATTTAAATGACAAGTTAATTGCTGGATTGAAGGTGTGCCGGAGTAGTTCTTGTTAGGTGTGCGAAGACTTTTAAACAACAACCATGTGTAGAATTTTCAATAGGTGTAAACATTGTCTCTTACTTTAACTATTTTTAATAATGTCGAGTAGAACCAGTTTCACAGATATTGATCAATTAAAATATTCTACAGACCATGAACAAACTCTTACCTTTCATCTCCAATGACAGTCTTGATGGCATTCGTAAACTGTTCCACCGTAAGGGTCTCCAAGTTCATCTTCTTTCCAATCTTGAGAAATTCATATCGCTCTGCGTTGTATGACTGGTCTCCAAACACAGGGAAGGCTATTAAAGGTACTCCTGCTGATATGGCCTCATCAGTTCACTGCAAACCAGCCTGATTTATGAACAGCTTCACTTTGGGGTGTTCTGTTAAAATAATTAAGAGTTTATAGAATAGAATCAGGCGTTATTCTGCGAAAATCCATGCTTCAGTAACATCTGGGAAATTTTGTTAAATTAAAAATTGATTTAAAAAAATCAATATTGTACAACATTCAAGTCAAGAATATGATGGTACATTTCGGTTGCCTCGCAACTTGTAGTGGGTTCGATTCCCGCATGGAACTCTTTGTGCAATCCACAAATTGTTGTTTCGAGTCTGGGTGTGATGTGTATGTGAAATTGTATGTTTGTAAAACGCATCCACGACACAGGAGAAAATCTAAATGGGGAACAACGGTTTTAAAAAAAATTAATAAAACAAAATAAATGAAATCCAAGTCCCCTGCCAAACATAGGCCACCCACAATGACTTCTTTATAGGCCGGTTCGAAGCGATCTACAAGCAGGAGCTCGCTGCAGCCTTAGATAAAAATCATCTGGGTGGACAACGTCCAAGGTTGAAAAGCAATTTACTTAAAAGATCCGATTGTGGCAGCCATTTTTCTATCCGAATATTATCCGTGCGTCCAGGCAGAACATCTGCGTTCCATTTCCATACAATATCGTAAGGCAACTGAGATAGTGTATTCACGAGAACTGCAATCCTGTCAGCTGGGAATTGAGTAGGATCCACGTTTGCCCCAAAGCTTACGTAAATCACACCATTTTTAGAAGAATCTAGGTCAGATTTAATTTCCTGAAAATGAATAGAAGCAAAGTTTTAGGTAGGCGTGATAACAGCCGTTGAACGTGAAATTTTAATGCTTGGTTCTTCAAATAAAATTGAAGATCTTTAAATGATAATTATAAACCGTTTGGTGTTGTAGGAAAATTGTTCTCAAATTTGAGACCAGTTGCGACTTAAAGTTAAATACCTTATGAACTTACCGCCGGCAATTCCTTATTAGGCTTTTGATGTAGTCCACCCATATACACCACAGATGGAGGCACCAGTCGTATCCCTTCAAATATTGGATTAATATTCAGAAACAGCATATCCACATTGTTATTCAACCCTGATACTGGAGGAACATCTTCTCCAAAATTTTACCTGAGTATTTTATTTTCGATTTCTTCAAGATATCTATAAACTCTTCTTATTTGATAGTCATCGTATACTTCTGTTATCTTCTCTAGTAAAGTGAGATTATGAAGTCTTTGTCTAGTTATGGCTGGATAAAGAATAGGATGTATTGGAGCTCCAATATTCTCATAATTGTCTAAAGCTCCACCAAACGAACTGATTTGTATCACAGGTATTTTATAAATATGTGAAAATACTAAGGCAGGTCTCAAAATAGCTTCAGTTAGCAGGAGATCAAATTTTTTGTTCTTATCACGAATTATTTTTTGTACTTCTTTGTCTTGAAACTGGGCATCTGCAATTGCCGCTATGGCATCGTAAATTAATTTTAAAGTTAGAACTACATAGTCCATTTTTCCTGTAGCTGGTTCTAGGAACACACTTTTCCATAGATCGTAAGAAATATCATGAACGTCGATTTCTGTTAGATTAGTTGGTGTTCCTCCTTTAGGGAAGGCAGGATCTGTTGTTATAACTGTAACTTCATGTCCTCTTCGGGCTAGCTCTTCGGTTAAAGGACGAAACACTACTTGATGACTAATAGACGGTACGGGAAATACTGCTGATATTCGAGCAGATTCACTATGATCTAAAACTAATGAGTAAAATGAGATTAAGTATACGAAGAACAACAGTTTGTTTGTTTTTCCTAACACGTGTTCACTCTTGATACGCATGGATGAAACTGATCTATTTAGTACAAAACATTCTATATAAGGGACCATATTGTCAATTATTATGAAATAATTGAAGCCGAGATTTGGTTGTTAAAAATAGTAAGCGTATCTGTATCTTCTTGATAAGATTGTCACCTAAAATCTGATAACGTATCGTAAATATACGTCAAATCTTATTGCGGAATGACTTGTATTAATTTCTGTCGTAGTAGTGTGGCCTACCACCACGTGGATTGACCGGACAAAACCTTATTTTTTCATTGAATGGGGCAAACGAGCAGACCGATCACCTGATGATAAAAGGAATTCGCTCTTTTTTTTTTAAGGTTGTAGTTTCTACTTCGCGACCAACTGTAAGTTTAGATTTAAAACTTTTAGTTAGTGGTAAAATTTTTGGTGTTTGGTAAATGAATGATCATTTTATTAAACTGTACACGTGACTAGCGGGCTGGCTATTTCTTCATACAGGAAATATGCATTGCCATTCAATGTGGCAATGCTGCTAGACTTCTGGGAACGTACACCGGTGATAGTGATGCGGACGAGGACTTTGACGGCTAAATTAAGGGTATAATTTTTGTTGTTGTTTTTTTTTTCATATTCTTTTTATTCTGGCCTACAGGAGCTATACTGTACTGTAGATCCTGGCTTACAGGCGGTTTTGGGATGATATGGCGGGCTTGTCCCTTAAAAAATCTTTTTATTCAATACCTTAATTATAGTTCATTTTAAGTAGTAAATATTTATATAGTTATATATATTTATTTATTAAAAACGAATTTATTAAAACAAGTAAAATGATTTACAAAATGTAATTGTTTTCCTATTAATTAGGTTTATTAAAACAAGTTATACAATTTCCAAATTTTTATTGTTTTCAATAATTTACTTTAAAAAATAATTAACAATATTATTTACAAAAATTATACAGCACTATAATTTATACATTTACCTATTTACATCAGCTACGTTTGGCCTTTTTTACAGTAACAGTATTTGCGGAAACCATTTTGTACAAAAATCTTAAAATCACATATGATACTGCAATTACTGCTATAACCCCTAATAATAAAGTGGACACTAATTCTAGTTCAAGGTACTCTGTCCACGACATGTTGGCTGCAGGTCCACGCAGATGTCTCGCGCCGCCGTGACGCAGCACGTGCTCCGTCCACCACACGGCGCGCTCTAGAGGAGTCTCAATTTCATCACGCATCACGCTGCGTAGTTTCACAATGTTCTTTCGGTAGCTGGAAACGTATGAAAGAGGTTATTAGACTTGGTGCTTTGTATAGTGTCGGTGTAGGAAGATGGGCTCATTATTATGGTAATTTTACAAAACTGTTCTAGGTGATGGATATTACGTGAACTGATTTCAATAACATATTGTTTCACGTCGGTTTTCTGTGAGGCCGTGGTATAACTCCGGTCGAGCCAGCCCATTACAGTATCATCGTCAAGGACTGCCTTGTTGGACAAGTAGCCGCGAGCGTCGTTCAAAGGTGGGAGAAAGTTATATTGGGTGTTTTTCATTCTCAGTAATAGCATTTTTTTAGGGAGGAAAATCATCGAATGAGTGCTCCCACCTGGGTGAGGCGAGAGTGAGTGTCAGACTCTTACTGACTAAAAACCACCCCGTTCCTTCTCCTGCTCGTCTAGCCGGAGCCCCGGTTACCCGTTAGGTTCTCCGCGACAGCGTCTGGAATTGCACCCAGAGCGGAAACTTTTAATCACTACAAGGTACGATCGGAAGTGCGTCTTCACTCATTCAATGAGATAGTGACACATTGAGATATTGGCGTTACAAATACGATACAAATTATGCGAATAAAGTCAGTACTTTTACTATACAAAGGCCTTAGTACAAGTTTGATTTATGTTTAAAGTATTCGAAACAAGTACGCGTTCAGCACTCTGATTGGCCGGCGCCAATGAATCAACCAAAGAGCGCCGAACGTGTACTCGTTACGATTACTTTATACGTAAAACAAACTCATATTAAGGCCTCAGATAAATAAAATTGAAGTGTCCGTTTCTAATATTAAAATAACTGTTTTTTACTACATACGATACACATACCAAAATAACATTTTTTTTTATTTTATCTGTCTGCCTTTTTGTACTGGCTAAGTTCTGGAATGGCTGGATCGATTTTGAAGGGACTTTTATTGGCAATTAGCTGATGTACTAAGGACTAACATAGACTACTTTTATTTTGGAAAGTTGAAACAAAAAATGTCCTACAATTTTATTCATTTTCTACGCTACCAAAGTGGCTGTTAACACCTTGTTTTGCGATAAAACTATCTGTACCTATCTTACATTATTTTTAACTTTAAGGGCCAATTTTTCAATCATCAGTTAATTCTTAACTGTTGAATAAAATTGATATTTGACCGTGTTTAGAATGGAATAATTGTCAAATATTCAAAATTATTCCTCAGTTACAATTTATCTCTGCCCCTATAAGACTGCCTCATTGTCCGAGTGGTCGCAAGTGCGACTGCCGGGCAAGGGATCTCGGGTTCGATTCCCGGGTCGGGCACAGTATTACTGGGTTTTTCAAAAAAAAAAATCCCAGTAGTAGCACGGAGTCTGGAAATGTGCCTGGTATATGGCAATAGGCTCACCCCCTATTACATGGGACTCATAACATAAATAGTGAAAAGTGGGTGTTACATTGTACAGTAGCATAATGTACACCTCTGCCTACCCCTTCGGGGTTAAAGGCGTGATGTTATGTTATGTTACAATTTATCTGGCGTTGGAAAAATTGACCCTAAATAAACTTAATTCTTACCTTTCATCATTAATCACAGTTTTGATAGCATTTGTAAATTCTTCAACAGTCAGCCTCTCCATGAACAGCTTCTTACCAATCTTGAAGTATTCATATTTCTCTGAATTGTACCATTGGTCTCCAAACATGGGGATAGCAATCAGAGGAATTCCAGCTGATATGGCCTCATCTGTTGACTGTAAACCAGCTTGCGTGATGAATAGCTTAAGCTTAGGGTGATCTATAAATAAAGATACAAAAATCATTAGTATCAATATGCTTACCCCCTATTACATGGGACTCATAACATAAATAGTGAAAGAAATACATTGTACAGTGGCATTAAGCACCGTAATGTGCACCTTTGCCTACCCATTCGGATATAAAAAGTGTGATGTTATGTTATGCAAAATGTTAGTTATTTCATTATACAAATGGTGATGGAAACCCAACGAGATGTCACCTTGATGGAGAGAGATATTCATGATAATTAAACAATTGTTTTTGTATGGGTTTAGCCGGGAAATAAGCAGGTGTATCACCTGATGGTAAGCAATCGGTGTTGCTCATGGACACCTGGAACATCAAAAGGTTTACAAGTGTGTAACTGACCTTTTGGAGATTAAGATTTTGAGGCTTGTAGAGTAATCAGGGATTGGAGAGTTTGGGAAAGGGGGGTTGGGATAATTGGGCCTCCAGATGATGAATCAATTGATTAAGGAGAAATATTGAAAAGACAGTTAATTAGAACGGTTTAGGATCATCATATAACTGGGTGTTACTTACGAAGTAAATCTTGCTGTGGCAGCCATTTTGCGATCCTAATATTATCCGTGCGTCCAGGCAGAACATCACCGTTCCATTTCCATAGAACATCGTAAGGCATCTGAGATAGTGTTTTCACGAGAACTTCAATCCTGTCAGCGGGTAGTTGAGTAGGATCCACATTTGTGCCAAAACTTATGTATATTACTCCATTTTTAGAAGAATCCAGATATGATTTGAGTTCCTGGAAATGAAACATATTTATTTATTTTAAACGGCTTCATGCACACCCTTTTTTTTTAAGGGGGGAAATCATCGTATGACTGCTCCCGCCTGGGTGAGGCGGGAGGGAGTGTCAGACTCTTACTGACTAAAAACCACCCCGTTCCTTCTCCTGCACGTAGAGCCGGAGCCCCGGTTACCCGTTAGGTTCTCCGCGACTCCGAATCGGCATCGGCCCTATTGGGCCCCATCTGTGGTGGTCTGATGGCTCTTTGAGGCGCGCGCGGAACACGACGCGCCGTACGCTCGGGTCTGTTTCTGGTCGGACGGGGAGCCATCCATGCTCGCCGTCCGTAGGCCCGCGCTTACGGTGGCCGGAGATCGTGCCGCGATCCCCGACGCCCGGTGTGTCCTTCGCGATGGCTGGGTTGCGAGGAGGCAGCGCTTCGCTGCCTCACGCGTCCCGCCTCCTCCTTAGCTAGCATAACTGCTTCGCAAAAGGAAGAGACGGCATCCCAGTCCCCTCGCTCCGCATCATGGCCTGCACTAGGCCCGTACGCGAGAGGTCGCCATCGCCGATCACTTCTCTGAGGGCACGACGGTACTCAGCCCACGTAGGGCATTCCGCTACAGTGTGTTCCACCGTACACTCTAATGTATAAGGTGGGCTTAATGGCTTAAATATACACATACTATACTTTAATATTGTTTGATTTGACTGCCTCGTTGGCCGAGTGGTTGCAAGTGCAACTGCCGGGCAAGGGGTCTCGAGTTCGATTCCCGGGTCGGACAAAGTATTACCTACTGGGTTTTTTTTTTAATCTCTCGCACGGAGTCTGGATTATTGTGTCCGGTATATGGCAATAGGCTCACCACCTATTACATGGGACTCATAGCATTAATAATGAAAAGTGGGTGTTACATTGTACAGTAGCATAATGTACACCTCAGCCTACCCCATCGGGGACAAGAGGCGTGATGTTATGTTATGTTGATTTAATGTTAGAAAGGGATATAAATGTATTCCTGATCCAAAATTGTATAAAAGTAAAATATGTAATAGATCTGTAATACATTATTGGTTATAATGTAGAGGTATGATTTGGTTTGGTTAAGTAAAAATTTATTTATTGTCATTGCCTTAAATTTATTCAACGTGATATACAAATATGTATTATTTCACGAATATGTTTTCATTCAAATGTTTAAAATCACTTATTCAATAGTATTTTTTACGCATATCAGGTAGATAAAATTATTTTTTACCTACCCAACGTTGATAATATCTACCTCTATAGTGACCTTATTGATCATATATTACGTTAATCTATTAAATATCCCTTCAAACCTATTACCAATGAAAATACCTTAAGGTATTATTCAAAATTCTGAGTTTTTTATTCCAATAACAAAATAAAAAATACATAATTATAATCTTATAGCACACAATTCCTTTTCTTAGTATTCCTTTTACTCTTATAATGGAATGTTTCCTAGTTCAAGATTTATCAAACTCCTTACAATGAATGTTTCAATAAATAAAATAATATATATAAAACTGTCACTTACCTCAGGCAACGGTTTATTTGGCTTTTGATGTAAACCTCCCATATACACTACAGATGGAGGCACTGGACGAATCCCTTCAAATATTGGATGCACATTCAGGAACAACATATGCACATTATTGTTCAATTCAGTCACTGAAGGAACATCTCTAAAATGCGTACTAAGCATTTCATTTTCTTTCACCATAATGTTGCTATACACTTTGTTGATCATAAAATCGTAATAAAATTCCTTGATTTTCTCAATCAGAGTCAAATTATGCAGTCGTTGTCTAGTTACTGCCGGATACAAAAATGGATGTATCGATGCACCAACGTTAGCATAATTATCTAAGGCCGCTCCCAAAGAACTTATTTGAATCACTGGTGCTTTATAAATATGAGAATACACTAAAGCAGGTCTCACACAGGCTTCTAATAACAACAGATCGAAATGTTTGCTTTTATCACGAATCAAATTTTGCACTTTATCATCTTTTAACTGAGCGTCTACTATTGCAACTAAGGCATCCATTATAGCACTCATGACCATGACCACATCGTCCTTATTCCCTTTAGTTGAAGCCATGAATATTTTGTTCCATAAGTCATAGGAAATGTCATGGACGTCGATTTCTGTCAAATTTGCTGGAGCTGTTCCTATAGGGAAGGCAGGATCTGTTGTGATGACGGTGACCTCATGACCTTTTTTTGCTAGTTCATGTGTTAGAGGGCGAAACACCACTTGATGGCTGATTGAAGGAATCGGAAATACTGCTAAGATTTTTGCCGCTTCATCGTAACTTACTAACGTGCTGAGACAGAGAATTATATAGATAAAATTCCTCATTGTCTGACGGGTGATTCGATAACGAACCGATGCCTACGACTGTCGACGCTACACTGAAGGTAAGTCATAACTTTTCAAGTTCAATAACACTATATATAGTGGGATTTTAGATATAAAGTGGGTTAAGAGTGTGCCACCAATTATATTGCATAATATTATTGGTGATGCTGGTGATACACTGTCTATATAATGGAATACATATTATGTGATTCCTATAATATCATTTTTTTCTAATATGCAGCTTAACTATAATAGACGCTAATCAATCGCGTTTGTGGAAACTATAATACGAGTGCAATGGTTGACTCGTAAGCGACCACTATTAATTTAGATTGAACAACAGAGCAGCTAGCCAAGCAATGTTGAGATCAATGCCAAGGTCGTGTGTTCGATCTTCGCAGTGAGCAAAGGATGAATGAATAATGTTATGTTATTATTCCGATACATCTGCTATTTTATATGGAATTTGTATGCCTCCTGTGATAAAATAGAACTAAAAAATTATGAGTTCTTTAAAAAAAAAACTTCAAACCCCCCTTTGTTGAAGTCTGTTATATTAATACACTAATTTTTTTTTCATTTAAAACCAGATCATAATCGGTTTAGCCAATCATAGATACAAAGAGGTCAAACTGAGGATCTCCTTCCTTTTTTGAAGTCGGTTAAAAAAAACGCAACACACACCATTAACTACATATGTGATCTGCTCTTCATTTATTGACTTCTTGAGTAAAGAAACAACTAGGTTTCTGCCTACTTTAAATTCTACTACATAGGGGTAACACTACACTACATTAGTTAACCTAACATTTTGACGTCAACAATTAAGAGATAATTAATGTTTTATCAACGGTTATCAGCTGTTTCAGAGACACAAGGTTCATTCGATAGAAACGTGCTCAATGACGTCATGTGAAAATAAATATAGTAGAACACGATTTAGTACACACGGCCACACATCAATCTATACAAAACCAGTTTATCCTGATGTCAAAGTCAAAGTCAAAGTCAAAATCATTTATTTCAATTAGGCCAGAATGGCACTTTTGAACGTCAAAATAAAATTAATATTAAAAGTGAAGCTATTTGCTCATTCCAAGGTGTAGATTCCCATGGAGAAGAACGAGCAAGAAACTCCAGAGGTTACTCTTTTTCAATCAGGTTCACAATACAATTTACTAGTTACATAGTTTTGCTGTTTGGATTGTGCGAGAACAATGTAACACCAAAATCCAGTCAAAGTGATCAAGAAAGAAAATAACCTTAAGAACAATAATACAGTCTGGAGCTGACCAGTCCCAGTTGACGGCGCCCGTTCACAAACATGACACGTACACCAGCACCGCCCAACTCAACCATATTGTAGGGAATCGAGCGATCCACTGCACGCGCCACCGCCAATGAGACCTTTGAGTGAGCATGACAACTCCAAGCTGACACAAATGACTTCTATTAATCTAATTTAATATTAAGTTAATTACAGGGCTCTCACATTTACATTGGTTATATAATTTAAAAAAAATATACAATTTAGCAATAAAGCTGTATTATTTACGATTTCATTAAAACAACAGTGTTTTTAGTTATCCTGTGGAGCCGGACTAGCCTGCATCCAAGCATTTTTATCCTCTATATATTCATTAAGTTTGTAATATGCTTGTCTACATAAAGTTTTCTTTATACATAATTTAAATTTGGATTCATTTAGCTGTTGTACATCGCCTGGTATCTTATTATAACATTTAACACAGAATCCCATGAACGATTTACTTACTTTCGCTAATCTCGAAATTGGCTGACTTAATCTATTCCCATGTCTAGTTTGATAGTGGTGTCTGTCAGACACTTTACCAAATAACTGTAGGTTTTTCCTAACATACATGATGTTTTCATAGATAAATTGACATGGAACGGTCATAATGTTGATCTCCTTAAACCTTTCTCTGAGAGATTCGCGACGACCTAGATTGTAGATAGCTCTGACGGCGCGCTTTTGTAAGATAAAAATAGATTCAATGTCAGCAGCGTGTCCCCACAGCAAAATGCCATACGACATAATGCTATGAAAGTAACTGAAATACACCAGTCTTGCCGTGTCAATGTCAGTTAACTGTCGTATCTTCCAGACAGCATAAGCTGCAGAGCTCAATCGTCCCGCTAATGATATAATGTGAGGACCCCATTGCAATTTGTCGTCTACAGTAATTCCCAGGAAAGTTGTCTCTTTTACAAACTCTAATTTCTCACCATTCAATAATATGTCACATTCGTTGCTTTTAACATTTGGCAAAACAAATCTAATACATTTTGTCTTTTTATTGTTTAGTACTAAGTTATTTAATGTAAACCAATTTTGAACTTGCATTAGGGCATTATTTACGTCGTCATAACTATTTGTGCGTCTATTAATTTTAAAAACTAATGAAGTGTCATCAGCAAATAATACCATCTGCGGTTCATTTTTAAATAAATGGGGCAAGTCATTTATGTACGCTAAAAATAAGAATGGACCTAGTATCGAGCCCTGCGGTACACCCATAGATATGCTAGCACCCTGTGAATTTACTTTATTTACTTGTACTTTAAGTTGCCTATCCTGAAGGTATGATTTCAACAGATTTAGCGACGTCCCCCGAATGCCATAGTGTTTCAGCTTCAGCAATAGCGTCTCATGTTCAACACAGTCGAATGCCTTCGATAGATCACAAAATATGCCGATGGCATCCCGTGCTTCTTCCCAAGAGGCGAACACCCGCTTAATTAGAGCTACTCCCGCGTCAGTAGTGCAGCGACCTTTGGTGAATCCGTATTGTTGATCATGAAAGATAGAATTCATGTTAAAGTGACGCAACATCTGAGAAAGCATCAGCCTTTCAAACACTTTGCTGAGCGCTGGTAAAATAGAGACCGGCCTATAGTTATTGGGTTCTGCACTATCACCGGATTTAAACAATGGAACTACTTTACTATGTTTCATTAAATCCGGGAAAACTCCGTGATCTACACTTTTATTAAAAATGAAAGCTAAATGAGGCGCTATAGTCTCTATAAAAGACCTACACACCCTAACAGACATTCCCCAGAGATCTTCAGTAGACTTAACTTTGATCTCTTTGAACGCTTTAATTACTGCTTGGGGGTTTGTGTATTGAAATCGAAACTCAGAAAGGCACTCCTTGATATTACTTTTAAGAAGTTCGACGGAAAGAGTCGGAGATGATTTCAATGCTTCCGTAGTTTTTATCGGAATATTTTTAAAGAAACTTTCAAATTCCTGGGCAACTTTCAAATTTGAATTGATGTGTCCATTCGCAGTATTTAGATTAAATTCAGCATTACGGGATTTATTTCTACCTGTCTCGTTATTAATTATATTCCAGGTAGTTTTTATTTTATTTTCTGCAGTCTTAATTTTATTAGTAATGTAAAGTGCTTTAGCCTGCTTGCAAACTAATTTAAACGTTTTCGAATATTTGGAGACATAAATGTGAAAAGCCTCACTATGATTAAATGGTTTCATACCGTAAAGCTCAAATAACCTTTCCCTACTTATGCGTATACCTGGTGTGATGTTGCGTCGCATCATCTTTCCGCACATTTAACGTTCAGTTTATACTGGTTATGTAAAGCTCGATATGTAGCCGTGTGTAATCTTAAAAAATTCGCCCGAGTATGAGTCCGAGTAAAATAGTAGATAAATTATTTTAAAAATATAGAAAAGACTACGACATTTGTAAAAGTGTCATCATTAGGAATCATGATCTGTCGAAGAAAAAGTCTAATTATTAACATAGGTAGGTTATATTTTTAGATTGGTACAGACCTTCAGACTAGTCAGAATTACGTAATCTATCTATGTACCTCTATATAGGGTGACTGTAACTCGACGCATTCCTCTCGAGAGGTGATAATACAACTAATTTCCTACGAAAGTAGCCCTGAGGTCCCAAGTCCGGAAGTGGTTAGTTTATGAGATATTCAACATTTTTAGTTTTGATCATAAAATCCCGATCTAACTACAAAAACATCAATGACTGTGAGTGATTCACTGACTGATAGACAGCGCACAGTCGAAATTATTGGTCGTAGAGAACTGAAAATAAGCAAGTGTGTTCCTTGAGGAGCATTTTATTTTTATTTTTTATTTAAGGGGGGAAAATCATCGAATGACTGCTCCCGCCTGGGCGAGGCGGGAGGGAGTGTCAGACTCTTACTGACTAAAAACCACCCCGTTCCTTCTCCTGCACGTCGAGCCGGAGCCCCGGTTACCCGTTAGGTTCTCCGCGACTCCGAATCGGCATCGGCCCTATTGGGCCCCATCTGTAGTGGTCTGATGGCTCTTTGAGGCGCGCGCAGAACGCGACGCGCCGTACGCTCGGGTCTGTTTCTGGTCGGACGGGGAGCCACCCATGCTCGCCGTCTCGCGATCCCCGACGCCCGGTGTGTCCTTCGCGATGGCTGGGTTGCGAGGAGGCAGCGCTTCGCTGCCTCACGCGTCCCGCCTCCTCCTTAGCTAGCATGACTGCTTCGCAAAAGGAGGAGACGGCATCCCAGTCCCCCTCGCTCCGCATCATGGCCTGCACTAGGCCCGGACGCGAGAGGTCGCCATCGCCGGTCACTTCCCTGAGGACACGGCGGTGCTCAGCCCACGCAGGGCATTCTCCCACCGTGTGTTCCACCGTGTCCTCAGGGCGGCCCTCGCAGTGATGACACCCGGGCGTTTCCTCCCGCCCCATCAGACACAGGTACCTCCCGAAACTTCCATGTCCGGTGAGGACCTGCGTCAGGCGGTAGGTGAGGACGCCGTAGCTCAAGCCACTCCTCAAAGAGGGGACTTACCGCTGCGATGGCAGCGAGCCCATCCTTGAGGAGCATTAACCTCTTAAGTGTCGGTATACGAGACACAATAGAAAATACATTGTGTCTCGATTATATAACATAACATCACGCCTTTTATCCCCGAAGGGGTAGGCAGAGGTGCACATTATGCCACTGTACAATGTAACACCCACTTTTTCACTATTTATGTTATGAGTCCCACGTAATAGGGGGTGAGCCTATTGCGATATACCGGGCACAATTCCAGACTCCGTGCTACTACTGAGATATTTTTTTTAAAAACCCAGTAATACTTTGCCCGACCCGGGAATTGAACCCGAGACCCCTTGCCCGGCAGTCGCACTTGCGACCACTCGGCCAGCGAGGCAGTATATCTACGTGCATATCACGGGTAAATAGGAGGATTTCTCTATGTTCCCTCAGCGACGTTAAAAACAGGAATCACTTATTTGTGCGTACGAAATCACTGGTAGAAAGCTAGTAAAATATAAGTACCGTTTATGTATTACATACATTCTGCAATTATTTTAGATAGGTATGTATGTTTGTGCAAAACACGTGTCTTGAGCGGTATGTGAAGTGTTTACAATAATCACAAACTAATGTATTTCCTTGTTTACATCAATTGTAAGTAGGTACATAGATAATGTTGTGTAGTTACGCCTTATATGATAACTGTATGAAACACTATATCTATGTCCTCCCGTCCCGTCTCCCCCAGACGGGAGAAACCATTCGATGATTTTCCCCCCATAAACATAAAAAAACGCGCCTGGTTGTCGGAGTGCGGTCGGGGTGTAGACAGTCACGACTGTACCACAGTGACGAACAGACGGTGTCTTGTTTTTTTAACAAAACTGTACCGCGTGGCTGTAGGTAGGTATTTACCTCTGTCATGCGGCTGACTTACACTACTGTATGATAATATTTCCGTGCAAAATGGACATGTAAGTGGTTAACTACGTCGCGGAGAACCTAACGGGTTACCGGGGTCCGGCTCGACGTGCAGGAAAAGGAACGGGGTGGTTTTTGTCAGTAAGAGTCTGACACTCCCTCCCGCCTCACCCAGGCGGAAGCAGTCATTCGATGATTTTCCACCCTTAAAAAAAGTGGTTAAGTACGATAACCTTCAATTAGATACTGAAAACAAAGTTTTAACTGTTCCATAAATTGTATACCTTATCAATAGATTGAATTGAATTAAATGTCTGCACAGGTGATGTCAGACAATGGAATGGTGACTTTATAATTGTATGTTTAAAGTCGAAAGTTTATCTATCTATAAATAAAATAAAATCGTAGAAAAGTCAAAACTGTACATTGATTTTTTTTAAAGAGTACTTGGGTCGTCAATCTATTATTGATACTGAAGCCAAAAATATGATTTTTAGAATTTATGTATGTCCAGGATGATCTCAAAAAGTACTGCATGGATTTACTTCAAATTTTGCACGAATGTCAGTAAACAAGTCGGGTCAATATATAGGCTACATATCATCACGCTATCATCCACAGAGGAGGAGCCCTATACTAGGCACTGAATCAATTCTGACGACGCTGGTTACCGTAGAATATCACTTGATAAAAACTAATTCAAAAGCCTAAATTCTGCCAGAAGTCGTTATGCTACACGGATGAAGTCGCGGGCAGCAGCTAGTTGAAAATATAGGTAGTATGAAGTTGATTGACCTGTTCATGTCTGTACCTATTTAGTGTATTATTTGTGAGCTTGTATTTATAGTACCGCAAGTCCTATCGTCAATGAAGTAATTTTGATAATGTATTATGAAATTATGTTTTTATTTTATCAATTCATTCTTTATGTAGTAAATAGAGATGAACAAAGTCAAAGTCAAAGTCAAAGCATTTATTTCAATTAAACCAAAGTTTGGTACTTTTGAAACGTCAACAAATACAAAATAAATAATAGTCTGTCAGTCGGTCCGTCAGTGAAATTAGTGTGTAAACTGTGAAATTGTAGGTATGTTATCTCCATAACTATACGCATTTTTTTATAGCATAAACCGGTAAACGAGCAGATGGATCACCTGATGGTAAGCAATCGGCGTCGCCCGTGGACACCTGGAACACCAGATAACATTTTGGGAATTGGGAATTTGAGTATTGTGGAGGATTCGGATATATACAAAATAACATAACATCACGCCTTTTATCCCCGAAGGGGTAGGCAGAGTGCACACAGAAGTAACACCCACTTTTCACTATATATGTTATGAGTCCCATGTAATAGTGGGCGAGTCTATTGCTATATACCGGGCACAATTCCAGACTCCGTGCAACTACTGAGATTTTTTTTAAAACCCAGTAATACTTTGCCCGACCCGGGAATCGAACCTAAGACCCTTTGGCCGGTTGCACTTGCGACCACTCGGCCAACGAGGCAATATATGTATGAATACTTAATAATAATTATTTTCTACCTTTTGCTTGTTTTTAGGATTTGGTTTTTTACTTAGGTAAATTAAAATGGTTGGGCAAATCTATACTACCTCTATAATATTATAAAGAGGAAAGATTTGTACCTATTTTTGTATGTTTGTACGTTTGTAATGAATAGAATCATAAAGTACTGGGCCGATCTAAAAAAAATACCAATAGAATGCTACATTCTTCCAATTTGACATAGGCTACAATTCATTTTGAAAAAAATTAGGGATCCTTGGTAAAATTTGAACAATGTAACCGAAGGTAGGTAGGGTAGGTACAATATTGAAGAACATCATAATGTCTACAAAAACTCCGCGGTAGCATATGTCCAACTACATATTGTAGTTATGTCACTACAACAATCCAAATTTCCAAAAATAAATAATTGTCTACCCCGTGCGAAGCCGGGACGGGCTGCATGTATATACAGATACTTACATAAAATTGGAATGTTGTTTGTATATTGCATATGAATATACATGCAATACCTATATCAAAAACAATTTTTTTGTTATTTTGTCTGTCTGTTTGTCTGTTTGTACTGGTGTATGTCTGAATTAATTTGACCGATTTTTAAAGGGACTTGTTCGACCGATTCGTAATGGAAGTCTTACTGGCAGATAGTTAATGTAGGTACTAAGGAGTAACAAGGAAACATTAATTTTCGAAAATTGATACAAAAAACGATATGTCCTAAAACTCATATTGTATGCAGACGAAGTCGTGGACAACAGCTAATATTTCATATGAAATAAAAAACGTGACTAATAGATTCTTAATGATAATTAGACACTACAATTTCAACAAAACTGCCTTCCTAAAATGATCATTATATCCATCTACATTTTGAGTTGAGAATCCTTTAAACGAGCACGTCAAAAGATTTTGTACTCCCATTACTTATGACAAGAGTCGACGATAACTGAATCTCCCCCGTTTTGGTGTGAAATATGGCGTCCACGATAAATTTCCACGTGAATGGGAACCGAGAATTTGATATGAAGGCTCGTAGGTAACTCATTTGGGATTTAAAAGATTATATCAGTATTTTTGGGTACTATACAAAGGGAAGGTCGTTAAACTACCGTAAATTGAATTTCTTTATTGGATTTTGTGCGTTACGGTTTTGTGTTAAGGTTAAAAGTGAGTAGTTTTATGTGTTGGGCTCTGAATATTAAATAATGTCTACCTTTCAGTAGTTTGGTTAGTAATATTCCTTTAAGTAGTAAACTTGTATGTACATAGTACAATCAGCCAAGCTATTGTGCGACGGCGAGCACGGATGACTCGCCGCCCGACCAAAACCAAGCCTGAGCGTACGTCGCGTGGCGTTCCGCGTGCGCCTCAAGGAGCTATCAGACCACCATATATGGGGCCCAACAGGGCTGATGCCGATACTCCGCGGAAGCCGCGGAGCCGCGGAAATCTTAACGGGTTGCCGGGGCTCCGGCTCGAAGTGCAGGAGTAGGAACGGGGTGGTTTTTAGTCAGTAAGTCTGACACTCCCTCTCGCCTCACCTGGGCGGGAGAAGTCATTGGATGATTTTCCCCCTCAAAGAAAAGGCTCTGTGCTACTTCTGAGATTTTTTAAAAAGAAAACCAGTACCTAATATTTTGCCGGCAGTCGCACTCGGTCTCGGTCAACGAGGCAGTCATTGTATTAGAAGTAACAAAATAAACATAGGTAGTATTGAAATGAAATTCAACTCGCAGTCAGTCGTGTCCACCAATTGACAACACAGACATAGTAAGATGTAGACATAAAAAAATCGGTTGGCGCGGTAGCTGGGCTACGGGCTGCTACAACGTGTACCGAGTTCAATAGGGTAAATGCCTAATTTTAATTTTAATGTCCGTCTGGTAGATTATTTTAAATCATTAGACACGTATTTTTTATTTTCTTACAGAAACGAATACTTTCGACGAAATATTGATTTAAAATGTCGCGTGATGTCACTTCAATGTACACTTTGTACGTAGAAATGACGTTTTAGCCCCCACTCCTAAACTTTGATTCGTTATATCTAGGTATCATTTTATTATAAAACAAAATAAAAAAATACGTATCTAATATTTTGTCATTACCTTACTGACGGACTAATTAGATTTTTAATTTTCATATCCTGTCATCATCCCTGTTGACAAGAGAGGCATACCTAGTCAGACGTAGACATAATAAATTCGGTTGGCGCGGTAGCTGGGCAATCAGCTGCTCAGCTGTAGCAACTTTGTGCGATTCACAAATTGTTGTTTCGGGTCTGGGTGTCATGTGTATGTGAACTTGTAAGTATACATTTATAAACGCACCCACGACACAGGAGACAATACTAGTGTTGAGCAACGTTGTTAAAAGAATGTGTGTGTATATGTGTGTATAAATAAATATTAGGTGTCTAAAAGACTGCCTCGTTGGCCGAGTGGTCGCGAGTGCGACTGCCGGGCAAGGGGTCTCGGGTTCGATTCCCGGGTCGGGCAAAGTATTACTGGGTTTTTAAAAAATTCTCAGTCGCACGGAGTCTGGAAATGTGCCCGGTATATGGCAATAGGCTCACCCCCTATTACATGGGACTCATAACATAAATACCTCTAGTGAAAAGTGGGTGTTACTTCTGTGTGCACCTCTGCCTACCCCTTCGGGGATAAAAGGCGTGATGTTATGTTAAGTATGTTATGTTATGTGTGTCTAAAATTATCTCAGTTAACAAAACGTGTTGAAAAATAAAACATTATTTAGAAAAAAACCTAAAAGATCCCGCTAACATAAAGTGACATAATATTGCGCAATAATATGTAATGTTTAAGACAAAAATATAACAATTATTATATCTCTTATATTTTGCTGTGTAACGTCTATAATCCAATGTCATAATATTGTGCAATACCTATTCTTAGTGATAAGAAAGAACTGTTCTGATTTGTTGTGGGAAGTAAAGACGACAGCAATTCAAATAATAATAATAATAATAATAAAGCCCGCAGGGCACCTTGAAGCGAGGTGACGGGCATTAGCGATCCCGCGGGCTACCATCATCCTGAGTGCTCCAGGGAGAATAATAATAATCTTTAATAATAATAATCTTTATTACGTAAAAAAGTACACAAGTATACATTAATTTGATACAAGTCATAGTGTCGTAGAACAAAATTAAAACTCTGACCTCTATACTATAGTAGGGGAGCCCATGATGCTAAATTGGGATTTACTTGAGCGTCCTTGGGACCTACTGGATATTGAAGATATGCTGATAGAAAGAAGAAATGGTTTAGTGACAATTTCTTCCACCAGTGGGGGAAGGGGGAATCTACAGATCTTTGAAATTGTTAAGCGTAACTTTTGTTCTAGTGGTCGAGCGTGTCAGATATTGATAATGTACATGCTCCATGTGTATTTAATAATAAAAAACTCTTAATCTGCCAGTTTGCATGGTGGGGTTGAATGTTCTGGAGAGTACAAACGAGAACCCTTCAAAATCCCCCCACTCTTGCAAATCAAGTTGGAATGGGCAGATTTTTTAAACGCACTTCCTTTAGCACGGTATTGACCTACCTTCCCTTAATCTGACGAAACTGACTTTATTTAGTCAGACTTTTTTTTTAATTTTCAGTCCCCCCCTTCTAATCAGATCGGATATATGTTAGGTATATTCAACATGACACTAGGTTTTCCCCATATGTTAATCTGACGCGCTCGAGTAACTACCGAAATCCCTTCATGGGCTCCCCTACTACTAGGGAAATACCTGTATCACAGAGATCAGTGCCTTCATGTATGGTATCATTGTGAGCCTAGTATAGAGGTAGACTTTACATAAAATATAGAGGTAAACTTTATATAAAATAAAATATAATATAATATATAATAAATAAATAAATATAAAAAATAATAAATAAAATATAATAATAAATTAATTTAATTTAATTTAAATTAATTTAATTTAATTTAAATTAATTTAATTTAATTTAAATTAATTTAATTTAATTTAAATTAATTTAATTTAATTTAAATTAATTTATTTTGTAAAGTCTTGAGGGCACCTTGAGGGCACCTTGAGGGCACCTTGAGGCGAGGTGACGGGCATTAGCGATCCGCGGGCTACCATCATCCCGAGTGCTCCAGGGAGAAGTCACCGTTCCTTCTGCTCTTGCTCTTGGGCTTGCCTTAATTAGCTGACTGTAGTGAACGATGACAAGGAACAGGTCTCCCACCTCTGGCTTGCCTTCATTGGCCGTCCAGAGTGGAGTCGCGAGAGCAGTGATCCTGCTCGGAGGGTAAGAAACTATTCGTAAGTCGCGAGTGGGCCAGGGATGCAGGAGGCTTCGGCTGGAGCAGATGATCTGAGTAGAAAGCGGTGGTAGTTTCTTAACCCTTCAGCCACTTACATTCTCGTTGCCCCTCTGTTGCTATATCTAGCAACCATTCCCGGGGCCCGGTCGGTGAGTTGGCGAGTCTCCGCCTGCCATTTTTACGTGTAATAATTACATTGTTTCGGCAGGTGCCATAGTCATCCATAGTTCCCAATTTACCAGTCCACAGCAACCCATACATAGCCCTACCCTTTTTTTTCCATTATCCACAATAGTTCTACACTAACCCGGGGACTGTCCTTGGGTGCATTCCCATAGTGCATACAGGGATAGTCGCCGGTTTGTGTGTGTCCATTACATTTAGATTAAAGTTGTCTAAAGGGCCTCTGCGCAGTTGGCTTCGGCCCCTCGTCCGCCTCCCAAATGACCGGGACCCTGTGGTCCCGTGAATGGTAAAGACATACATAATAATAATAATTCTTTATTTGCATAAAACATGGTATAAATGGTGTTACAATAATTATTATAAAGAGCTTACATGTTTTGCCAAAATTGTACTTAGCATGCAAATCTTTCACTTATAAAATATGTAGTATTAAAATATTTTGTCCATAAATTCTTTAAGACTATTGTCTTAAAGAATTGTTGAATACGAATAATTTCTATTGAAATTATTCGTATTCAACCAAACAAACAGTTTATTCTTAAATAATCTAAAATTTATTTTTTTTAAATCGAATATACGAACACAATTACATAAGCAGCTTTTACTATACTTATTAAGCCTGGCAGTATCATCTAGAACTAGTCTATTACAAAGTAAACTAAAAATAGACAATTTCTGCAATCGATTTACGACTTTGACACAAAAATATAGAGTTGAACATGAAATATTGACTAAACTTAAATATCTATAACTATCAGTCATTAGGATTATAAAAATGCTTAATAATTATTTTCTATCACTTTAAACTTGCTGAGTTAGTATAACAATCAATTGTGGGAGAGCTATGCTTCGGCACGAATGGGCCGCCTCGACTGGAGTGATACCACGGCCTTACAGAAAACTGACGTGAAACAACGCAAGCGTTGTCGTCTCAGTGAGGTTACCGGAGGCCCAATTACCCCTGCCCCTCCCCTTTCCCAATCCCTGAATACCAACAATCCTCAAATTCCTAATCCTCAAAAGGCCGTTAACGCAATTGTAACGCCTCTGGTATTCCAGGTGTCCATGGGCGACGCCGATTGCTTATTATAAGGTAATCCATTTCCTCGTTTACTGGCTTATCGCATAAAAAATGTTTAAGCTTTAGGCAGTGATATTCAAATGTATTAATCCATTCCGAAATAAAATAAGTTTATTAATTATCTAGTTGGTTCTGATATTCGTTATCCAGTTGGTTATTTAGACCTTAGACTTACACGCAAACCTAAATAAACATAACGAAAGCATAATGTAATATTACTATAATCTTTCAAGGAAAAAAAGAAGCAGCCGTAGCAAATCTCATCCTAAAAAAAAAAGAAAAAAAAAGCCCATATTAATAAACCGATATCAGTGTAAGAGCGAGATGTAGGTATCGATATCAGCGTAAGAGCGAGATGTTAAGAGTCTGTTTGATATTCCGACGTATTATTAAACAAAACCTAATATGCGGTTTAACACTTTGTCATCACCTGAGATCGTATTGTTTGATTGAGACCGATTTTGATGTTTTTTGTGTGTGTTCAAGGGGATCTGAGAATGGTTTAGATTCACAAATCAGCCCGGCAGATGGCGCTGCAGTCGATGTTTAGGTTATTTATCCAAAACAGCTGAACTAATTTGAATGAATTTTTGTTTATACATTCAAGTGGATATGCGTATAACGTCTGTTAGGTCCGCTAGTATAATTATATAAATGCTAACTAGATAACTAAGTAAACGTAGCTACTTAGACAATGTATTCAATTAATTTAAAAAATTGAAAACTCATCTAATTTTGACGGCCTTGCTACATTTAGTTTACTATTTCAATCATGCAATGTATTGATTGTATACAGTATTGATTGTGA
The DNA here is from genome assembly GCA_038387885.1 of Spodoptera picta. NCBI lineage: Eukaryota > Metazoa > Arthropoda > Insecta > Lepidoptera > Noctuidae > Spodoptera > Spodoptera picta. The sequence continues at coordinate 209,329 of JAZHFQ010000315.1, forward strand.
ACAGTATTGATGGCTATTTGAATTTGGTAAGGCGCAATCATATGTCCTTATTTAAATTTATTTTATTTTATTTTCAGTCGTGATCATCTCACTGCATCATACCTCTAATAATATTATAGTACCACCATTATAACCTTATATTGTTTTTTAGATCAATATCACAAAAATTTAAATTTCAATCAAATCAATTACCTGCCTATTTTCTAACCTTTCGTGATTTAGTATTATTATTGTATGAAATATTGTCATTGCATACCGTAAATAGGTGCATCATCGGCCTTCTGACGTGCATAGCGAAACGCAGGGCTTCTTCAAAGAAAGGCGGTAAGAATCTGACACTCCATCCCGCCTAATCCAAGGCGGGAGAAGTGATTAGGTGACTTTCTCATCTCAAAAAAAGAGATATTTATCCAGCTTATTCTCTTTACTTTTTCTGGTCATGCTATACTGCATTTGTTGGTATGAAGCCCTCATTTTTTGTTGAAAAACGAGTTGATGGATTGCCTGCTAATAAGCAATCGATGCTGCCCATGGACTAAAAATATCTTAAAAAAACCCAGTAATACTTTGCTATTCGGCCAACGAGGCAGGCAAAACTAAATGTATACTCATCTGAATGTACTAGTCAAGCTTTATGTACAGTTTATTAAAATTAGTCAAACAATTAACAATATCGGATTGGTAACAGTAGTAACTATTGATTGGAAACTAAATATTTACAACAAATTACTAACATGAAAACAACATCGTAAATATCATTAACTACGTTTCGCTTTTTTAGGTTTACTGGTGACAGTACTACCAAAAACAATTTTGTACAAAGACCTAAGAATTAAAAATAATACTGAAATTATTGCTAATAATCCTAGTAGTAAAGTGAACACTAATTCTAGTTCGAGGTACTCTGCCCACGACATGTTGGCTGCAGGTCCACGCAGATGTCTCGCGCCGCCGTGACGCAGTACGTGCTCCGTCCACCACACGGCGCACTCTAGAGGCGACATTGGCTCATCTTGTATCAGGGTGCGCAATTTCACAATGTTCTCTCGGTAACTGAAAAATATAGTAAAATTTTGATTAGACACATGCTCCAGTACATACAATAGACAAATTGTGATATCGACAAAATTATTATTCAAGGTAAGAGTATTTGTAAATTAAGATATATTTCTGCTATATTTAAGCTGATCTTTAGTACGTGTCATCGACATCTTCGGCCGCCGACGGCGATCTGCGTTAGAGCACATCATCCCATAAGCAACCTTTTCACTCGGGCCTTTTTTTTAATGGGGGAAAATCATCGAATGGCTCCTCCCGCCTAGGTGAGGCGGGTGGGAGTGTCAGACTCTTACTGACTAAAAACCACCCCGTTCCTTCTCCGGTACGTCAAGCCGGAGCCCCGGTTTCCCGTTACGTTCTCCGCAACAGTTAGGTTCTCGAAGACATACTCTGGCAAACAATCTCATTCCGTTGTTACGTAGGAGACTTGCTTTGACACGAATAGGCCAGCTGAACCGAAGCGATACCACGGCCTTATAATAGAAAACAAGCGTGAAATAATGCATGTATAATTTTGACTGGGTAAGTAAATGTACTGGAGAAGCCAATTCCTTGTCCCCACTATCCCCAATCCCTTAAAAGCCGTAACGCACTTATTTGCAAGTGAATATTGGTTGGCGTTGATTGCTTACCATCAGAATTACTAATCCGTCATTTGCCGTCCTATAATATAAAAAGAATGCCTTTGCATACGATTCTCACCTTTCATCGTTAATGACAGTGTTGATAGCATTAGTAAATTCTTCCACAGTCAGGCTGTCCATGGACAGTCTTTTGCCGATCTTAAAGTTTTCATATCTCTCAGCATTGAAAGATTGGTCTCCAAACATAGGTATGGCAACCAGAGGCACTCCAGCTGTTATGGCCTCATCTGTAGACTGCAGACCAGCTTGAGTGATCAACAACTTTAGTTTTGGATGAACTGTAAAGTAAAGATAGAAATTATAAGCATCGCAACGTTATTGAGGATATGGTATATGGGTTGGCAGAAAAGGATGATAAATACAATATGTGAGAAGATATTTGATGATAGTCTTTGTTCATTAATAGATTTTACGTGAAGAATGGAAGAAATGATATGATAAAAGTTTTTTTTTTGTGGCTTAAGCCGATAAACGAGTGGACTGATCACCTGATGGTAAACAATCGGTGCCGCCCATGGACACCCGAAACACCAAGGCGTTACAAGTGTGTTACTGGCCTTTTGGGAATTGGGAATTTGAGGATTGTGGAGGATTCGGGAGACTAGGGAGGGGCGTAAATGGGCCTCCAGTAACCTCACTCACACGACGAAACGCAAAGCAAGCGTTGTTTTACTTCGGTTTTCTGTGAGGCCGTGGTATCACTCCGATCGAGCCGGCGCGGCTCATTCGTGCCGAAGCAAGGCACTTCCACACTTAATTTTTTCATACATTTAATGTACTAAAGTTGTTATGGGGTTTTCCAAAATAGTAATTGAATGTCGAGAAAATAGAGATGATAAAGGAATAAGTTTAAGGATAGGTAAGAAATGACTAATAAATTTTGGAGAGCATACTGAGAAGGTCTGGTTGTGGCAGCCATTTTGCAATCCTAATATTATCCGTGCGTCCAGGCAGAACATCACCGTTCCATTTCCATAGAACATCGTAAGGTAACTGAGATAGTGTCTTCACGAGAACTTCAATCCTGTCAGCTGGTAGTTTAGTTGGATCCACATTTGTGCCAAAGCTTACGTAGATCACTCCATTTTTTGAGGAATCCATGTAGGTTTGGAGATCCTGGAATTCAGACAAATTATGTTTTATTCTTTTCGAATTTGACGTCACTGTAGGTGCGGTGGCTGGACAACCAGCTACCGTGCAACGTGTCACGGGTTCGATTCTAGTCCGGAGCAACTCTTTGTGTGATCCATTAATTGTTGTTTCGGGTCTGGGTGGCATGTGTATGTGAACTTGTATATATGTAAACGCACCCACGACACAGGAGATAATCGTAGTGTGGGGCAAAATATTATTAAAAAAAATATGAACGCAAATAAACACAATTTTTATCTATACAGTTTTGTTTGTCTGTATCTAGATATAGATACGCCAGTCATTTAACAAATGATAAGTGTTTCTATAAATATTATTCAACACTTCGGTCAGATAAAAATACTGTTATCTACTTATATGTTGCTATGGAGACTTGCTTTGCTCTGAAGGTCGATGGAATTAGATCAAGGTCATCAATACGGTCTTATAGTACACTGATTCGTTCGCAATAGAGTTTTTTATTCTACTCTTAAGATTTTGAAAAACCCTTTACCTTTGGCAACGGTTTATGAGGTACTTGATGTAAACCTCCCAAATACACAACAGATGGAGGCACTGGTCGTACCCCTTCAAACATTGGATTCACATTCAGAAACAGCATATCCACGTTATTATTCAATTCAGAAATTGGAGGAATGTCTTTGAAATGTGAACGAAGCATTTCATTCTCTTTCTCCATATTATTAGCATATAATCTGTTCAGCATGAAATCGTTATAAAATGCCGTGATTTTCTCAATCATAGTCAGATTCTGCAGCCTCTGTCTTGTCAGTGCTGGATACAGGAATGGATGTATCGGCGCACCAATATTAGCGTAGTTGTCAAACGTAGTCATAAATGAACTTACTTGAATGACAGGTATTTTGTAAATATGAGAAAATACTAAGGCTGGTCTTACACAAGCTTCCAAGAGTAGGAAATCAAACTGTTTGCTTTTATCACGAATCAAATTTTGCACTCTTTCATCTTTTAGTTGAACGTCTACTACAGCTGTTAATGCATTTACTATAGCATATAGCACTCATTGCCATAAAAACATCATCTTTATTTCCTTTAGTTGAAGCCAGGAATATTTTCTTCCATATATCGTAAGAAATATCATGGACATCGATTTCTGTTAAATTCGCTGGCGCTTTGCCTTCAGGAAAGACTGGATCCGTTGTGATGACAGTAACTTCATGGCCTCTTTTAGCTAGTTCCTGTGTTAAAGGTCGGAACACCACTTGATGGCTGATTGAAGGGTTCGGAAACACTGCCAAAATTCTTGCTGCTTCATCATGACTAGAAACTATGCTAAGACACAGAATTAAATAGATAAATATCTTCATTGTCTAACGAGTGAGTCAGCAACGTACCGATGCGTACGACCGTCAACGCCACACTGAAGGTAATCCGTATGTTTTGAAGTTCAATAACCGGCATAATAATATATAGATACTATATGTAGTTGAATTTTAGATAAAAAGTGGGCTTGACCTACTGAGACTGACGTGGCTCAATATTTACTATTTTCCACTGACGTGGTACTCCAAAGACGAGGCACCACTTCAACAGCAAATATTCTTATCGAATTGAAGAGTTATCTTATATAGAGGTACATCTTCTAGATTTGTAATCTGTTGTTTATGTTGAATTTACATATGTTGGTTGTGTTAAGGTCTACTTTCGTTTAGAGGGATTTTAAATTGAAAGACGTGCGTTATGCCACTGATTTAATTTGCAACTAAAAAACATTTGATATTACCCTACGTCTTTATAATCACAACATACCGGCCCCCAAAGGACTATTAAGGCCTTTTAAAAATAACAATAAGAGGAAACATTACTTAACAATTTATAAGGGTGGTACTATGATTTCTACATTAAGCATAAAGGTAAGTACAACATTATCAATTCATACACAGCGCTTATAATCATCAAGCTGATAATTTAACCTACAGGTAAGTTTGTTTAAGTTTTAATTCAATTTCTTTACAGATACATGTGACACAAATCAATGTAAAGTAAGGTAAGTACATTTCAGGGAAATTAAGAATCATTGTTACAATCTATAGGTAAGTAACACAATTTAGTAATACATTTTTTTACGACACTTTCTCCACTTTTTACACTATAGACTGTAGTCAGCCCGTCAGGTCCAGGGTGTTTTTTAATTATTCTTCCTAATTGCCATTTTCCAGGTGGTAAGTTATCTGTTTTTATGAGTACTATTTGTCCCTTTTCTAATTCAGGTTTCTGTTTCATTCATTTAGGTCTTTGCTGCAGTCGTGTTAAATATTCCATTTGCCACTTCTTCCAGAAATCTCCTAGAAGTTTCTGCATGTGTTGCCAGCGTGAGAGGTAAGTAGTTTTTACATTGTCTAAATTTGGTTGTGGCACAACAATTGGAGATTCCCCTATGAGGAAATGACCTGGAGTTAGCATTTCTATGGCTTCGATATCTGAATCATCTGCAGGGGTGAGAGGGCGGAAATTTAAACAGGCTTCAATCTGACACAGCAACGTTGTCAGTTCTTCAAATGTTAAGTTTGTTGTGAGAACTCTTTTTAAGTGGTATTTTATAGAATTCACGCCTGCCTCCCAGAGTCCGCCGAAGTTTGGGCTATACGCGGGTATGAAATGCCATTGAGTTCCGTCCTTTGCTAGAGTGTCAGCTATATCTCTTGGACGTTCACATTGCGCGACTTGTAATGCAACCGCGAGTTCCTTACTACTGCCGACAAAGTTCCTGCCTTGATCGCTCCATAAATGAGCGCATTTCCCTCGTCTAGATGTAAATCTTCTAAATGCACTAATGAATGCTTCTGTCGTTAAATCGCCGACCAATTCAAGGTGTACTGCTGTCAAAGCATACAGGTAAAAATGGCTATGTATGCTTTATTGGTTTTAGCTCCTCTTCCCTTTGATACCAGTACTTGAAATGGTCCAGCAAAATCAACTCCACTGTGAAGGAATGGTCTGGCGGGAGTAACGCGTACTTTTGGTAAATCACCCATTTGCTGTGTTTTTGCTATAGCACTATGTTTAGCGCACACCAGACATTTCCTAATACATGCCTTAACTACATCTTTGACTCGTAGTATCCAGTATCTGGATCTGATATAGGCTAACATCAACTGCACTCCTCCATGAAGTGTTTCAGTGTGGGCATTCTTCACAATCAATAGAGTCAGTTCATTTTTGTTGCCTAGTATGATTGGGTGTTTATTATCGAAAGCAATTTCTGCATTTCTAAGTCGTCCTCCTACTCTTACAATTCCTTTGTTATCTATATAGGGGTTTAAAGATTTTAGAGGGCTTCTTTTCTTTACTTTATTTTCATTTGTGAGTGTTTTAATTTCTTCTTCAAAATCGCTTTCTTGAGCCATCTTTATACATCTATGTAGTGACTCTTCAAGTTCTGTTGTCGTGATATGTTTCTCAGTTTCAAGAATAACTATTTTGCATTTGTAATGTAGGAATCTGCGACAGTAACAGATTGCTGTAAGCAATTGCTTTAAATTACTAAATTCTTTAAACTTGTCTATCATTTTCATGTCTTCGTCTTTAGTTTCATTTATCTTCAAGTTTTTTTGTACTTCTTTAATTGTTTTCCTTTCTTCATTAGTTTGTGTATCACTCAACTGACTGAAATTGATTTCTTTTGGGCTCAGCCAATTTGGCCCCTTCCACCACAAGTCACATTTTTTTAACTCGGTCAATAACATTCCTCGGGAGGCCAAGTCTGCAGGATTATCACTTGACTTTACATGATACCAGTGTTTGTTACCGACGTTTTCTACAATTTCTACAACACGGTTTGCAACAAACGTTTTCCATCGGTTGGGATCACCACATAACCATGCTATAACTATAGATGAATCCGTCCATGCATACATGTTCGATGTTGGAATTTTCATTGCTAATCCAATTTGTTTCATAAGCTTAGAGAGAAGTAAAGCGCCACACAATTCTAATCGTGGTAATGATATAGATTTAAGTGGTGCAACTCTGGTTTTTGCAGCAACGAGTTTTACTAGAATCGTGTTATTCGTTTCAGATCTTATGTATACTGCGGCGGCGTAAGCCTTTATCGAAGCGTCACTAAATCCATGAATCTGCACACTTGTTTTGTTTATTTCAGTTGTATCAAACCATCTGTTTACTTGTATATCATTTACAGCAAGAAAATCTGTTCTTATCTTATTCCATTCTTCACGTAATGTTTTACTAACATTCTGATCCCAATTGACCTTTTCTAGCCACAGTTTCTGTAACAGTATTTTTGCCATTACTGTACTCGGTGCAATCCCACCAAGTGGATCAAAAAGTCTTTGTATGTCTGATAACATTGCTCGCTTTGTTACATTATAATTTTCAGCTTCTGGTAAAGTTAGATTGTATTGAAATGTGTCTGTTTTTAGATTCCAGACAATAATGCCTTAATTGTTCCATCAAGATTCATGTCTATATGTGCGTTATTTGATCTTTTTGCTTTATCTATAGATTCTAGGAATTTAATATCATTTGACGACCATTTGGTAAGTTGGAAACCGCCTCTTTGTAGTATGTTTGTGACAGTTTTAGCCATATCAATAGCAGTTTGTGTATCATCAGCTCCATCAAGCCAGTCATCCATGTAAAAGTTCTCTTTGATGGACTGTACAGCAAGTGGTTGATCTCTTCCTTCATCATCAGCTGTTTGGTGAAGAGTTCTGACAGCTAAATATGGTGCCGATGCTGTACCGAATGTGACTCTTAGCAAACGGTATTCACTTAACTCATCATCTTCATTAGGTCTCCAAATAACTCGCTGGAAGTCTGCGTCCTCATGACTCATAAGTATTTGGCGATACATTTGTTTGATATCGGCCATGAAGCCGACACGCTTCATCCTCCATTTGATGAGCAGGCTTCGCAAATCGCCTTGCAGCTGCGGGCCAATCAACAATTCTTCATTCAGTGAAACATTGTTTGTACCCTTACAGGAGGCATCGAAAACAACGCGAGTTCGAGAAGTCTCCTTGTCAGTACGGACTATAGCGTGGTGAGGTAAGTAGTCTGATTTTACTTCCGTTTCTTTTTCAGGTATCTTCTCCATGTGACCTTGTCCTATGTAATCATTTATAACCTTGGTGTATTCTCTTTTCAGATCTGATGACTTTTTAAACTTCCGTTCAAGCTGCACGAATCTTTGTTTTGCTATTTCCCTTGTGTTCCCTTCAGGTGTTCGTAATTTTGTAATAGTGCTCATTTCATTTAGTTGTGGACTGTATATTTTGAAAGGTAATTTAACTATGTACCTTCCTTCCTCATTTCTAGTTGTTGTTTTATCGTAAATATATTCACACATCTTTTCTTCTTTTGTAAAGTGTCTATCTTTGACAATATCTATTTCCCACATGGATTTCAAAATTTCATCGACATCAATTTGGTGATGCATTACAAGGTAGGTATCGTTTTGTGGTTTTTCATAAACATCCCCGAAGATAATCCAACCCAGGTTGGTTTTTTGTGCAATTGGTGTGCCTGGGGGACCCTTTATTAAGTCTGGCTGTATAATCTGTGCATATTCCTTAACTCCTATTAGCAGGTCTACGGACCCAGGTTTTAAATAACTGGGATCAGCCAAGTTAAGCCCGTCAATGTGAGGCCTTGTTTCGACATCACGTAGGCTTGGATTGGTAAACTATAGTTGTGCTTCCACTGTGATCTTATATTAAGCTGTACCACGTGTTTGATCTCTGTTCTCGTAGATCCCACTCCTACGACACTTCCTTTGAATGGTTGTCGCTTTAGCTTCAATAGTTGAGTCGCCTTTTCGCTTATGAATGTCGCTTGAGAGCGCTGGTCTATCAGTGCGCGTAGTGAAATGACATGGCCTTCTCTATTGGTTGCGTTCACTATCGCAGTTGCTAGTAGCGCCGTTCCCCGTCTAGTTGTATGATGCGACGCGATCATTGTGTTCACTTGAACTGTTTCTCTATCTTCTACTACATGCTGTGAAGCCAACGGTTGTGAAGTGCTCGGTATAATTGTTGGTTCTGTGTTCTTAGACTCATGTAATAGAGAGTGATGACGTCGATGACATTTCTGACAAGATATCGGTAGTCTACATTTCTTCACCGAGTGTCCAATTCCTAGACAGTTAAAACATAGATGTTTGTTCCTTACGTATTCAGTTCTCTCACTTATTTTCATATCAATAAATTTCTTGCAGTGACACAACGTGTGGTTTTCTTTACACAACATACATGATTTCTCTATAGTTGGTGAGGCAGCATGGTGACAACGATCTTTCACTTGTTTTTCTTTTAAATGATTGCTAGCAGAAATGCCGATTACTAATTCCAGGGTGCGGAACTTAGACTCCATGAAGTTTTTTATATCATTCCAGGTAGGTAATACTTCACTGTCTTCCTTGTAGGCATATTCTTCCCAGTCTTTGTGTGTCTCTGGGTCAAACTTCTGAACGAGTAGAAATATAATTACATGATCCCAAGAGTCGGTGTTTACTTTTAAATTGTTTAAGTTATTAAGACATTCTGTAGTAGTGTCTAATAAGCCTTTTAACTGGGTTGCTGACTGCAAAGCCATTTTACGTTGGTTGAATAACCGTTTCATAATACAATTCAATATAATGCGTCTGTTACCATACCTCTTATTCAAAATATTCCATGCAGTCGCGTAATTACTGGATGTCACTTGTATATGTGTCAACAACACCTCTGCTTCTCCACTCAAACTGGTTTTTAAATAATGCAATCTCTGTACATCACTGAGGTCATTATTTTCGTGCACCAAAGAAAGAAATAAATCCTTGAAAGTTGGCCATCCTTCGTAATTTCCATTAAATTTAGGTAATTGAATTTTTGGTAAATGCACTATATTATGCGCTGTAGTCATGTTGACACTTGAATTCCTCGAATCCATCGCGGTCGCTTGCGACAACGATATAAGCATATCCTTCAAATCACCTTGTAATGAGCTATATAATTCTTCGTATATAAAGAATTCTTCATTGAGAAAGTATGGTAAAATTCCCTTTTGTTCTTTAGGTGTCACTTTAATTAATCCATCATGAGCGTTCTTGAATGACATCCAATACTCGTCAATAATTTTCACACGTGCTTCTATGTAACCTTTTGTCAATCTCCCTTTTGGACACTTTTTCAAGTTTCCTTGAGTTTTTCTAAATAAATTAGCACCATCCTCCAGTATAGATAGATATTGTTGTTGTTCTTTAGTAGTATTCATGGTTTCTTGAGTAAATTTCACTTTTAACTAGGCTTCAACAAACTGTTCGTATGACTTGATGTTATTTCGTAATGACGTTAGTACCTTTGTTGCATTGAAAAACATAATCCATATAAAAACGAAGTAGTTTTTATAAAAACTCCTTATCGCTGGAATGTAGTTCTTTTGTTCGACGGCACCGGTGATATATTTACTGCTCCGTAGTTATGACGTTCGGCTCGAATGCGACCATATGTTGGTTGTGTTAAGGTCTACTTTCGTTTAGAGGGATTTTAAATTGAAAGATTGCGTTGTGCCACTGATTTAATTTGCAACTAAAAAACATTTGATATTACCCTACGTCTTTATAATCACAACAACATACTTAAAACAAAATAAAGATGAAAATATATAGTTATTTTTACAAGTAATCGCTGCATTATTAGCCTATGATTTTGGTGACAGCAGAGTAAAATAAATTTTGTCATTTTCATCGCTGCGAGTGTCGATTTAGCATAACATAACATCACGCCTTTTTATCCCCGAAGGGGTAGGCAGAAGTGCACATTACGGCACTTAATGCCACTGTACAATGTAACACCCACTTTTCACTATTTATGTTACGAGTCCCATGTAATAGAGGGTGAGCCTATAGCCATATACCGGGCACATTTCTTCGATTCTTCTTCATCTTCGATCTTCGATTTAGGTACTACATAATTATTATTTAAACGATACTGAGTAGAAGTGTTTTCTAATAAACCAGATTCAATAAAACTGCGTTCTCCAACTCTCTTGCTGAGGACCATTATGACAAACCCCCTTTTGTTGAAGAGACTACAGTCTTTTCAACAATAAACGCTTAGGGACAGTTTATCATTAATCATCATCATCAACAGCCTATAAGTGGCCACTGCTGTCGCGGACTACCTAACGGGTAACCGGGGCTCCGGCTCGACGTGCAGGAGAAGGAACGGGGTGGTTTTTAGTCAGTAAGAGTTTGACACTCCCTCCCGCCTCACCCGGGCGGGAGAAGTCATTCGATGATTTTTTATTTATTTATTTAACACTTTATGTACAACTGTATACAATGGCGGACTTAATGCCGAATGGCATTCTCTACCAGCCAACCATAAGGTGATGCAGAGAAGTGTTACAGTAGGCTTTAAAAGAAGTTTGCATCTATCGAAAAAAAATAAAAACGAGGGTGATAAATGTACGTACATTATGTATAAAGGTATCCTAGTAGATAAACTACATACCAATAATACATACTAATATGAAACATAAATATAATATGTAAATAATTAAATATATATATTAAATATAAAATATAATATAATATAAAAATAAATATATAATGGGTTTATATATTTTATATAATTGTATAGATATATAAAGTTTCTGAGGAGGGTGTTAATTGAGACTGGATTGTGTCAGTTTGTTCCGAAGATATTCATTGATTTTACTCCCTTAAAAAAAAAGTGGCCTGCTCTTGAAAGGCCTCTTCTCACAAGGAGAAGGATGCTCAAAGCATTAATCACTACGCTTGCTCAAACGTATAATTAGAAATCTGGTTTCCTCACGATGTTTTCCTTTACCGTTTGTCTAAATAATTTTAGAAAGTACATAATAATAACATAACTTCACGCCTTTTATCCCCGAAGGGGTAGGCAGAGGTGTGCATTATGCCAGTGTACAATGTAACATCCACTTTTCACTATATATGTTACTAGCGACCCGCCCCGGCTTCGCACGGGTGCAATATGCATGTATTATACATACAAACCTTCCTTAAGAATCACTCTATCTATTAAAAAAAACCGCATCAAAATCCGTTGCGTAGTTTTAAAGATCTAAGCATACATACGGACATACAGCGAAAGCGACTTTGTTTTATACTATGTATTGATTATGAGTCCCATGTAATAGGGGGTGAGACTATTGCCATATACCGGGCACAATTCCAGACTCCGTGCTACTACTGAGTATTTATAAAAAATCCCAGTAGTACTTTCCCCGACCCAGGATTCGAACCCGAGACCACTAGCCCGGCAGTCACACTTGTGACCACTAGACCAACGAGGTGGAGATATTCAAGTTTAGTAATAGCTAATAAACTAAGGAAATTTTTCTAACAGTTTGTATGCTTAGTGTAATATCAATTTACAAGCTACATGCAGTTTTCTATAGACCAAATTAGTGACTCAAAACAAAATTTTGTACTAATTTACTTACTATTTTAAAACGAATCATATTTCGGCCAGTATTAGTATAAATAATTGTTTATCACTTAAATTAAACCAGTAGTTTTTTTTTTTATTGATGTTTTTGTAGTTTGATTGGGATTTTTTCACCAAAACCTACATATGTTGAATATCTCAGAAACTAGCCCTCTTCGGACCAGAGACCTCAGGGCTTATTTTGTAGGAAATTAGTTGTGTTGTCACCTCCCGAGAGAAATACGTCGAGTTACAAGTCATTAAGTTACTAAGTTAGTGTACTACAAAAATTGCCATAGTAACAACATATTGGCTTAAAATCAGATTGATCTCTTCATAGTATAAAAATTTCACAATATTTTTTAGGTTTTCATACAAAAATAAACCGTATCTGTTATATTTTGCATTGTAATGTGTACTAAAGTCCAGTGTCATAATATTGTGCAATATCTCCTATATAGTATTAGGAAGTAATTGGACAAAACATAACTTTAGAGTCTCCTAACAATAGAACACGCAAACGAATTGCGACTTTCTCACAGAATGATAGGATTGAATATGAATTGTATTGAACAATATTTGGATCTACATTACACATCGAAATCTTTATCTAAAGATTCGGTGTTGCTATCAAATGATTACAATAACATTGTTGGCATATATGAACGAATCATTAAAAAATATGCTCAATCATTTCTTCATATCGCTTTAAAAATATACTGATATATAATCGCCAGTAGCAACAGACATCAGGAAGTTAAAAATATTATCAATTCTAAACACATTTCTATTATCTAATCAAACGTAATAAATTATATAATCTATTTCTTGTTGACAAAACTCAATATGCGATAACAATATCGAGTACATAAGACCTTGATTGCACTGATAAATTACGAGGATTCATTACTAAAACTAGAAGCGGAACTTTAAAATTGAACTTATGCGAAACTTGGGTCACACACATTGAATTTCAGAATCGACTTGGGGTATGAATAAGAACAGGGTAAAAGTGGTTGAAAATAATAATAATAATAAAACCCGCAGATCACCTTGAGGCGAGGTGACGGGCATTAGTGACCCCGCGGTTTACCATCATCCCGAGTGCTACAGGGAGAAGTCACCGTTCCTTATCCTCCGGCTTGCCTTAATTCGCTGGCTGGAGTGAACGATGACAAGGAACAGGTCTCCCACCACTGGCTTCCCTTCATTGGCCGTTCAGAGTGAAGTCGCGAGAGCAGTAATCCTGCTTGGAAGATGAGAAACTATTCGTAAGTCGCGAGTGGGCCAGGGATGCAGGAGGCTTCAACTGTGCCTCTGGCTCAGTTGTCTTTGGCCCCTCCCAAATGACCGGGACCCTGCGGTCCCGTGAATGGTAAAGAGATACTATGTACCTACTTAAAACACTAACACAACATTGTTATGTTTACACTACAGAATTCAAGGGCGTGTGTGTTTACAGACTTGCTGAGTGGAGTTCATTAAAACGGTCGGTGACAGTTGCGTGACTACGCTCATAGATGAGAGTTGTGATTTTGAACCGAAAAAATCTCGATTTTATATGTACTGCAAATATGTTTTGTATCGGTATAGAATTGGTATTTTATGTATGATGTTCTGTTTTTGTATGATATTCTATTTATTTATGATATTCTATTTATTTATTTATATGGGGTCGACGTCCGAATAGCACCAGGTGATCGGCAAGATTCCAACAGTGATCAAAAAATTATAAATAATATATTTTTTGTTATTTTAAACTCCGTGCTACTACTGAGATTTTTTTTTAAAACCCTATATTAAGTACCCGCCAATCGAGGTTCGATCGTATACGTCGATAAAAAAATAATTAATAACATATCTTATCCGTATTCATACGCAAAGGTAAATAAATGTATTTGAAACTTACAGTGCTTGTAGCAACCATGTGTTTGCACTACGACGCCAGAGAAAACTTAAACCGAACGCAAACTTCTGCGTTTGTTTACTGTGACTACTTCGAGTGGTTTACGGCGTTTTATTTATTCGAATCTGAACTTTATGTCTATTTAAAGTGGGTGAATGTTGTTTGGCAAAAAGTAGATAAGAATCAGGGATGTTATGGATATGAAATTTCGGTTACGGATTGGATACGGATATAGGAATGATTATTATACCGGATACGGTTACGGATACGGATAATACATTATTTCGGATTATCCGTTAGTTTCGGTTATGGATATTATATTTTTAAGGAATTTTAAAAGTAAAATACAAATAGGTAATAAAGTAGTTTTATTTCGTTTTTGGCAGGAATTACAATCAGTCTGTGAGTAATTATTACAGCTATTTAAAATAAAAATAAATATAAATAATTATATTATATAAAATGTAAAATATATAAACTGAAAATGTAATAACAAAATTATTACTTATACTGAATCAGTAATTTCGTATTAAAAGAAAATATTGAAATCAGAATTAAATTAAGTTTACTATAACTATAATTTAAGTCGAACATAACAATCATAGCTTCCTTTTTTATAATTTGTGCAAACATAACAATCATATCTTCCTTTTTTATTCTGAACTTAATCATACATTGTCTTACATTAATTTATAATAACATTAAACATTTTCAATAATCAAATTTTACACAAATTTTGTACAAATTCAATCGATTCCGTAACACAACCAAGACATTTGTCAAAGAAGAAAAAAACAAACAATGCGCGCAGCTTGTGTGTCGGCACTGGCAGCGGCCGGCCGATCAAAACAACTTGTCATAACGTGTCTCAATTAGGCTCCGCCCCTATCTGATACTATCCAAAACTTTAATTTCGGATTCGGTTACGGTTACGGATGATTTTTTATATCGGATATCCGATAGTTTCGGTTACGGTTACGGAGCTCCCTAACACCCCTGATAAGAATCGGTTTCGTATAATTTACTTGAGCTAGTTTTTATTGCACTTGCAAAATCACCAGTGACACAGCTGTACATATTTTTAGTACTTCGGTCTTCTGGCAGTAGCAAAGTATTCTTAAGAGTTTTACTATTGTTATCAAGCATCCGTTTAATTTAGAATGGTACCTATTGTTTTATTCTTTTTATTTATTTTTCATACTGCATCAACGACTGCCTTGTTTGCCGAGTAGTCGCTGGTGCGACTACCGGGCAAAGTGTCTCGGGTTCGATTTCCGGGTAGGGCAAAGTATTACTGGGTTTTTCAAAAAAATCTCAGTAGTAGCACGGAATCTGGAATTGTGCCCGGTATATGGCAATAGTCTTCACAGAGGGTCATGGCGATCCGAATGATCCGCGGATACCACACGATCTCTGGGGAGTCGGCGAACCTCCTTGCCGGATTACCGCCGTGGGATCTGGAGGCGAAGGTGCTCGCGCGCGTGTACAGCACGTCGCCGGGGCGAAACTCCGCTGCCGCGCCAGATAAGTGCGTGGCGGGATGAGCAGCGGCGCGATCTCATGGCAGAATGGCAGCAGCGACTGTCGCAACCGAGGGCTGGGGTCGCTGCCATTGCAGCGGTAAGTCCCCTCTTTGAGGAGTGGCTTGAGAGATGCTACGGCGTCCTCACCTACCGCCTGACGCAGGTCCTCACCGGATATGGAAGTTTCGGGAGGTACCTGTGTCTGATGGGGCGGGAGGAAACGCCCGGGTGTCATCACTGCGCGGACCGCCCTGAGGACACGGTGGAGCACACGGTGGGAGAATGCCCTGCGTGGGCTGAGCACCGCCGTGCCCTCAGGGAAGTGATCGGCCATGGCGACTTCTCGCGTCCGGGCCTAGTGCAGGCCATGATGTGGAGCGAGGGGGACTGGGATGCCGTCTCCTCCTTTTGCGAAGCAGTCATGCTAGCTAAGGAGGAGGCGGGACGCGTGAGGCAGCGAAGCGCTGCCTCCTCGCAACCCAGCCATCGCGAAGGACACACCAGGCGTCGGGGATCGCGAGACGATCTCCGGCCAAAGTAAGCGCGGGCCTGCGGACGGCGAGCATGGGTGGCTCCCCGTTCGACTAGAAACAGACCCGAGCGTACGGCGCGTCGCGTTCCGCGCGCGCCTCAAAGAGCCATCAGACCACCACAGATGGGGCCCAACAGGGCCGATGCCGATTGTCGCGGTCGCGGAGAACCTAACGGGTGACCCCGGTTACCCGGCCGACCCGGCCCGGCCCGGTCTCCGGCTCGACGTGCAGGAGAAGGAACGGGGTGGTTTTTAGTCAGTAAGAGTCTGACACTCCCTCCCGCCTCACCCAGACGGGAGCAGTCACTCGATGATTTTCCCCCCTTAAAAAAAAATGGCAATAGTCGCACCCCCTATTACATGGGACTCGTAACATAAATAGTGAAAAGTGGGTGTTACATAGTACAGTGACATAATGTGCACCTCTGCCTACCCCATCGGGGATAAAGGCGTGATGTTATGTTATGTTATTGTTCATACTAGTTGTTCTATATATTTTTAATGATTTATTTATAAAAAAATATATATTAATAAAGTATTAGCCCTTCTATAACAGGAGAAATAAAGCTATCAGTGGTCAGGAAAAGGATTTTCTGAACAATATGCGTTATGTTCAGAAGAAGGTACTGCTTTCTGCATCAGGCCCTTGACCCAACCATCTAACGCTAGCCTACTCAGGTGTCGGTCAAAACTTTTAGATATAAGGCCATTAGCAGATACAACTATCGGTAGAACAAATAGCAGAATCCACATCCCAGTTCCCACATGTCGACAATGTCATGAGCTAAATCAAGATATTTTTTTTTTATTATAATAATATATTATGTATTACATTTCTTTTTCTCCACGGACTCTTGTCCGTGCTCTTGTCATTTAATTATATTTTCTTTTATTGTACAGTCAAAATTAATTGTTACAATTTTACGTGAGACATTCATTAACCACATTTTTTTCACAAAAAAGATTGTTTTGTTTCTTTTTTGTTCCTCTACATACTAAAGGTATATACACAATACATGTTTCAATACATTTACATTAACCCTACTGGATCGGCCCACCCGCGCGATGAGTGAGCCGACCTGCTCCAGCAGCACCTGGCAACAACCACTAGAACTCAATGAAAGTAAATTTAAAACATATATTAAGCGCGAATTATATAATCAAGCTTACTACACACTGACAGATTATCTTGAAGATAAGAATGCTCGGCAGCATGTTGGTTCGGCTCCACTGGACAATACTCAAATGCAGTCAGTAGTTAAATTCCAATAGTAGGAAATATAATACATATTTTAATACTTTAATTCTAATGTAGATTAATCTAGTTTCCTTATGGCATCGAGCATTTCTTTCTTTATTGAAACAAAGAGTTTCCTTTTTCTTGTATAGTAAAACTATTTCTATAGATTGTCAGTATGCATATGTGAGCACCATGTTAGACTTAAGATTTTTATTTTTTTTTATTTTAGTAAGTTATTAGTATCGCATTATACTCAAGTGTGTCTTTGCATTGTTCTTACATGTGCGTACAGTATTGAAATATGTATGTAATAGAGATATTGTAGAACATACTTTTTTTTTAAAAGAGTAACGAATGGAGTTTCTTTCTCGTTCTTCTCCATTCGAATCTACATTTTGGAATGAGCACCTAACTTCACCTAATTTCACTGACGGACTGACTGACAGACTATTATTTAATTTGTATTTGTTGACGTTTCAAAAGTACCAAAGTATGGTTTAATTGAAATAAATGCTTTGACTTTGACTTTGACTTTAAATTTCAAAATTCTCACCCAGAGACACAAATCCTGCGGTGGCGTTGTAAGCTGCTATGTCAGGATATCTATTTGCTTAATTTTTTTCTCATCTGATATTATTATTAGTTATGAAAAAGTAACCAATAAGAAGTCTAACTCCGATACCCACTGAAGAGATAAAAATATTTTTAAAACAGGGAACCAAGATAATGAAGCCTTCAAAACATCATACACGATAACCAAGCCCTAAGCGCCTACATTAATTCTCATAGCACATAGCCAGACAATACACTATCATCGTCAGGAATCTATTAAATTGCTATCAGGCGCTTCAATACCGTCTCAATGGAGGACTTGACTATTGTTGAAATGTTTACTCTTGGCAATAATGGGAAGATGATCCATATACTGTGGAACGCTATTTTAGCTAAGACGAACAATGCGCTCAATAGGGCCGGGTGCATTTTTAAGCTTATGTACGATAATTTTCTAAATCTTTGCTTTCTTGGAGCCTTATTTAGAACTAGCTGAGCGTGCGAGACTTTGCCTCGCCATTTCTTTTCTAATTACCCATATTCTGACAGTTTGAGTATTTGTGCGACCCACGCAAATGTTCTTTAGATTGGTGTTGTTCGTCGAATCAGTCAGCCTCACATGTTAATTGAGCTGACTGTAAACCGACACATGCGTACTGCCTTCAGAACGGGTCCGCTCAAACTGTTGTGGTTCTTTCCTCAAAAAGCCACTACAGAAAAAACTTGCACGGTTCTCACACATAATCTTTTATACATATTTGTCTAGACTTAAAAGAGACGGACCTCTGAGTTTGTTTCGGCATTTCTTCTCAGAGTAGTCAGTTAGGAAATGTCGACCTCATCGTTCGCTTGATAAAATTGACGTGTAAAAGTGCTGCCCTGTAGCCTATTTGCAGAAATAAATTCACTTTTTCACTATTAATCACCACGCTTGCTCAATGCGGGTTAGTGATTTCAAACTTATAATTAGAAATTGCCCAGGTTTCCTCACGATATTTTCCTTAACCGTTGGTCAGTGGTGTCTAAATAATCTTAGAAAGTACAAATAACTCGGGAAAAGTCACATTGATACTTGCCGTTGGTAGGTTTCGAAACCGCACCCTCGTGCATGGGAAGTAGGCGTCTTCAATCTCCGGGCCACTACGATTATCAAATTTTTGAATAGCTCAATTAAATTGAAAAACTTTTTAAAATGTCTTCTAATTGACAAACTTGTAGCACGATAATCATACAAATCGGGTCATCTGTAAACATTTCCGGAATGTATATTAATTATAATTCTATTTGGACAAACTTTCTTAATTAGAGTTGCCAACGGAGACGGATGAAACCATCGCGAGGATTTAATAATTCAAGTTTGTAAGATATTTGTGAATTTCACTCCTCTCACAATTCGTGTATAAATAATTACAGTATTATGTATATTATATAATTAGTATACTAGCTCTGTCTGCGACTTTATTCGAGTTATCTAAACAGAGAAATAAAACTGGAGTGTCTGTTTGTAATATTAACGAAACCGTTTTTTACTATATGCATATTAATATACATACGATACACATACCAAAATAACTTTTTTTTAATATTTGCCTGTCTGTCTCTGTCTTTTTGCTTGTATTAGCTAATCTCTGGAATAGCTGGACCAATTGTGATTGGACTTTTATAGGCAGTTTTTTTAAGGGTGGAAAATCATCGAATGACTTCTCCCGCCAGGGTGAGGCGGAAAGGAGTGTCAGACTCTAACTGACTAAAAACCACCCCGTTCCTTCTCCTGCACTTCGAGCCGGAGCCCCGGTATCCCGTTAGGTTCTCCGCGACTCCGAATCGGCATCAGCCTTATTGGGCCCCATACGTGGTGGTCTGATGGCTCTTTGAGGCGCGCGCGGTATGCGACGCGCCGTACGCACGGGTCAGAGGCCTTAGTACGAGTTTATTTTACGCTTAAAGTAATCGTAACGAGTACGCGTTCGGCGCTCTGATTGGTTGCTTCATTGGCGCCGGCCAATCAGATTTCCAAGGCCTCTGGTTCTGGTCGGGCACCGAGCCACCCATGCTCGCCGTCCGTTTATTGGCAGTTAGCCCATCGGCTACTGTACTAAGGAGTCATATAGGCTACTTTTATTACAAAAAAGCAGTTATGTCCTAAAATTCATATTATACGCGGCGTAAAATTAAAAACATTCATAGTCGCGGTGAGAACAGCTTGTATAAGATATACAATTATTATACTAGTTGTGTCAGCGACTTCATTCGCGTTATCTTTAAGAAAAAACGAAATTTTGCCTTCCACTAGGTTTTCCTTCCATTCCGTCATGTATTTGTTTATAATAAACAGTTACTTGAGTAAACCGAAAGCATAAAAATTAACCTATATACCTCTATATACATACATATTTCCAAACACATCATTTCACAATTTAGGCCAGACCTTTTTTTTTTGTTTTGGTTGGAACAACATCTTTTACATACGTACACATATACAGAACCTCACGCCTTTGGAGTAGACGAAGACAATGGAACGCCAATTGTTATAATAATTTTCGAATGCCTCAAATAATGATCTGTACATTTAGCTAGGTACTGCGTCAACCGTGCTACTGCAAAATTGCCTGATGATTTACTAACAAGTTACCACGGTGCTTCGTGATGAGTTTTCATCGAGTATATATGAACGTAAGACTATGGAGAAGGTCTATGTTGGTCTTGAGGTCAAAATCACGATGATAATTATGACGTACGAATATTTCGTACTTCTTCAGCTTCCTTGTGCGTTCTGTTAAGGAGTGGAATTCTTTGCCAGAGCTTGTATTTCCTGAGTGTCTTCAAGACTCGAGTGAATAGGTTGCTTATGGGACGACGTGATCCTTCGTAGACCGCATCATCGCTTATCATCAGGCGAGATAGTAGTCAAATATCGGCTGATCAAATATAAAAAAAAATCCTGAATAATAGTGGCGTATCCTTGAACATACAAATTAAGTGTTTAGATGATAAACCAACGGACTTTCTATTTACAATGTTAGTACGGATATTTATATGTAGGGATTAATTAAACTCAGGATGGATTCGAGGAAGCCCTTGTGTTGCGAAATTATGCCCGGTTTATGGTAGTTGGCTAGTTTCGTATCAAATGGAACTAATAATGTAATACTGACACGTAGGTAGAAGTGTAAGGCATGTATATGTATGCCTTGTTCGTACTATGCTAGTATTTTAGTTGAGCAGCGAGTGTTTAGTGTATCTCTTTCGCTTCTGTCCCAAAATCGAAGCGAAACAGAGTTACTAAATACTCGCTACTTGAATGGAATACTAGCATAGTGTGAACAAGGCATTGGGGATTCTAGGTTGGTTTACGTAAGTTTTATTGGGATTAACTTAATTGCATTAATGCATTAACTTAATGTTAGTTCTAAATAAAAAAAATATATATATATAGCCTCGTTGGCCGATTTGTCCCAAGTGCGACTGCTGCACTAGGGGTCTTGGGTTAGATTTCCGGGTCGGGCAAAGTATTTCTGGGGGTTTAAAAAATTCTCAGTTGCAGCACGGAGTCTGGAATTGTGCCTGGTATATGTATGACAATAGGCTCACCCCCTATTACATTCTCCGGCCACCGTAAGCACGGGCCTGCGAACGGCAACCACGGGTGACTCGCCGCCTGACCAGAACCAGCCCCGTACGGCGCGTCGCGTTCCACGCGCTCCTCAAAGCGCCATCAGACCATCACAGATGGGGTCCCACAGGGCTGATGGCGATTCGGAGCCGTGGAGAACTTAACGGGTTGCCGGGGCTCTGGCTCGAAGTACAGGAGTAGGAACGGGCTGGTTTTTAGTCAGTAAGAGTCTGACACTCACTCTCGCCTCATCCGGGCGAGATAAGTCATTGGTTGATTTTCCGCCCGCAAAAATGTAAACAACCCCTATTACATGGGACTCATTACATTAATAGTGAAAAGTGGGTGTTACATTGTACAGTCCTTTTTCTCTATTTCATTGTTCTTACTCAACGCACACAACTCCTATGCCTATTAATATCCTAATATCAAGGTTTTCCTACAACATGCTGACATATATATAGATGTCTACATACACACGCTGCCTTCCGCCTACAAGACCAGATTTCCTTAATTAGTTTCACTTACCCAAGTTATTTTGAACCTGCATCTGTTACGTGATAATGTGCAAACTATTTTGGTTCGGGAAATTTTAGATCTTAGTTTTGGATATTTGTTTGTTTGTGTAATGGATCGGTTGTGTGAGTGAAAATGTGTTTTTGGGAATGAAGATTAGGAAGTTGGTGAAGTTAATTTAAGTTAATAAGTTAATTAAGTGTTTAGGCATAGGCGTTTTCATTTTCATGAATATGTATACAATGTTATACAATAAGTCTTTGACTGTCAAAAGAAAACTATTGAAGACAAGTCCTCTACTAACATCGATCACCGGTGACGCCCGTAGCTTGTAATGTGCTAATTTGTCTGCACGGTTGGTGCGGTGACTGGCTGTCGTGCAACGTGTCGCGGGTTCGATTCCCTCACGGACACTTTGTGTGATCCACAAATTGTTGTTTCGGGTCTGGGTGTCATATGTATGCGAACTTGTATATTTGTAAACGCACCCACGACACAGGAGATAATAGAGTGGTGCAACCTTTTTTAATATTTCTGTGGGTGCAACGTATTTTTTTTTTAATTACATTGACCGAGAGACTTCGTTGGATACCATTATTTTTTAAAGGAAAGGTACGAAAACAGTAGCTGTAACAGAAAAAAATATTTAGACATTAGTTATTGAATATTACATAAACATTAATCAGTCAACATCAGACAAAAAAACGGCCTTTAACTCGTCGAGTACCGGTTTTGTAGACACAATTATAGAACAATAGGTTGCGGTCACCGGTGACCGCTTGGTGTTTGACAGTTTTAACTAAAAAAAACATCATACAACCTTTTTTCACAAACAAGGACGGTAAAAAAAAAACATTTAATTTTCTTTGTACCTTCGACAAGGCCGAAACATTAATAGAAAAAATAAATAATCTTCAACATATCACTGTCGTAACACTTACTTAAAAATTCTGATAAATGCACTTTTAATTCGATCTCTACGACGTCGTAATAAAAGGCTTTGCATAAATACAATGAATTTAAATTTTCTCTTCAAAACCTACAATGATTTTGAAGCCTCCCAAAACTAGTATGATAAAGAAAATCAAAGTGAAAAGATGTTGCTCTTCTACATAATCAGTGTTGTAATCAGCGTAAACGAAGCAGCGAAAATCCTAGCAGTGTTTCCAACACCATCAATTAGCCATCAAATAGTCTTCAGACCCTTAACTCAAGAACTAGCCAAAAGAGGCCACGACGTCACGATCATAACTCCTGATCCTGCCTTCCCAAAAGGAGCAACACCAGCCAATATCACAGAAATCGACGTACACGACATTTCATATAAACTGTGGACTGACAGACTTCTAAAATCAGTTGGTAAAGGAGAACAAAATGATCTAAAAAGTCAAATAGAAAAATATTACGCGACAATACTAGAAATAGTTCTACAACAGGTACAGAATAATGAAGTACAAAAAGTGATTAATGATAAACATAAGAAGTTTGACCTTTTGTTTCTTGAAGCCTGTGTGAGACCTGCTCTTCTGTATTCTCATATCTACAAAGCCCCTGTTATTCAGATCAGTTCATTTGGTGCTATGCCTGGGAACTTAGAAGCGGTTGGAGCCCCAGACCATCCCATTCTTTATCCAAACGTATTTCGACAAAAAATCAACAATATCACAATGAGGGAGAAATTTGTGGAAATCTTCAAGTATTATGCATTTAATATGATCCATAAAGGTTTCGAAGAAACTGAGACTGCAGCAATTAGGAAAGTGATTGGGTCTAATATGTCAGAAGTAGGAGAATTGTTTAAAAACGTTCATATGCTGTTTCTAAATGTTCATCCAGTGTTTGAAGGCATTCGTCCAGTTCCTCCTAATGTTATATACATGGGTGGTTTGCATCAAAATCCTGTGAAGGAGTTGCCAAAAGTAAGTACAGTTTAGTTTCAAATACGATTGAGCAAATCAACATTATGGAGTGAAAACTACAGTAACCTACTTTTACGTTCACCGTTTTATCAGAAAAGTAAATAAAATTGAAATTTAAAAAATAGTTGCTGCGTACTAGACATTACAAGAGTGATATAATCATAAGCAATAAATCTTTTTGCAGGATCTTAAGTCCTATCTAGATAACTCTAAAAATGGAGTCATCTATGTAAGTTTTGGTACAAATGTGATAACTGATCAGTTACCCAATAAACTCGAAGATATGATCAAAGTACTGTCTCGTCTTCCCTATGATGTACTATTTAAATGGGACCATGATAAACTACCTGGACGACCCAAAAACATAAGAATTTCAAAATGGCTACCGCAATCGGATTTGCTACGTAAGTTGTTCAATTATTAGCAATTTTTTCCTCAAATTACAATTTGCAAACGGGTCGTTTGATGGTAAGCGGTAAACGCCGCTCATAGACGTCTGCAATACCAATGAAATTACAAATGCTTTGTCGGCTTTGTAAAAGGAAGTACGCTCTTTCCTGCTTTTTTAACGTGACTTTCACAAGTATCTCTCCTGTGTCGTTGGTGTGTTTCCAAACATACAAATTCACATACACATCCTTGGATATTATATCGGTTTGGAAATATGAAAGTTTCTTGAGAACAGTTGCGGCCTGCCAACAATATTTGTTTCTTTGGTGTTTCAGTCCGTATATTTGACACATATCCCATACATTTACATTGTCAGAAGAATTATACACAGCAATAACAATAATTCTTCTGTTTTAGGTCACCCAAACATAAAACTGTTCATAATGCAAGGAGGTCTACAATCAACAGACGAGGCTATAACAGCAGGAGTGCCTCTGATTGGTCTACCCATGCTAGGAGACCAATGGTTTAATGTGGAACGATATGAGTATCATGGAATAGGAATTAGAATTGACTGGGAAAGTTTTACTGAAGAGAAATTTGAAAATGCTGTTAATAAAATAATTGGGGATCAAAGGTTTGTGTTCGATTGTATTATGATTCTGGAATGATTTTTTAGAGTGTAGGTGTGTGCAATTTCCATCGTAAATTAAACATTGGTAACGCTACCTATGGATAACCAGAAATTCTACTATATTATGTTTTTTTTAATTAAGGATATTTATTTAAGAAAAATATGGATAAGAGCTTTTGTTGTTACATAACAGACGTTCTGTTAAAAGACTTTGTTTATAACGAAAATAGACGTATCTTCTTGACAATTGCCTGAGGGTGGAACATGAAATCGTACAATTTATTCATAAAGAATTTTCTTTTTCGTTCATTATCTTTTATTTACTAACTTCGCTTGAATTAAAACTTGATATTCTTTCCAGATATCGTCAGAACGTTATCAAGCTTCAAACCTTAATTCACGACCAACCAATGCCTCCACTAGAGCGCGCCGTGTGGTGGACGGAGCACGTGCTGCGTCACGGCGGCGCGAGACATCTGCGTGGACCTGCAGCCAACATGTCGTGGGCAGAGTACCATGAACTAGATCTAGTCCTCATCTTAGTAACCAGCGTATTAATTTTAATATTTATAATTATAGCACTTGTTTATGTTTGTAGAGGTATAAATTGTGTAACTTTAAAGAAACTCAAGGCAGACTGATGAATAAACATTGATATTAATCATAAGTTTACGAATCAAACGCTTCGGTGTGAGGTTGTTTAGAATTTTGATCAAGTATTACAATTATTGTTGTATTTTGTTTGCCTGTGTTTAAATTGAGGTGTGGATGAGCGGAACGGTGAGAAGTCGTGCTGAAATCTAGCAGTCAAAGCGTAATATACTGGCTTTGTAGCAGATAATTGGTACTTAATACGGTAACTTCCTCGTTGGAGGTGCAAAGCATTACTAGGTTTATTAAAAAGAATCTCAGTAGTAGCACAGAGTCTGGAATTGTGCCCGGTATTATAGCAATAGGCTCACCCCCTATTACTTGGGACTCATAACATAAATAGTGAAAAGTGGGTGTTGCATTGTACAGTGGCATTAAGTATCGCAATGTGCACCTCTGCCTTCCTCTTCGGGGATAGAAGGCGTGATGTTTATGTTACGATTACTTTTGCTAGTTAGACGTTATTAAATATCATCGTCAAATATTCACCGTTGACACACCGACCGCATCAATGACTTCTAGTTCAATATCATATAAATTAACATGTGAATTTATTTGTAGACTAGCCACTTCCGCGCGGTTTCATTCGCTCAGCTCGGCGCCTATTTATCGTAGCGTGATATTTTACCCTATAGCCTTTCTCGAGAAATGGGCTATCCAACACAGAAATAATTTTTCAAATCGTACCAGTAGTTTCGGAGTTTAGCGCGTTCAAACAAACAAACAAAAAAACAGACTCTTAAACTTAATAATATTATTAGTATATTAGTATTACCAAGTATTAGTATATTAGTATAGATAGATACCTACTGTATGTGTTTACAAAACAGACTTTGTTTCATATTGGAATCGTTTGAAAATAGATACAAATCGTTGTAGCTCAATCGCATATGAAATGAGAATGAATGGGGGCACCTTTTTATCAATAACTTTCTGTGCCAATATTTTAATCAACTCAATCGAATATTCTTAATATTAATCTTCTCAAATACCAATGGATTTCTCTCAGAGAACTGAGTAAAGGAATTTTTATGTCAATTTTTCCAGATAAACGATTTGTTACGCGAAGTTTGGAATAAAAGATTTTTTTTTAAATAATTCAGTGAGTTAGAAAATTGTGTATTGTGAATTTTTAATGAATATTTTTTATTAAATGTTGCTTCATTGTTTACAAATTTGTGGTAGAAGAATTAAATTTCGTAATTGATTAATTTAGTTCTAATATTTTTCTGAGGCCTCTCTTTATAGTCTTGGTCTTCATAGTACAGGACAAAGGTAGGTAGAGGTGCAAATTACAGCACATAATGCCACTGTACAATGAAACACCCACTTTCACTATTTATGTTATGAGTTCCATGTAATGGGGGGTGAGCCTATTGCCATATACCGTGCACATTTCCAGACTCCGTGCTACTACTGAGACTTTTTTAAAACCCAGTAATACTTGGCCCGACCCGGGATTTGAACCCCTGATCCCTTGCCCGGCAGTCCCACTTGCGGCCGCTTGCCCAATGAGGCAGTCTATTTAAGAAATCAGAAATAATTTATTTGCCAAAAATGTAGGTAACAAATATGTTGTTTTATAACTTATGGAGAATCCCAGTACATTTTGCCTTACGGCATGTAAAATTATTGAATTAGTTAAATAAAATTATGAAATACAATTTTTAAATTTAAACGAAACAAAATTAATTAATGACAATCAAATCATTTATAATTAGGCACAACACAAATTATACAATAATACTTATAATAGAACATCAGAAATAAAGATTAACAGAAACTTTCATCATCAAAAAAATCTTTAAGCGAGTAGTAACACTTGTCTAATAATAACTTTGTCAGCTGCTTTTTAAATACTGTAATGGGTAATTCTTTTAAATGTATAGATAATCAATAATTACCTCTATATATAAGAGGACCCAGAGAAACAATACTCTTTTTAAGTAAAGATGTTTTATAACCACCTGTATAAAGTTAGCTTTTATATTGAGATCTCATTGGTCCTTTGCGCATTCTTAGATCCATCATTGTTGAAAACAATTGACTGTTCATCTTAACGAATAGGGCAACTTCAAGTACATACCACAGAGAAGTTAATGTTAAAATCCTTAATGATTTAAAAATAGGTTTACAACTTTCTATCGGTTTCAGTCCTATCATTGATCGAAGACAACGCTTCTGGGCCCTAAATATTAGCTGTTACTAACGTGTTTATATTTAGCTTTTGCGATAGGTTATGAAGAATATACGCGGTCTTGCTTAAACTTTGGCACAAAATTTCAGCATGGTTTTTCAACACGGACACCGATTGCGTCCTCAAACTCCTCAATTCAAAGTGTGATTATGGGAATATAAATATTTTGAATTAACCTTTTAATTTGTTTTCGATGACGATTGTGATCTGAATGTTCAGATTCTGTTAAAGTTAAGGGAGATTTATTTTTAGTTGTTTTTATTTCTTATATTTGATGGATTGGAATGAGAATTTTCCAAAGATATAAATATTTTCATGGAAAAACTCTGTCTTCCACGATCTAAATGGCATAAGGACTTTTCTAATCAGAAGTCACCAGAGAGACAAATTCTCAGTTGGAGAACCGAACACATTGCTCGACAATTGCTATTTTTTAAGGACCTATACGACATTACACCTTTCTCTCATGAGGGTACCAAGGTACATTTATAAAAAAGTACTATACCATAATACGACAGTACATACTTACATAATAACATAACATCACGCCTTTTATCTCCGAAGGGGTAGGCAGAGGTGTACATTATGCCACTGTACAATGTAACTAACACCCACTTTTCACTGTTTATGTTATGAGTCCCATGTAATAGGGGGTGAGCCTATTGCCATATATCGGGCACAATTCCAGACTCCGTGCACTACTGTGATTTTTTTTTAAAACCAAGTAATACTTTGTCCGACCCGGAAATCGAACCCGAGGCCACTTGCCCAGCAGTCGCACTTGCGACTACTCGGCCAATGAGGCAGTCGGTAAATGCTTACTTTTAAAAATTTTATCAAATGACCTTGAGTAAGTTACACGTGCGTGGCTCTTTGCCCAAACTGACCAGAAGACCCCAAAATAAAGCCTTCATAATGCCAAGAGATCAGAAATCCATCGACCATACAATTGTAGCTATTCACAACATTAGTTATGGTTCCTTTCATAAGCCAGACACAAGTGCGAAGTAAATTAATCCTTCGGGCTTTTGTATTAACGTCAACCCTTTTCAAATGACCGACTCAGGTTCCCGGAGACTCGGAGACACATGGTATTGACAAATAGAGAATGGTTTACAAATTACCTTTGGATTCTGATGATAGAATTTTTTGGTAGGATAGAATGTATAATATTATTAACAAATCTTATATACGTTAAGGGAAAATCTGTTTTTGTTCGATTTATTCTTTAAAACTCAAATGATTATTGATGGGTTAGAATATTTGTAGGAACCTAGGAAAATTAATTAGCACAAAACGTTGGAAAAACGTGCATGAGCTTAAGTATCAGTCATTTGGCTTTTCGTTAACTTACTGAGCGCTTGAGCTCAATATTTTTGTTCAATGAACTTTATTTTTATGTGTCAACAATATTAATAGAATATTTTCTATTTATTATTTTTTAAGTATTTTGTTTATGCTAATCCTTATCCTTACTAATATTATAAATCAGAAAGTGAGTTTGTTTGTTTGTTCCACTTTCACGCCGTAACTACTAAACCGATTGCTTTAAATTTTTGCAGACGTAAAGTAAGAAGTCCGGATTAAATAATAGGGTACTTTTTAACCTGGAAAAATTTGATATTCCCGAGGAAAAAAAGGTATTGGTATAGATGGCGCTGTGTGTATTGGTATATGTCATATACGCTACTTTTATCCTTTTATGACGCGAGCGAAGCCGCGGGTAAAAGCTAGTATGTAATAAGTATGATAGTTATACCACTACCTCTCATAACCTTATTGCAGCTTACCACCTACCATGTACATTTCTACAGTACCCAAAGGATGACTGGCAGATAATGCTGTTAGTATGAAGTCCTCCTTACGCAATAGGGTAGATGACTAATTTTTGTCCGTCTGTCTGGAATGTCATGTCCGTCTGGAAGATTATTTTAAAACATTACACAATTATTTTTTTATGTTTTTACAGAAACGAATACTTTCGACGATATATTGATTTGAAATGTCGCGTGACGTCACTTCTATGTACACAAAACACCGTTAATTAGTTCGCAGCGCTACACATCGACACTAGTATGACTACACAATATAAATGTGTGGGTAATTTCATATTAATAGATATGTATAGAAACATTCGTCTATCACACACATCTTGGTATTAAAATATCATTTTTGTGTCGGTATACGTAATTATTTAGTAAATAAGTTTAAATAAAAACGAGGGTAAAGATAAAAATAACTTATAACAAACTTGGAATAAATCGAAATCAAATAATGAGCAATCGAGCCATACAATACCCATATAAATATAGTGTTTTCTCATCGTATTTTTATGTTACTGAATGGTACACAATATTTCGATGATCTCATTCACAGCGCGTTTGGCGTAATGGTTATCACCTCCAGTAAAGTGCCGCCGGATCGATTCCAGCATTCACAAGTTGTTTCTAGAATTCATTAGGTAATCAAATATATAAAATTAGAAACGATGTTTTAATCTTTTCTTTTTTTTCTATCCTATTTTTCTAAATCTTCTTATGTTAATTTTAAAAGTATATACTTTATCGCATGATATTTCCCAATTCGACTATAAGGTTTATTGGCATATTGATTAATTATTATTTAAAGAACTTTAAGAACTTAACTGTGGTATGATAATTAATTATTATAAATATTGAATATAAAACCACTTATTTGTATAATAAATAAATTAATTGTAATAAAAGATAGTATTGTTTTATTTACCGACTTATCTGCTTCTTTTATAGCCCGATTAAATATTTCAAAAAACAAAAAAAAAAATAAGAAAAACTACATAGTAAAATTAAAAAAGAATCTTTCAGCTGGAATAGAACTCACATCATCATTGATCATTGAAAGACGATAAAAGCGTGCTCATTAACCAGTCGACCACGAACACTACGTTAATACCCGTCAAAATGTCGGGTCATATCAATGATTGTAAATAGTTTTAACCTTACCCGTGAATTAAATTATAAAAATACATATACCGACACAAGAATGAAAATACCAATGTGGGAGGAATTTGAGGATTGTTGGGGATTTTGGAGATAGAAGGCCTCCGGTAACCTCATTCGCACGACGAAACACAACGCCAGCGTTGTATCACGTCGGTTTTCTGTGAGGCCATGGTATCACTCCGGTCAAGCTAGCCTATTTTAGCTCTCCAATACTTAAAACTTTTCGCAGTTACTCTTTGGAGCTGGAATTTTCAGCTACAATTTTGAATTTGTCCTATCCTCATCAAGCCTTCAACTAAGCACTATCTCATAAATTCAAACATCATCCATCTAGTCTAAAACTTCACCAAATGACAACTGCCAAAGTTTACCACATTAATCAGGAGGTCGTTAAAAATTTTGAAAGGAAATTACTTTAATAATTGTGACGAGACGATCCTTGCTATCCTCCGACCACCCGACGTTTCGGAAATTAGAAATGTAATTGGTGAAATTTTACTTGTTTGAAAATTTCTCAGAATACCAATGAATGATATTACTTATTATTGATAGATCTTATTATTTTAATATTATTGATGGGTTTGAAGAACTTTGTACTGAATATGTTGTGACTGTTTGTAATTTGGTGTTAATGAAATGGGAGAGGTCTTTGTACCACGATTTAAAAATTTTGTTATGTCTTTTTTCAAGTCAGTTTTTTTATAGCATAAGCCTGTAAACGAGCAAACGGATCACCTGATGGTAAGCAATCGGCGTCGCCCATGGACATCTGGGACACCAGAGGCGTTACAAGTGCGTTACCGGCCTTTTTGAGGATTAGGAGTTTAAGAATCGTTGGGGATTCAGGAATTGGGGAGATTGGGGAAGAGGAGGGTAATTGGGCCTCTGGTAAACTCACTCAAACGACGAAACACAACGCAAGCGTTGCTTCACGTCGGTTTTCTGTGAGGCCATGGTAATCGAAGACATTATACATGGTAAACGAATTATAAAGAAAATAATTATAACTATTTATAAATTAATTGTAATAAAAGATAGTATTGTTTTATTTACCGACTTATCTGCTTCTTTTATAGCCCGATTAAATATTTCAAAAAACAAAAAAAAAGAAAAATAAGAAAAACTACATAGTAAAATTAAAAAAGAATCTTTCAGCTGGAATAGAACTCACATCATCATTGATCATTGAAAGACGATAAAAGCGTGCTTATTAACCCGTCGACCACGAACACTACGTTAATACCCGTCAAAATGTCGGGTCACATCAATGATTGTAAATAGTTTTAACCTTACCCGTGAATTAAATTATAAAAATACATATACCGACACAAGAATGAAAATACCAATGTGAATGTGGTGGACGAATATTTTTATACACAGTAATATGAAATTACCCACACATGTTCACTGTGTAAAAGATAGTAGTGTCGATGTGTGGCGCTAGTAACTAATTAGCGGTGTTTTGTGTACATTTTATACGTAGAAATGACGTTTTAGCCCCCACTCTTAAACTTTGATTCGTTATCTCTAAGTATCATTGTATTATGCATCAAAATAAAAAAAATACGTGTCTAATATTTTTTCATTACCTAACTGACGGATTAATGAGATTTCTAATTTACATACCCTGTGATGACAGGGTATGAAAATTTAAAATCCCTATTGTGTTGAACTTAAATAAATAAATGTTTTCACAAAATTTATTTTAACATATACAGTACTTTAGTACCAGAAAAGATGAACAAAACAGTAAACGAAAGCCAGTCAAAGTATAAAGAATAGTAGAAAACAAACGACTGCCTGTCACGACACTCAGAAGCTAATCAAGTGACAAGTGACGCATGACGTCTGCAAGACTCATAAACTAAACCCAGACATGACATTAATAATATCATAGTCCCTCCATGTTTATTAAATAAAAGAATTATGTTGCCATTTCTGGAACAATGAATGTCCAACGTCGAGGTTATTTTTAGCTTAATGATGATGTAGAATTTGAATACATTTTTTATTGTACCTACGTAGTATTTTGAGCTCCATTACTTTTGTAGTTCTAAAATGAGTATATGACCTTTTTATGTTTGTAAATTACCTGTGTACGTTGTTTCGGAAAATATACTGTTACTAGTCTTCTGTTGGAATTTAGTTACGTATTTATGAAGGTAGTTAGTTTTGAAAATTGTTTTTGATATATTTGAGCCTTTTTTCTTATAATAAGGTTCAAAATAAGTGATATTTTGAAATTCTACCTTTTTACTGTATATCACTAGGATAACATTTGCCCCGAAAATGGAAAACCGAATAAAAAATTCTTCGAACGAACTATAGATAATAAGTACAGGTATACTAAACAAGAAAAAAAAATATTAAAAAGATTAAACCAAATCCCAAAGCGATAATCCCCTCAGATCCGATTTCGTCACAAATCTAAATCTACCCAACAAACTAATGAAGTCAAGACAAGTTATAAACGCAAACACAAATAAATGCGAGAGACAAAATCCAATCTTGTTTCAAATTACTTATTCAACACCAACGCCCTGTTTACTCAAACCACGCCCACTCACATCAAAGTTACCAAGTTACGCAATGACAAATAAACACAAGTTAATTCATTATCCCAAGCACAAACTGCACCAAAGGGGCACAGCAGTTTGCTAGCACCAAACTTCACAGATGTTATAGGAGTAAACGAAACAGAAAATAGAAATTATGAGGCAAAAGACAGAGATGACGATAATAATGTAACGACGTTAAAAGTTAAGCATCTAGGGACAGTTTTGAAGTGAAATGGGGAAAGGGTGTGCGAGAAAAATGTTGCTCAAGTAATTAGTTCAGGACCCGGTTTTAGAGTTTTTTGTTGTCTTGTAATTTTAAACGTAATCTCGACTTTGATAAACTAAAGTCTAACAACTTTTTCTACCAAAAGTGTTACATTATCTTCGTGTCATTTTATTCTGGACTAAGCAAAGTTTTTTAATAAATTACACTGCAATGTATTGTGTGGATTTCAAAACAATGGAAGCATAGATTGACATTTAATAAATACTCCGAGATATCAACCAATGATATTGAATTTCCTGTATGAAAATTCCATTTACATTATGTCAAAACGTTATTATGTAAAACTTAATTCATAGAATAGAATATGATTGCAGGGATTTTAGTTTCATTCAATATCTACATTCGTCCTTTAGAAGATTTTGTTATAGAAGCCGGGAAATGAGCAGACGGATCACCTGATGGTAATGAATCGGCGTCGCCCATGGATACCCGAAACACCAGAGGCTTTATAGAAGTACGTGTGGCCGGCGTTTTGGGGATTAGGAATTTGAGGATTGTTGGGGATTTTGGAGATAGAAGGCCTCCGGTAACCTCATTTGCACGACGAAACACAACGCAAGCGTTGTTTTACGTCGGTTTTCTGTGAGGCCGTGGTATCACTCCGGTCAAGCTAGCCCATTCGTGCCGAAAAATAGGTCTCCAAAACTTGAAACTTTTCGCAGTTTCTCTTAAAAGCTAAAATTATCAACTACAAATTTGAATTTGTCCTATCCTCATCAAGCCTTCAACTAAACACTATCTCATAAATTCAAACATCATCCATCTAGTCTAAAACTTCACCAAATGACAACTGCCAAAGTTTACCACATTAATCAGGAGGTCGTTAAAAATTTTGAAAGGAAATTACTTTAATAATTGTGACGAGACGATCCTTGCTAATCTCCGACCACCCGACGTTTCGGAAATTAGAAATGTAATTGGTTAAATTTTACTTGTTTGAAAATTTCTCAGAATACCAATGAATGATATTACTTATTATTGATAGATCTTATTATTTTAATATTATTGATGGGTTTGAAGAACTTTGTACTGAATATGTTGTGACTGTTTGTAATTGGGTGGTAATAAATTGGGAGAGGTCTTTGTACTATGTTTTAAAAATTTTGTTGTCTTTTTTCAAGTCAGTTTTTTTTTTATATCATAAGCCGGTATACGAGCAGACGGATCACCTGATGGTAAGCAATCGGCGTCGCCTATGGACATCTCGTACACCAGAGGCGTTACAAGTGCCTTACCGGCCTTTTTGAGGATTAGGAGTTTATGAATCGTTGGGGATTCAGGAATTGGGGAGATTGGGGAAGGGTAGGGTAATTGGGCCTCCGGTAACCTCACTCACACGACGACACACAACGCAAGCGTTGCTTCATGTCGGGTTTCTGTGAGGCCGTGGTATCACTCCGGTCAAGACGGCCCATTAGTGCCGAAGCATGGCTCTCCCACACTTATAAAGATATCGAAGAAGAAAAATATATCGAAGACATTATAAACAGTTATAATTATTTTCTTTATAATTCGTTGACCTTTACAAGTAAAGGTCGGCTTTGAGACTCAACTAAATTCGGTTCTAAGTAAGAAAAATGTTGGTGTAACACAATATTCAATTCAATGTACATGGTCAGTCACGATATCCTTCTAGCCATCCTGTCTCATCTTATTGTCTCCGACGATACTCTACAGCAGAAGGTTCAAGTCGATGATGCTTCATCAGGCTGGTGTACTCTGGATGCTGGTGGCCCTCAAGGCGGTATACTATCTCCTTAGTACTGAGTTTCAATGTGCGTATCATCTGTACGCTGATGACTTGCAATTGTACTGTCAAGCCAGCAAGGAAAATTTAGCAGATGCAATTGATAGGCTTAACGTGGATCTAGCCGTTAATCCAAACAAATGCCAGGCGATAGTCATCGGCGGCTCACGGATGCTGTCCAAAATCAATAAACGTATCCTTCCCCCTGTACTGTTTGACGGTGCTGTCATTCCTTACAGCGACGATGTGAAAGATCTCGGTCTGCACATCGATAGCACCCTCAGTTGGCGGGCGCAGGTCACTAACGTATGCAAAAAAGTCACGGGGTCGTTACAAAAATTTGTATCGCCTCAAAAATTTTCTCCCGTCCTACGTGAAGGCGATGCTTGTGCAATCATTGATATTCCCCATTATTGACTATGGTGATGTTTGTTACTACGACCTGAATGCAGATCTACTCAATAAGCTTGACCGACTTTTAAATAACCGCATTCGATTCGTTTTCAACCTGCGTAAATATGATCATGTTTCTGCACATCAGCTGCAATTAACTCGTCGAGTACCGGTTTTGTAGACACAATTATAGAACAATAGGTTGCGGTCACCGGTGACCGCTTGGTGTTTGACAGTTTATAGTGGTTGCCCATACGCCAACGCAGGGAGCAAAGGGCTCTAACCACTTTGTACTCCTTTCTTGACTCCCCCTTTTCTCCTAGCTATCTATCCACCTACTTTCAATACACCAGTGCAAACCACAATAAATATCTTTGATCTTCCAACAATCGCCATCTTCAATGTCTTAGTCATCGCTCTGATTTTCTTCATTCTTCATATTTCATACAATCTGTGATTCTATGGAATGCGCTACCCACGGAGATTAGGATGGCCACTAGTCGCTTATCTTTCAAAACCAAGGTTCGCGAGCATTTACAAAAAAACTGGCAGATTCGATTCAAACATAAGTTGTCTCTTATTATGTTGTTTAGTTTTTACCTGGGTATGTATATATGTATGTATGTATGTATGTATGTATATAGTACTATTATATGATATAAGTATTGGATGTATGTGTACATATATATGTATGACTGTATAATAATATATAAGTATCTAAGTATTGGTAACTTCTATGTCTATCTATCAATTGGACATCAATTAAAATTAATATTAACGACAGACATAATAAGTTTATTCATTACGTTCATACGATATCAGGATGGTGCCCAGCCGGTTTTCATTCAAACGGAAGGTTCGGGAGCAACTTTTGAAGAGATTGGCAGAGTCGTAACTATTAAGATACTATGTATAATTATGATACGTCTAAGTAGTATTTGTAATATAATTATGTAGGTTTATTGTTGTGTCATAACATGTAAGTTTATATAGGGGTTTATTTTATTTAAGACTATACTATTCTTTTTTATGTATTTCTCTTGGTCATTGTTCTTGAATACTCTTGCTTCTTGCATTGACCATTGTTTTTGTCTTTGCATCACCCAAACGTCTGGCTGGAGGAGAATGCCCATGGCATTAAGCCTATCTTGTACATTTGTGTGTGAATGAAGACTTTTAAAATAAAAAAAGAAATTTATGTAACTAAAAACATAATACAAGGTGTTGTTTTAAAGCCTCGTTATTTTCTAGGAGGTAACTCGGCTATATATTCTGAGTCCGAATCAATAAAAAAATTGTAGGTAAATATTTTTCATTTTTCTGTAAATTACGGAAATCCGTAAGTGCGAACTACACGCCGCCGTCTTGTAACTAGTTTTATAACGCGGCTTAACACACACAAACTCAAACACGGAATTGATATTATTCCTAATTCCATAAAACTCCAATAAGAAACATTGCTGTCGCTTATTCTGAAATACTTTCGAACTTAAACGATTTATTATAGCCGTATTTTTAACTATTGGTCCGAAAATTTATCTTACATTGAACCTTTATGACCTCTGTACATGCTCCCGAGAAATGACACGGTTTCAAAACTACACCTTGTATATAACCATCAAATATCAGGTATCTAACCTCAAACGCGCCCGTACAAACGCAGGAGATAGTGCTAACATTTTATTAGACGTAAAACGAAATCGTGCCAGGTAGATACACGGGAAATGCATTACGTGTACCTCAGACAAAACATGGATGCATTCAGGTTGAAGAAGTAGAAAAAAAGCGTTTGATGCTTGGGATCGCTTTCTTAAACATACGTGTGCATGATCGAGTGTCGATTTCAGTGGTGGTTTGAACTATGTTATTATCATCCTATGCTATGTTATACGGTGCTATTTTATCTATGTTTTAAAAGTATAATTCATAGTTTTGAAAGTCATGTACCTAGTTATATATAGATTAATTCACAATGGAATCGTCATATACTTATTTTATGCATAAATAAAAATCAGATAAAAAAATATCTATGATATTATTTGATTCTTCTTTCAGAATGGAAATATCGAGAAATCGTAATAATACTTAACTCAACCGGCAATCAAGATACCCCAAAAAATTCTGGAATTGTACTCAGTAGCAATTTTCTTAGGCCCGCATTACACATAGGACTCGTATCATAACTGGTGAAAGTAGAGGTGTTACGTCTTTAACCTTGATGTTGAGTTACACAAATGAAACAGAAGATTCCATAGGTATTACAAATGATAATCATTTATTTGTAAAATAGAAATACAAGTGACGATTGCCTTTCATTTACTGAAATGAAAGGCAATCAAGAAAAAGTTGTGCTGTCAAACGTATATCGGCTAAGATGTTGAATCGTAGGGGATTATCTTCTAGAAGATTCTGAAGCTGCTGCAGTTCATCGCACTGTCGTTTATCTACAAGAGAAAGAAGTAGTAAATCTTTCCTTAAAAAGTTGACATGATGATGACAAAGAAAAAACAAAGCAAAAGAGAGCGAACTTGATTATCACGCTAAACATTATGTTACATTACTCGCATAGTTCTAAATTGTATAGGACCAAGTATATTGCCTTGGGAAACTCCTATACATGTATGTATTTATGTAGGCATATTGTTTTCATATGTAGGTATATACCTCTATTATAATTATATTTGTTTATGTATGTATATCTCTGAAATATATTAGTTTATCTTTCATTGTTCAATAAAATCACTGCTTGCCTCTTGCACCTACCATTTACTCTTCTCTGCATCACCCAAATGTCACATTGGTAGAAAATGCCTATGGCATTAAGTCCACCTATTTGTACATTTTGAGCATGAAGCATACTAAATAAATAAATGAATAAAAAGTCTAGTTAACTATAGTATTTTATTAATTGGTAGAGTTAGAAGTATGTGAATTAAATTTAGAATGATAAATAACTACTTACTATTACAGCATACTTTTTCTTCGAGGACTTTGAATTTGATGTAATTATAGTCAGTTTCGATTAAATCCAAAATGATGGCTACTGCAAACATAGTATTTATAGGATCTGTTAAATATCTTAATGCTTAATGCTGCAAGCCCTTTAAAAACACAACAAAAATATCACTCCCTTATTTATTATAAAAAATACACATACATCAAAATATAAATACATCTACACCATCTTAAGCAAAAAAATCACACTAAGATTATAAATGTGAAAGTTTCTGCCTCTTTGGCCGAGTTGTTGCAAGTGCGACTGCTGGGACTGTGGGTTTCGGGTTCGATTTCCGGGTCGGGCAAAGTATTACTTGGTTTTTTAAAAATTCTCAGTAGTAGCACGGAGTCTGTTACTGTGCCCGATATATAATAGGCTCACCCCCTATTACATGGGACTCATAACATAAATAGTGAAAAGTGGGTGTTACATTAGACAGTGGTATAATGTGCATCTTTGTCTACCCCTTCGAGGATAAAAGGCGTGATGTTATGTGAAAGTTTCTTTGTTCGGATGTTTGTCCGTTAATCACACTGAAACTACTAAACGGAGTTTAATGAAATTTGGTATAGGTACAGGCAGGGTACGGGCTGACTTAGGTGATAGGACTTTTTATCCCAATTAACTGCTTCTATGGGATAAAACCAGAATCATCTTCTACGCGAACGAAGTCGCGAGCAACAGCTTACTAGAAAAGAATACAGCCAAGTTACCTTATTAAATGTTTTTGGTTAAAACAAACCCAAGAATATTTAATTTAGCTGCTTACGTTAATTACCCTTTGACTAATGGGAGTCAAAATTAGTTCATATAAATAGAAAGAAGAAAGGAAACCCACAAATGTCGGGGAGTAATGATTTGGCATGAATCGGCCGGCTCGACTGGAACTATACCACGGCCTCACAGAAAACCCACATGAGGGTAATAGGCTTGTGTTGTAATACGTCATATCAGTAAGGTTACCGGAAGCCCAATTACCCTCCCCCCCTTCCTAAATCCCTGAATCTGTACAAAACCTTAAATTCCTCTAAAAATATCTCCGGACGACGACGAAACGGACTTTTAACGCCTCTACTGTTCAAAATGTACATGGGCGACGCCGATTGCTTACCATCAGGTGATCCGTGTGCTCGTTTACCAGCTTATTCCATAAAAAATAAAAATATTCACTTACGTCTTGTCTTATAGCTGCCAGTTGGAAAAAGATGTCGCGTAAAATCCTGACTATTGAGGTTAATAAACAACTTGAGATCTGTAAAGAAAAAGGATTCCTATTTAATCTATGATCTTGTATATCATTAAATAAAGCAGGATACTTTCGTTTAATATGCAGTCCATAAGTCGGTACTTACGATGCAAGCGAATATAGTCTCTAAGAATTTCACTTTGTCATCAACTTAAACGAAACTTTAACAATAGGGTAGTTGCCAGGAATTGAAAATTAAAAATCTAATTAGTCCGTCAGTTACGTAATGAAAAAATATTAAACATGTATTTTTTATTTAGCTACAATACTTAGATAATATGGAGTTAAGTTTAGAAGTGGGAGGTCGTTGCGTCACAAAGTGCTACAAAATGTAGCGCATAGTGACGTCACACGATTTTTCAGCTTAATATATCGTCGAAAGTGTTTAATTTTGGAAGAAAACAAATAATACGTGTCTAATGTTTTAAATTAATCTACTAGACGGACATTAAAATATAATTTCGGCAACTACCCTATTATGAATGTCATTATTGAAAAATTCGTTGTTAATTTAGACAAAGTCAAATCCGCAAATTATAGTTACTAATATAATTATTTCAACTTACCGTTACTTTCATAGGTTTTTCGATTATTTGAAGGGAATCCAATAACATTTCGTAAATATCGAAATATTTCTGTCCCGAATATGTATTCCATGTACCATTCATTTCGTTTAATAAATTATTTTTGATCACTTTCAGTCGACAATATAAGAGACTAAATAAAATAATTACTGTTATTCTACCAATATCTCCCATCAACGCAATTAAGAAATTCGTAATGTGCAGGAGAAAATTTTCATAACAATATGTAATAGACAAAATGCAGACTGTAATAGGAGTGATCGATTTAAAAAGAAAGACAAGAACAATATAGAATTTTATCAAATAGTCTAAACGTTTGTATAATCTCCTAGCACCGGGTAAATTGTCAATGTCAGGCATCAACTTGAAGAAAGCGTACACATACTCATCTTTAGTTTGAAATGCTAACATAAATAACACAATGTTGTCGAGAATTACAAGGAGTATTGTAATCTTCTTCGAAATTTAAAAATTTTAATATTAAAATAACAAAGAAAACTAAACAACACAGAAGAGTGGTGATACCCGTAGTCGATAAGCCATTGAAATGTTGACAAAAGCCAAAGACGAATCGAAGAAACTTTAAAATATTTATATCACAAACTAATTCTTCTCCAATCATGGTAACAAAGAAAACCGTACTCCTTTACACTACTGCTATAACTTTCTACGTAAATACTATTTTTGATATAGGCACTACATCAAATAGTACATTGTGTTCACTATTATTAATCTGAGGAATTCCTAGTATAATTGCTTCATTAAAGGTATTCAAGGCTTTATTGATTATATCGTTCTGTGCACGTAGCTTCATTATTTTATATTTGTAGGTAATTGCACCTACCTTAAAGGTATTTAGGTGAGTATTGTTCATTATGTGGGGTCCTAACCTTACCAATTATCATTTTAAACCGTCGCCAGTTCAAATCTTGATCAGTTTTCAACTGCGATTTCCAACTAACCTGTCCAGCGTAAAAAATTACGGCATACTTCCTTTTAGAAGTATACAGAGCGGATATGAATAGGGCCGTCGGTAGAGGGCGCCCTAGACGGACATATAGTGACCAGATTGGCGATATATTAAAGAAGGGCCAAATTAAAAGTACCCTTAACCGACGAGCATGCATGAAAATATTGATGGCTGTTGATGAAGCGAAAGAGGTATGTAGGAACCGTAGTAATTGGCGTTCCCTAGTCTCTGCCTACTCCCATGGGAGACAGGCGTGAAGTTATGTATGTATGTACATCCTTATCTGAAAGAAACCCATAGTCCACCAGTGGAATATTACAGGTACTTAGTGATGATATTGTACTAAGTACCTATATAACTATAGATAACTTTAAACAATTAAAGAATTATTTGAAGTCTCCTAAGCTAGAAGTTGACT
Organism: Spodoptera picta; assembly: GCA_038387885.1. Taxonomy (NCBI): domain Eukaryota; kingdom Metazoa; phylum Arthropoda; class Insecta; order Lepidoptera; family Noctuidae; genus Spodoptera; species Spodoptera picta. The sequence goes on from JAZHFQ010000315.1 coordinate 251,475, forward strand.
ACGCTATAAATACAGTGCAATATATTAAAGTTTCAACTTTACCACCAGCCTATTTAAATCCAGAAATAGATACAGAAATGACCCGAGTAATTATCCTACGAAGCGCATTCATTACAAAATCCATATCATTGATTTGAAATAAAATTTATGGCAAGGACATGGAACATTTTTCATTTATTCTGTTATGGAGTTTCAAGTTGTATTCATTGTTATTTATTAGTGCGCACCTTGCTTTTAATATTTGATATAGTGTGCTTTTGTGAGAAATTTTGGTTCAGTTCACCGTTATATATAGTTATTATCATGTTTGAAAATAAATTCATCATCAATCTAAAATCATTCATATTTATCCGCAGTATTCTAGGATTTCGTCATAAATTTGATGATTATTCCAAGAAGATTTCACTTTCTACCATATATCCTTTAGTTTTTTATTTTTCGTTAAATATTGCAATATTATCTCTTATACACGATTCTTTGGATATTAACACTTTTGCGCACATATTCGATTATTTTATCTTTTTTGTGGTAAATTTTTACGCAAAAGAAGAATATGTCTTTTCTTCCTTAAAGCGGTTGTTTGGTCTGGACTCTTTCCCTGGTGCAGAAAATGTTTACAGAAACATGAATATTTTTCTGCACACGTTTTGGTCTTTAAGCTCAAGTTTGAGAGTAGCGAGCGTATTTGTGTACTGTTATTGGTACAATTGCATGGATAACTTCGTAGGAATATTTTTAAATATGACTTTAATTTATGCCAATGAAGCGGGTCGATTCAGTATCATTCTGATAGCTAGCGGTTTGTATTGCCGGTGTCATGTGTATGTGAAATTGTATGTTCGTAAACGCAACCACGACACAGGAGAAAATCCAAGTGTGGGGCAACGTTTAAAAAAAAAAAAATTATGCTTTAATACTAAAATCTTCAAAACGGCTTTCAATTCGGAATACATGAATAGTAACCGTAATGTATCTGTTATTAAGAATTATATTTACATGTACGAAGCTATTCTTAACATTACCGATGATGTTAATAATCCTATGAAATCTATTGTAAGTTATTTTAATTTGTAACAAATCTGACGGAGTTGTCATAAAATAAAGAATGCGAATATTATTATTATTATTATATTATCTCTAATAGTTAATCATAATAAATCTCTAAAACCTTGCCGTCTTTATATTGAACCTTTACTTACATACATTAAGACAGGTTTAACTACAGAAATATTAAAAATAAATCTATGGGTTTAAAACTTCCACTTTTTTCGAAAATTTTCTTTACAATAGGGTAGATGCCTAATTTTTATTTTAATGTCCGACTGGTAGATCATTTTAAATCATTAGACACGTATTTTTTATATTCTTGCTGAAACGAATACTTTCGACTATATATTGATTTGAAATGTCGCATGACGTCACTTCTATGTACATTTTATACGTAGAAATGACGTTTTAGTCCCCACTCCTAAACTTTGATTCATTTTATCTAAGTATTATTTTATTATACGACAAAATATAAAAATACTTGTCTAATATTTTTTCACTACCTAGCTGACGGACTGATTAGATTTTTCATTTTCATACCCCGTCATCATCCCTATTGCTTAATTTTCAATATTTTTTTCAGATAACCTGTATCATTGGATCAACAATTATACGGTTTGGTGGTCAATTATACGATCATTTATCTAATCTTCGAATTTACGTGAGTTAAGAATTAAAAACAAGATATAACATTTAAAATAAATCTATTTATCTCATATTTTTTTTTCAGGGATGGAATTTCGTTATTTTTTATGGATAGTTGGAATGTCAACAGACCCTTTCCTGTACGTCATAGTTGCTGCAATTATATTCGATTTGACAATCGACAACTTTAATGCTATCAAAATATTATATGTATGGAAAAGAAAATATTATGTACAAGTGAGTGTTGAACATTAATCTATAACAATAATCTATAATATGTTAGAACATTTTATTATAAAGTGCCACTGAATTCAACTATTAGAGAAATTTAGATGTACCCTACAGAGGAAAAAACCACCTGTTGCTGATTACTTCATTCATTAAAATATTAAATAACTTTATTTGACAAAATATAACCAATTTTTTTGTAGTATTTACTAAATATTTTTGTGTTTTTCAGATGAACGTGAATACTCTGAAACTCAAATCTACACAATTTGCAATTACTTCTGGAAAATCCCATTCGCTTTCCTATCTGGCGTGTCGTACCGTTTAGTGTGCATCAGATACTGAGCAGTTTTTCTTTTGCAGTCATTAGCATCATCGCCATGTTGTCTGTCGTTGTTTGTCTAGTTGTTGGTGTTGGTCTGTCTTTGTAGTTGAGTGATAGGTATCGTTTCGTTTGTACTTAAATTAATGTGTTCTCAATAAATATCTCACCTATTAATGATTTTTCTATGATACCTTTTTATCATTTTTATAGCTTTATAACTGCCTTGTTGGCCGAGTGGTCGCAAGTGTGACTGCCGGGCAAAGTAAGAGTGGGTTTTAAAACCAATTCTCAGTAGTAGCACGGAGTCTGGAATTGTGCCCGATATATGGCAATAGGCTCACCCCCTATTACACGGGAATCATAATATAGATAGTGAAAAGGGGGTCTTACATTGTACACCGACATTAAGTGCCGTAATGTCCAAAACTGCCAACCACATCGGGGATAAAAGGCGTGATATTATATAAGCTTTGAGATAACCTAAACCTAGTGTTATTTATAATCTTAACATCTTGTACTGTTAAAGTTATTATTTTATACTACCTATTGTTGTTGCAGAGAACCTAACGGGTAACCGGGGCTCTGGCTCGACGTGCAGGAGAAGGAACGGTGTGGTTTTTAGTCAGTAAGAGTCTGACACTCCCTCCCGTCTCACCCAGGCGGGAGCCGTCATTCGATGATTTCCCCCTTAAAAAATACTACCTATTGTACCTATACCCATTCCCCATTGGTCATTAGCAAAGTCTTACATATCAGATACACATCTTATAATAGAATCAGTCAAATTTCCATTCGATCTATTAACGATACTATTTTGAAACACAGCGCTCTAAATAACACAAGCAAATCTAACTTTATAATTACTCAAGAGCTAGAAATAGCCAGGCCTTCGTATCTAGCAGATGAACAAATCTTTGAAGTTAACTTATTAACAACCACCCACACAGATGCTCAACACCTATAAAAACTTCTGATTATCAAATGAGGCTCACAAATTTTGTAACCTAATCAAATTGAACGAATTGACTCCAAATTTCGCGATTGACCAGCGATTGACTCAATTTTGAGATTCTTGTTATCTGTTTTAAGGTCAATACATAATTTGAATCAAAGTCAAATCATTTATTTCAGTTAATTCATAAATAGACACCTTTTGAAATGTCAAAAATAGAATTCTCTGTCCGTCTGTCTGTCTGTAATTTAAATTTAATGTATGTTGTATTGTAATTTGGGTATAGACTATATAATCGAGTACGGTTCACATACGAATCAATATTATAACGACCTTATTATTTTTAACGGTTTATAACTTCTGAGTAAGATACCCGGTACCTGATATGGCAAGGCATGGCATGGCACGGCATAGCGTAGCGATAGCTTACCATATCATGGCGTAGCATATTACAGCATAGCAAAGCATAGTATAACTAGCATAGCATAGTATAGCGTAGCATGGCATGGCCTGGCATTTTATGACTTTGCATGGCTTGGCATGGTACGGTTTGAGATTGCATGGCATGGCTTTGCATATCTTGGCATGACATAGCATAGAATAGCGCAGCATTTATTAGCATGGCATGGCATGGCGTAACATAACACATTATAGCATAGCATACATTGGCAGTGCATAGCGTAGCATAGCGTAGCATAGCGTAGCATAGCGTAGCATAGCGTAGCATAGCGTAGCATAGCGTAGCATAGCGTAGCATAGCGTAGCATAGCGTAGCATAGCGTAGCATAGCGTAGCATAGCGTAGCATAGCGTAGCATAGCGTAGCATAGCGTAGCATAGCGTAGCATAGCGTAGCATAGCGTAGCATAGCGTAGCATAGCGTAGCATAGCGTAGCATAGCGTAGCATAGCGTAGCATAGCGTAGCATAGCGTAGCATAGCGTAGCATAGCGTAGCATAGCGTAGCATAGCGTAGCATAGTGTAGCATAGCGTAGCATATGCACAGTTTAGCACAGCATAGCATAGGATGGCATAGCATAGCATGACTGGCATAGCAAAGCATAACTGGCATGGCATGGCATGGCATACACGGAAAGGCTTTGCATAACATGGCTTTGCATGGCATGGCATTGCATTACATGTCTTAGCGTGGCATGGCGTTGCATGACCTGGCATGTTATTGAATGGCCTGGCATGACATTGTATGGGCTGGCATGGCATTGTAGGGCTTAGCATGGAATGTAGTTTGCCCGACCCAAGAATCTAACCGGAGACTCTTTGCCCGGCAGTCACTCTGCCAACGACGCAGAAGCAAGAATTATAAATCTTGTAGTGACTTCTTCTCGATCATTTCTGAAGGTCGTGCCCCTGAAAAGCTTTTATTGCTCTCTGTGTTATTTTCCTCCATCTTGTCCTGTTTGCAGACTGTATACAGACTATTTTGATGTTTATTTAAATTTTAAACAGTTTTGCAATTAACATAACATCACGCCTTTTTTAACATAACATCACGCCTTTTTATCCCAGAAGGGTGTCTACCCCTTCTGGGATAAAGGTGCACATTACGGCACTTAATGCCACTGTACAATAACATAACATCACGCCTTTTTTAACATAACATCACGCCTTTTTATCCCAGAAGGGGTAGACAGAGGTGCACATTACGGCACTTAATGCCACTGTACAATGTAACACCCACTTTTCACTATTTATGTTACGAGTCCTATGTAATAGGGGGTGAGCCTATTGCCATATACCGGGCACATTTCCAGACTCCGTGCTACTACTGAGATTTTTAAAAACCCAATAATACTTTGCCCGACCCGGGGATCGAACCCGAGACCCCTTGCCCGGCAGTCGCACTTGCGACCACTCGACCAACGAAGCAGTTTTGCAATTAATTGTGTCAAATAATGGAATTGAAATGATTTTCTTCTTATGACTTAAATCCAATTGACTTTACAGTAATAACAGGTATACCTGTATATGGGGTCTAAACTACCCATTAGACAATACAAAACCCAGTTTAACGTTTGAGAGAACCCTATTGAAATGAGCGTCATTGTTACAAGGAGTATTGATTTCAGCCTATTCGGTAACCCTGTCAACGCTAACAATATCGTATGGGTAGTTTGTACCCTCAAGAAGGTTTACAAAGGGTTAATTACTTGTAACGATAACTGCTATCGTGTCGATGGGGATCCGAAAGTGGTTGTTTATTTAATCTTGTGTACGGTTGGGCAATGTGTTATTGCGGTTTTGATATGGAATGAGTTTCTTACTGGCTATTGAAAATAATTATAATCTTACAATAAACAATCTTAAATGGGAAGAAATAAGTAACTTAACTTCCATATCACTTCCACGGAAACCTTCTGATAAACCAATAACTTAGACATATTGATCAACTTCTTTCATTAGCTAAATGATTAAAACTTAGCTTACGTATTGGAAATATAATATTATTCGAATAATTCCTACCAACAAAGATCTTTAGATTCTATTGTTTGGGGTACGCTTAATTTAAACACCTGCTTCAAGACGCCAAAACAAAAGCCTGGTCAGCCTAAAGTAAAATAAACCTACGTACTAAAAGGGTAAAGTCGATAATTGTTTGTGAAATTACAATGTTTCATTGATGTTTGTATTTGAAGATGGTAGACGAATTTCTTCACACAATATATTGTGAGTAGATGTTTAATATGTAGAAAATCACTCTGTAACTCTGTTAATGACAGTATTTGTTGTGTATCATGTCTAATGAGATACTTCTGTCATGAGCAAATATCTTGGTAACTAGTCATGATATAATTTACCAATGTGTTCCAAACAATTTTCCTTATAATAGGTCCAAAGCACACGGCGTATTTTACACGCGCGAGCAACGCACGAATGAGGGTCGCGCGTCCTCGGCGTAAGCGCTGGTTCTTGCGGTTGCATTGATGACGTCTGAAGCGTGAATAGCGCATTTTCAATTGTTTTTTTGTTTGTTACGAGTGGACAATTTTTTTAAGGGAGTAAAATCATCAAATGACTGCTCCCGCCTGGCTGAGGCGGGAGGGAGTGTCAGACTCTTACTGACTAAAAACCACCCCGTTCCTTCTCCGACACATCGAGCCGGATCCCCGGTAACCCATTAGGTTCTCCGTGACTTATAGATGCAATAGAGGCGCGTTTTGCGGTCGCTTTGTTGGCTTGCACGTTTAGTACGTGCATAAAAATACGCCGTGTACTATGGGCTGTAAATGACGTTATTATAATTCATGTAAAGTTATGCCATATATTTATGTGTTGTCGTCGTAACCATTCCTAGCTGGTACCTCCAAGCTCCAACTACGATCATGTCAAATTCAATGCATTATACCTCTATATCACCATCAGAATGTATATCTCTTTGCACTAATTTTTATCTAGATCCGTTTAGCCGGTATGATGATTGAACCATACACATGCTAAAATTTATATTGTGACTACAAACGTATTTGACCTCGAATATATTACAAAGAACATTAATGAAGCATTGACAGATTACATCAATTTATTTTTTTCCTGATTCAAAGAGAAAATTGGATTCATTGTATTGGACATGGAGATTGTATTACGCTTGGTATTATATAATAAATTATGGGCAATAAAGACATTTTTGTTTAACCTTGTGTTGCTAAGTACTGGGGTTCATGTGAGAGAATTTGGAGGTTAATGGTATGGTTTGTATCGCGATAACAGATTGTGTAAGTGTACATACAACAATCATAGACTCGAACGTCACAGGTAATAAAAAATAGAGAGGGAAATAGACAGAGGAAGAGGTAGATATAGAGAAGGAGTTCCTACTTAAGAATTTATCTTTGTAAACATTTTCCAATTTTAAAACATTTTCATTTGTCTTAGATTAAACCCCATCTTTTGGAAAGGTGCAGAATCGCATATTGTGCCTAGTTATTCGGATGCCCAAATTATATGGAAGTCATAACATGAATTCAAGTTTATCACTCGAATATTTAGGAGGCCTTATAAATCGCTCCCTCTTGCCTAAAAACCATAATTTAATCTCACTAACATTTGGTATTTTGTCTGAACCGTGAACAAGTAATTTGTTAACACTCACAGCCACAATAGCGGTTCAGCAAACGGTAAACATCTTTAAAGTAGATTTATCGTGCTCATAAAATAGAAAAATGGCCTCCATGCTAGGCGTCATCTTAACTTTTACGATCCTTTACGACTTTACGAGCGACACGTAACTGATTTTATTTAGCGTTTGTTTTTATAAATTTTTGAACATCTTGTCTGTTCATTAGAGAAAATCTTTTGATAGAATTCTTGTTTCTATGAGAATTTTCGTAAATCTTCTTCTAGAACTTTTATGGGTCCATCTATTTAGACATATATTTCAAAACTGCCTCGTTGGCCGACTGGTCGCAAGGGCGATTGCCGGACGAGTATTACTGGGTTTTAAAAAAATCTCAGTAGTAGCACGGAGTCTGGAAATGTGCCCGGTATATTACCCCATGTAAAAGGGAGTGAGCCTATTGCCACTCACTATTGTTACGTCTCTGTGCACCTCTGCCTACCCCTTCGGGGATAAAAGGCGTGATGTAATGTTATGTATATGCTACCTGTAATTCTAACAAAAAGTGTCCTGAGAAAATAACCAATACGGCTAATACCAAAATCTCGTTCCATGCAAAGACTATTCTAAATCATAAATAACAATAGCATTTCGATAAACTGAACAATCAAATCCGAATACATCTAATAATTCGCCGTTAAGGCCACTAAACTAACAAAGTAATCAGAACTAATGGATCTGACAAATTATATGTAATAATATCTAAGTTTCCACGTGTACAAGGCTCTGTCTTTTCATTACTATAATTGTATATCAAGGTCATTAAACTCCTCATTTCCAAAATTATTGTATCCATAGCTTCATTATCTATGTAAGTCTAGGTTTCATTATCCACATCTATATTAAGACCTAATTTAGGAAACCAATCAATATTAGTACTTCAATTTTTAATCTTATTTGGTATATGTACCTCTAGATCTAGTTTCTTATTGTTTCATATTCGACTGTATATAGGAATAGCCTTAGTTAAGGAATTAAATACAGTGCAACCTGGTTAAGTGAGACACCAAGGGACCTGCAATGCGGTTTCACTTATAATAGAGGTTTTCCACGTACCCAGTGTCTAAGATATACAGGTACAAATAAATATCTGTCTCATTTACAGAGGGTTCTATTAATAGAGGTGGACTTGGAATTACGTATGGAATTTGTGGGTAGAATAAGAATGAGTAAACAAACAATGTTATCTCAGTTACAGAGGTTTATGCATATGTCGGAAGGATGGTGTGGGCGATGTCAAGCGAGAACTCTCTTCGTCATATATATCGGTAGAGGTATGTTTATGCAGTAATAAAACAATTAAATCTTCGTAATTAAAGTAACGTTTACTTTCGACAGTGCACAATAAAATTACTCAGCGATTGCGTAACGTGTGAACTGGGCAACGATTGACGAACGACTCCCCGAGCTTGCGCTGGCGCTGCTTTATATATCACTCGGTGGTGGGGTTGAAGTGACGTCGGCTAGTTGTTTGTTCACTGCTTGCCCATTACATTCGCAGTTTACAAAATAATGACGGCGGCGCCGTCACATATAAAATTCACTCGCTATCTCAGTTATAGAGGTAACTAGAGGTATGATGATAAATCGAAAGAACAAATCCCAGATATAGGGTTTACCTCGTCCCAGTAACAGAGGTAATTCAGTGCCAAAGTGTTGGTACCTTTGCATGAGTTCCAGTGATGGAGGTTTCTCACTTATCCAAGTCCCACTTAACCAAGTTTCACTGTATTATTATCATTTTTAAAAGTATTTTCACAATATCTGTGTGGATTTTCGCAACATAAGACTGCCTCATTGGCCGAGTGGTCGCAAGTGCGACTCGGCAAGGGGTCTCGGGATCGATTCCCGGGTCGGGCAAAGTATTAATAGGTTTTTAAAAATACTCAGTTGTGGCACGGAGTCTGGAATTGTGCCCGGTATATAGCAATAGGCTCACCTCCTATTACATGGGACTCATAACATAAATAGTGGAAAGTGGGTGTTACATTTAACAGTGGCGTTAAGTGCCGTAATGTGCACCTCTGCCTACCCCTTCGGGGATAAAAGGCGGGATAAAGGGAAAATAACCTTGGTTGTATCCTATAGTCACTAACATTTTATTATGACAGCCAAAATTCAAATTATCAGTGCATCTATTACTTAAGCACCGGTTTGTGTTTAATATTATGTATGTTTCTGAAAATAAAGTCAATTTCATTACGTCGCATTCAGAAATGCTTGAATTATCGATTTTGTAATAACATTGTTCAGTGGTAGCCAGTTAAGATACAGTCACTGTATTCAGTAGTAGCATTCTGTGACTTGAAATATGACTTTTAATTTGATTTAAAATGATCAGTAACGCAGTTTGTAATATCTACAATATTATGTATATTCGTTTCTTCTTTGGCTTTCGACAAAACATCCCTGCTTCCAAAATTCTACATTTCTTCTCTTTTTTCGTCCCTCTAACAATAATTGCTAATATGATTTTCATGTCATCTATATATGACAATTTGACTTTAAAATTGCAGGCATATTCAAGTATTTTCGACTATATTGTACCACTTGTCGTATCATTCCATACTAAAGACGAATACGTTTATTTGTCCTATAGATTTATCCATGGCCTTGACAACTTGCCTAGCGCAAAAAAAGTATACAAATACTTCAATCGTTTCATGAAAATTTCTTTCTTTTATTATGCAACTGTTAAGATGTTTAATTACTTGGCGTTTTGTTCCGAAGTTCCTTCAGTGTGTTGGTCTTTAAGGTTATCATTCATTACCTTTGTAAATTTTGTATGTTTTCTCGCTTGTGATATGGGTAGGTTTTCAATTATTATGGTTTTTGGCATTTTTTATTGTCGAACTAAGATAATGAGAACGAATTTGGAATCTGATCTTAATAACGGTACTTGGGACAAATACTCTGTGATGAAATATATCAATATTTATGAAATCCTTGCTGATATTTTGGAAGTAGTCGAGCCTGTCAAAATTGTTGTAAGGAATAATTTGTTTATTATGATTATAACATTTATTTTTTTGTGGTTAATATAAATGCTATGTTTGTTTTATTTTTATTATGACAACAATGTCTTGCGCTCATTGTTTTTTCGTATCAGAAGCTGGTGACCAAGAATGAGACAATTTTTAAATTTTATTTTATTTGATATTTTTTAGATGGTGGGTTGCATACTAAGCGCATCAGTAAGGTTTCCGTTTAATCTATATGGCCAACTTTCTGCTATAAGAGAAGAGATAAACTCTTTATATAAATCCTACTTACATAAAATTATAAACGCGAAAGTTCATTTTTTTATGTTCGTTACTCCATCACGTCCAATCGGTTGAAGGCATCGGGATGAAATTTAGAACAGAAGTTATATTCGTAGGAGAAACCGCTGATAGACGCTAGTAATAAATTGTAATTAATATTCTTTCTCCTAGCTGTTCTAATGTTTTGGTGTTGGCACTGAGTCCAAATCATAATCATTAATTTATTTCAATTAGACCAGAAAAATACTTTTGAACGTCAACAAAAATTTTTAAAGTGAAGCTATTTGCGATGTGAAGCTACTTGAGGCTTACTCTTGAATCCAATTTCGATCGATCGACATTGATATTGCAAAATTTCGTACTCTTGAGTTGCAACACTAGCACCCATTGCATCCGTATTGCGTGGATATCAAATGAACTAAATGGTATTGAGTTTGGCTTTATATTCCGTACTCTGAATGCTATTGTTACAGCTACGATTGTGGTTGTTTAGTGTTGACATTGAATAATTATTGAGATTTTATTGGATTGAAATTGCATTGACATTGTAATTGGTTTCAAGAGTAAGCACCAAGGTTTGACTGTATATTTCATAATGCAGATTAAAGTGTTCACTACTAATTTTTTGATCACTTTGACTGGATTTTAGTGTTACGTTGTTCTCGCACAATCCAAACAGCAAAACTATGTAACTAGTAAATTGTATTGTGAACTTGATTGAAAAAGAGTAACCTATGGAGTTTCATGCTCGTTCTTCTCCATAGGAATCTACGCCTTGGAATGAGCAAATAGCTTCACTTTCAATTTTTTTTTGTTGACGTTCAAAAGTGCCATTCTGGCCTAATTGAAATAAATGATTTTGACTTTTTTTTACTTTTAGGGGCCTGTGGTTATAACCTTAGTTTGGCTTTTTGAATATATCAGCGATCCCGTTATAAGTACTGTTGGAACTGCAATCGTATTGGACCTTATCAATGATAATGTAAATTATGTTAAATTGAGGTTCATTGAAAAAAAGATTTTTTGCGTTGGTGAGTGAGACTCTAGTTTATTTTTTTTATTCGTGATTTTGGTATTGTTTTAATAAATCTTGCTGTCAATTGAATCTATACATCTATATACATCAATAAAATTGGAGTGTCAGTTTGTAATATTGAAATTAACGTTTTTTACTACATGCATATGAATGTACCACGACACCTATACCAAAATAATACTTTTTAAACTTTTTGTCTATCTATTTGTACTAGCTAATCTCTAAAATAGCTAGACCAATTTTGACGGCACTTTTACTGGCAGGTAACTGTTGTACTAAAGAGTAACATATGCTATTTTTATTCTGGAAAATTGAAACAAAATAAAAGTCATATCCTAAAATTCATATTTTACGCGGACGAAGTAGCTGGAGACAGCTAGTATATAATAATAATCAAGAATGTTTCTTTGAATACATACAATACACATATTAAGAATTTAAGTACTTTGAACTGATACACGTTGGAAAGTTATGGCGTTCCTCAGGGCGTCATACTTGGACCTACTCAATTTTTTGGTCTAATTTCAGATGAGCGTCAACAAACTGAGATAGACCGATTACTGCTTCTGATAGAAAATCGGCCACTACGTTTCTTTATATTACCTAACATACCATTGACCTTTAAACTCTTTCTAGTAGCATTTTCTTTCTTTGTCGTCAATATCATTGCTATCTTGCAAGTAAAGAATTTTTATTCTTAAAATAATAATAATTTTTTGGATTGGTTTGAAGTGTTGTTGTGAGATAGTCGCAGTGTTTTAATTATACGTGAGGATTGTGTATTATATATTTTAGTTGTATAATTATATTGTGTTGTATAATTTTATTCAGAGTGTGTAATTTTTATGTTGTAATATGTGTTTTAAAGTGTGTATAATATAAAGTGTTTTAATAATGGTATCCAATAAAGATAGAATTCAAAGTTTGGTCGTAGAACTAATCTGTCTTTTGATTTCGAAACATAGTACTCAGCAGTTATAATTGCAACCAATAAAACAGTAAATCTCAAGCAAGTCTTCAAAGTTTATCTATGAAAATAATTACTGCGCTCTAAAATATAAACAACACTAAATACAAACAACTTAAAACTCATAAACTTGATCATTTTGATTATCATTTTGATTAATTAAGTTAATCATCAATTTTGATTAACTTAATTAATGCACGCAATAAACTCCTATGTCCAACTAAAACTAATTCACAACATATATACATTTCTAAACTCTGAACTAAGCCTAGAAAATCCAGGAAAATTAAACTATTATAGCGCAGAGAAATGAGTAGTGACACCCGTCTATTATCCACACTATAACTGGAAACTTTGTCAAAGTTCTGACAAAATGACATGTCATCCATGCTCAATTAAATCTACAGTTCTCATAGGAAAAATTACAGGATTGTCGACTTTATAGTTAGGGAGGTAAGAGGCAGCAGTGTGTTGTGCAGCTGTTAAATAAGTTGGTGAATCGTAGAGCCTAGAACGCTTTACAACGCAGACAGTGTACGCTTTTTGCGACACATTGCTGTGAAAAATGGTTAGCTTGATGATTTACATTTTTTGAAGAACTATTTTTGCATACAAATTACTGTAAATAGCAAAATATGGCTTCGTTATCATTATTGAACTATAAGTTTCGTTAAAACATGTCCTATGCTTATTAATGTTATAATGTTCAGGGTTATTAGAAAACACTTCTTCCCGATTTGAAATAAGTATATTCTTTAGTATTATTTTTATACAACTAGATATTGGTTGTACAAATAGGTGAGGTAAAGGTATTGTTACACATGCTCTCAAATAGCATGCTACATGGCGTGCTATTGAGCATGCTATTTTTTTTAAATCGAACGCTTGTAGAGTTGCTGTCATGGACTTTTTTTTAAGGGGGAAAAATCTAAATGACTGCTCTCGCCAGGGTGAGGTGGGAGGGAGTGTCAGTCTCTTACTGGCTAAAAACCACCCCGTAACTTCTCCTGCACGTCGAGCCGGAGCCCCGGTAACCCGTTAGGTTCTCCGCGACTCCGAATCTGCATCGGCCCTGTTGGGCCCCATCCGTGGTGGTCTGATGGCTCTTTGAGGCCCGCGCAATCATGTACATTAGCTGCTAATTTTGAGCAACATTCTGACACATGCTACTACGTGGCAAGTGCTTACTTTCATGATTGAAATTAACACTTAACTTACCTACCATCATAATAAAATGTCAACATCTTTCATTCCCCAGAACAGTATGTAAGAATGAAACTTTTTAAATGTCATGTAACTTACGGCTGCTTTACTCACGTTGAATAACTAACGGCGTGTGAGGCGATCGCATGATCAAACTCCTTTGAGTTAGTATTAACTAGTAGCCATTTGTTCCTCGGTGTTGAATACAAAGGCATTTGTTTGTTGTTCGATTTGTAGTTATTGAATACTAGGTTTACTGTGCCTTGTTTCTTCATCTGTGTAAATTGTAATGTGTAATATGTGCAATATGTAGATTTCACTTCTTTTATTATGGGATAAATCGGTAAACGAGCAGACGGATCAACTGATAGTAGTAAGCAATTGGCATTTACCTGGAACACTAGAGGCGTTACAAGTGCGTTACTGGCCTTTTGGTGATTAGGAATTTGTGGGTTTTTGGGGATTTGGGGATTTGGGAGATGGGGCAGGGGATAATTGGGGCTTACTGTAACCTCACTGATTCGACGAAACGTAACGCATGCGTTGTTTCCCGTCGGTTTCCTGTGAGATCGTGGTATCAATCCGGTCGAACCAGCCCCCATTTGTGCCGAAGCATGGCTGTACCACATTTTAGAAAATTTTGTCAAAGTTCTGACAGACTGCTGCGTTGGCAGAGTGATCGCAAGTGCGATTGCCGGGCAGTCTTAGGTTCGATTCCCAGGTCGGGCAAAGTATTACTGGGTTGAAAAAAATTCCAGTAGCACGGAGTCTGGAATTGTGCCCGGTATATGGCAATAGACTCATCCCTATTACATGGGATTTATAATATGAATAGTGAAAAGTGAGTGTTACGTTGTGCAGTGACTTTAAGTGCCGTGATGTGCACCTTTGCTTATCTTTTCGGGTATTTTAGTCCCTAAGCGACAACTTACATACTTTAACACTTCTCACTTCTACTACAAGCTACAAGATACAGAAGATCAGTATAAACTCTCACGACGACGTGACTCGGCGCTAATCAAGGAGCCGTCTCAAGGAACTTAATTAATGACCTCTCAGCTTCTAATTGTGTAAGAAGTTCATTGTTTCCAGAACTTTCCAGAACAAACAAGAATCGACCTCAATCTGATTTGTTTTATGATGTTTATGTATCGTATTGAAATTGTTTTATGAAGAAATTGAGACAAAAAAGGGGCGAAATTAAATAAACATTTCTATGTTGGAAGAATAGTAGCAGCAACAAATACTTAGCAGTATCATTGCCGAACATAGAGGTAGGTTTTATTCCGAAGCCATATAAAGTATTTTATTATGTCAGAAATTCACAATAGCATTGTCTGATAATATTCAGTTTTAAATAAAAGATTCTAATGATTTTCACAACTCTTTCGATCTAGCTGAGGAGACATTGGGTGCGACAATAAATAAATATCTAAAGTAGTAAATAGCAACGATGTGGGATCCCGGTAGTACCCAAGTACTACAATAATCGTTTGCATCATATGTGGCATGTCACAGTTATGTACTCTAAAATAGCATGCTAAAAAGCGTTCTATTAAACATACTCAAAAATGTTCAAACATCGAACGTCTAGCGTCTGTCGATTCGCAAAATACATGCGAAAATAGCATGCTTATTTGAGCAACGTGACATGCTACAAAATAGCATGCTACTAAGTTACAAGTGTTCAATTGAAGCATGCTTTCGTGCTTCAAATTAGCATGTGTGTTTCACACATAAGGTACTGTTGTACCTTATCTCAAGAAAAATATAACTACAAAATTAACCTAATCTTCAGTAGGCTAGACAAAATGAATCTCTCAAAGTAAATTACATCCTTAGTTCAAGGATAGGACCTAAAATCAACGTGATAGATCACCATTTAAATCCTTACAATGTAGTCTAAGATAGTATAAAGGACATTTAATAAAGCACCTAAAGGTCTTAATGTTAGGGTCCGTTTGTGAGTGGTGAAGGTTAATAATTGACATCCTGTTATCCTACAGAAGCTTGTTGTTTTGGTAAATTGGTCTGAAATCCCATTTTTATTCTTAGAGTTTGCTCTTATTGGTGTAATGATTACCCAAAGTTTGGTTTGATAGAATACAAAGTGAAAGGTTACCTATTTCCATTATCCATAATACATACTAAATTAGTAGAGGTGAACCTATTAATTAATATAAAATATAAAAATCGATGAATCTGTACAAATCACATCAGTAACTTATAAGTGGCCACTGTTGACCAAAAACCTTTTCTCGCACGGAAAAGGTTTGAGTAATCACAACGTTCGTGCAATACGGGTTGGCATTTTCGAACTTAAAATTAGAAGAATAGAGTAGAAGAAAAAAAGAAGAATTAGTTGCTTCCCTTCGCGTTTGTCAGTGGTGTCTAAATAATCTTAGAAAGTACATTAAAAACTCGGAAAATGTCACATTGGTACTAGCCGTTGGTAGGTTTCACCCTAATGCATGAGAAGTAGCGTCCTAAATCTCCAAGTCACCACGATTCTGTTTAACTAAATTTAAAATACGAGCTACAAGATTCAGTTCCATATTTTATAAAAATATTTATGCAAGAGTAAAAGTATTCTACATCATGCAGAGATGATTCGTCGCGTCTCGTTATGATCCTGTGTTTGTATGTCATTACGCTCGCTAACAAGAACTGTACGATGTTTCAAGGTAGTTATATGGATCCTTAGTGATTTAGTTAAGCTATAATATGTACCTCAATATTAATATAGATCTCTGAAATTTAGTGATGCCTAAAATGTGTCAGTGATTTTAAAAGGAATGTAATGGGGATGATGACAGGGTATGAAAATTAAAAATCTAATTAGTCCGTCAGTTAGGTAATATAACGAATCAAAGTTTAGGAGTGGGAGCTAAAACGTCATTTCTATGTATAAAATAAGTACATAGAAGTGACGTCACGTGACATTTCAAATAAATATATCGTCGAAAGTATTCGTTTGTAAAAAAAATTAAATAAAAATCACGTGTGTAATGTTCTAAAAGAATCTACCTGACGGACATTAAAATGAAAAATTAGTCATCTACCCTATTCTCGTGTCGAACAAAAATTCTCGATATTAGTCTAAATCTAGACAAAGTCGTGCAAAGTCTAAGGTTCCTTACTATGATTTATTTATTATTATAGTAAATGTTGTGTGTTCTTGCCTTATGATTATACCTAATTAGATGATGAAAATTTCTGCATTCTAGTCTTACCCAGAGGTTCTTAAATAGGGGCCTAAAAATGGTTCCAGTAAAGGATGGTACAGTAGTGTTTGCTTCACGCTCGATTTGGCGAGGGCACTGCCGTGCTCCGCGTCGCCCATGGACACCTGGAACACCGGAGGCGTTACAAGTGCGTTACCGGCCTTTTGGGGATTAGGAGTTCGAGGATTGATCGTTGGGGATTCAGGAATTAGGAAGATTGGGGAAGGGGAACGTAATTGGGCCTCCGGTAACCTCACTCACACGACGAAACACATCGCAAGCGTTGCTTCACATCGGTTTTCTGTGAGGCCGTGGTATCACTCCGGTCGAGTCGGCCCATTCGTTTGCGTTAAGTGAGTTCTGTTAAAACAAGTCGTGACGGCATGCTTTGTTTGTTCGAGCTACGTGTAGTCAAATTGATTTATACTACCTCTATAGTAAGAGGAATAAATTCATCCCTTTTAGCAGGAATACATATTTTGTTTTACACAATGCGTTATTATAAGATAATGTTCCTCGGAGTCGAAACAAATTTGACTACAAGGAAACGTAATGTTTGTAGGCAGACATTTTTCTTTGCCGTGTACTGTCGAGAAAAGAAATGTTTGTGCAAAATTCAATTCGAAATGATATTAATTTGTATTGTAGGTTATATGAAAACTATTTGTTGTTGTGTTTCTTGGTGATTATAAGTAAAACGTATAAATCTCCTTCTGTTTTTATCGTGGTAATAATAGGTATTATGACGCAGTAGTTATCAGCAGAAGACAAAATTAAATTGTATTTACATTATATAATATCACGCCGTGCCGTTCACAATACGGCACTTAATTCCACTGTACAACAACATAAAATAATATGCCTTTTATTCCCGAAGGGGTAAGCAGAGGTGCACATTATGCCACTGTAAAATATAACACCCACTTTTCACTATTTATGTTATGAGTCCCATGTAATAGGGGGTGAGTCTAATGCCATATACCGGACACGATTCCAGACTCCGTGCTACTGCTGTTTTTCGTTTTTAACCCAGTAACAACTTTGCGCGACCCGGGAATCGAACCGGAGACCCCTAGCTCGGCAGTCGCACTTGCGACCACACGGCTAACGAGACAGGCAGCATTTAAATGTGTGTATATGGAGTCTTTGGGGTCGCATTATTCACATAAGGCTAACAATATTACAATCGAAAACTTTATTCCGTTCTTGATACCCAATTTTATGTTACGCTAACAACATTCACACCGTCCAAATTACCTGGAAATCTGAACGAAATCACACAAAATTTTCCATATTTCATGGTCCATGAAACCAGCTAGGCTTTACGTCCTACGGTACAGGACACGAAATTGGTGGATACGTTTCGATCTAATCATTGCCGCAACCGCGTTCTCATTTCCGCGACAATGGTTTACACATTCTGTCCTCTCTCGTAGGACTAGTAATCGGTTGGTGGACAATCGATTAAGTGATGTCGATACTTAAACGATTTTTGGTAATCGATTAGAATGATTATTGTTTCTTTCCACAGTTGATCTGTGTAGATGCATTATGTCATAAAATTAGTTTACGAATGATTATTCAGATATTTAATTAATTATACTGATTATGAATTCTGTGATAGTTTATGAATTATTAATTTGCAAGGCAAGGGGTCTCGGGTTCGATTCCCGGGTCGGGCAAAGTAATACATGTTTTTTAAAAAAATCTCAGTAGTAACACGGAGTCTGGAAATGTGCCCTTTATATGGCAATAGGCTCACCCCCTTTTACATAGGACTCGTATTATAATGGTGAAAAGTGGGTGTTACATTGTACAGTAGCATTAAGTGCCGTACTGTGCACTTCTGCCTATCCCTTCGGGGATAATAGGCCTGAAATTATATTATGTAAAAACTTCAATTAATAATGCGTGTCCACACAAGAGGTTTAACGAAAGAATACATTTTTACAATTCATTATTTAACAACAATATCAAAATATGAAATTACTGCAAAAGCCGTTTCTCTGAATAACTACATTTTATTTAAAATGCAGTTTTTTTTTCGACGAAACACTACAGCTGAATAATTACCATCGAACTAGTGGTTCCTTAGAATTTCATATATTATGCGAATAGGATGCAAAGACTTTTCTATTCGTCTGTACAACGGGAACGAAATGATATACGATTATATTGTATCCCTATTTCGTGAGCTTATTGGTGAATACAAGTAAAAGTGGGCCATAGACGCAGCGGATTAGACAGTAAAAAGAAAATATGCGAAAAGACTTTACATTATAATATCATCATCTTCATTATCAAAGTGTGGGAAAGCCACGCTTCGGCACGAACTTCCGGCTCGACCGCAGTAATACCATGGCCTCACAAAAAACTGACGTGAAGCAACGGTTGCGCTATGTTTTGTCGAGTGAATGAGGTTACTGGAGGCCTAATTACGCGATACATGGCTTCGGTTCTCCGCGCTATTTGTCCTAATATCACGGCAAGGTTTTGTTTTTGAGTACCCTATTCATACTCCTGTACTTCGAACCGTAGCCCCGGCAACCCGTTAAGCCATCCGCGGCTCCGTATCAGCATCAACCCTATTGAGCCCCATCTGTGGTGGTCTGATGGCGCCTTGAACGATGCGTCGCGATCCGCGCGCGTGTCAGGTTCTAAGGCATTAGTACAAGTCTGTTTCACGTTTAAGGTAATCGAAACGGCACTCTGATTGGCCGGCGCCAATGAAGCAACCAATCACAGCACCGATCGCGTACTCGTTACGATTACTTTAAACGTAGCACAAACTCGTACTAAGGCCTCTGGTCGGACGGTGAGTTACCGTGCTCACCGTTTGCAGGCCCGTGTTTTACTGTGCCCGGAGATCATCTCGGGATCCCCGACGCCCAGAGTGTCTCTAGCGACGCCTGCGGCGTCAGGAAGTTCGTTACCTCGCGCCAACCTCCTCCTTAGCTAGCATGACTGCTTTGCAGAAGGAGGAGACGGCATCCCAATCCCCATTGCTCCGTACCATGGTCTTAACTAGAGCCGGACGCGAGAGGTTGCCGTCTCCGATCACATCCTTAAGGACACGACGGTGCTTAGCTCACGCAGGCCACAACGCCAACGTATGGTCCACCGTACCACTGTATGCTCCACCGTGTGAAAAGACCCTGTGATAGGCAGTAGTTGCGATTTGCAACTACTGAAACACCAGCGAGGCAGTCAAATAAAAATAAATTGAAGACATCTGCAACTTAACGATCAACGCTAATTTATTTATTTATTTTATTTAATAATTTATGTACACACAAACAGCACAGAGGATTATAAAATAAGAGTAGGTACATAGGTGCTACTTATTCTTAGAAAAGAGAGGGGGACTTCTGGGCCCAGCAGTTAACTACGTGAAATATGTCTCAAACAAACCGGTACATTTTTCTAAAGAAAATTACAAAATATGGTACCAGGATTCTACCCAGGAAGCGAGAAAACTTAAATTAAGATAATAAGACTAAATAATCGATTAAATAAGCCCTAGTAATCGATTATTACTGTTGCATAATGATAAGTATGTAGTAACGTTTTTAGAAATAAGATGTCTTCCTACAAAAGTAATGTAGAGGTCCTTTCGCCTGCGATACAGGATTGTCCTAGTGCAGGCATCTAACTTTATGAGATCAATTTTACTTACTTGAAACATATTTTGTATTTTGCATTTTTGAATTATGAATAAATTTTATTATTATTATTATATATGTCTTTACCATTCACGGGACCACAGGGTCCCGGTCATTTGGGAGGCGTACGAGGGGCCGAAGCCAACTGCGCAGAGGCCCTTTAGACAACTTTAATATAAATGTAATGGACACACAAACCGGCGACTATCCCTGTATGCACTATGGAAATGAACCCAAGGACAGTCCCCGGTTAGTGTAGAACTATTGTGAATAATGGAATAAAAAGGTAGGGCTATGGATGGGTTGCTGTGGACTGGTAAAT
Source organism: Spodoptera picta (assembly GCA_038387885.1). Classification (NCBI taxonomy): domain Eukaryota; kingdom Metazoa; phylum Arthropoda; class Insecta; order Lepidoptera; family Noctuidae; genus Spodoptera; species Spodoptera picta. The sequence goes on from JAZHFQ010000315.1 coordinate 272,480, forward strand.
TGGGAACTATGGATGACTATGACACCTGCCGAAACAATGTAATTATTACACGTAAAAATGGCAGGCGGAGACTCGCCAACTCACCGACCGGGCCCCGGGAATGGTTGCTAGATATAGCAACAAAGGGGCAACGAGAATGTGAGTGGCTGAAGGGTAAAGAACTACCACCGCTTTCTACTCAGATCATCTGCTCCAGCCGAAGCCTCCTGCATCCCTGGCCCACTCGCGACTTACGAATAGTTTCTTACCCTCCGAGCAGGATCACTGCTCTCGCGACTCCACTCTGGACGGCCAATGAAGGCAAGCCAGAGGTGGGAGACCTGTTCCTTGTCATCGTTCACTCCAGCCAGCCAATTAAGGCAAGCCGGAGAAGAAGGAACGGTGACTTCTCCCTGGAGCACTCGGGATGATGGTAGCCCGCGGGATCGCTAATGCCCGTCACCTCGCCTCAAGGTGCCCTGCGGGCTTATTATTATTATTATTAATAAATCGCCAAAATCTGAGAATATTTGGCTGATCTTTTTTTGTTGTGTTTGTTATTGTCAAGAGCGCTTGCTCGCTTGATTGCGCGTACGAAATTGCGGGTAGAAGCTAATATGTATATGAATATTAATTCATTAAGGTTTCGTGAAATCGATTTAATCGATTAAAGTGTTTTTTTTTGACAACCCTTGCGTTTGATTGATAATGACAGATGTACTTGTTTGTTTACTTTCATTCTGAGTGCGCACGTATTTTCCTTGTTTTATTGTTTAAACTCACGACCTCGGCTTTGCATATTATAACGGACTATTCGACGGATCTTGCTACTCTGAATTACCTGACTTTCTATTTTGGACAACTGTTACACCTATCGATTGGATGTCGACGACATGGATTGCTGTATAAATTGTACGATTGCGATTGGTCGCAGTAATCCTATTGGGAGAAAAGTCTTGGAGAATGAGGCGATTTTAACAGTTATTCGTCAGTGGCGAAGTGAGTGATTCAAAAGTATTTCAGAAATTACACAAAAAATCACAATGTTATACTACCTCTATAACCTAACTTTTGCTATAATTCAGATAACTTGGTTTCTTGGAAGTCAAATTTCACCAAATTCTCAGTTAAGCCTTGACATTATATCCTCTTACATATAAGGCTAATTTCATTTAGTTAACACCTTCTCCTTTCTTCCAGTAGACCTGAGACAGGAAATGAAATTAAAACATAAGACAGTGTGTAACATAAACTAAAACAAAATAATAACTAGAGGTATATTATAAATAAATCTATATCTATACTAATATTAGAGGTATAAAGAGGAATGATTTGTACCTATTTTTGTATGTTTGTATTTTTGTAATGAATAGGCTCAAAAAGTACTGGACCGATTTAAATAATTCTTTCACCAATAGAATGCTACATTCTTGCAATTTGACATAGGCTACATTTCATTTTGAAAAAAATTAGGAATCTTGGTAAAATTTGAACAATGTAACCGAAGATGTAGAAAAATGAGTCTTAAAATGTCTTTCGTCGAATGCACTGCCGAAACTATTAGCGATAGAAGAAAATAATGTACAACAATATTGAAGAACATCATAATGCCTACAAAAAACTCCGCGGCAGCATATGTCCAACTATTGTAGTTATGTCACTACAACAATCCAAATTTCCAAAAATAAATAATTGTCTACCCTGTGCGAAGCCGGGACGGGCTGCTAGTATAGGTAATATAAATATAAATACTCAATACATAATTTTATTTTATTTTCGATTCTCGCTTGTTTCAAAGCTCGAAGCTAGGTTTATTCAGATTAATGACAATGTTGAAAATATCTTGCAAGTAATAATATGGTTACAATGATTCCGCATTATTTACATATTCCCTTAGTATTTATTGTAACTTTGTTATCTTTGTGCATTTTATATTTGAGAGAAAATATGTATTCGTGTTTTTGTTTATTCAGGTTTTTGGATTTTGTGAATAACTTGATGTACCGATAAAATCTATTTTAACCATTTTTATCTATTTTATCCTAATGTCATAAATGTTGTCTGAATGTATGAGACTAATATTTTTGTTACGTAGTCTAACAATTAATTTATGTTAATTTTTTTTAGTTTTCGGTTTACTTACGTAATGATTTGGCGAGGAACTCGACTAGTTTCAAGCCATGCTAGAGGCTCATATTCATGAGCAGCAGTACTCGACCCGCAACGACGCGGCAACTGTAGTAGACCAGTAGCAGCGCGACAGTCGCCGCGTCGAATAGGTATGACCCTCTAGCATGGCGTGAAACTAGTCAAGTTCCTCGTCAAATTATTACGTGAGTAAGCTGAAAACATAATAATAATTATTTAGTATGTCTCACGAAAGTTACAATAAATTTTTTTTTTCTTTACAAAATATAAAAACTGCTCCATCAGTCTCGGTGTAAATTTTAATAGTGTTGATAATTTTTATGATACCTAAGAATATAATTTATGGGAACATTAATTGCAACATGCGGATTGACGTACATTTTGTTCTTCCTTAAATATTGCAACAAATTGTATTTTTAAGACGGTTAAAATCACTTTACAATAGCAAGTTAACATATAAAAAAAACGTATCTTTGTTTATATCTACAAATCCATAAAAAAACAAGCAAATATATCGAAAGACCAATGTTTTACACAGAATATCAATGCGAATAAACACACAAACATGAAAAAATACACTAAAATCAATTTTATTACGGCTACCCAACGATTTAGCAAATCGTACGGGCCAAATAAAATATATGGAGTGACGCATTGAAATTTATACAGCATGTAACAAAAGCTCTTTTGTTCCTCTTAGGGTGTTGTTGAAAAAATACGAAAATTGAATCGATAAACAATACTTTTTTTTAAAAAACATTGCTACACACTGTGATTTTCTCCTGTGTCGTGTGTGCGTTTACAAACATACAAGTTCACATACACATGACACCGAAACTCAGAAAAACAATTTGTAGTTAACACAAAGAGTTGCTCCGTGCGGGAATCGAACCCGCGAAACGTTGAGTGGCAGCCGGGTGCCCAGCCACCGCACTAACCGTGTTGTTAAATTACGATACTATTCATATTATTTTAGAAAAAAATGTTTTTTTTTTATTAAATTAAGTGCAGAAACTTACATGGCAATAGGAAATAAATACCGCCAGTGTACTTAAAGAGCACTTTTTTAAAAAGCCAACGACAGCAATTGAAATTCGAAAAAAACAATTTTTTTTGTCTTCCTTTATTTTTTTTATTTAAGACCAACGGAGATTTTGTTACACACTGTATACCGGAGTATTGATACCATTTTATTGTTTTATATCAATTTAACGAAAAGAAATGACGGTCATTATTTATGGGTTTACATAAATGGGAATATACGATGTGTGTAAATGGAATAAGATTGATTTGCATTACATAGTGACATGGACGAAGTTATATGTGGGTACTTTCTAAAATTATCTAGACGCCACCAAGGCCACTGACAAACGGTGAAGGAAAACATCGTGAGGAAACATAGCTTATAATTTCTAATTATAAGTTTGGAATCGCCAAACCCGCATTGAGCAAGCGTGGTGATTAATGTTCAAACCTCCGTGTGAGAAGAGGTTTGACCAGAAGTGGGCATTCTTAGTCGGTTGTTGATTGAAGCTGATGACATCACTATGATACTTATAGCTGAACCAATATATAATAATTCTACTTCCTACCAATATTATAAATGTGAGTAAGTTTGTGAGGATGTATGTATGAATGGATATACGTTCTAGTGTTGAGAATCAATAGTCTAATGTCGATAGACGAATCGATAATCATGGCAAAACTTATGTATGTAACAGATGTTCAATACCTACTATCAACAATTTGGAATGTATTTACACGTCACAATCCCATCGATAGTAAGTACCTAACAACGATTATAACTTTATAACGAAAACAATTTTTATATTACTATTAGTTAAGATAAGTTGTGTTTATAAAACACAGCATAAAATAAACATACAAAAATATTGTAAAAAAATAGAAAAAATCACAAAAAAATATTTTTAACATTTTCCTGAAATATTTTTGTCTACCTAAATGTTTTTAATATTTTCAACAAAAGACATGCCCCGGGTGAGGATCGAACTCACGACCTTAAGATTATGAGACTTACGCGCTGCCTACTGCGCCACCGAGGCTTATGAAATTCTGACGAAATAAGGTGTTTACATTATTATCATATTTTTATCAATAGAAGTGTGTTGTTATATTGAAAACTCAGTTTGATAAAGAACGAAGAGACTGTACAATTGACAAAGTTAATGGTCGACCATCGTTTGGTTATAATATTTGGATGCACACGCCGCGAGCGACAAAAAAAGCACGGTGGATGGCGAGTTTATCACAGGATCACATTTAAAAAGTGTATTACCGTATGTATACTTCGCCGATAGTACCTACGTTGAATGCAGTAGTACTAATCATTCAATACCTTACGCAAACAAATCTGACCGATATCAACTTTGTATTTTCGTTACGGGCTCGATAGATGGCGCTAGTGACTGTTATTATCGAGAGTTTTGTTGATGGTTTATAATTATATTTTTTAATGAAGGTTGTCTTTTTCCATGGTATTATATCCGACGATAGTGAAATTTATATAAAGTGGTCACGTTAAAAATGCATATACCTAATTAACATAATAACATCTCGCCTTTTATCCCCGAATGACGAGGCAAAAGTGCACAATTTGGCACGTCGTACAATGTAACACCCACTTTTCACTATTTATGTTATGAGTCCCATGTAATAGGGGGTGAGCCTATTGCCATATACCGGGCACAATTCCAGACTCCGTGCTACTATTGAGTTTTTTTAATAAACCCAGTAATACTTTACCCGACCCAGGAATCGAACCAGAGACCCCTTGTCCGACAGTCGCACTTGCAACCACTCGGCCAATGAGGCAGTAAATAAGTAGCTATTGAAAGAAAGAAAGAAAGAAAGAAAGAAAAACATTTATTCGACACATTGCATGCACAGATATGTAGACAAAATGAGTTATAAATAAAAACAAAATTAAAACAAACAATAAACATCACAAAATTAACAAAAAAATAGATGCATGCACGTGTCGAACGGGCCTCCACCTCAGCATTATGTTGAGCGTGGTAACACTCAACGCTGATCTTCTGGTGGCACCCTGCAGTGACTCACGGATGGTAGGTGAGAAGACAAATAATATAAAAAATAAAAACAAACTGCATGTAGTGTGTCAGATACAAAGACAAAATAAAATTAATAAATAAATAAAATGGTTCATACAAATAATATATTATTATTACAAATATGTACATGTTGCTACGAAGTAACATTTAAGCTTAATATTTGTATCAAATAAATGCATCATAAGACGAAAAATAGCGGGAATAACACAAAGAAGTAGAAATTAAATAACATAACATAACATCACGCCTTTTATCCCCGAAGGGGTAGGCAGAGGTGCACATAGAAGTAACACCCACTTTTCACAATTTATGTTATGAGTCCCATGTAATAGGGGGTGAGCCTATTGCCATATACCGGGCACATTTCCAGACTCCGTGCTACTACTGAGATTTTTTTTAAAAAACCCAGTAATACTTTGCCCGACCCGGGAATCGAACCCGAGACCCCTTGCCCGGCAGTCGCACTTGCGACCACTCGGCCAACGAGGCAGTCATTAAATATTAAATATTAAATAATTGAAATATCTGCCCTTGTCAAATTCAGCTTCCGTTGTGCGTCTATCATAAACTGACGTAAGCGTTTCCTGAACGTATAAATTGTGTTTATTTCTCTTATGGGTGGTGGCAGGTTATTCCATACTTTGGAAGCCGCATAACGAAAACTTCCTCGGAACGCCGCCGTACCGTGACTGTGACCCATAAGCTGCTGCGAACATTGCCTCCTTCCGCACTCTCGCCTGCTATTTACCCAGCTTAGCTTGTCATATAAATAGTCTGGTTTCTGGTGCTTAATAACACCAAACAGTAGACAAGCTAAGTGCAGTTTGCGTCTAGACTTCATTTTTAGGGTGAAGTGCCTGTTTAAAAATATTATGACGTAATCATCATCTAGACTCCCCTACCCCCATATCATCCTAAATAAGCAAAACAGAGATCCCTACCCTCCTTGGTGCTTACGTAATACTTAAACGGCATCAAAAAAGGTAGGTACTTACCTTAACAATACTTTTGCACGAGGCTTACTAGGTAAATATATTATCTGGAAAAATATTATTTAATATTTTTATGTCCACTTCTGTCTAGACCCCTTCGGAGAATATAAGCAATTGTTAGTACAGTGGCCAGCAGATCATCCTACTCCAATTTGCCAACTTTATTCATTCGATTTCTGACTTTATTTCAATGGAATAACGTTGAAGATGGAATAGAGTAAAATGTGAGAAATGGATAGGTTGACAGGTCACCGTACATTACGATTACAAGAAATATTTATCGTTACCAAACAGATATATATTGCTTATTGCTGTGTAAACATTTGTGTCTTGTCTGATAACATATCAAATATAAAGAGATTAACTTTGTAAACATATTATTATAGTATGTTACCTGATAAGCTTTGTCGTCGATTGTATTGTTGATAAAGTAAATATTTACTTTTTAATGCCAATTTTAGTAATAGTAAAGTTGGCAAACAAACAGTCAAAACTAAAAAGCAAAAAATAACTATTATTAGTAATGGCAATGGCAATGGCACCAACCCCTTTCAATCCCTTGAAATCGGTTCACAAATGGCGGAGTAATCGGCGAACAAACAAAAAAAATTCAAACAGCCGAACATAGTACCTCTTCCTTTTATTTAAAGACGATAAAAAAATGTCTTTATAGGCGACTGGTGATAGGGATCGTTACATACACTTCAGTTTCACCCACAGAAATATTATTATTTCTTTAATATGTCTGTGGTTTCACCCATCAACAGCCTATTAGTGGCCACTGTTGACTAAAGACATCTTCTCACACAGAGAAGGTTTGAGAATTAATTAACACGCTTGCGCAATGCGGGTTGACGATTACAAACCTATCATAGAAATTTAAAAAAAATTTTTCGTCACAAAATTTTCCTTCACCATTTTTGTCAATGATGCCTACATTAGATCATATTATAGAATCATCTGATAATCTTACACAGAACATGTTTTTTTTATGGCATAAGCCGGTAAACGAGCAGACGGATCACCTGATGGTAAGCAATCGGCGTCGCCCATGGACACCTTGAACACCAGAGGCGTTACAAGTGCGTTACCGGCTTTTTGGGGATTAGTAGTTTGAGGATGGTTGGGGATTCTGGGATTGGGGAGGGGGGGGGTGTAATCCATCCGGCATGATTACACCCCCCGGCCGGATGGTAAGGCATCCGGTGACCTCACTCATACGACTTAACATAACGCAAGCGCTGTTTCACGTCGGTCTTCTGTGAGACCGTGGTATCACTCCGGTCGAGCCGGCCCATTCGTGCCGAAGCATGGCTCTCCCACACTTAAATAAGGTTCCCACACACCTCAGCTTACCCTTTCGAGTATTGAAAACCGGTAAAAAATCCTATCCCGGTATTTTACACAAATTAATTCATTGACATTCAAACTAAACAAATTAATGCAAGGCGTCTGGTTATTAAACTCCCGAGGCGTTTGAATAAACTTGAAACAAAAGAATGTATAATGAGAATTTCCAAATCTTAAGAAGTCGAAATTGGCGAAATATCTTTGGAACTGACATTGAGTTATTGCTTATTGGTGCTTGGTCTAAGGTAATAGAAATTAGCGTCACTGAAAATAGTATTGAATAATGAAAAAATTCTTCGATCTTACAATGATCCTTACTAATATTATAAATCGAAAAGTGAGTTTGTTTGTTTGTTGCTCTTTCACGCCGTAACTACTGAACCGATTGCTTTGAATTTTTGCAGACGTAAAGTTAGAAGTTTGGATTAAATAATAGGGTACTTTTTATTCCGGAATAATTTGATATTCTCGAGGAAAAACGAAATCATTGGTATAGATGGCGCTGTGTGTATTTGTCACATAGGGTACTTTTTATTCTTTTGTGACGCGAGCGAAGCCGCGGGTAAAAGCTAGTATGACATAAATACGTGTAGTTACATTTACAAGATACGGGATAATCAGGATCATAGTGAAACAAGTGAATTTATTTCTGCAAATATGTAGGCTACAAGGCAGCACTTTTACACGTCAATTTTATCAAGCGAACGATGAGGCCGACATTTTCTAACTGACTACTCTAAGAAGAAATGTCGAAACAAACTCAGAGTTCTGTCTATTTTAAAGTCCAGAAAAATATGTATAAAATATTATGCGTGACGACCGTGCAAGTCTCTCTGTAGTGGCCTATTGAGGAAAAAACCACAACAATAAGATCAACTATCATATATAACTATCACAGTTATGTATTATAATTTATAAGTATGTCCACGTACAGATAAAACACTTTTCTGTGTCTAAACACAATCATGACGCACATAAAACAACGTCACGCTATTAAATCTCCGAAGACGTAGACAGAAGTGTGCACAAGTAATCACTATCACCAAACCTTATGTAATAGATGGTGAACTTGTTACAATATCACAGGACCCAAATATTAAAAACTTTCGATAAACCAAAAAAACTGCTAATCTTCTTCCGAAACTAAAATATTTTGTCTCCACTAATAATTACACTGACATTTGAGCAACAAGACATTGGGTAGAGGTGCATTTTTTTAAGGGGGTAAATCATCGAATGGTGAGGCGAGAGGGAGTGTCAGGCTCTTACTGACTAAAAACCACTCCGTTCCTTCTCCTGCGTGTCGAGCCGGATCCTCGGTAACCCGTTAGGTTCTCCGCGACAGGCAGAGGTGCATAATATACTGAATACATTATATTATTGATCCAAAAATCTTTATTACTTGAAAACCGCTCTTCACCCATCCCTTGCACCAGCTCTCAAAGGCGTGGTATCTAATGGGTGTCTGTTTAACTGCAGTCTTCGTCTCGTTCTGACTTTTTTATTTATCTCAAGCACTCGCAATATCTTCCTTGGTATTTGAGTATTGTATGTTGTAATTTGAAATAGTGAGAAAAATGAAATAGTTTTTGTGAATTTAAAAAGTAATCTTAATTTCATTTATACGGAGATCCCCTCCCTTCGTCAATAGTACACGATAGTCCTCTATAAGACTAAACTCTCCGTGATAAAAGTGGGGTCTTTCATAATCTCCACGCATGAGAAGCAGGTTGAAGACCGCAGTTTAAAAGAATTATGGAATAAGCCATAAAACGAGCAGACGGATCACCTGATGGTAAGCAATCTGCGCCGCCCATGGACACCCGAAACACCAAAGGTACACGTCCATTACCGGCCTTTTGTGTGGATTAGGAATTTCAGGGCTGTTGGGGATTCGAGGATTGGGGAAATCACTCACACGACGAAACACATCATAATCTCAAGCCTTTTTCAACCAATTTGATGTAGGCCTCCTTCAAATCTTTTATTTTGGGCTGATATTCATCATTATCATCAACATCTAAATTACCACTGCTGAGCAAAGCCTCTTCTCACACGGAGAAGGTTTGAGCATTAGTCACAACCCTTTGTCACGGCTACATTATAGTTTAACTTTTGCAACTACAAAAAGTCTTGTTCTATAGTCCCAGGTAATTCAGTACGGACGGGAAAAAGACATAAAAAATGTTCTTAAAAACAAGTCAGCTGTTAATGAAGGAAAACTTACACCGCTCTTCGGAGACTGACATAGCTGAATTAAATTTTTCATTAAAGAATAAATAAGTAAGCGACCATTGAAGGGTTGTTTAGTTGGACGCTCTTGAGTAATTAGCGTTAAGATCTTTTTTGTGCCGTTAAATTTATTTAGGACAATGTTGAAACCGATATTGTTTTGTTTTTATTTAAGTTTTAGGTCTATCCTGTAGGTTAAGTCGATAAGGTTGACGGTCTATATGTTTAATTTCTTCTTATTTTTTAACTAACTTCAGAATAAAAAGCATACATACGGTCGAATTGAGAACCCCTTCCTTTTTTTGAAGTCGGTTAAAAAGGAGGAGGTTCTCAATTCGACTGTATTTTTTTAAAATTTATTACTCGATTACTCGAAGACACCCTGATCGATTTTAAAAATTCTATTTTATTTCAAAGGGTAGGTAGGCCGAACTTCCGACTTCAAAAACTAAAGACAAAAAGTAAAAAGGAACTAAAAAGGAAAAAATTACTATTATTGGTCATACGTACTTATTACACACCCACTGATAGGTTAGAAGTCGGTACCACAAGTTTTAAACAAAATTAATAAACTAACCCCTTACTTATGAGTAAGTGTAACGGTATGCGTATGTGTCTCATAAAAGCAAAATATCATTAAGTGCCCCCTATCTCAGTTAGGAGTTCATTAAAATTTAGCAAAGGTTTGTGAATACGAGGACAGGTTTTCTATTTAATAAAGAACTAAAGTATAATTCAAAAAGAACTAAAATTTTAATCAATTGTCTACAAAGGCACGCAGCACATAAAAAAAATGCTTCACCGAAAAGGAGCTTTAAAACAACGACTTAGTTTTTCGTCCCCAAAGGACGAACTTTCAAAAAAGGGGTTTCATCTTCCAACATCCCATCTGGGACAAAACATACATTACGGTGACAAGGAGACTATAAAAAAATGTGTTTAATTTTTCGTCCCCCAACAAAATTAACGTTCGAAACTTTTGTAGGCTAACTCGCGAACTTAATTCATTAAGGCCGGGTGTGACACTGGCGTAAAAACTGTCTTATAATATGCAAAACTTGAATTAATGCTGGTTTTGTGGGCCAGGCTAGATTGTTACTTTAGTTGCTTGGGTGGAATGGTTGTAGGACAACAATATTAAGTATTTATCAGAGTTAAACTGTGTTGTGGTGGCCCGGAGGTTTAAGACGCCCACTTCTCATGCATGAGGGTGCGGGTTCGAACGGCTAGTACATACCAATGTGACTTTTTCCGAGTTATTTATATGTACTTTCTAAGGTTATTCAGACACCACTGACAGACGGCGAAGGAAAACTTCGTGAGGAAACCTAGGCTTATCATTTCTAATTATAAGTTTGAAATCACCAACCCGCATTGAGCAAGCGTGGTGATTAACGCTCAAACCTTCTCCGTGTGAGAAGAGGCTTTACTCAGCAGTGGGCGTTTATAGGCTGTTGATGATGATGATGATGACAGTTAAACTTTATAAGCAAGTTAGCCTTTATAGTAAGCAGTAGGATGATATTGTCTTTTTCTGTGATTACCAAAACGTTTCCAAAAGGGAAGATAGAATACGGTTACCAGTTTTTTTTTGCGAATAAATAATTTTATTAAACGAAGATTACTTGTCAATAATTTGGATTTCAGATTTCGTACTTACGTATGTATATTACCATTAAAATTAAATAATACGTTAAAAGAAGGGTCTTTAAGTAGGGACTAATATTATAAACGCGAGTATTTTTGTTTCTTACTCCGTCACATCAAAACGACTGAAGGGAAAGGGATAAATTTTGAAACAGAGGTAGGTTATGGTCTGGAATAACATGTAGTCGACTTTTTATCCCATTAGAACGCGAGCAAAACCGCACGCAGAAGCTAGTTATAGGTACTATAAACATTCTACAGCCCCATAGTCAAAGATGAGCATATAATATTGGGATGAAGACACGGTATGAAAATTCAAAATATAATTAGTCCGTAAGTAAGGCAATGAAAAAATTTTAAACATGTATTTTTTTATTTTGTCGTATAATAAAACAATACTTAGATAAAACGAATCAAAGTTTAGGAGTGGGGGCTAAAACGTCATTTCAACGGATAAAATATACATAGAAGTGACGTCACGCGACATTTTAAATCAATACATCGTCGAAAGTATTCGTTTGAATAAGAAAAATAAAAAATACGTGTCAAATGATTTAAAATAATCTACCAGACGGACATTAAAATACAAAATTAGTCATCTACCCTATTGTACCTAATAGGTATTTACTTTTCCTATGATATTTTGAGACACCAATCCCAGAGACAACTATAGAGGTACAAACAACAATTAAAATCTCCCCTCTATCTTTCAAGAGAAAAAACAAGTGAATACTGTAGTTTAAAAAAATTTAAGTACTCCAACTTACAGCCACATTTCTACGAATACATACAGACAGGGCATTCGTATTAATTATATTCAAAATGCAATGCAACTCCAGTGGAATTATTTAAAACTTCCACCGTTGCTACTAAAGTGTGGCGAGGTTGTTTTACAGGATAGTTCCAAGCAGATGTTTCATACACCTGGTTTACACTGAAAACTACTTTAAAGAGGTAGGTTCCGTAGATTTTGTTTGGTTTTCGGAAATAAATTTGTTTAATTATTAATTTAAATATTATAATATTTTTTTTATTACAGAGCAGTAGTCATCATCTTCAACAGCCTATAAATAGCCACTGCAGACCAGAGGCCTCTTCTCACCCGGAGAAGGTTTGAGCATTAATCACAATGAGGGTTGGAGAATTCAAACTCATGATTAGAAATTATAAGCTCAGGTTTCTTCATGTTGTTTTTCCTTCATCGAATGTCAGTAGTGTCTAGATAACGAATCTTAAAAAGTACACATAACTCGGAAAAAGTCACATTGGTACTAATTGTCGTTGGTAAATTTGGAACTCTTACTCTCATGCATGAGAAGCTTTATACCTCTGGGCCACTACGACCTTTATAAAGAAGTACCTACCTGCGTATTAATGTAGTTCTACCCTTATATTCCCTTAGAATAAGATCCGGTGTGAAAATTAGTTTCTGCTAGGCACAATCAGAAACATTGTGACTATAGGTAATTTCGAAAATTTCAATATTATTTTTCCCGAAAAGAAATTAATCTGGATTATTCTACTGTAATCGAAATCAAATTCAATTTAATCTAGAAATATATTAAGTAACATTCTCAGTATTCTGTTACCATACAATAATTTTTGGGTAGGTAAATCCATTGCCAAATATTAAATGTAAATATTTTTTTGCACACAATACAAAGTAGGTAGAACAGTGACACTTTCGAAAATAAACCTTATCGCATAATCCTACTGCATTTACTAGAAACTGTCCAGTTCATGAACTTCTAGAGTTTCTAGTAAATGCAGTAGGATGCAGTAGATCTTTTAAGCCTCATACATGTATGAGGCTTAAAAGATCTGAATATTCACTACAATGCAAATATTTCAACTACTATTTAGTTTGCATACTAACTTAAGGGTGCGGTTCCAGTGAAGCTGAGCGAAGCTAGGCGGGTCTTTTTTAAGGCAGAAAAATATTCTCCCGCCTTAAGTGAGGCGAGAGGGAGTATAAGACTCTTATTGCCTAAAAACCATCTCGTTTCTACTCCAAGCTGTGAAAAGAGGTATGTGTTTCCATTGAAGCGTAGCAGTGTGGAGCTGAGCTGCTTTGCCTATTCGGATCACCTAACGTCTGATGCATGAGGTTTCCGCTTACGCGTTGCTACTCTATAGACTACGGAGAACCTAACGGGTAACCGGGGCTCCGGCTCGACGTGCAGGAGAAGGAACGGGGTGGTTTTTAGTCAGTAAGAATCTGTCACTCCCTTCCGCCTCACCCAGGCGGGAGTAGTCATTCGATGATTTTCCCCCCTCAAAAAAAAACTTAGACTAGCTATAGATTAGCGCCGCGAGACATCTATCCTGTCTTCCATCAGAAAGAAAAATATCAAATTAAACCACTCCTTTCCGCAAGTAATATTTCCTTTGAAACGGAGAGAAAAAGAGATGTGGATTTCAAGCCATGTGATTGGTGAATTGTGGCACAGCTCCGCTTCGCTTGACTGGAACCGCATCCTAATTCTAGTGGGATATCGTTATTTTTATAAAATTCCATTTTTATTATTCAAAATCATTTTTAAGGACTTTTATATATAACTTTATTAACATAACATAACATCACGCCTTTTATCCCCGAAGGGGTAGGCAGAGGTGTACATTATGCCACTGTACAATGTAACACCCACTTTTCACTATTTATGTTATGAGTCCCATGTAATAGGGGGTGAGCTTATTGCCATATACCGGGCACAATTCCAGACTCCGTGCTACTACTGGGAATTTTTTGAAAATCCCAGTAATACTTACCCAGTAATAACTTTATTAGTGTGTGTTTAAAGGTTTTGTGACCTGAATCTATTATACATATTGTCAACGTTCAGTGAAGTTCGGTGTACGATTATTATTCACATTGACATGAAATCACATTATTCGTTGAAGGAATATGTATGAAAAAGCCATGAATCTAATATAATACGACTAGCTACTTTCGCGCGATTTAACTCGCTGTGCTCAACTATTTTTGATCCTGATGTTTTATAGCCTATAAGCCTTCCGCGATACTCACAATCGCATCAAAATCGGTTCAGACAATAGGGTAGATGCCTAATTTTAAATCATTAGACACGTATTTTTTATTTTCTTACAGAAACGAATACTTTCTACGATATATTGATTTGAAATGTCGCGTGACGTCACTTCTATGTAAATTTTATACGTAGAAATGGCGTTTTAGCCCCTACTCCTAAACTTTGATTCGTTTTATCTAAATATTGTTTTATTATAGGTACGACAAAATAAAAAAATATGTGTCTAATATTTTTTCATTACATAACTTACGGACTAATTAGATTTTTAATTTTCATACCTTGTCATCATCCCTATTGTGAGGTAATCGCTCACAAACATACACACATACATACATAGGTATGTATGTATGGTATACACAGGCCAAATAATCTTTTTTTAAAGTCAGTTAACAAACCACTACTGTAGTTACCTATTTCTATATTATTATCTATGTATACTACCTAAACCTTAAGAATGCTAGCGGGACAAAATTTTTCAAAAAATTAGAAATTCTAATCATGTATTTTGACTGAAACGAGCAGCGGCTCTTAGTAAGTGCACCGTCTAGGTAGCTCATGAGCTTGCAGGCTCGTACTGAATACACAAAATCTAGATCCAGGATAGACTCAAAATGTTTTGGCGGGGGTTAAAAACTTGTCAAGGGAAGGTAAATCCTTTTATCTTGTAAAAGTGTATCGGTGTTTTTCAAACATAGTGCAGTGCTTTCTGTAATTATACACTTGATTATTAAGTAATTATGAACTTGAAAGATGATGTAGTGACAAGGATTGAAAAGGGAATGTTACGCTGGTTTGGACATGTAGAAAGGAGAGAGTAGAGTAACGAAAGAAGTATACAGAGCGGATATGAATGGGGTCGTCGAAAGAGGGCGCCCTAGACGGATATACCTCTATAGTGACCAGATTGGCGATATATTAATGAAGGGCCAAATTCAAAGCACCCTTAACCGACGAGCATGCATGAAATGATTGATGACTGTTGATGAAGCGAAAGAGGTATGTAGGAACCGTAGTAACTGGCGTTCTCTAGTCTCTACCTACCCCCATGGGAGACAAGCGTGAAGTTATGTATGTATGTATAAACTTGATTGCATTCGTTGAAGATAATTATTGTAATTATTTAATTTTAATTTCTCGTTGGCCTAGAGGTCGCGAGTGCGACTGCCAGTCAAGGGGTCTCAGGATCGATTCCCGAGTCGAGCAAAGTATTATTGGGTTTTTTTAAGAAATTCTCAGCAGTAGCACGGAATCTGGAACTGTGCCTGGTATATGGCAATAGGCTTACCACCTATTATAGTATATAGTGGCATTAAGCGCCGTAATGTGCTGAACTCGTCACATAACTCACCTTACTTCTCCCGCCTAATTGACGCTGAAGGGAGTGTCAGACTCTTACTGACTCAAAACCATCTCGTTCCTACTACTGCACTTCGAGCCGGAGCCCCGGTAACCCGTTAGGTTCTCCGCGGCTTCAAATCGACATCAGCCCTATTGGGCTTCATCTGTGGTGGTCTGATGGCTCTTTGAGGCGCGCACGGAACGCGACGCGCCGTACGCTCGGGTCTGTTTCTGGTCAGACGGACGGGGAGAGGACGGGGGCTCCCTGTCCGACCTGCGGACCTGTGACCTGTAAGCGCGGGCTTGCGGACGGCGAGCATGGGTAGCCACCCGGCAGACCCGCGCTTACGGTGGCCAGAGATCGTCCCATGATATTATCTAGAGTTATCGTTTCGTATTTCATGGCAAAAATCCATGAAAAGTTTTTGACCATCTATCATCTCGCCTAATAGAACTTTTAGCTGCTATTCATGACATTACATTAATACCATTTTTACCTAATATTTCTTATCTAGCTGACTGTGACGCAGGCTAGCTAAAAGCCAGCCGCATCCTTGTCAATTAATAATATAGGTATGAGCACCATTTTATATCCCCTATAAAAGATTTCCGGGACAGCTTTGGAATCTCATTACCGGCGACCTGGATTGTTAGGCAAGTTCTTAGTAGTGACGTAATTAGAGCAGAGGGGGAGTCAAGGGTGACAATAAATTGACGTCTGTGGTAATTATGGAATCTAGGAATCTAGGGGAGAAAATATATGTGGTTGGAATATTTAATGACTCATGACGTCACGGCTTTTTAATCTCTGAAAGTGGAGGCGATGTATAATAAGGTGATATACAGATGAGGTCCATGTATTAGAGCATGGGACTATTACTAGACACTTGCTTGACATTTGAAACAACGTGTTATTACTGGCAACTAAAGAAAAAACTTTCTTTTGACCCTCCAAACTTCATAGAGGTATATAATGGCATCATTACAATGATTTCATATGTATAACATAACATCATGCCTTTTATCCCCGAAGGGGTAGTCAGAGGTGTACCTACATTATGCCACTGTACATTGTAACACATTGTGTCACTTTTTTACTATTTATGTTACGAGTCCCATGTAATAGGAGGTGAGCCTATTTCCATATACCAGGCACAATTCCAGACTCCGTGCTACTACTGAGAATATTTAAAAACCTAGTAATACGTTGCCCGTCCCGGGAATCGAACCCGAGACTCCTTCCCGGCAGTCGCACTTACGACCACTCTGCCAACAAGGCAGTCATGCCAGTCAGTGATACTATTTACGTGTTATTGCTCTTTCAAAAAAATGCCTTAAATCTTTAGACATAATAAATAAAATCCATTACACTCACCCCTTTGATAGTAGAAATCAAATATTTACCTCAAATAAATCGGTACACAAATAATATTTCACTACAATCCGGTTCAGTTTTGCAACAATAAAACCGATTCTGAACACGCAATAATACACTTTATCTCGCCGTAATAAGTTCTATTTAGATAGCATAAAAGACTATTTGTCCAAGCAAAATAAATATGTGTGTCACGGGCATACTGGGTGATGTTTTGTCAATTTCGTTTTGAGCAAATGGTGTTCAAAGGGGTTCTTGGAATTCATCACAGTTGGATTGATTTGTTTGTATAACAGATTGGCTCAAACGTTGGCACCAACGCTTTCCATTATTTGGAGCTATTGGTTACAAATCGTACCTTCGGTGCTATACCGTCACTTATGTATTGCGGGGGCCCGCGCGCAACTGAACAATGAAACGTTGTTTCTCCCAGTGCCGTCAGGATTAGTGCCAAAACCGTAACGACAGTAATGCCCTCACAATGTCAGTTTGCTTACTACACAAATGACAATAAATAACGCACCAAGTAAAGAGGTGAATTTGGAGTATTCTTTCATCAGTTAAGGTTTGACAAAAATTGCATAAGTGACGATATTGCACCGTACGTGCGAAATGTTGGGGTTACTATTTTCTTCAACATACGCAGTAATGTTGGACTATTGGCTTTTAAGACCAACCTTTAGGCCAATGTATAGAGTCCACTATTATAATGTAGCACAGGTTTCATATCCTAAAAGGTTCGACTGAAATGAAGATGTATGACACACTCAGACCAGATAATATGTGCTACATACGTAATTATAAATGCACTGGTTACTTTCTCACGTTTTAACCCGCTCTGCTCGGCTCCTATTGAACGTAGCGTGATGATTTATAACCTGTAGCTTTCCTTAATACATGGAATAAACAACACGAAAATATTTTTTCAAATCGACCTCAGTTATATGTATACAATAACATAACATAACACAACATCGCGCCTTTTATCCCCAAAGGGGTAAGCAGAGGTGTATATTATGCCACTGTAGAATGTAACACCCACTTTTCACTATTTATGTTATGAGTTCCATGTAATAGGGGGTAAGCTTATTGCCCTATACCGGGCACATTTCCAGACTCCGTGCTACTACTGTGAAGTATTACTGGATTGTTTTAAAGAAATTTTCAGTTTTGTAAATATAGTTTCGATAATAATTACCGACACACTGGCAACAATCATGGCGTGAAATATCCCTCTAAGTCGCTGAAGTTACGGAGTAAGAAGGTAATTATTAATAGCTAAAAAGAAAATAAAACAATCTTTAACAATTAACATTTTTTGGTTCAAAATGATGGTTCACACAAATAACAAGATACATTTACCTATCTATAGAGGTATAACAAAAGAAAAGGTGTCTGACCACGTTGCGACATTTGACGAACGCATGCATCCTATCCTAACAAAAAGTAGACGGATTTGTTGCCGCTTTGTTGACAGTTTATATGCAAGATGAAAGCATTAACTCGTCGAATACCGTTATTATAGACACAATTAAAGAACAATAGGTTGCGGTCACCGGTGACCGCTTGGTGTTTGACAGTTTATAGTAATTTGTAGGCTGTTTATTAGTACGACAAATAACGCTACGTGGAAAGTGTCCCTTAGTTAAAACATTTTTACTTTAACCAGCCGGCATAGTTTTAAAGTTGAGGTTCGTGAACTATTGCAAAGAAAACAGACGCATCACGTACTTAAGTTATCATATTGGCGATTGTATTTAATATATATAATATGTAGTTTTATCCCCAATTTATTTATTTACTTTTATAGTATCGTTATTTAATAATATTGATAATGTATCATATGTAATTTATATTATACCTATGTATACGGATATATGTATGTATATTATACATAATCATAAATTTATTTTTATAGATTTTTCTGTGTCACATAAATTAAACCATTATACGTATACACCTACTGTTGTACATATCTGCATTACCCTATGGTTTACTGTTAGAGAATGCCACCCGGCATTAAGTCCGCCATCGTATGTTTATTTATACAGAAGTGTTAATAAATAAATAAAATTTTTAACTCAAGAATGGCTATATCGGATTGACTGAAAATTGGTGGGGAGGTAGTTTGAAACCAGGAGACAAACATAGGATAGGATATAGGTATAAATGGTATTGCGTACGTACGAAAGTTGCAGACAGAAGTGAGTTTAGTGCAACAATATTAATATTTCGCTTGTGTTGTGTTTCGTCGTGTGCGTGAGGTTACTGGAGGCCCAATTACCTTCCCCTTCCCCAATCTCCCCAATCCCTGAATCCCCAACGATCCTCAAACTCCTAATCCCCAAAAAGCCGGTGACGCACTTGTATCGCCTCTGGTGTTTCAGGTGTCCATGGGCGACGCCAATTGCTTACCATCAGGTGATACGTTAGCTCGTTTACCAGCTAATGCCTTAAAAAAATTAAGCATGTATTAATAAGGTTATTTAACTAAACTTGTAAAGAAGAAAACACGCTACCAACGTACATTAACCCTCTCTTCAAGTTAATCAGATTACCAGATTATGTGAGAGCATAGAGCGAACTTGTATTTGCGCGCATACTAATTATATGCGTATAATAACAATGGCGTTTTCCTCGCAACTTGATTTCTAGGAGTTCTTAAGTTGTTTCTGTATGCGAGCATAGGATTGTTTTTGCTAATAATGTACCTCTAAATGTAGCTATAGACACAGCTGTGTGAATGATTTTTATCTACCACGATCGACGAATATTTTTTTGTCCACCCATGCAATATTCAGACCAATGCTTGGAGAGTTGAGTTCAAGTTGAAGGTCGCAATTAGTTGGCGGTTTAAAGCTCGGTCCACGCGTCATTTACATATTTTAACGAATGCATACAGCGAGGAGTGATTGATGCAAAGTTACCGCAATTTTATTGTTTCTATGCAAGATACATGCATTCGTCTTGTACCTAATCGACGTTTGTTTGTGGACAATGGGCCTTGACGAAAGTGTGCAGCTGTTTATAATCTATTAACAAGTCACAAAAATTTTAGATTACAATCAAGTTCACTATAATACACAGCAAAAAGGACATTGATAAAAGCAGACGTAATGTCACTTAGAAATTAATGATTGAAACACTAAACTGTCAGTGGTGCATTTATGTGTGTGTGTACTTGCAACACCGTAATATATGAAGTGTAATGACAGGCCATGTCACGCGGCAGATGTCCTTCGTGTAAATGTGGGTGTATTCTGCATGTAGGTCTATTTTAGTTAGGTGCCACAGTCGTTGTCTCAAGAGTCTATGTCCGCCTTTATTCAATGTCAAACATATTAGACAATATCAGGAGAAATATCCGAATAGAAACTCTTTATCTGTAAGACAGCGATCACACAGATGATAACAAACGAAATGCTGGAGAGAAAGAGGCTGAACGTCAAAGGTATGTTAGGTAACACACAGAAGCGTAAAGGACAATTCTCCAAAAGAAGTAGCAGTTGTTTTAATTCATTGTGGTGACGTTCATCTGAAAAAATAAATATATTATCGGCTTATTCAGTTTACGCCCAAATACTTTGTACTTTATTTTAAGTTGTACCTAAATCAAAGAACTTCTTGTGACAGAAACAGTCTTTTATGCCTATTTTTTAGTGGCGCTTGAGTATTGATTTTTTTGTTAAAACTTTACCCCATAATAGGATTTTCTCCTGTATCGTGGGTGCGTTTACAAACATACAAGTTCACATACACATGACACCCAGGCCCGAAACAACAATCTGTGGATCACACAAAGAGTTGTTCCTTGCGGGGATCAAACAGTTACCTAGCCACCTCGCCAACCGTGCTGATAATTAAACTATTAGTCTCGTTGTCTATACAACTCCAGCCACTACTGCGCGACCCTCGCCGCGTTAGTTCCCGTATATTGCAAATAGTCGTGCAACCTCGTTGTACAATACATTCTTAGTTAATTAGTTGTATTTGATAATTATTCTTAATGCTTTTAGGTATATTTTCACTAGTTAATTATTTTAGTAAGATTGACTGTGTATAATATGGACGAGACTTGACATTAAATTTATGTAGGTCTTGCTAAAGTACCTTTATTAGTTTTATTGAAAGAAGTGGCTTTATGCTTTGATGCATTTTTTTTAAGGGGGGAAAATCATCGAATGACTGCTCCCGCCTGGGTGAGGCGGGAGGGAGTGTCAGACTCTTGACTGACTAAAAACCACCCCGTTCTTTTTCCTGCACGTCGAGCCGGAACCCCGGTTACCCGTTAGGTTCTCCGTGACTCCGAATCGGCATCGGTCCTGTTGGGCCCCATCTGTGGTGATCTGATGGCTCTTCGAGGCGCGCACATGCTTTGATGCATAGAGTATGATTTTGGACAATATTTAGTGATTAATTAATTACTTACTATCGCAATGTATTCTCAGTTCAATAAATTTGGTTCTCAAATAATTATATTCATCACTAATTAGGTCTGCAACGATAGCGGCTCCCATCATTGTAACAATAGGATCAGTTATATTAACTATTATGAAAACATAGGAACCGTTTGCTAAGCCCTGAAAATAGAAATAAGTATTTTGAAATTCAAGGATATCTCATGACTATTAATCTGCTGTCAATAAAGCTGTTTTTAATATAAGCAAAGTTTGATCATACCTCTTCTCTCAAATATGCTAGTTCGTCATAAATTATGTATGTCATCCTTATATAGACAATCAGTAAACTACCTGTAACCTGTAAAAAATTTTATGTTGGAGTTGTTTTTATCAAAATAAACTTCACTGACTTAGAAATAAAGTTCAACTTACCGTCATCTTCATTGGCTTATTAATGACTTCCAAAGAATTGACAAGCAATTCGTACCTACATGTTGATATACTTTTTGACGTAGTACTTGTCTCTAGTTGCAGCTTTTGATTCGGTGTCGACAGTCATTCTTATAATTTTCGTTCGACAATAGAAGAGGCTGAACACAAGAATAATAGGGAACCTACCCATATCGGTAGCTATCCAGTTAACAGCATTAACTGAATAAGCAAAAGGATATTTTACGAAACACCAAATGTATTCATTTATACAAAATAAATACAACAGCAACAATCTAATGAAAAATATGTATAGGACATAACATTTCAAGAGAAAACACAAACGGTTAAGCATTTCCTTGGCGCCAGACAAGTTATCAAGACCATATGTGAAGTTGAAAAACTTGTAGATGTACTTATCTTTAGTATAAAACGCAATGAGAACGAACATAATATAGTCAAAGATTGCACAGTTGATGTAAAGAATATTTATAATAAAGAAAGAACAGTAAACTGAAGTAATAAGAATAGTACAAAAAATTAGAGGATAAATTGTGGAAATGAAGCGAAGTTTCATAGAGCTGTTATAACTTTCACGAAACCCAAGCAGGAACCGTATGAACATAACGTGCTTAATATTGCAGACTAAAGGATTTTCGATCATTTTGGAGAAAATGCAAGTTTAACTGATTAAGCACAAATGGAATTTATATTGAGAACAGTGAGAGTAGGTTCAACTTTAATAAAGTAATGACTGAATATTTTTATATTATTCGAACTCTTATAGCGCCGAACTTTATGAGTATTAATGAATTTTAAATTAGATGGACAAATTACTGAATATGGAATGTTTTTAGATATATTTGGACACACGCTTAGAATAGCATTCAATGTAATAGAACACTAATTAAATATGTTCTTGACCCAAAAAGTATTTTAATAGTATACAATTAAAGTGCTTTTTCATTAATTAAAACCATAATAGGAGGTTTGCAAACGCTCACATAACACTTAAGAAAATGTTTCTATGAAGCTAAATACAGTGAAACCTGGTTAAGTGAGACATCAAGGGACCTGCAATGTCGTTTCACTTAAAGAGGTATTCCACTTACCCAGTGTCTCAGATATACAGGTATAAATAAATATCTGTCTCATTTACAGAGGGTTCGATTAATAGAGGTGGACTTGGAATTACGTGTGGAATTTGTGGGTAGAATAAGAATGAGTAAACAAACAATGTTATCTCAGTAACAGAGGTTTATGCATATAAAATTTACTCGCTGTCTCAGTTATAGAGG
This sequence comes from Spodoptera picta, assembly GCA_038387885.1. Taxonomy (NCBI): domain Eukaryota; kingdom Metazoa; phylum Arthropoda; class Insecta; order Lepidoptera; family Noctuidae; genus Spodoptera; species Spodoptera picta. The sequence goes on from JAZHFQ010000315.1 coordinate 295,810, forward strand.
TAACTATGATGAGAAATCGAAAGAACAAATCCCAGATATAGAGGTTTACCTCGTCCCACTAACAGAGGTAAATCAGTGCCAAAGTGTTGGGACCTCAGCATGAGTTCCAGTTATGGAGGTTTCTCACTTATCCAGGTCCCACTTAACCAAGATTCACTGTAGTTCTGGTGCGCACTCAATCACTCATATATCTATAACCCATTTCTACACATAAAACGTTTTAATTTGCAGTACAGCAATGATATTTACAATAGCAAAAGATAAACATGAGAGCAGAAGTCGTAACTTCAACTGCATATTAGGTAGTACATAAAATCGAAGTGGGAAATTCTCTAAAAGAAGCTGAAAGCGCTTAAGTTCCGAACGTTGACGTTCATCTGAAAACGAAAATAGTTTTATGTATAAAGGTATTGAGCCTTCTGTTTTTGGCAAAAGTTGGAAATAAAAATAAACAATTCTTCGAGCATGAATTGGTACATGTTAGACGGCACTACTTGGGGCTCCAATAACAAACTCCAAACTCTTGAGTGGCATTAGGAACTTCTGTAGAATATTTAATTTCTTTAAGTTTTATTGCATTTTTCTAAAAGACGTCATAAGAATATAAGTTAGTTACGTATAACTCTATCACTTATTATTTATTAGTCTTATAATAGGAACGATCCCAGAAGCATCACCTTGGGGAACACACATTTTATACAGAATAGTATACTTACCTTTGCAAAGAATTTTCTGTTCAGAACACTTAATTTTGATGTAATTGTAGTCGTCTTCGATCAAATCTAAAACTATTGCAGCAATAAAGATGGTACAAAATGGGTCGATCAGATATTTCAAGCACCATACGATAGATACAGAGCCGAGACCCTACAAAAAGAGAAACAAGGATCTAAATGTTTGCCTACACAAACTATTTTCTATTTCAAAATGAAATTAATAAGGAGTTTATGATATAGAGGAGAATGCAAAAAGAAACATTTTGTGCCGATCCTGGGTAGCTTGGGCTTAAAGACAGGAAGAAGAACTGACGTGCCTTAAAGGACTATGCTTAACATGTGCAACATTTTATGTGTTGTCCATTGGATTTTTTATGGAACAGGCCGGTAAATGGACAAACAAGCCGGTTGCTTGTACCGCCGCCCTTGGACACCCAAAAGGCGTCATAAGGTATCAACGTTTCGGGGATAAGCGATTTAAGGGTTGTTGGGGATTGGGGGAATGGACTCTCATTATATCAAGGCAATTATTATTATTGCTGTTAGTCAGGCGCCTAAAATGGATCATACGGCGAGATAGAGGCCAAACGTCTGCCCATCAAATATAATAAAAATACTGACAAATACTCGAATTTGTTGTGTTTCAGCGTCAACCGACACTTTAAAAGAAAATTTTACTTACGAAGTGTCGCACTGCTTCCAGTTCCCAGTACATGACCATCACCATTCTAGTTGAGCAACTGACAGTACTAAAAAAGATCTGTGAAATAATGATAACTTTATTATTTCTAATACAGTTACGTTTTCGTATTTGGTGATCATTAAATATTTTGGGCTACGACAATGAGTTTAAATTTGGTGTTTCACAATATTACAAATTTTGGGTTGATTGTATACGAATGAATTTTAATCAAGATATGTTTACTTACTGTTATTTTCAATGGTGTTCCAATTATTTTTAAAGAATCCATGAGCATTTCATATAATCTAATGTATTTCATTACACAATATCTATTACAAAACTGACCAGTGAATTCCGATTTCAAATTATTCTTTAATAGTTTCGTCCGACAGTATAAGAGACCGATCAACATAACCACGTTTATTTTTCCAAAATCACTTAAGAGCCAGAAAATACAATTAATCGTAAGCTTTAATTGCATATTTTCAAAATGATATTCTTCCATTTTAGTGAACATAAAAATCGTTAAGAATGTCTTGTTGAAGACATAAAAGAAGGCACAAAATTTGAGGAAATAATGCAACCGATTGTACATTGTTTTTGCACCAAACAAATTGTCGAGGCCGTTCATAAATTTATAAAAGTCATAAATATATTTATCTTGTGTATGTAATGATAGGACGAACATTGTTATTAAATCTAAATACGCAGAATAGAGGTAAATATTAAATTGTTCGTTATAAATATACAATGGAGAAATTAGAATCATAGAAATAAAAGCAATGAGATAAATAATGGAGAAGACACGGATTACATAAGGGCCTTTGATATTGTGGCGATAGCCAGCCAAGAATCGAAGGAACATAACTATACTAATATCGCAAACTAATGAATCATCAATCATTTTAGAGAGAATTTAGTTTTTGTTACGTAAAGGAATATTTTTTTGGTGTCTTATGACTTTATTGAATGCTGCACGAAATGTGAATGGTGTGTGTGCAGTTGGTTCAGTGGTTGTTCTCAAAATAGATCTTTTCAAGGTTTTTACTTAAGCCACGAAACCTACACGTGGACCTAATATTATTTTAGAATTAGGTATGATTATTAAACTATACTATATAATTATACAAGCGTCGTTACAAAGGCAATATTTTAGTACACGAGATATTAATAAAAACTTGTATTATGTAACCTTCGTGAGATATGCTAAATATATTATTATGTTTTCGGCTTACTCACGTAATTATTTGACGAGGAACTCGACTAGTTTCAAGTCGTACTAGAGGCTCATATTCATGAGCAGCATTTCGCAACCCGCGACGCAGCGACTGTCGTGCTGCTACTGAGTAGCAACAATAAGCCGAAAACATAATAATAAATTTAGCTGATATTATGCAAGACAGGATCCATGAAAAGATTTATCTTGTTACCGATAGCCTACAATTTTTTGCCCCACACTTGGGTTTTCTCGTGGATCGTGGGTGCGTTTTCAAACATACAAGTTCACATAGGTACACGTCACACCCAGACTTAGAACAACAATCTGTGGATCACACAGAGTTATTCCGAGCAATCTAAAATATAATTATGCAATAGTTTGTCATACTATAGAGGTATAATAATATGTTTGTTTGTTAATCTTTCACGTCTAAACGGCTGAAGCCATCGGTATGAAATTGGGAACAGAGGTAGATTACGGTCTGAGATAACACATAGGCTATTTTTACCGACTTCAAAAAAGGAGGAGGTATTATGTTCGGTTGATTGTTTTTCTTTCTTTTTTTTTGTTTGTTCGCCGATTACTCCGGTATTAGTGAACCGATTTCCCAAAATTCTTATTTTTTTTAAAAGGGTATACTCCCGAGATGGTCCCATTTCTATGAGGTCAGGATACTGACGATGGAAGCCTAGAGAAATCGAGGGGAACTCTCGAACATTGTAGGGGCGAGTAATGCATCTATTATGTTTTTCAATTAGGATTTTTAAACACTAAAATTTGATAAGGGTCTGGAGTCGATGGAGCCGAGACAGACAGTCGAGAGAACTCCTCAACGCTTTATATAAACTATCATATCATTATACCTCTACTATGAGCTTATGGTATCGACTTCCAACTTATCAGTGGGTGGGTAACCAATCAATACAAAAATCAATAAAAACAATAATAAATCAATACAAAAAAAAAACAATAATTCGGAGTCACGGAGAACCTAACGGGTAACCGGGGCTCCGACTCGACGTGCAGGAGAAGGAACGGGGTGGTTTTTAGTCAGTAAGAGTCTGACACTCCCTCCCGCCTCACCCAGGCGGGAGCAGTCATTCGATGATTTTCCCCCTTAAAAAAAAAAACCAATCAATACTAATAATAGTTATTTCGTCGCTTTTTAGTTATGACTTTTTTATTTGTTAGTAGTTTTTGGTTTTTTGAAGTCGGTTTTTTAAACGCAGTTTTTATTATTACACGGGACCGCAAGCCAATCAGTTGGCAGAAGCTAGTGTCATAGTCACCAGTCCATAACCATATTACTGAATTACCAGATTACCACAATCGGCTGGAGGAAATTTTAAGCTTATTATTGGTAACAAATTATATTGTATTTCGACCGCGAGCCACTCCATAATACAATTTAAACATTACCCTTACAAAGGCTTCAGTGAAACCTGATTTTATACTTTTGTCAACAGAATCGTACCGTTAATGTTGGGAGTATTGTGTTCTGTATTACTTAATTATCGAATATTGTCCTGTTAATTCAAATAGTCAGTGTAATTTGTATGCTTGTTTGCTCGTGGGCAGAATATTTTCATGGAACATTGCAATAAAATCATTACTGACTGCATCGTTGGCCGAGTGGTCGCAAGTGCGACTGCTAGATAAGGGGTATCGGGTTCGATATCCGGGTCGGGCAAAGTAATAATGGGTTTTAAAAAAAATCTCAGTTGTAGCACGGAGTCTGGAATTAGTGCTTGGTATATTTCAATAGGGTCATCCGCTATTACATGGGACTAATAATATAAATAGTGAAAAGTGGGTGTTACATCGTACAGTGGCATTAAGTGCTGTAATGTGCACGTCTGCCTACCGCTTCGGGGATAAAAGGCGTGATGTTATGGTGTTACGTGTATAAAATAATTATGCAAACAAACATCCTCTCCTTCTCTTGGTATACAAGTCCATGACTTAAAATATTCGCAAGAAAACTTTAATTTAATCTCCCTAAAAATCAAAAAGTAGAAAAATATCACTAAACCCCTTCGACACTTGAATTGACAGATCTAAAAATCAGCACAAACACTAAATCAAATCAAATATAAAAAAGAGGCGTTCGTGCAAAAGAAATCCAATTTTTTACATAAGTACAAATATATATAATTATATATATATATTATGTAGTTCGATGATTTATATTCGAAATGGTGAATGAGACAATTCGTAGACATATCGAAACGTCCTCCACTATATTGTAGCCAATAATATGCAGAAAATTCTGGAACCCAAGCGAATATGCGAGGAACCAGTGTTGCTTGAAACTGATTTAAGAATAAAGGGAAACGGTTATATAAGATCTTTGCCTTTTTCTGCGCTCCTGGTGTTTGACAGTGGTATAGACAGAGGTATTTGAAGACTAGAACTTGTGGTGTGCTCTGAATTTTGTGTAAAAGGATCGTGTTTTACATAGATTTATACTTATACACATTTGTCTGGACTTTAAAAGAAACGGACCTCTGAATTTATTTTGGCATTTCTTCTCAGAGTAGTAGGTAATGTCGACCTCATCGTTCGCTTGATAAAATTGACGTGTAAAAGTGCTGCCTTGTAGCCTATTTGCAGAAATAAATTTACTTCTTTTACTTACCGAACGTGGCGTGTAGTAGAGGTAGATTAAAACACATTTCTATTACCATCTTCTACTTTTCACATAGGTTTGACCTCTTCTGCGGCTCCGTATCAGCATCAGCCCTACTGGGCCCCCTTTGTATTGGCCTGGTGGCTCGTTGAGGCGCGCTCGGAACGCGAAGTGTACGTTAAAATATGAATATGTACCTTTTTAAAAGAACTAAAGATTTTAAGTGTGTGAGAGAACCAAGCTTTGTCATGAATAGCCAGGTTTAACGGGAGTTATCACTCCAACCATACCATGGCCTCATAAGAAATCGGCGTCAAACAATGCCTGCGCTGTTTTACTGTTTGAGTAAGGTTACCGGCGACCCGAAGGCCCAATTCCTCCCCACCCCAATATCACCAAAATCCTTAGAGCCCTAATTTTATTTATTTAAACCATGATCACAAACTCGTTGGAATTTTGGTCCCTAGTTGGACTTTCATGGGCGTTTCAGGTTTGGTCGACTAGTTCAACTATATATTGAGATTAAAAAATGCTCAGGGTTTGTACTACCGTGAAGATTAAAAAAATAAAAAAAATATAATACTTTTCTACACTACGAATCGAAACGTTTTATTTTGTTTAAAACATTGCCCCACATTAAGATTTCCTCATGAGTCGTGGGTGCGTTTACAAACATACAATATCACATACACATGACACGCAGACCCGAAACAACAATCTGTCTGATTACACAAAGAGTTATTCCGTGCGGGAATCGAACCCGCACACGTTGCACAGCAGCCAATTGCCCAGTCACCGCGCCAACCGTCCAGTTTAAAAAGAACTTGAATAATATGCGCACATACATGTAGCTACCAAGTTGTCATAACTCAGTGAAATTGACAAACAGCAAATTGGATGTTCAACATTGAACATGAACCTCTCGGGACTAAAAAGATAGTCAATTTACGATAATGAAGTCTAGAATAGTGAGTTCAGTAAGTTCTTCCATAAAATGTCCGTATTATCGTCCATTTGAACCCCCTAAACTTTAAATGCCTATCAAACAGTTCCCTACTTTTCCCATAACACTACATCACACGATGACGTCACATTTACGTCTGTAGTCATCACATTCAATATTGCGATACTTTATAAACTCTTTACCAACGCAAAAGTTACCCTAACCCTCAAACACAAAGATCAATTTTGTAAATCAAGTTGTTTATCCATACTTTGGGCTTGAATGGTAAAGGCCTACGAATAACCGATTGACATTGAAAGGAAATCGTTTTGACTGAAAAATACAACACAAGTCACGTGATAGAATTTTATGATGAAATTTTTTTTTTTTTTTTAGAAAAACGTTGCCCCACACTAGGATTATCTCCTGTATCGTGGGTGCGTTTACAAACATACAAGTTCATATACACATGACCCCCAGACCCGAAACAACAATTTGTGGATCACACAAAGTGTTGTTCCGTGCGGGAATCGTACCCGCGACACGTTGCACGGCAGCCGGTTGCCCAGCCACCGCACCAACCGTGCAGTCAGCAAATATAAGGTGGGTAGGAAATAGTATGGAGTGTAGAAACGTTTCTTGGAATTATGTTATTTAAAAAAAAACAACGTTGGCCCTCACTAGTATTTTCTCCTGGGTAGTGCGTGCGTTTACAAACATACAATCTCACATACACCCAGACCCGACACAACAAGTTGAGACAACTTGATGAACTTGACCGAATATTGTTCTCACATAATTGAACCAACGAAACAGTGTAACCAAGAATAGGCGTGTCGACAGGGTAAAAAAATCAAAAAAGTAATTAGTCCGTCATTAAGATCGCACGAAAATATCAGACGCGTATTTTTTGTTTTATCAAATTAACAGAAGAATACGTAGTTATTCCGCAATAAAGTTAGGGAGTGGGGGGTGTTGACGTCACACTTACGGAAAAATCGTACCTAATTGTGACGTCACGCGTCATTTTAACTCAAAATATCTACATGTTTTTTTGGATACGAGAAAAAAGAAAAAATACGTATCGAAGATTTTTAAAATACCTAAAAGACGGACAAAAAATTAAAAAATAGTCGCCATGCCTATTGTATTGCGAACCTGATTGAAAAAGAGTACCCGTAGTATGGAGTTTCTTACTCGTTCTTCTCCATAGGAATCTACTATTTGGAATGAGCAAATAGTTTCATGAGAGGACTGACCCGTTGGTCAGCGTTTTTTGTTTTGACATTCAAACGTGCCTTCCTGGTCTAATTGAAATAGATGATTTTAACTTTGACTTTGACTTTGAAAGGAGAAACTATGAATAGGTCTGTATTTTAAAATTACCTGAAGCATGAAAGCATTGTATCCGAAATGAATTAATCCGATAGATAACCGAATATTATTTAGGTTTTCGTAAGTAGATTGTAATAATAAATTGGGTCTATAATTAATAATTTGGGTCAAAATTATCCGGTGTCGTAAATAGCGGGTTAAATTCAGAGGTATTACATTAAATTTTAAGGCAAATAAAGGTAGTTAAAGTGCTTAGTGTCAAGCGGAGCGGGTTACTATCTTGGTCTTTAAAGATAATATTCGAGATGTATAAAAAGTTAGGTTAAGTTATAACGTCATTTCTTTTAGCCCCTGAAGGGCTAAGCAGAGGCGCATATATACCTACTAACTAATTGTTTATCACCTATTATGAGTGCCATGTAAAAGACAGTGAACCTACTGCAATACGCTACACGCCCCGTATACCAAATGAGAATTTTCAAAAACTATACTTCCCAATCATATTTTGTCAGACCCACAAATCAAACTTGAAACTTCTTTGCTTAGCAGTAAGTACTAATAACTTGACATGAACTGCATCTTAAAACATTCGTAATTTTTTTTATGGCATAAGCCGGTAAACGAACAGACGGATCACCTGATGGTAAGCAATCGGCGTCGCCCATGGACACCTGGAACACCAGAGGCGTTACAAGTGCGTTACCGGCCTTTTGGGGATTAGGAGTTTGATGATCGTTGGGTATTCAGGGATTGGGCAGATTGGGGAAGGGGAGGGTAATTGGGCCTCCGGTAACCTCACTCACACGACGAAACACAACGCAAGCGTTGCTTCACGTCGGTTTTCTGTGAGGCCGTGGTATCATTCCGGTCGAGCCGACCCATTCGTGCCGAAGCATGGCTCTCCCACACCTTCGTGTCAGTATTACAAAAATTGCTCAGGCTTTCAACAGGTTTTATATTAATCAAGTTTCCATACAAAAAAATAAAACTATGCCAGAAATTATAATCAGCTCAAATACATCAAACTCTCTGTATATGTGGCCAACAACACCCCAAGATATAAATGGCCATATTGCGTCACTCCGAAACACGAATAGCGTTGGTTATGACGGAATATGTACCAAAGTTATCAAAGAAATATCACGATACATAGCTCCACATCTCAGTCATATTATAAATTTGAGTATTTCTAACGGAATTTTCCCTGACCAATTAAAAACGTCGGTAATCATACCATTGCATAAAAAGAATGATAGGCAAAATATGTCAAATTATAGGCCTATCGCATTGATACCAGTCTTTTCAAAAATATTTGAGAAAGTCATTTACAAATCATTGTATAGCTACCTTGAGAAGTCAAATATATTAGTTAAGCAACAAAAAGGATTTCGCAAACAAAAGACAATAAACATGGCAATACATGACTTGCTTCTCCCCATTTTATCAAATATGGATAGCAGAAAACCTGTATGCGCTATCTTTACGGATCTAACAAAAGCCTTTGATTATGTAGATTATTCCGTACTCTTATACAAACTAGAAAGATATGGTATCAGAGGTAATGTATTAGAACTCTTTCAGTCTTACTTGTCGAATAGAAGACAATTTGTAGAAATCACACAAATATGTTCGAAAACTTGTTGCGATATTGATTCAATATAAGTCCGAAAGCGAGATAATTAAATACGGCGTTCCTCAGGGTAGCGTGCTGGGACCCCTTCTTTTTTTGGTTTATATTAATGACCTTCCGGAACAAATAAATCACCCTATGGTGCTTTTTGCCGATGATAGTACCGTAGTCATTGAGTGTGACAATCCCAATACTTATGGAAATGAAATAAATATGACATTGAATAAAATGATATCATGGTTTGATAAAAATAATCTAAAAATAAACTTAGAAAAGACTAAAATTATGCATTTTTATCAAAGGATCCCAAACAATAATCTAAATATTAACTATTTGGGGACAACAATTGAACCGGTAACAACTATTAAATTTCTTGGTATTAATATTGACAACAATTTGACTTGGCGATCCCAGACAGACGAAGTATGTAAAAAATTAAATAAATTTACTTATCTTCTCTATAAACTATCAAAAATTGTAAACTTAGAATCCGTCCTGGCAGCCTATCACGGTTATGTTGTATCAGTACTCAGATATGGCGTAATATATTGGGGTAATTCAGTAGATAGGGAATCCGTATTTAGAGCACAAAAACGATGTGTCAGAGCGATGTGTGGCCTTAACATCAAGGAAAGCTGTCAACCGTTTTTTATTCGCCTAAAAATTCTTACCTTGCCATCGTTATACATATACGAAACCAATGTGTTTGTCAAAACTAATCTCTCACTATATAAAACAGCCACTAAAAGCTACTACAGAAAATTACGCGACAAAAATAAGTCAGAACTTGAAGTAACTCATGGAAAAACTGCGTTAATGAATAAGAGTATCCTCAGTATGGCCCAAAAACTATTTAACAAACTACCTGAGACAATAAAGACGTTAAACTTAGACAATTTCAAAAAAGAACTATTGAAAATTTTGATAAATAAGTGCTATTACTCAGTAAAGGCCTATTTGGACGACAATTCTAGAGGTATAATTACTGCCTCAGACAATAGCGCACAACCCCATTTGTTTTGATTTTTTGAATTTTGTTTGACATTGGCCTATATGACATGTAACTTTTTTTTGACATTTTATTGAATTAATTCTATTTTATTTGTGATGATATGTGCGTATTAATATCTGTTAATGTTATATTTAACGCTAAATAATATGACACGAAAATTAATCTCTCTAGACAATTTATTAAATCTTGTTAATATTGGCATTACTTATGACTTATGACTTATTTGATGATCCTAATTTTATTTGGCATTAGTATTGTATGACATGTTACTTAATCGGTTTAAATTTAATTTGCAATTACAAGTGTCAATTAATTTTTGAATGATGACAATGTTTAATAATTTTAATTATATGCAATATTTGTACGCCTCTGGGCAAAACATGGAGAATCTTCCTACCTGTAACACCTCACATACCTATGTTTACAAATAAAAATATTCTGATTCTGATTCTGATTCTGATTCTGATTCTGATCGTAATAATGTTCAGTTTTGATAATGTTTGAGGTAGGTAATATTTAAGTGTGGGAGAGTCATGCTTCGGTACGAATGCGCCGGCTCGACTGGAGCGATACCACGGCCTTACAGAAGACCGATGTAAAACATCGCTTGCGTTGTGTTTCGTCCTGTGAGTGAGGTTACCGGAGCCCCCCTTCCCCAATCTCCCCAATCCCCGAATCCCCAACCATCCTCAAACTTCTAATCCCCAAAAGGCCGGTAACACACTTGTAACGCCTCTGGTGTTGCGGGTGTCCATGGGCGATGCCGATTGCTTGCCATCAGGTGATCCGTCTACTCGTTTGACGGCTAATGGCATAAAAAAAGGTAACCCGCTAACCGCTCACGGAAGCACTATGCTTCATACAGGAAAAGTACGAAAGCCCTCTTTACGACTCTATAAAAAGATATAACAATGTACGTTTTCATCGTCTGATGTACAGCAACGAATTTATTTTTATTTATATTACTAACATTTTGTTTATTTAATAAGCTATTTGGTTGCACGACTGCCTCGTTGCCCGAGTAGTAGCTAGTGCGACTGGGCGGATAAGGGGTCTCGAGTTCAATTCCCGGGTCGGGAAATGCATTAATAAGTTTTAAAAAAAAATCTCAGTAGTAGCGCGGTGTCTGAAATTGTGCTCGGTATATATGGCAATAGGCTCACCCCCTATTATATGGGACTCATAACATAAACAGTGAAAAGTGGGTGTTACATTGTACAGTGGCATTAAGTGCCGTAGTGTGCACCTCTGTCTATAAAAGGCATGATGATACTTATCATCTGAGTATCATCACGCCATCGGGCAAACTAGCACAACTGGTGAACAAGAGCTCATGAGTTCTATTCTCAGGTTTAACAAAATTAAAAATAGATTTGTTTGAAAATCATCACCAACTTATAGCTTCCCACGCCCACGACTTCGTATGCACAATTCCGTTTCCTCCTGTTCCCATATCACTATCAGGTTTTTTTTTGTCATAATTACCTTCTCCTGGCAATAATAATTATACGGTCGAACCATTCACGCGTGGTGGCGTGACCAAGGAATATAGGGATTCATTTTTTGTAACGCCTCTGGTGTTACAGGTGTCCATAGGCGACGCCGATTGCTTACCATCAGGTGATCCGTCTGCTCGTTTACCGAGTTATGCCATAAAAAAACAGAACCTCTCTTTTTTATGTCGGTTAAAAATGCACAACTCTACCAAATACTTTGAACATTGCATACGTAATCTGCCATATTTCAACTGTATTTAAATCATCCAGTTACTTAACAACCCTTATTTGTAAGCCTCCACAAAAAACTAGAAGAAGAACATCGTATTTATCGTACATATGATATTTTGTACTTAAGCTTTGCTCCGTCGAAAGGCATTGAGTCCGCCTTTTTTTTTTTTTTTTTTTTGTTGGGACAAGCCCGCTGCAACTCCTGTAAGCCAGGATCTACAGTAGATACAACCATGAAAACACCGGAACACTGAAGTCCGCCGCGTCCCAGGGACATGAGTAACTGTCTTGGTTCCCGCAACGAAGTGAATCAGAAGATATTATAAGAGGAGAAGAAGAAAAAACTATGGTTTTCACTTCCCTCGGTGAATTACTGCAGGAGACAGAATGAATTAAGCCTAAAGGCACAAAGAAGAGACCTTGTCCGCCTTGTGTACCTATCTTATTTTTTTGTGCATTAAAGAGTAAATAAACAAATTTACACCCTCAAATTTTTTGAAAGGTTTCGCATAGGTTACTCATTACAAGCATCTAATGTGGTTTGCGACATCATCTACGAATGGAAAATAACCCTTCAAGCCGGAGCCCCGGTAACCCGGCATTACCTTGTACAAAGCCATTTTTATACGTTGCTCAGAAGCTAGCCCTAGCCTTGCCAATGTGGCCAGCATAATTCCGTCCAGGAAAAATTTTTCTCATTTCTATTCCCTTCCCAGACTCCTATAGATTCAATTCCAGATACCGTCCACACGTAACAGGAAAAAACAGGCCTGACGTTATGTATGTATAATAATAACTAGCTTTTATCCGCGGCTTCGCTCGCGTCACAAAAGGATAAAAGTAGGCTATGTGACATATACCAATACACACAGCGCCATCTATACCAATTCTTTTGTTTTCCCTCGGAAATATCAAAATTTTCCGGGATAAAAAGTAGCCTATTATTTATTCCGGACTTCTAACTTTACGCCTGTAAATATTAAAAGCAATCGGTTTAGAAGTTACGGCGTGAAAGCGGAACAAACAAACAAACAAACAAACTCACTTTCCCATTTATAAGGATGTGCAATTATAAACCACATAATTTCTTCATTAAACTTTCACTCAATCAGTAAAGAATAATGTTTCTAATAAAGCATTTAAAACACGTTTATTACTAGTCTAATTAATTTTGTTTAGGTGTAGTCAATTGGGACTAATTGAGAATTTAAACGAAGTTACCAAATTACATTTACCTAGTTAGGTTTTAACAAAAATTTGTAATCAAAAAGTAACATCAAGGATTTTTGAGATACAATGTTAGATATTATTTATTTGAGTTCCAATTTTTGGCAATTTGTTTCATTATGAGCAGTAAATACGAAGTAAATATCTGAAAGATTTAAAGGAATGGAATGGCCCTATGCAATAAAGAGTATCAGAATATACGATAATTAATCCCCTATTTTATTGTATAAGTTGCAAACATCTGTATCACAGAGTAGCTATATTCCAAAACGTACTTTTAATAGAATTTAACGCGATTAATAACATTAGATCACCATCTTCGCCTTATCTCCTATGCCTTCGCCTAATGTAATAAATAAATAAATCAGCAAGTCCTAAAAATCTAACCAATGAAACCTAGAGATGTATTTGTCTGTGAAAATTTTTGTAATATTTGTTTCAATTCAATTATTGCTGCTGCTGAATATTGTTTTGTGGTTGACGTGTAACAGCAAAAGTTTCAAAGCAAAATGTTCATAGAGAATTTGTGAGATAAATTCGTGTGAATTTCTTTTTCGAACTAACAAAGTATTGTTTTAGTGTCGGGCTATGAAGTCGGCAAGTGATGTAGGCACAGAGAAAAGAGTTGAACTACCGAAAAGATGAAAATTAACGAAAAAAAAATATAGCTTACCTTAACTTATCACTTAGTTTAAAGTCAATTTTGGGGCGACTGGGCTTCACTCTCCGTCTCTTTTGTGTGCCTTTAGGCTTAATTTATTCTGTCACCTGCAGTAATTCAACGAAGGGAAGTGGAAACTATCTTTTTTTTTTCTTCTCTTATAATATCTTCTGATTCACTTCGTTGTGGGAACCAAGACAGTTAATCATATCCCTGGGACGTGCCGGATTTCATTGTTTGCTGTGTGTGTGACAGTACATTTTACATTACAATATAATACATTACATTACTATTACATTATATTACATTACATTACATTACAACACATTACATCACATTACATCATATCACATCACATCACATCACATCACATCACATAACATTACATTTTCATTACTCTCACGAAATAACTTTATTTGAACCACAACTTGTTGTTCTAGGTCTAAGTGTGACACGTAAGCACCGACGATACAGAACAAACACATAACGTGGGGACTTCACTTAACCTTCAAGCGGGCGCGCGTAGTCGAATCGACCGCGGTTAATACATTTTCGTTCGTATTTTTATTTTTAGTTGCCACATGCATTTCTAATTTCTAGTAGCCTGTCACTATCTTTTTAGGAGTAAAATAAAAACTATTTCGTTGCTTGAAGCGCTCTCTACACTGCACAAATTACAATTGTTTAGGCTCCGGCGCAGTCGTTGAAAAGACTACACGCGCCTGTCGTCGAATAGGTTACACGCGACGCTCAACGCGACATACACATGTCAATATTATCTAATTCAGCTTGGAGTTTTGGTGTTTTAAAGTGTGTTTTGTTTAAATAAGTCGTTTATGGTTATCGCAAAGTACAGTAATCGAGGAATTACAAAGAGAAGACGAAGAAGAGAGTGAATCAGGAGCTTAGCAACCAAGGCTCTGAAACTTCTTATCACATAGTTCTAGAAGAACATCTATCTAATGTGATATCATCCTTGTCGGATTTAGATCTTTCGGAAATAAATAGCTGTTTTACAGGACGCGATAAAGTTAGTAGCAAAATCTGAAAAATTACTAGAATATTGACTCAGACGAAAATAAAATCAAAATTAATGAGTTTTTAGAGTTTGTATCCTTACTTTTTATTTATTTTATGGTCTACATATATAAACCAACCTAACATATGCTAACGGGTCTTAATTTTTATTTTGATCCGAAGAATATTTGAGATACTTTAGGTGACTTAATAATTGCTTCTTTTTCATAATTTTAATTACTTGTTCTGACAAATTTCTCTTTAAAGATAATGATATCGTATCTTAGTACAAATTAATAAATGATTATCCCATAATTATTACTTTCTTGGTCTTATTCATCCCATAGGTCTATTCGGTTACGCGCGTCCGCTCCCGTTACAAAAGACCGCACGCCCGCTTGAAGGTTAAAGAAAAAGAACATAACATTTACCCGTTCAGTGTTTAACAAAATAATCGCTATTATAAGGGCCCAACAAAATGCGTACAAAAACAAAATTCAGTTTGCAACAACTTATAAACTTTTGGCGAGACTAAATTAAAAGGTGACCGAAGTTAGGGTTGTACGTTATACCGTTTGTATCTATGAATAAATAAAATTAACACAATATTCACGCTTGAATTATGTCCAAAAAGTATCTTCAAATTAATATTCTGTATAAAATTTTACGCCCTGTTTAGCACATGTATTTGTATTAATTTATTTATTGGCTAGTCTAATTTTATTTAAAAGGTATATGATTATATAACAGCATTATTATTATTATTATTCCTTGGACCGCTCGTCGCACCAACGTCTCCATTCTCAAGGAGATCGGAATTACATTGCAGAGCATTGTCAGTTCAGGCGAATATGTTGGCACGCAGATTCTCTCGTTGTACAGACGCAGTTAAAATAACATTGTTCAAGGCGTATTGCACCTCACTGTACACGGGAAGTCTGTGGGTTAACTACACCTAGATAGCGTACAATGCTCTGCGCATCCAGTATAATAATGCGTTCAGGGCACTGTTGCGGCTTCCACGTTTCTGTAGTGCGTCAGCAATGTTTGCTGATGCTCATACCGACGGATTCGCTGCGTTATGGAAAGACTGCATCGCTCGTCAGTCGCCTGCGTGGAAGTCGCCACAGTATTCTGACTGCCATAGCCGATAGACATGACTGCCCATTGATGTGGAAATTAGTGCGGCGGACTAAGTCCCTGTTTACTATTACTTATTAATATTGTACCTAAATAGTTATATACTTATGTATGATTGTGTTCTTCCCTTACTATTAATTTGAAGGATCTCAGTTATGTGAATAAATAAATATTATTATTATTATTACTACGAGGCTGTCCCATATATGCCTGCAGCGAATACTAACCTATTTTGGTCACAATGCGCGTCGAGACCCGCAACAATCTGGAGAAGCTTGTGGTTGTTGGTCAGGTTAACGGGAAAAGACCTCGTGGTCGCTCACCTACCCGGTGGTTAGATGCTGTAAAAAACTTAACCGGCCTCATAGTTCCACTAGCCATAAAGACCACAGAGGACAGGGACGATTGGAGGAGGGTTGTGCATCAAGTGACGCATGCATCAGACTAGACATGACCTTCAATAATGAAAAGAACGACTAGAAAAAAAAAGATTAACAGCATGGTCCCGAAATATTCGGTATTGCGAAAATCCGCACGGTGCGACCGGTGAGGCGCCTAGCGTCTGACCGCGTTCGGCGCTGATTGGTTGGTCCATTGTAGCTGGCCAATCGGAACGACGAAAGCGTACACGTTTTGATTACTTTATATTTTAAACAAACTCATACCTCGTACCCTTAGATAATACGTATAACCTTAATAATATACTACTAAATAAAAAAAAACAATTGAATTTCTCAAAGAACACAAACACAAGAAACCGATAATAAACGACCGATCTTCCAAGATAATTTAATATAAAAAATTGACACAACGCAGGTGCACCACCTTTGCTTACCTCTCAAGGAAAACGACCAAGATATTACGCTATGCAATAAAAGATTACGAGGTAGAAACAGTTCCTTGAAATATTTAAACAACTGCCAATAAAATAACTCTTACTACTCTCAAGCCATTGAAGTCACTATAAAATAAAAATATGGACAATGATACACTAAAGTGAAATGAAAATATGTTCAGAAGTAGTATCGTCTAACTTATTTTCACTATTGTTTGTTCTTTACAATATTGAATTTACTAAACAGCCTCGTTGGCCAAGTGGTCGCAATTGTGACTGCCGGGCAAGGGATCTCGGGTTCGAATTCCGGGTCGGGCAAAGTATTACTGGGCTTTTTCAAAAAATCTCAGTAGCAGCACGGAGTCTGGAATTGTGCCCGGTATATAGCAATAGGGTCATGGTATGTGCCCCTTTTACATGGGACTCATAACATAAATAGTGAAAAGTGGCTGTTACATGGTAAAATGGCATTATGTGCCGTAATGTACACCTCTGCCTACCCCTTCGGGGATAAAAGGCGTGATGTTATGTTATGTATGTATGTGAAATTACTAAAAATGGCGGGTTATTCACGTGAATACACTGAGAAAGGCTTCACTATTTTCGAGTCACAGACTGAAGACAGAAGGGAGTCTTTCTCGTAAGTGGCGTACGCGATCGCAGCGATGTCGCGCAGCCCCCTTTGTTGCAGTTTAAAGATATGTCATAGATACGCTATGTCTCACGACAGTCATTATAAAAACTCTACTACACTGTTTAACCCTTTGAGTACCGTCATTATTGACACAAATTAAAAAACAATAGGTTGCGGTCACCGGTATACTCGCGGTGTTTGCCAGTTTAAATAGTAAAAGTCAAATGACATTTGAAAGTTAAGACGCATATGCGTCATAACATATGTAAAATACTTTTTTGAAGGTGAGAAAACCACCCCTTTGTTTCTCCTGCTTTGAACCGGAGCCCCGGTAACCCGTTAGACAGTCGACAGCTCTGAAAAATAAAATTCTTAACCATATTAAATAAAATATAACGTCGAAACTTTTAATCCCCAAAGGAGAAGTCAGAAGCGCCTATCAACAATGTAATACCCAGTTTTCACCACTTTGTATTGTGAGTCCTAAATATGTACATATACATTTAGGTTATAGTAATAACTATCAATTTGCGCCTTTAGCATAAGGGTCCAATATTCCGATTAGTGTCCTGTGATCGACAATAAGCATGTTCCTTATTACAAAAACATAAATAGTTAATCTAAACAATTAAACAGCAAAAATTCACAACTTAATTCAATCGGTTCAAAAAACCAAAACCCTAGGAGGACGAAAAGCGAATACCATTTTGATGTCAGCAAAATTAAATTTGTAAAAATGTAGTCCCATTTATTGGTCAAAAGAGTTCTTCAAAGGTCTTAGGGAAGGACAATGGTGGGACCAATTGTTATTATCTGCAATTTATGTGGAAATAAGTGTGGTTTTTTTTTCTCTGAGCTATTGGTACAGAAATACCAGGCTAAGGCTGTGGGTATAGTTTGGTTTATTTGTGTTATAATATCACCCAAATACAATAAATTGGTTGCAAGTGCGATTATTATTTTGCAAGTAATTATTTTGCAAATTGGTTGCAAGTGCGATTGCCGGGCAAGGGGTCTCGGGTTCAATTTCGGGGACTCGGGTTTTTAAAAATTCTGAGTAGTAGCACGGAGTCTGGAATTGTGCCCGGTATATGGCAATAGGCTCACCCCCTATTACATGGGACTCATAACATAAATAGTGAAAAGTGGGTGTTACATTGTACATAGTGGCATAATGTGCACCTCTGCCTACCCCTTCGGGGACTAAAAGGCGTGATGTTATGTTACAATAATTATTTTATAAACTTCGTTTATAAAAACAACCGATTTCAAACCCCTCTTATCTAAAAACGGTTAACATGATTATTTACATGTTAATTCGGTTAAAATCGGTGCATCAAACCGCATCAATTGGGAGATAATCGACTCAAACATAGATACATACATATACAAGTCAAACTGAGAAACTATATTTGTTTGTGCAATCGGTTAAAAATAAAGTACGAGTAATTATATATTTAAGTCATAGTCGATATTAATTTTTTTTTTCAGTTACCTAAAAAGAAGAAGATATATCTAACTAAGGTTGACGTTATGCAAAAACTGACATCCGCATTTTGTTTTCATTTTAATGAAATTATTCAAATAACGGTTACAATAAAATTCGCAGACTATAATAATAAATATTTTCACACAATCCACGCAACTCATGGAGTTAGTTAAACAGTGAATCAGAGAAACGTTTACGATCACTGTGGACAGATCCTAAGGAAATCTACAGGAAAGCTCCGCCCAGGCGTGCTACGAATAGGTCGTATGCGTCACTTCCAGTCTTTCCTAAAATATTAAAATGGAAATTTCTTGAAGGTACTTTTTCATACTTGACGAATCGTTTGACACTAGACGAAGCTGCATGCTACGGTTTTTTGGATTTCGCTTTTTTGTTACTTTCATTTTTGGCTTATTTTACTAAAATCTAATTGTTTCGTGCTTAATAATTTTACCACTAGACACTATTATTTAAAGGTAACATAACATAACATAACATCACGCCTTTTTATGCCTTAAGGGGTAGACAGAGGTGCACATTACGACACTTAATGCCACTGTACAATGTAACACCCACTTTTCACTATTTATGTTATGAGTCCCATGTGGGGGTGAGTCTATCGCCATATACCGGGCACATTTCCAGACTCCGTGCTACTACTGAGAATTTTAAAAACCCAGTAATACTTTGCACGACTCGGGAATCGAACCCGAGACCCCTTGCCCGACAGTTGCACTTGCGACCACTTGGTCAACGAGGCAGTCATTCAATTAGTCAGTAAATTTATTTAAAGGTAATCGCACAAAATTATCACCGATCTTCCTAACTCCCTTCCCTTCTTTCATTAACCGCTAATTAACCTAATAACTTTACACCATTAACAATTATAGTTAATCTCCATCTAACGAGTATAATTAACTGAGATTTGGCTGCATCAGTTAAACCCTTTGATGGGAGATAAAGGGATTATGTTGATGAGATTAATTTACTAGTTCACGTCAACTGTCAACGGTGTTACTGTCTTATTAACTGAAGTTTGACTTTGACAGCCCTTCGTGTAATGATTGTGACGGTAACTGTCCACGTTGCTTAAGGAATATTGTAATAGCTTCTCAGTATAATTACTATTTTTCTTATACAATTTAATTCCTATATCTATAAATCATCATCTTTAATCCCACACAAAACTCTATTTCAGAACTTCAACGCAAAACTCAACCTAACTCAATTTCCACGACAACGAAGAAAGAACTATACCACAATGGTACTAAAGCACCATTTCTAGTACACACGGCTACAGACTATAAAAAACCAATTAATCATGATCTCGCTTCATACGATCTTTCCGTACATTCGACGGTCAGGTTATACTGGTTACGTTGATATGTACTTCCGTAACATTTGTTACTGTGTGGTCTACCCAATTACCTATGCGACCATTTATCCAGGCGAATTGCTAAACAAAGGTCTGATATAGGACTTGAATGGTAGTGCCCAGTCAATGTTTAGTGTTTGAACTTCGGACAATGGCCTGTTTCGGGCAACTAGTTGCTTTTTGATGGTCAAAAGTGGGTGAATTTCGATTCTATTGGTCACGTGCGGTTCTGGTATAGAGGTTGGATTTGGGAGGGTAGTAATCTAATACCTTTAAACGAACAATTCTTGTAATATATACATATATGTATGTATAATGTATATATATTAACGAACTTGGAAACGACATAACATAACATCACGTCTTTTATCCCCGAAGGGATAGGTACAGGTGTAAATAACGGCACTTAATACAACTGAACAATGTAATAATTATCTACTTTTCACTATTTATGTTATGAGTCCCATGTAATAGGGGGTGAGCCTATTGCCATATACCGGGCACAATTCCAGACTTCTATGCTAACACTAGGATTTTTTTTAAAACCCAGTAGTACTTTACCCAACCCAGGAATTGAACCCGAGACCCCTTGCCCGGCAGTCACACTTGCGACCACTCGGCCAACGAGGCAGTCTACATAACATAACATATTATATACACTAAGTGTAGATTCTATGGAGAAGAACGAACAGGAAAAACTTACTGGGTTATTCTTACACAAGAATTTCATCCCAAGTACCTCTATAATCGAACAATCAATCAAGCGAAGTGCGTCTTTAATGGCGCGGGTGCGCGGCAGCCCCAGCGCCATCCTGGCCGCGTGCGCAGTCCGATGAGACTCTGTACTAATGGCGCACTGTATGTATAGGCCTACACGCTAAAGCGAGTGTCTGATACATTTAATTTGTGTTGTATTATTTCATTTTTAATTAAGTATGCGATTACTAATATAGGCTAAGAACATTATTACTAACAAATTATGGAAGCAATTTATTCTGAATAATCAGGTTAAAAATGTCTAAAACAATGTTTAAAGTACATTTTTTCTTCAACCTGAACCACTCTTTTCAGAATTTTCCATATCAATGATATTAAACAAAAAGGTTAAATTGTGCTCAACTTCTTCACAGCATATTCACCCAGGTACGCTAATCCAAAACGCTGAAGCATAAATTGTCTGTAGCTCCCGCAATACGTCTAGCTCCCAAACGTAATCTTCAACTAATTTATCTACTATTAATTGGATGTCCAAGATCAAATTCGAGATCCACATTAACTCTATACTTTAATTTATAAAGCTGTTTGTTTGTTTGTTTGAGAGCTCTTCTGGAGATACTGATTCGAATTGAATAGTTACTTTTGTGTTGGATAGACTATATCTACCACTTTCACCTAGACTTCATTTGGATAACTGGTCACATAATAAACTATTTGAGACTATAATTAAGTGTGGAAGAGCCATGCTTCTGCACGAATGGGCCGGCTCGACCGGAGTGATACCACGGTCTCACAGAAAACCGACGTGAAGCAACGCTTACGTTGTGTTTCGTCGTGTGCGTGAGGTTACAGAGACCCAATTTGAGTGCACGGTTGGCGCGGTGGCTGGGCAACTGGCTCCCGGGTTCGATTCCCGCATGGCACAACTCTTTATGTGATCCACAGATTGTTGTTCCGGGTCTGGTTGTCATTTGTATGTGATATTGTATGTTTGTAAACGCACCCACGACACAGGAGAAACACCTAGAGTGGGGCAACGGTTTAATTAAAAAATAAAATAAAATAAATACCCCCACTCCATTCCCCAATCTCCCAATCCCTGAAGTAACGAACTTGTAACGCCTCTCGGGCGGCGCTGATTGCTTACCATCAGGTAATCCGTCTGCTCGTTTCCCGGCTTATCCCATAAAAAATATGGAATCATTGCATTACGATCAATAGGAGCCAAGTAGATCGAGGGAAACTGCGGCGAAGTAGATATTTGTTTACACGATAAATCTCAAAACAGAGTAAAGCAATAATACAAACTTCAGCACACAATTGGCTAGGAATAATTTCTACTATAGTTATTACACTCGTAGTGTCAAATATATTTATTGAATGTAAAACGTAGAGGAATATAGCTTTTATTGCGAGGTGATAAAATTCAATATCATTTTGGACATATTCGAACCCTTTTCTAGGTTGGTTTGGTGTGGAATGAGCTTGCTTTATTTTTTTCTGTAATGGCCGCAGATGGGTCATCCGCTATACCAGAGGAGTCACAGGGGTGTTGGTGTCGTTTTACTATATAATTTTTGTATGGCATAAGCCGGTAACCGAGCAGACTGATCACCTGACGGTAATCAATCGGCGTCGCCCATGGACACCTGGAGCACCAAGGCGTCACAAGTGCGTTACCGGCGTTTTGATGATTAGAAATTTGAAAAGATTGTGGAGGATTCAGGGATTGTGGAAACAGGGGGGAGTGATTACATAAGAAACTATATTGGTGTAAGATTTTACTTTATAATAAATCACTCCTGCACCGATGACTACTGGACTATTCTAGGTTTTCTTTAGTGGGACACTTACCCTATCTGATACATATACAGGGTGGAATTTAATATTGTCACCTGAAGGCTAAGTACTCTTAATACTTAAGATAGAAAATTTTACTCAAAGTAAACAATCATATATTTTAGAAAAAAAAAACAATAGTGCATTCAAAGATTTTTAAGTATTATTACTCATGTATTTATACAGACTCGACTGCTAGGAAAGAGGTCTCGGGTTCAATTCCTGGGTCGGGCAAACTATTACTAGAATTTTTAAAAATTCTCAGTAGTAGTACGGAGTTTGGAATTGTTCCCGGTATATGGTAATAAGCTCACACCCTATTACAAGGGACTCGTAACGTAAATAGTGAAAAGTGGGTGTTGCATTGTACAGTAAGATTAAGTACACCTCTGCCTACCTCTTCGGGGATAAAAGGCGTGATGTTATGATATATAACTATTAATATTTTTAGCTGTTAGACATACAAACATATTCATATTAATATCAAATACAGATAACGGCTTATCCTACCAGGACAAAGGTCGAATCCTGTATCTAGATAATAAGATCTTCCATCACATGATAATATTTTGAATGTATATTGTGGACTATAACTAATGATTGATTGTATTATAGTTTAGACTAGAGCTATTATTTGCCTAATTAGAGGTATAGGGATAGTAACGTCAAATTCCACCACTTTACTCTGTTTCTAAATAACAAGGATGGTCTGTTTTGATGGATTTCTCACAAGCCTCGGTGGCGCAGTAGGCAGCGCGTAAGTCTCATAATCTTAAGGTCGTGAGTTCGATCCTCACCCGGGGCATATGTTTTAGATCAATTTTCTTAACAGAAAAATAATATTCATTTAAAATAACATTTTTTTAAATATCTTATATTTTTAGGACTATAAAAAATGTAAAACTTTATTTCCATACTATATAAAATTTTGTGTTGTTATTTACAGGTAGGCTCAGAGAACCACAAAAGCAGACATCTAAAATATCAGATTTTTTGTAGGAAATACAAAATATCTGATATTTTTTTTTAAATAAATAGAGGGATAGATTAAGTAATCTATGATCCCTTATTTATCTAAAAAAATTAAACCTTAGGCCGTAGAATATTAAAATTATAGACAATAAAACAAAAGCAATTAATTTTTTTGCATCAAACCACCACAGATCAAAACCCAACAGGGCTGATGCCGATTCGGAGTCGCGGAGAACCTAACGGGTAACCGGGGCTCCGGCTCGACGTGCAGGAGAAGGAACGGGGTGGTTTTTAGTCAGTAAGAGTCTGACACTCCCTCACTCGTTATTCGATGATTTTCCCACCTTAAAAAAAATAAGTGTTTAAGGTGTCCATGGGCGATGCCGACTACCATCAGGTGATGCGTCTGCTCGTTTACCGGCGAATCCTATAAAAAAGTTTAAATTTTTATAACACAATAACAACAGAAACCTTCTCCACTTTCCAAACCCTGTGGCCGGTTGTAATTTGCGCTGCGGTTACCGCCACACTGTCTAATTTTCAACACGTATGAAGGACGTTTCGGACTTTACCTATTTCGCAGAGTGTCTGCGACGTAATTGTGTTTGGTCTTTTATGATGTATTACTAAGTTTCGTGAATGTTTTGTTACTTGGGCCTAGGGTCGCATTTGTTTGGTACAATTCGTGATTTTGTAGAATAGTTGTTGGTGTCGATTTGTTTTGTTTTCTTTTATTTACTGTCTATTTCAGCAGATGTTGATTTTGTCATGGAATAGGAGGTAAACGAGTAGACGGGTCACCTGATGGTAAGCGATCAGCGCCGCTCATGGACACCCACAACACCAGAGGCGCCACAGGAGCGTTTCCGGCCTTTTAAAACGGAATATGCTCTTTTCTTGAATGTTTGAAGGTCGTATCGGTTGGGAAATACCGCTGACGACACATCATTCCACAGTTTTGCTGTGCGAGGCAGAAAGCCATGTGTGCGGTGCACCGTTGTGGCCTGCCAACCATCTATATGATAGGGATGCATAAGCTGACTTGAGGGTCGATGGCGAAAAGATGTGGCAGGTATCACAAATAAGGAAATAAAAAGCAAAAAATAAAAAGTGCTCTGAGGAATTATTAACGTTTGCCGACTTAATAGTCGGCAAACGTTATTGTAGTAAATATTGATGGGTCTTCATGTGGATTACCGAGTCATCAGAAGTATTTATGAGTTTATTAGCTTTTACCTGTGGCCTTGCCCGCGTATTCCTGTTGTAGGTACGCTTTAATCGGGATACAAAGTATCCTATCCTGTACCAAACCTCATCAAAATGCGTTCAGTAGTTTTAGCGTGATTAACGGAACAAACACCCAAACAAAGAAACTTTCACGTTTATAATATTAGTGAGATTGAATAAAAAAAATATGGAACAAGTTGGTTCTATAACACATAAAAACAGGACCAAGTGTGAATCGGACTCGCGAAGAAGGATTCCGTACTATGATCATATTATAACAATACTAAAAGAAATAATTTTGCTCTTGGAAATAACTGATTGACTTATGGGATAATTTGTCATTTAAACTGTCAAACACCGCGAGGACACCGGTGACCGCAACCTATTGTTCTTTAATTATGTCTATAATGACGGTACTCAACGAGTTAAGGACTTATCTGTTTTGTTTTTTTTTTCTTTTTATAATTATTTGAAATGTATAGATAACGTCTTGATTTTATGACTGTAATGTTGAACTATTTAACTCGTCGAGTTACCGGTGACCGCTTGATGTTTGACAGTTTAATTGAAATAAATAAATAAATAATATTAATGGTCTTTGCAATTTTTATACCATTACGCTAAATATTTACGCCATTCAAAACATTGTGCCGCGTGCAACGTGTCAGAACGACTCTTTGTGTGATCCACAGATTGTTGTTTCGAGTCTGTGTGTCATGTGTATGTGAACTTGTATGTTAGTAAACGCACCCACAACACAAGAGTGTGGAGCAACGTTTAGTTTTAAAACCATTCTACTAATTTATTCACCTCTAACGCATCCGTGGAAAAAGTGCATCTGTACCTACATTTTATGCTAATTTTTAATATGAATAAAATTAGATTTTCCCTTCTTGTTTTATTCCACAGAAAACTGGCTGCTTTTTCGAGTAGAAAATAAATTTCCCGTGCTTTTATAGTCTGTATAAAGTTTAATATAATTTATTGTTGAACAGCTGACTTTAAAAAAAAATAATGTTGAACTTTGTGCCTAATTTACAAAAGTCAATCCCGTTTCTGTTAAAAACAACGTTTCTTTTTTTTAACCGTCTTCAAACACAAAGAAACGGTGGTTTCCAGTTTACCTCGTATTATGTATGTATTTATTTGAGCCGCGGAAGACTTAATAAGTTGCCGGGGTGGGGCTCGAAGTGCAGGAGTAGGAATGGGGTGGTTTCTAGTCATTAAGAGTCTGACACTCCCTCTTGCCTTACCCGGGCGGGAGAAGTCATAGGATGATTTTTACAACTCAAAAAAATTTATGTGAGTATTTCTGTATGTATGTATTTGTAAAGTGTTTATTGTACTCAGGAGAAGGTTTAAGTACGTATATTAAATAACCATGACTGCCTCGTTGGCCGAGTGGTCGCAAGTGCGACTGCCAGGCAAGGGTTCTCGGGTTCGATTCCCGGGTCGGGCAAAGTATTACTGGTTTTTTTTTTGAATCTCAGTAGTAGCACGGAGTCTGGAAATGTGCCCGGTATATGGCGATAGACTCACCCCCTATTACATGGGACTTATAACATAAATAGTGAAAAGTGGGTGATACATTGTACAGTGGCATGACATTGTATTGGTCGAAATAGTGCTCTTCTGCTTACCCCTTCGGGGATAAAAAGGATTATTAATTAACCGATTTCCAAAGATGAGAGAGATAAAGAGCGAGTTGAACTTTTTAATTTTATTTACGGTTCGACGGTTTGAATTCAATAACTTGTACAGAAATAAATACTTAAACTAATTTTACGTTTGTTGATTTGTTCAGGAGTAACAAGAGGTTGTAATAGCGGTAACAATTTTATGATTTTAACATTAACATAATCTATATCTATATATAGATATAGCTGATATTATAAAGAGGAAAGATTTGTACCTATTTTGTATGTTTGTAATGAATAGGCTCAAAAAGTACTGGGCCGATTTAAAAAATCTTTCACCAATAGAATGCTACATTCTTCCAATTTGACATAAGCTACATTTCATTTTGAAAAAAATTAGGAATCCTTGGTAAAATTTGAACAATGTAACCGAAGGTGTAGAAAAATGAGTCTTAAAATGTCTTTCGTCGAATGCGCTGCCGAAACTATTAGCGATAGAACAAAATAATGTACAACAATATTGAAGAACATCATAATGCCTACAAAAAGCTCCGCGGTAGCATATGTCCAACTATTGTAGTTATAACACTACAACAATCCAAATTTCCAAAAATAATATTAAATAATTGTCTACCCCGTGCGAAGCCGGGACGGGCTGCTAGTAATTTATAAAGACAAAGTAAGTAAGTAAGTATGGAGGTATTCGATAAAATATTTAATGACAAATATTTTACGGCCTACCGCCGTGCGCTGTATTGACGCGGCCTTTCGTGCAGTGTCGTTATATTATTCAATTTATTAAATTTATTTCACCTAATATCACCTTTTGATTCCTCTGGTGTTGTCCATCAGGTGATGACCCCATAACAAAATCACACAGACCGAGTGTAATTTGGACTCCAACTACACAATCCAACTCCAACAAATATTTTAAAATTATTTAATTATTTTTAACTTCTTCACATAAAAATAAACACTGCAGTGAATGGCGCACTTAATTCCTTAAGGCATTCTCTAGCAGTCAACCTTAGGTAGGTGCAGAGAAATGAAGTGGTTGATGCGAAGCTAAAACACAATTTTAACAATATAAAGAATGTAGTTAAATTGCTATTACTTTTACTAAATTTCAAAGGTTAAATAAATCTACTTGTACACACGACCACACATCAATCTATACAAAACCAGTTTATCCTGGTGTCGCGTCGCATCATCTTTCCGCACATTTAACGTTCAGATTATACTGGTTATGTAAAGCTGTAAAGCTGTAAAGCGATGTGTAGCAGTGTGTACCAGATATTACGTCACTAAGGTATAAAATTGACATAAAAATTATCTCATTCAATCCGATTTGATTGAGGCAGTGTAATGACACTTTTATAGAGCGTCGTAAAAGTGTATAATGATTGTTTTGAGACCGGTTCATCTTTTATTAGGATAGGTGTTTTATTATTCGGTACCTATAGTCGCAGTTTTAGTTCCATTTTCTATCATTACCTTACGTTTACCTCGACCTAGAATAGGACCTACATTTTTTTATGGGATAAGCCGATAAAAGAGCCGATGGGTCACCTGATGGTAAGCAATTGGTTCTGTGAGGCCGTGGAATCAGTCCAGTCGAGCCAGCCCATTCGCGCCAAAGCATGGCTCTCCTTCACTTGTTTAAGTGTTAATATTCAGGTATTTATTTTAGTTAGTTAAATATTTATAGTTATTATCTTCTTTTTTGCATTCTTTTCTATACCCTCTCATGTGTCCATGATAGCTGCCATAAAAAATACGACTTTCTATTTCATATAAATTTTCGCTTCATCTTCATCACATTTATATTGTTACAAATTAATAAAAGGAACAATTTGACATATCATGTGACGTCACATCGTGCTACATTTTGTAGCACACTGTGATGTAACGACCTCCCACTCCTAAACTATTGTAACTTTATGCGAGGAAATAAAAAATACGTGTGTAATATTTTTTATTATGTATCTGACGGACTAATTAAATTTTTAATGTAACCTTGTCAACTGCCCTATTAGCTGCAGTGGTTGACTGTTTGCCAACAACTGCCAATCAATAAGTATTATTCAATATGGTTGATGAAGTTTGAAATGAATTTTGACATCTTGCCTTAGTAACACGCACACGCATTGGATTAAGGACATTATGTAAGTGGTACAAAATGCTTTCTTCTATGAACTTAATACTGTTTGTCTTTTCGTAGAAATAGGGTGCAATATCGTGTGTTTAGTTTACCGTACCTTAGAGGGTACATAAAACTGTCGACCCCGGTTGCGATAGGAAGATCTATGGATCGTTGTGGAGTTCAAAAGGCTGAGTAAAGCTAAAACTTTTAGAACGTTACAACGCCTTGTGCAATTGTTCATAACTGGAGAACACTCACCTTCAAAAATATTCATATTTGACTGAACTGGTACGGTAGCTAGGTAACCGACTGCCGCGCAAAGTGTAGCGATTCCCGCACGGGGCAACTCTCTGTGTGATCTATAAATTAATGTCTCGGGTCTGGGTGGCATGTGTATGTGTAATTGTATGCTTGTAAGCGCATTCATGATACAGGAGAAAATCTTAGTGTGGGACATCATAAAACACAAAAAAAGGTTATCGTTATCGATAGCCAATTAGTGACCCATTCTGACTAAAGACCTCTTCTCCCACGGAGGTTTGAGTATTAATTACCACGCTTGCTCAATGCGGATTTGCAATTTTAAACTTATAATTAGAAATTATAGCACAGGTTTCCTCACGATGTTTTCCTTTGCCAGTGGTATTTAGATAATCTTAGAAAGTATTTATAACTCGAAACAAGTCACATTAGTAGGTACTTGCCGTTGGTAGGTTTCTTGCTCGCACTCTTATGTATGAGAAGCGCCATCTTAAACCTCCGGGCCATTACGATAACTGTATCTTATTAAATTCGTTTGTTAATAATCAGAAGAAATGAAAATGTAACCTAATTCTACTATTACTGTAAACCAAATCGAATTTAAAGAGCCAAATTGTGTCAATTTGGTATATTACTAGCTTCTGGCCGCGACTTCGTACGCGCAATCCCTGTTTTCTTCTGTTCCCGTAGGATTTTCGGGAGTTTTTCTGTATTAAGAACCTTCTCCTTATAATAACAAATACAACAAAAAAAAAACAGCCAAATCGGTCAAACCTTTTACATACTATGTCGTGAAAACGGAATACGGGTTTCATTTATAGATTAGCGGACCCAACAGACGTTGTCCTGCATATCCATTTGAATGTATAAACAAAAATTCAATCAAATTAGTTCAGCTGTTTAGAATAAATAACCTAAACATCGACTGCAGCGCCATCTGCCGGGCTGATTTGTGAATCTAAACCATTCCCAGATCCCCCTTGAACACACACAAAAATTTCATCAAAATCGGTCCAGTCGTTTGCGAGAAGTTCAGTGACATACACACTCACAGAAGAATTATATACCTCTATATAAAGATAAATACTTATTTATGTTTATCTCATTAATATGCGAGTGTATCTCCTGTTGGTTTCAATTAAGTCGTTGCTTGTTTCTTGCTCCTACCACTCTTCTCTGCATCAGCCAATAGTTAGACTGGGAGAAAATGCCTGCGACATTAAGTCCACCTAATGGTACATCCATTACAAATGTCCACTAAATAATAATAACCTCTTCGCATGAAGTTTAAATCTATATAAATAAAAATTAATTTCCGCTCGTTAGACTCAGAAAAACTCGAAATGGGCTTAACCGATTTGGCTTATTTTGGTCTTGAAATATTCATGAAAGTCGAAGGAAGGTTTAATAGGAGAAAGAAAATTGTAGGCGGTACGAAGTTTGCCGAGTCCACTAGTAAATAGATAAATAAATAATTAACGTTGTGTTACTCAACAGAACATAAATTACAATAAAATTATAATCCCCAGTCTAAAACATAACGAACACTTAACAAACAGTCTATAGTTAGGTTGCAATAAAATGGCCACTAACGTTTCAGTAGAACCGCAATTGTTCGCGTAACGATCGCGCTTGCCGTCAAGTGGGCCGGAAAGCGATAACAGGACAATTTATGTCATCGCTACTATACTGCATGGGTTACGAAGCGATACAGAAGAACAGATATTTTGAGGGCTTTCTCGAAGATTTTTTTAATTGAGATGCGCTATATGTTCCACATTTTGGAAATAGAGTAGAATGTAAATCAATACATCTGACAGAGTTCTGGCAGCGCTCTATAGATTTTTTACGCTGCACCCTACATGTCAATAATATATTTTTTTCGTATAAAAACATCACGCGGTGCACATTACGGCACTTAATGCCACTATACAATGTAACACGCATTTCTCACTATTTATGTTATAAGTCTCATGTAATAGGGGGTGAGCCTGTTGCCATATACCGATCAGAATTCCAAATTCCGTGCTAGCACTGACTTTTAAATATCTAATAGTTTGCTTGACACGAGAATCGAACCATAAACTCCTTGCCCGGCAGTCGCATTTGCGACCACTCGGCCAACCAGGCAAATCTATTACTACCTCTAAATATATAAAATCCGTTTACCTTATAACATCTATTACCACATTTATCATCTCTAACTGAGAATATCCAAAGTAAAAAATCCAATAACACTTCTCTCTATCAAGATATCGAACCTTCAACGTAAGCTCTCACAACCACATGACCTATAACACAGTCACAAATTTAAACACTAATTCTTAGAAAAGGCCTTTTAGTACCTAACCTAGATTTTAGTCTAGTATAAGCCTAGCGTAGACTTACGTTAACTAAGTTTGGCTCGTATAGCGCTCTAAGAAAGTGACATGTATTATGAACGTCTGGGGTTTGAGAATGTTGAATTAATAAGCATGTATGTGTTGACTCTTTCGTTGGTCGAATGACTGATTAAACAAGACTTCGTTTACCGGGTCAACATTGAGATTTTTTTATGGCATAAGCCGGTAAACGAGCAGACGGATCACCTGATGTTAAGCAATCGACGTCACCCATGGACACCCGAAACCCCAGAGGCGTTACAAGTGTGTTTGGGAATTGGGAATTTGAGGATTGTGGGGGATTCGGGGATGGGGAGACTGGGAAGAGAAGGTAATTGGGTCTCCGGTAACCTCACTCACACGACGAAACACAACGATGTTTTTCAGTTTGTGCAATAGTTCAATAGTTGCCGCTAATAGTACAAAGTTTTTGGATTATATCCGATACATAGCAATAGGCCTATTATTTTATCCTCTTATAATTTCTACTGATTTATTTCGTAGTGAGACCCAAGACCGTTATTCATATCCCTGGGACGTGCTTGACTTCAGTGTTCCAGTGTTTGTATGGTTGTATCTACTGTAGATCCTGGCTTACAGGAGTTGCAACGATTTGGAGAGGGTGTGGCGATATTGATCCAAAAAATTGGCCTATTGTATGGGCCTAATAGTAAAATTACTAAAACTGGTTTTTAAATACTGTATATTACTACCAATTAGAAAATTTGACGATCATCATCATCATCGTCATCAACTCCTAAATATAAGGCTCCTCTAAAGACTTTCAGATAAAATGATTAACCTCTAATTTACAGAACAAATACGGCGTCATTTCCACGCCACCTCCTAGCCATCCTAACTCTACATCTGCCAATATAATGCATGCTTGGCTCGATCTAATTGATGGATAGCACCAGCAATTTATGTCCTGTGTCGCTTAATTTATTTCTAAATCTTCTTGAACAGTGTCGCTTGACAGTTGTATTAGGCAGGTTATGGTAACTTCTGGTGTTTAATGCGCTTACTATGGAAGGATCATAGGATTGAAATATAAAGACTGTTATAGTACATTTACTTATATTCATTTACTCATTCATCGATAGCCTATAAATGCCCACTGTATTGCATGGAGAAGGTTTGAACATTAATCACCACGTTAGCTCAATGCGGGTTGGTGATTGTAACTTATAATTAGAAATTATAAGCCCAGGTTTCCTCACAACGTTTTTCTTCATCGTTTGTTAGTGGTTAAATAACTTTAGAAAGTACATAATATAACTCGGAAAAAGTCATATTGGTAATTGCCGTTGCTAGGTTTATAACTCACACCCATATGCATGAGAAGCGGGCGTCTTAAACCTCCGGGCCACCACGACATACCGATGCCACTGCCCAATGCCACTTCAACTTGCTAATCAATGTAAAAGATGATGATGAAACATAATATTATAGAGGTATATAAGAACTACTAAGCTACTTTTGAGCATAAGTTGATGTTGTATAACAGCCAAAAATTACAATCCATAGGAAACGAAAAACAGCCGTTACGTCGCAATGTACCAGAATTTTCTATGAATATTTTTTCCTACCAGACCAGAAAAACATTAAAGTTCAAGACGTGTTCCGTACATGATGGGAACTTAATAGATTTAGTTGGCACGTGAACAAAATAGCATCGGGAGCGATCGGTAGCACAAATGTAATAACCTTCTGTACGTGGAGCTAATGGGAGTCGCTTGGTGACTGAATTAGTTGTATAGAAAAAAGTGTGATATAAATACATCGCTTTACACATACGTGTCTTTAACATAATGTTTTGAAAGGTACTGCATCATTGACTGAGTAAGCTTTAGTACAAATGCCAAATAGAGGTCGTTGTTTGAATTCCCAGGTCGAACAAAATATAGCTGTATTTCTCTCTGTGATGTGATGACACAAAGTTTAGAATCATGGCTAATACCCAAGTTCTGCGACTATCCTGCTTTCTAATATTATAAATGCGACATTTTGTGAGGTCATGTGATGTATGCGTGTGTGTGTCTTTTACGTCTAAACGGTTGAAGAGATTGAAATGAAATTTGGAACCGGAGTAGATTATGTTAACAAAAAATCGCGGGTTACTCACGTGAATATACGTCTACTGAGAAAAACTTCTAGTTTCGAATCAAAACACCACTAGTTTTAGTTAATTTAGTATGTCTCACGATAGTTAGTTATTAAAAAGACATGGATAGATAATGGTTTGGAATAACACATAGGCCACTTGTTATTCCAGGGAACGCGATTAAACCCGATGGTAAAATAGTCATAGATATTTTTAAGACTTTTGGAAATAACTTTTCGAGGTAGGTCGGTGGATTGATGATTTTAATTTTTACGGTTGGCGCGGTGGCTGGGCAACTGGCTGCCGCGCAACGTGTCGCGGTTTCGATCCCCGCACGCAACAATTATTTGTGTGATCCACAGATTATTGTTCCGGGTCTGGGTGTCATGTGTATGTGAACTTGTATGTTTGTAACCGCACCCACGACACAGGAGAAAATACAAGTGTGGGGCAACGTCTTTAAAAAAAGAAACAAGAAATTCTTTTTGCCTGGCGCGATAGTAGAACATGACATGCGTTCACTTTTTAAAAATGCTCATAATTTGACATGGTAACTACCGGGTTGAACTGCTAACAAAAAGTAATAAAGACTTTAACAGAGTACAAACAAAGAGACAATACTATACAAGTTGCATAGAATAGGTAGATCTTATAAAAAATATAAAGAGGCAAAATGCCGGACGAATATTTACATTTCATCCGGTGATTATGCAAATATCAGTTGCAAGAGTTAGTTGGAATCTTATTTGCATACACGACGGTGTAGTCGACCAGCCACTGAGATGAAATGCTTAGGGGAAATTGGAATTGTGTGGATGAATGAACAATGATTTTAGTAGGGGGTAATGATGAAAAAATTTATAATGCAAATAGTACTTTTTTAACTTCTCCGCCTAGGTGAGGCGGGAGAGTCAGACAGCAGAGGGAGTGTCAGACTCTTACTGATTAAAAACCACCTCGTTCCTACTCCTGCACTTCGAGCCGGGGCCTCGGTAATCCGTTAAGTTCTCCGCGGCTTCGTATCAGCATCAGCCCTATTGAGCCCCATCCGTGGTTGTCTGATTGCTCTTTGAGGCGCACGCGGATTGCGACGCGTCGTACGCTCGGCTTTGGTTCTAGTCGGGCGGCGAGCCACCCATGCTCGCCGGCAGCATGCCCGCGATGCAAATAGTACTAGAATGTGAAATGAATGATGATCTTTTTGAAGCAAGTAAGATAGAAATAATCGTGATGGAACATGAGGTTAAAGATTATTATGTTTTATCAAAATTATTTTTATTCGTTGGTATAAAACTGCTGCTAAAGGAAAACTTGTAGAAATTAGTAAAATTATTGGCATTAAATTAGGCTGACCCCTGCTTCCCTAAAAGGCCGGTAACGCACTTGTTATGCCTCTGGAGGTGTCCTTGAGCGACGCTGACTGCTCACCATCAGATGATCCGTCTGCTCGTATAGCAAAACCTATGTTCTTACAAAAACTACTTCACAAAGGCTTTCGAAATTCCATGACACTAAAACAGCTACGAATTCCAAATAAAATCATAAAAAAATTTACAGTAGAAACAAACCCATGTCTATTTATTTTGACAGAACTGTAAGCACGTTGTTACAATTTTTGCAACCCAATACTTTTTTCTGACACTAACGAATTACAAATAAAAACTAAAAACACTTGGTATTTGAATTTGCCAAACAATAGCGATGGGATAAAGCATCTAACTGAAAAAAATATAAATGACTGTTTGTCAATTCCTAGTTTTAGATGACTGAAAGTTAACAACTCTAGATTATTCCTTTGAGACTGTGAAAGAATTAAGTTACTGCAAATATAAGTAACAGGAAGGATGTATACGAGTGGTTTTTTCTTTCTAACTTTGTTTGACAAACCTTTTTCCTTACAAATTAGATATAGAAACTCCATAAGAAGTTTCAACACCCCATCAAATAGTTATATGGTTATAGAGTACATTGTTTTTGGGGATTAACATCGTCACCTTTTTTTTTATGACAGGGGCAAACCTTCAAAAGGCGCCTAACTTTTGAGGGAGAAAGATTAGACTGTGAAATTCGCACATCACTAAAATCACCCACAGCACCTGTAAGAGGCACCGGGTCCTCTAGAAGAGACCTGCTCCGGAGCTCCCACGACATCGTTACCTAGCGATGTGAATTAGATGGATTTTGCCTCGTTCATTTCATCATATATAACATTTATTACAGACTAGCTACTGCCGTGCAGTATAACCCGCTCTGCGCCTATAAATCGTAGCATGGTGTTATATAGCCTATAGCCTTCTTGGATAAATAGCCTATCCAACGTAAAAAGAATTATTCATTTTGAATCAGTAGTCCTGGAGATTAACGCGTTCAAAAAAAAGAGACAAACTTTTCAGCTTTATATATATAATAAAAAAAATAGAAAAATGTTTATTGACAAAAAGCTTCTTGTTACATATATGTATGGCTGTGGACCCCACACTAGGATTCCCTATATCGTGAGGCTCAGTATCTTTCAGTCAGCAAAACATTATAATGCAAAAGAAACAAAATGATAATCCATAACTAGATAGAATTCTATATATAGATATATACATATATATATATATATAAAATTTAAATCTGATTTCCATTGTCATTCCATAACTTGAGAACGGCTAGACCGATTTGGCTGATTATTTTTTGTTGTTTGTTATTGTCAGGGGAAGGTTCTTTTAACAGAAAAAAAATCTGAAAATCCTACGGGAACGGGAGAAAACGGTATTGCGCGTACGAAGTCGCGTCACGTCGCAGAAGCTGGTACATATCATATAAGATTAGTTGTGTTATAAATATACAGTACTGCTTTTTATTACTTGGAACTTATAAGATAACTAGCGAATTCGTCCGGGGGTTAAGAAAACTGATGGTTTTTATGGTCTTATACAAATAAATCCACCACTTTTTACCATCGGATTTTTTTTTATAGCATAAGCCGGTAAACGAGCAGACGGATCACCTGATGGTAAGCCATCGGCATCGCCCATGGACACCTGGAACATCAGAGGCATTACAAGTTCGTTACCGGCCTTTTGGGGATTAGGAGTTTGTGGATCGTTGGGGATTCAGAAATTAAGGAGATTGTGGAAGGGGAGGGTAATTGGGCCTCCGATAACCTCACTCACACGACGAAACACAACGCGAGCGTTGCTTCACGTCGGTTTTTTGTGAAGTCGTAGTATCACTCCGGTCGAGCCGGCCCATTCGTGCCGAAGCATGGCTCTCCACACTGAATTTTTACAGTATCATAATAATTACACGAGTAAAACCACGACTAAACTCAGTACAGACAACGAAGTGCGTAAGCAAAATTATTATTTACTAACCATTTAATAAAGTTTCAAATTATCTGTTACTATTTTGTTTTTTTTGTCTGGTACTGGATAGAAATTATGAGTCAATATTGAAAAAAACCTTTTATTTTTGTTTACGAAAATAGGCCATTAGATAGACATAATGTTAATAATAAAGTAACAATACACAAACTAAATCAAATATTCTTCTCTGTTTTTGTAAATTGACCTTAATTTAGGAACATGAAGATAGATTTTTGTCTACACTGTTTTTATAAAAAGGAAACATATGAATATTTGTTTGCTGCTAAAATACTGAAATGATTATAGAGGTAGAGGTAAAAAGTCTTCAATCGATTGATAGTCGATCGAAGCACTGATGACTGCACAGTTGGTGCGGTGGCTGGACAACCGGCTGCCGTGCAACGTGTCGCGGTTTCGATTCCCGCACGGAACAACACTTTGTGTGATCCACAAATTGTTGTTTCGGGTCTGGGTGTCATGTGTATGTGAACTTGTATGTTTGTAAACGCACCCACGACACAGGAGATAATCCTAGTGTGGGGCAACGATTAAAAAAATACCCATCGTCGAATAATCAATCGATCGATTGCCGATCGGTGGCATTGATCGACGACATTAGTTAATGTAAATCGATTAGCAATGGCTTTTTTACATTAGTTTGTTTCGAAATATATTCACAAGAAGCTGCATTGTTATTGCCATCGATTGATAGCATTTATCGGTTATCGATCGATTGGTGTGGTAAATCTATCGATCGATATCATCTAATCTATTCTACCATCGATCGATGGCATCAATAGACGATCGGTCGATTGGTGTGGTAGTCACTACCGATCAACATCGACTAATCCATTCTACTATCGATTGACGATCGGTCGATTGGTATGGTAACACCCATTTACTTTGCGAAAGCTCACTTTTAAGGAGTAATATAGGCTACTTTTTACCTCAATATTACAACAAACGCGATATCTACTAAAAATAAATCTTCAATTTTTCACTCGAACGGATCCAAAGGCGTTCACTAGTATGGAATAAATAAACATTGGGCACTTCAATTCAATTAGTAAATTACGATTGATCTAGTCGAACATCAATGTTTTATTGAGATTAATAAATTTCTGAATGCTCATTAATCGAATGGAATTTAGAATTACATTTGTAATGTTAACCTTGTCCTCCATTACAAAATGGACTTAATAAATAAACTGAACCCATTTATTATTTTGTACGACTTACTTCGTGGCTAATGCCAACTGATTGTCTCGCATATTGCTGATGACTATAGGCCCTAAGCGTGGCTTGAAATTAATCGAGTAACCTCGTTAAATAGTTTCATAAATCCCATAACCTAATCAGTTTGATCTAATTCTGCTTACCTCAACGGGTTTAACAATAGGTACTTTAATATATTTCTCTAGCCGTGCCCGCGACGCCTTCCGCGCGGAATAATGATTCACAGATCCACTCTCGTAGATGATAGCATCATAATAATGTAGCCTATATGTTGACCCGACCTGTTAGTGATATTCGTGCAAAATTTGAAGTAAATCCATGCAGCATTTTCTGAGTTCATCCCGGACATGCATACAGACAAAAAGACAAACACAAAAAAAAATTCAAAATCATATTTTTGGTTTCGGTATCGATCAATGTACTACAGTTTTCACTTTCCTACGATTTTATTACATTATAGATTTTTTATTTCTCGTGTCGTACCTAAGGCTTCATGTTAGGCAGTCCAACCAACATTTACTCAGCTATTACACAGAACATTCTTAAACTATAAATTATCAAAAACGAAAAGCTAGTATAAAATATTTTCACAGCACGTTCGCTTAACACCCGTCTTACCAACATGGTGACGTCGAACTTATTTTTATTCCAAGCCTTATATTCTAACAACTCAGCACATTTAACTTAAAATAATGGTCGACAAAATATATGAGCCCTCCCACCCTTCTTTCGGTATATAATTTATAGCAGCAAAATTCCCTTTAACTGCGAAATACCTCTACCTCTATATTGGGGTATAGCTATTAAAAACGGTAATAGAAAATGATAAGATGATTTGCCTGACAGATTTGTAATTTATTTTCGTAAATTTGTATGGAAATCGTTGGGTAATGCCACTGAAAGGGAGAAATTATGGATTTTCTTTAATTAACTGTCTTTAATGTAATATAATGAATCATTTTCTACTGGTTTACAATTTAGTGGAAGATTGTTTGTAATCGCTAATGATTGATGTTTTTTAATTACTCAAATAAGAATTTGGTAGTGATTTAAGTGGATATGAAAGAATAGAGATAACCGTCGATCGACCAAGGCCGCTGAAAACCATAAAAAAATCAATCCGATAATTTTGGTTGTTACTATAGCAAACCATATAAATCAATAGTTGAAAGCTTTTCCTATTTAATATGCACCCGCTATGGAAACCGCATCTGTTCATACGAACCGCCTAGGCGGCCAACTGGTTGTACGTAAAGGACTTAACCCGAAAAAAAATCCGTCACTGATATTCAATAAAAAAAATCTTATTCATAAAAACCTCGCGCAATGTTTCATTAAATGAGTTTTCACTACAATAACATGACACAGTCAAACATTAAATTTATTTTTCACAATATGTTTATTTCTGGGGTTCTGAAAAAAATCCCAGCTGTAGTACAGAGCCCGGAATTGTGTCCCGTATATTATTATGACAATAGGCTCACCCCCATAACATATAAATAGTGAAAAGTATGTGTTACTATGTGCAATGGCATTAAGTACAGTAATGTGCACCTTTAATAAAATTCGGGGATAAAAGGCGGGATGTTATGTTATGTTTTCACAATATTTCTGATCATTTCTTTACATTTACATTCAAATGCATATATAAACTTACTTGCCCCAGGTGTACACAGTCTGTATTTGCAGTTTTCTTCGCAATTTTATACACAATAACTACGTATTATATTTGTGTTAATATACGAGCTTCGGGAACCATAGTTTTTAATAGAATTCTTCTTACAATCATATATACAGAGAGTTCAGCTTTATGATAGAATAGACCTTTATAATTTTGATCAGGGTTTGAATTCACTTTTAGGTAACTGCCAAGAACTGAGTTCTGGTTTACAGATTCTAGTTTAGCTTATAAAAAACATAAACACTCCTGTAAGCATTCTATTTTAAATTAAGGATAGTAATAATTTTGAATTATATTTAAATTGTTAATAATTTATTTGTACCTGTCAATCTTATGCTTATTGTTATCTAAATGTTGTTGCACATTTTAATAGAAACAAAACACAACATCACATCACGACTGAACACTTAAACAACTACTGTTTTTTGTTACCAAGTTTGACCCACATACTCATTAATTTATATTTACGTTTCTCTTGAAACCTACTTCCACCAACAAACGAAATCCAATACATATACATTTATATAGGTTTGGCTTTCAATATACAGTTATCAGCTTTCAGTAACACACAACAGAACTGCATCAATCGTTAACCTCGGTCAATCTAGGAGCTGTTGCAAAACTGATAGCCTGTGTCAAATATACACCGTGATATTTTAATGGTTGTTTTCCCACAGTAAAATGATTCTATTTTAGTAGTACAATAGATTGAGAAAGTTATATTTAATTTAAATAAAAAAATAGCAGTTTTACGATAGTGATACACGAAACTTGAAAGAAACCGCGAACCAATAGTACCGCCGCGACCGGCCACCGGCCGCTGTCATTGTCGCTCGCGCTTATCAAAAGGCTGATAACTCAGTATTAACTAACAAGTGATTTCTATTTTCCCTTCATACTTTAACGGGCTTAGGACATACCGTCGTAAATACTTTTTAACTACACTTACTAAACACAAACATTAAACAAAATTTAATCAAGAGATTATCTTGTTTATTACTGAATTTGGGAAAGTATTTAAGGCGTATTTAAAAAATGGGAATCAACGTATTTACAATGATTTTAATCACATAACTTATTGTTTTATTTACAAATGTACAAGTACTTACATTTCCCGGTAACGGAGCAATTGTTCGAAGTGTAAGCCACCGCGTTCCACACACAATCGTGCACGTTTTAACTGATTGGCTTTCAATTTTAATAATGTGTCTCTGTCACGTCTAATCACATCAAAAGCGTCCACTATCGCACTTTTTAACGCGTCGCGAGTTTCGTACTCTTGCCGATACACAAGGCGTTTTCGAGATTAGACCACAAATAAAAGTCTAGTGGAGTAAGATCCGGGCTTCGTGGTGGCCATGGCACTGGCCCGCCACGACCGATCCAGCGCTGGGGAAACACCGAGTCGAGGTGCTCTCGCACGGCGCGCTGATAATGCGCAGGGCACTGCTAACGGAATGTCATCTAGTAAGTCCGGGATAACACTACGTAGCATTTGTAGGTACGTTTCACCGGTAAAGTGTCCTGTCACAAAATGCGGACCAATTAAGCAGCCGTTTATTATACCGGCCCACGTAGGTACTCCACATTAGAAAAAACGTAATGGCGATCCATTTTGGCGGCAACAATATTGTATTGCGCTTGCGTGGTTGCGCAGACGGCGTTCGCGGTGCGACTGGTGCGAATCAGTGTTGCCACCTTGCAGAAATCTTTCTCACTAGCATTGAGTTGAAATGTCACTAGATTCAAGGAAATTTGTAACTGAAAAAATCCCTAGAATTCACTAAATAAAACAAAGGTAATTAAAAAAAAAAATTTTAATTGTGAATACAATGAATAAAAAATAATTAAAAATCAACTTCAAATATTTCTGCTGGTACTTCTTCTTCATCTTGATTGATTACTGCAGATGTAGTCGGCTGAGATGGATCATCCGTTTTGTCAGACTTCTGCGATTTAAAAGAGTATTTAGAATTGCTTCCAATAGCACTAATTACATTAGCCGGGAGCTCGTAACTGTAACAGTTCTTCTTCATTATCTTTAACTGATTTCTTATAAAAAGAATGCTATTTAGAGTGTTTACAGCCATTTTGTTTCTTAATTTGTTTTTCACGATATTCATAGCACTAAATGCCCTTTCCACTTCAGCATTTGAGTGAGGAAGTGACAATACGGATATAGCGAGATCAGATAACTCTTGAAAAGTGTTTATTTCAGCAGCATTCTTATATTTTCGCACTTCCGCCCAGAAATCAATAACATTATGTGTAGCATTCCATTTAATATAACTTATACCATGCCACTGCTGTAACAGTTTGTCTATTGCTTCGTTATCAAATCCGAGTTCCGCGGCAAGGTCTGCTATTTTGTTGTCTTTGCCTTGGCGAAGAGTATTTTCCACACTCAGTTGACACATTTTTTCCAAAATAATGTAGTTAGATGGAAGTCTTTGCTGAATCTCTTTTCCTAATTTTATAGTAAAATCAATACAACGTTTCCTGACTGCATTAATGACATCATTGGGTAAATTGGTCTTTTGTACTTGTGATTCAAAAAGATATCCTAAATACGGTACTGGATTCAAGTGGGCTTCTATTTGGATGGACAAAAAATCATTGTCAGTCGTTGCAGCCGTCGGCATCAGTACTCTATTACAAATAGAGCGAAGCAATGTCATTAATGTGTTTAGTAGGGCAACTGGATTTGAGTCTTCACTTTCAAAACTCTTAACCCCAATTTTGACATCATTCAAGATGCTCCTTAAAAAGCACATATAAAGGCGATTTCTTTCATCGGCATACATCGAATGAAGCAATTCTGCTGTGTAGCAATTATCTTTGTTCAAAGAGAAATGCAATTTGAGTTCTTCCCATTGAGATAATATTCTGGTCACAGTTTCTTCAATGGACAGCCAACGAGTATTACAAGCGCGCAATATTTTTAAAGGCTGCTCGCCACAATTTATTGTCTCATATATATCTTTGTACTCATCACAGCGTTTGGGTGAATGTGAGAACCAATTATAAGTTTCTCTAATCAGAAACTCTATATTTCGCGGTAAAGTTTGCTCTGACGCATGTGACACCGCCAATTGCAATGAGTGGCAAACACATCTGACTAGAATTAAATTAGGTACGCCATATTCAGTTTTTAAAATATTCTGTACGCCATTATTGACTCCAATCATGACAGAGGCATTATCCACTCCAACTCCAATTAAGTTTTTTAATAGAAGACCATGAGCCTGTAAACAGCTTACCAATGCAGTAACAATTCCACGAGCATCCGCGTTCGTCAGTGGTTCTAATGCTAGAAATGCAGACACAACTTTATTTTGCGTGCAACTAAAATATCGAATCACTATGCCCAATAATTTTTGTACACTGAGGTCAGTGGATTCATCTAATAGTACACTATACTTTTGTGATCCAATATCATTCAAAAGTATCTGTTTGAAGTGTGGAGCTAACACATTCTTTATAACTGCACTGCATTTCGTTCTGTGCATTTTAATGTCCATAACACTCTGTGAATCAGTAATACATTTTTTTAAAGCTTCAGTTAAGTGATCAATTTGTTGTATGGATGTGTGTTCTACAATGAACATGGACAATGTTCCTTCAACTTTTAATGTATTCGTATTATTTTTAGAAGCGCGCACATAATCAATTTGTCGGTTTTGAGACACTAAGTCAGATTTATCTTTATGTTTTTTTGTTATTCTGTGTTTCTTAATGTCGGCAATTCTTGCAAACATTTCGCAATGACAAAAAGTACAAAATGCTTTTGTAGGATCATTAGCTACAGGGCGTAACCAAGACTTGAACTCTTCTTGGGTTTCCCATTCTTTCCGATACTTTTGAGAATAAATAGTCTTTTTTTTCAGTAGCACGTCCATGGTAATACGAAATAAATAGTTTATAAAAACCCACACAAACACTTGAAATACTAGAATGATATCAATAATTATTGTCTCTTACTTTCGCGAACGAGAACTATAATTAAATACAAGCAGTAGCCAACAGAACAGTATGCAGCACTCACTCATGCAAACTTTCTACTACGTGTTAGGGTTTGATTTATTAGTCGGGAAATCCCCAAGCATAACCAAAAAAAAGACGTTTAACGCTACGTTCTGAAATAAGTAATTTTCATAGTGCAAATTATTAATTTTTTATACAGAAATGTATATTTTAT
The DNA here is from genome assembly GCA_038387885.1 of Spodoptera picta. Lineage (NCBI taxonomy): Eukaryota > Metazoa > Arthropoda > Insecta > Lepidoptera > Noctuidae > Spodoptera > Spodoptera picta. The sequence continues at coordinate 339,830 of JAZHFQ010000315.1, forward strand.
TAGAACCCGGATTCAAAAAACAACATTATCACTAAAAATCATCAAATAATTTTTCAGTGACTTTTTTTTCAAAATATCACTGTCCAACTCCAAAAATTCACTAAATCTAGTGACAAAATCACTAAACTGGCAACACTGGTGCGAATGAAAGCCATGCGAGGCGATGCGAGCCGATGCGAGTGACAGAGAGCGCGGTGGTTGCCTTTGTTGTTTGTCGTGAGGCGATCCGAGCGCGCGCGTGCATTGCAGTTTATGCTGTATTACTTAGTACGAGAGATTATTTTACTATGAACATTGATTTGACGTCACATTTTAGAAGAGAAACTATCGTTTCTCATGCTTTCGAGTTGATGATTATTTTTTTGAGTAGATGAGGAGAAAAAAAAATATTTTTTCAAAAAGTAACTTGCATTATTCGATAGTACTACTAAAGGGAAATCGTTCTGCTGCGGGAAAACAACCATTAAAATGTCAGCGTGTATAGGAAGAACAGTAGAATAAGTTTGAACAAAAATAAAGAAAATGCTACCGTAGTTAGTTGTGGTTAAGATTGTAATTTCATTATCTGTTAGTAGAGCTTAATATATTCCTATTATTAAGAAAGGGTCACACGAATATTAATTTCATATATTAATTATTTATCGATTGATTTTTATTGACCATCTTATAAACACATTTGATTTAAATATTGATTTAAGTTTTACACGTTTGAAATTAAGATCTTGGCCGATTCAACATCAACAGCCTATAAGTCTGTGGCCCACTGCTGAGCAAAGCCTCTTCTCCCAAAGAGGAGGTTTGAGCATTAATAACATAGCTTGCTCATTGCGACTTGGCGATTTCAAGCTTATAACTACAAATTATAAGTCTAGGTTTCCTCACGATGTTCTCTTCACCGTTTGTAAGTGGTGTCTAAATAATTTAGAAAGTACATATAACTCGGAAAAAGTCACACTGGTACTTGTCGTTGGTTGATTTCGGCGCCCTCGTACATGAGAAGCGGGTGTCATAACTTCAGGGCCACTACGACAAGTAGTACGACATCAACTAAGCTAAATTTCAAAGAGGAGGAAACACTAACATAGTCTAGTTGACTTACTGTTGTTCATTTCTCATACGTATTCTCGAAAAAGCAACATCGAACTATAAATCAAACAGGTCGAACTCTGAGAATGATCCCGTTTTACCAACTCAATATTTGATGCGGCGCCACGATTGATGACGAGGCAGTTAGCAACGTTTTATGAGAACAACGTCAGTCCAAACATGTTGTATATTTTGTATTAGTTTTATTCTCTGTAGGCGTAGGTGTTGGATTGGTTTTGGTTCTGGGATAGGCGATAAACAAACAGACGTATCACCCTGATAGTAAACAATTGGGGCTAACGTATTTTTGCTCACCACATGGGGCTAGTGTGAACTTCTCATTTTTTCGTCCGATTGGTGATTCAATTTTTGACAGCTACAGCGATTGGACAACCTGATCTCTTTCTAAATAAGCGCCATCTGGTGTTTGTTAAAATGGCACCTCCCCTTAGCTCTGTCCATGGACATTGGATGTGGACAACCGCAACGTGCGTTTTAGGGATATGGCCTCTTGTAACCTCACTGTTTAACCGACTTCAAAAAAGGAGGAGGTTATACGTTCGGCCGGTATGTTGCTTTTTTATCATTAATAGGATTGCGGCCTGCATTACATGCAGGCGGACCTTTGGGGTCACGGGCGCCCAGAGCGCCTTTCCAGTGACCTCAGGGAAGACGGTGGCACAATGATCATGTGCCGCCGTATATAGTGAGGCTTAAGATAGTAATCGGAAATAGTTGCTGCTGACATCATTTTTGAACTAAAAGGCATACACTGAATATGGTTTTTTTATTTCATAATTTTTTATTTCAAATTGGTTCGATTCCCGGGTCGGGCAAAGTATTACTGGGTTTTAAAAAAAATCTCAGTAGTAGCACGGAGTCTGGAAATGTGCCCGGTATATGGCAATAGGCTCACCCCCTATTACATGGGACTCATAACATAAATTGTGAAAAGTGGGTGTTACTTCTATGTGCACCTCTGCCTACCCCTTCGGGGATAAAAGGCGTGATGTTATGTTATGTTATGTATTTCAAAATTCTAAGTAATAGTTAGATAGTATGGACTTCAGAACATCTCATTTTTAATGTATGGCATTGATGCTCCATAGAAAGAAACGCATGAAGTTTTTAAATATTACTTTCAAGTTTTCCAAAATAACTAAAGGATGTGTAAAAAAAAAGTTCAAAAACAACTTATTCTTGTAATAAATATACTTACTTACAACTTATATTCCTTCAAGATCCATTATCTATTATATCAACACTAATTATTACAAAATGGTTTTTGTCCGACCAAATCATCTCCATGGATGCAAGACAAACATCATATGAGGGATGAGATTATTCTTGAAGAACAATTTAATTAAGCGCCTAGTTGGATTAAGGGGCATTGTTCCCTATGAATAAATTTCAACTTCTTAATTCCCTTGCCTACTACGGTTTGTCATAAAAAATACATTATTTTAATGCTACCTGTGTTTATCTTTTGCAGAGATTTTATCATTATGGTATGGTAATGTGGCGATTATTGTCTGTGTTTTGATGTTTATAAAGGAGATTGTGGTTGACATGCAATATTGAACTCTGTATTTTTACTGTGAGGTTTGAATAATGCTCGACACGACATGAAGTCCTTAACCACTGTTATGATTTGTATTGTTTTAAGAAAACCTTAGTATGTGAGCTGCCTGGAGCAGCGCGCGTGTATTTTGAATTATTATCTTTAAGAGCCTTGCATGAGTCGTACTGAAGAGGCGCATCAAACTATTGCCGGGACTGCACGGCCTCACAGAAAACCCACGTGAAGCAACGCTTGCGTTGTGTTTCGTAGTGTAAGTTAGATTACCGGAGATACAATTACCTTCCTTGCTTTTTCCATTCTTCCCAGTCCCTGAATCCCCAACGACCCTCAAACTCCTAATCCCCAAAAGGCCCGAAACACACTTAACGCCTCTGGTGTTCCAGGTGTCCACGGGCGAAGCCGATTGCTTACCATCAGGTGATCCAAGTGCTCGTCTACCGGCTTATGCCATAAAAAGAATTCTTAAGTGCGACTTCAAATTGTGTAGTGTTTAAGTATTTCAGCATTAATCACCTCCTCAATATAGATGATTAAGAACCACACCACCGAAAATAAATATGAAGAAAAATGATCTGAAAATTTAAACGAAAAAACGTATAAGTTCGTACATATATCGAGTTGATCGCGAACTCATTTTTCATGCGGAGTAACTGCTCTCAACCCGAACATATTTGTTCGATAATACTTCACAAACTTTGTATCGTTCCCAACCCTTTACTTTAAGAAAATTGATAGAGAAATATTTTCAGTTTCCTCCACGCTGCGATAGGAAATATTGAGTGGAGTACTTGTGTAGGTAGATACTTTCGTAACTATGTGGTTAGTTAGTTTTATAAGACGTCGAGGTTCGTTTGTTTGTGGTGCATTTTTATCGAAGTATACAGAAACGGATTTTTTAGGTGAAAACATTGTTGGAGCTTTGAAGATTGGCATTAAGCGCACATTGACGGCATTTTAGCAGACATACATTTTTACATTTTTCATCAAACCGTGGTGTCGTAAGAGGTAACTCATGAACTACATATTAAACAAAGTTCTGACAGTAGCAGTTTTAAGCATAACATATTGCACGCCTTTTTATCCCCGATGGGGTAGGCGAAGGTGCACATTACGCCGCATCACTTAATGCCACTGTACAATGTAACACCCACTTTCACTATTTACGTTATAAGTCCCATGTAATAGGTGGTAAGCTTATTGACATATACCGGGCACAATTCCAGACTCCGTGGTACTACTGAGAATTATTTAAAAGCCCAGTAATACTTTGTCCGACCCGGGAATCAAAACCGAGACCCCTTGCCCGGCAGTCGCACTTGCGACCACTTGGCCAACGAGGCAGTATTAGAGACAGACCAGAAGGGGTAGGCAGAGGTGCACATTATGCCACTGTACAATGTAACACGCACGTTTCACTATTTACGTTATAAGTCCCATGTAATAGGTGGTAAGCCTATTGACATATACCGGGCACAATTGCAGACTCCGTGTGACTGCGATTATTTTTTTATAAAACCCTATAATACTTTGCCTGACCTACAGGTCTACGAAGCGAACCCGAGACCCGGTAGCACTTGCGACCATTCGGGCAACGAGGCAACCTTTTAAACTATGATCTCTAATCTATAAATAGTAATTATGGCAAACGCCCTTATGTAGAGGAAACTTAAAGTCCAGCAGTCGTCTGTCATGATGCTGATATGTTTATTTTTGATGTATCAATTAACTTTGTTTCATTCCTTAACAAGTTTAAACTTTACTTATTTTATCTGTACGGTATTGAATACGCACTGTAATTGAACTTCAATCTCTACTATATTTGTATTCTAACTTTCGTGAGACATGCTCAAACTCAAACTCAAACTCAAAAGCATTTATTTCAATTAAACCATAATTTGGTACTTTTGAAACGTCAACAAATATGAAATAAATAATAGTCTGTCAGTCAGTCCGTCAGTGAAGCTAGGCGCTCGTTCCAAAATGTCGATTCGAGTGGAGAAGAACGAGCAAGAAACTCCATTCGTTACTCTTTTAAAAAAAGTCTGTTTTACATTTCTCTGATACATATTCCAATACTGTACACACATGTGAGAATAATGTAAAGACATACCTGACGCAACATACAAATCACAGAACATACTAAAATAAATTATTATGTTTTCGACTTACTCACGTAGTAATTTGACGAGGACATGGCGACTGTCGCGCTACTACTGCTGCCAGTAGCAGCGACGCGGGTCGCGAAATTCTGCTAACGAATATGAGCCTTTAGCATGGCTTGAAACTAGTCGAGTTCCTCGTCAAATTACTACGTGAGTAAGCCGAAAACATAATAATTCAATCTCTACTATAATATATTTTCAAAAATAATAGCAAAATAATTATAGTCGATTCTATTCTCTCCAAAGTCATGACGTAAACTTCATATAAGTTGTAAATCTTTACGAAAGATTGAAAAAAAGTAATTCCAAACAAATAAACGAGTTAGTATAAGTGTCAATAGAGGGTAACGATACAAAAAAGCAGTTTGAAATACATCCCGGGATGTTTTGTTCAGATGGAGCCTTGAAATATATGCGATTTAGTCGCATATATTCGTCATTTCACCAAGTCAGATTTGACAATCTTATTTGGACGGTATGCACATAACATAACAGAGCATCACGCCTTTTTATCCCCGGAGGGGTAGGCAGAGGTGCACATTTCGGCACTTAATGCCACTGTACAATGTAACACCCACTTTTCACTATTTATGTTATGAGTCCAATGTAATAAGGGGTGAGCCTATTGCCATATACCGGGCACAATTGCAGACTCCGTGCTACTACTGAGATTTTTTTAAAAAAAAAAGATTGCTTACTATCAGGTGAACCGTCTGCTCGTTTACCGGCTTATGGTATAAAAAAAAGATAACAGCTATCCAGATATGGTGAAACAGGCCCTTAGAATCATAATATGACAATGTGTGTCAGAATAAAATTGTAAAGCGTTCTCGTACAGTTTATATAATATATAATCGACATTTATTATATTCGCAGTTCTAATGGCCACACAGAACAGCTCCCAAAGTTGCTATAAAAGTATTGGACCAATCAAACAGTCAAACTCTATCGCGAAACGAATTTGTTTCCAAATATTGAACTTCGCCAATAAAGGGCGTTGTAGTTGGTACAAACTTATCATGTGTGTTATTTAGTTTGACGAAGCTGTGATAATGTTGGTCCGGCTTTTTGAGAACCTATAGTGCTAATGCTAACTAGTTGACGTGTTATAAAATACTACCTTTCCCCTTGATGTAGATTAGATGTAAGTATAGTTTATATAATGTATGTTCTTATTTATATATTGTATGTATTTGTTATAGGTGTATCATATTTATAATTTATCTTTATTTATCTGTATAGTTTTAAGTCTGTTTTCTTCGTCAATTTTCTACACACTGTGTCCTTACATCATTATTACTTTTCCTGCCATAGGTACACAGAAAGAAATTCCAATAGGAATAGGTGGTACCTTTGTATTTATTTTTATATATTTATGTGATGTCCTTTGTATGTGTGTTTATAAGTAAATAAACAATAGTCCTTATTTAAATTCAAAAAATATTCATGTCTTATAATATTATGATAAAATTTTTATCTTAAAGACGCTCTCAAGAGAAGTTCTGTTATTATAAATTCATTGTAAAATGACAGAGATGGCACGATATTTAATCGTGCTTCTCTTATATGTACAACATAAAATTGTTGCATTTTAGTACTCGGACGATAGCCAAGTTGATTTTTTTTTACTTTTCGAAACTTTCATAGCCCTATATACAGTTTTAAATCTTAATCATTATCTGTATACATTTTTATCGATATTATGTTTCTTTTTGTGTAGAATAAGCCGGTAAACGAGCAGACGGGTCACCTGATGGTAAGCAATCTGCGTCGCCCATGGACACTCGGAATACCAGAAGTGTTACTAGTGCGTTACCGGCCTTTTGGGGATTAGGAATTTGAGGATAGCTGGGGATTCCGGGAATGGAGAGATTGAAGAGAGGGCCTCCGATAATCTCACTCACACGAAACACAACGCAAGCGTTGCTTCACGTCGGTTTTCTGTGAGGCCGTGGTATCACTCCGGTCGAGCATGACTCTCCCATACTAAAAAAGTAACAACGCGCGTGCAGTCCCGGCAATGGTTTGATGCGCCTCTACAGTAGAACTCATGCAAGGCTCTTAAAGATAATAATTAAAAATGCACACGCGTTGCTCGCAGGCAGCTCACATACTAAGGTTTTCTAATAACAATAAAAATCATAACAGTGGCAATTTGATATGGGTAACAATAATTAAAACTCTCAAACTAAAGGTTTGTCTCAAATACTTAACAATATGACCTTGGTAAACAAAAACATGACGTCTCAGTTTCTAAAAATACTCCACAATTGTGTAAGTAAAATCAACAACACAGATCTGTATAGCTGTTAACTAAGCACTGTGATAAACAAACAAGTTGTGACTTGACTTTTAATAGTACAATTTAACTACGGCAATAAACCAAGAAAGTCACAGCACCGTATCAAATAAAAACGCCTAAAAGTAGTTGAAATTGGACTCTTCTTACCCTCTACTTGGCACTTTGCCAGTATAAAATTGTAAGTCAAATTTAGCAACAAAATGCTACGATTGTAATGTACAAAGAATGCTAATTTTTGTGTCTCAATGCCGTTAGGAGGTATGGCAGAGAGCCAGCCAAGTTTGAAAAAATAACAACAATTTGTTAATTTGTCAACTGATGTTTGTATTGTGTTGGGTGTTCATCCTATATTCCTATGCTATAACCAGATCCGAGCGTACGGAGCGTCGTGTTCCGCACGCGCCTCAAAGAACCATCAGACCACCACGGATGGGGCCTAATACGGCTGATGCCGATTCAGAGTCGCGACGAACCTAACGGGTTACCGGGGCTCCGGCTCGAAGTGGAGGAGAAGAAACGGGGTGGTTATTAGTCAGTAAAAGTCTGACACTCACTCCCTCATCCAGGCGGGAGCAGTCATTAGAGGATTTTCCCCCTTAGAAAAAAAATGCTATCGTTTCCATAACATTTTTAAGATTGATTCTGTTATTTATTACCAAGCTTACATCACATAAAATATAAAACATGTTTGTTCATCAATAAACACAAATGAAAGAAGGATAAAATAAACTTTATTTTATACGCTAACACAGGTGTCATATTAATACGAATTATAGTGTTCGTTTATAAATACTATTGGGTACATATAATTCATATCCCATGTTATGTCTGCGGTGAAACGGGAGCAGTTCAGCTTGTGCAAGACAGGGGTTTGCGCTGGTATATTACTGGTCCTTTAAGTGACTCGAATCAAATCGCCAGCTAAAAAATATGTTGAAGAAAAACTACACGAAATAATATAAAGGTAGAATCGTATACATTAGAAACATTACTATACAACTGTTAACGTCAACTTTATAAAGAATAATAAGCCTTGTATAATACACACATTTTTAAAATTTATGAAACAGAGCCTCATATATTTACTTATGATTATAATTATTAAGTTTTCAGCGTTCTCACGTAATTGTTTGGCGAGGAACTTGACTAGTTTCAAGCCATGCTAGAAGCTCATATTCATGAGCAGCATTCCGCGATACGTGACGCGGCGACTGTCGCCGTGTGGCTGAGCCTCTAGCATGGCTTAAAACTAGTCGAGTACCTCGTCAACAGTTACGTGAATGAACCGAAAACATAATAATTAATTTAGTATATCTCACGAAAGTTATAATACTTATGAAATGTTGTAGACAAATGAGTTTTATGAAAATGTTAAGTACTTAGGAGTTTGAGGCAATTTATGTTGAAGAGCTTAACTAAGATTTTGTAGTCTAATTTTAATATAGAAAAACAAATTATCAGTCAAGTACTTGGCTGAAATTTTTAATTGATGTTCCAATAAAATAAGAAGTAGATAGCAACATATTTAGACAGTTCTTAAGGACTGCCTCTTGGCCGAGTGGTCGCAAGCGCGATTGCCGGGCAAGGGGTCTCGGGTTCGATTTCCGGATCGGGCAAAGTATAACTGGTATTTTTTTAAATTTTTCTGTAGTAGTACGGAGTCTAGAATTCTACCCGGTATAGGGCAATAGGCTCACCCCCTAATACATGGGACTCATAACATAAACAGTGAAAAGCGTGTGTTACATTGTACAGTGGCATTAACTGGCCTAAAAGGCCTAAAAGCGTGATGATATATTATGTTATGTTGTTTAAGGATAATCTTTCTAACGACTATTTTTATCTCATGTTTTTAATGCAAAGGAATATATATTATGCCTATGTATATGTATATGTGGATAACGCACTTTAGATACTCCTGGTATTGGTGTACTTAAGTCACGATGGTAACAGCTTCTGATAAGGTGGACAGAGGTCTATCTATATTTTTATAATAACTATCGTGAGACATACTAAATTAAGTAAAATCGCGGGTTACTCACGTGAATATACTGAGAAAAGCTCTACTAGTTTCGAACCACAGAGGGGTTCTTCCCCATGAGCAGCGTGCGCGACGTCGCCGCGATCGCGCATGCTGCTCAGCTTTTCTCAGTATATTCACGTGAGTAACCCGCGATTTTACTTAATTTAGAGGTCTATCTTATGCTGTTTTTGGTATTTAATGCTGCTAGCTCTTAAGCTAGCTGCTACCAAAAGCAGTATCAGAATATTTTAAGTCCCAAACCATTGGTATTCAGTTTTCAAAAATTCTTGACTAAAATCACAGACTACGGCTTCAACATTTTAAAGACTCATAAAATAATTTTTATTCTAGATAACTGACGGACAGATGACAGACTTGAAAAAAGTACTTGGATGTATTCGAAAAAGGGTTAGTTAAAAAAAAATACATCAAAAGTAATGTTTCATCTTGAAAGGCTTGAATTCTAGAAATTTTAAAACCAACCTTTTTGCTTATACATTAGCGGTTTTGATACTTTTTTATTATCAAAGAACATTAAATATATTTTTTTTATGTCTAGTGAACCCGCCAGTTTCTTGAATCTAGAAGTTATGAGGATGACAAGCTAAAACATAGTGAAAAAATAGTTTTAACGATATTAGAACTCGTACCTTATCACTTTCTTTTTCTTTCTCAATATACTTTTTTTATGTCATAAGCCGGTTAGCGAGCTTACGGTTATACAACACACATGCTTTAAAATAGCATGCTAAAAGGTTCTATTGAGTATGCTAAAAGGCGTTCAAAAATCGAACGCATGTCGATTCGCAAACATGCCTTTAATGAGCATGAACGAGAATCGAACCATATTGTTATATAGCATTATCAGATGACACTCTCTCTTTCCTTTCATAAGTCAGGCTTTCTATTATTCTGTTGTTCTCTTTCTTTGTAACCATCCACATTTATTTTGAATTCAGATCATACAGTTTAGTAGGCCTTAACTCGTTGAGTACCATCATTATAGACACAATTACAGAACAATAGATTACGGTCACCGGTGACCGTTTGGTGTTTGACATTTTAAAGAGCCATCATACCACCATCAGCCCAATAAGGCTGATGCCGATACGGAGCCACGAAGATCGTAAAAGACCGCATCATTGCTTACCATCAGGCGAGATAGTGGTCAAATGTCGGCCCACCAAATATAGAGGTACAAAAGAAACGGTTACCAGGGCTCCAGCTCGAAGGGCAGGAGTAGGAACGGGGTGGTTTTTGACAGTAAGGCCCAAAAAACATAACGACGTTCCGGCGCCGCGCCGCTAGAATCGACAGTAGCGTCACTGCCGATTTAAGCGGCGCGGCGCCGCAACGCAGCGCTCACTCCAGCAGAGCAATGTCTTCTTAATAACAAATAAGCAATAAGTTTTTCACGATGGTCCATGACAGAGACACGTCTATCCACAATAAAAAATCACGACAAACTACAATAAAACGTTCGAAGCCGCAACGCCGCAACGCAAACTGCCGATTTTAGCGTTGCGGCGACGCAGCGCGGTTATGTGTTTCGGCCCTAAGTGTCTGACACTGATTCATTCGATGATTTTTCCCCATTTAAAAAAAAATAGTTTAATGTTGGTGCTGAAATATTAAGATTTGCGCCTGCAATCTGAGCCAAATATCAACTTTTTGTACCATTTACGTATTACCTATTTCAAAGAACATAGGCAATTATTATTATTATATTTTTCTCTTTAGCATACGTATATGGCCAGTAATTCATAGAACTGACTAAGTTCCAACTAAAAAACAAACGGCCTAATTCCGTATGTAAAATTGAGAACGCCATGTATAAAATAAAAAAATAAAAAAGCAGAATGGCCCATTGTGTGGACATGACAACAGAAAGCAAAGCTTGCAACCAACTGGACAGAATTAATCTGAACCAGATCATTTTTTTGCTGCTGCTGTAAAAATATTTTTGTATGAGGAAAGTAGTTTTTAGATAGAATAGAAATGTAATGTTTACAGACCTGATATAACAATACACTTTTATTAACAATACCTGGATGATCAGGCTTTGCATGGTGCTTTTTTAATAGAAAACCCCGAAACTATAACTATGTTATATGAAATTTGTTAGAGCCTTTTCCAAGATCGTTGATATATGTACCTACATACTACAAGAATTGCTCGTTTAAAAGTATTAGATATAATATATTGTATTTATAGGATTATAGAAAAACTACTAAAAGTAAACAATAATTTCACAAATAAACGTTAAAATAAATCAAAATTAGTTTGGTATTTCCTAAATGATTACTCTAAGAACGTTTCTTCTTAAATTATCTAAATCAACTCAGATGTTTCAGTATCTTTCCGAACGAGGAAAGCGAATACGTAGCAGATAAAATATAGGTACAATAAGTTGCCGTGGCTCCAGCTCGAAGAAGAAGTAGGAACAAGGTGTTTTTTAGGCAGTTAGAATCTGATACTCATTCTCGCCCCACCCATGCCGAGTAGAAAAATACGATGATATTCCCTCCTCAAAAAAAACTGTCTTCAAGACAGTCCAGCCAGAAAAAAGCACCACACAAGTCTGCCTATACCTGTTCTGAAGACAGACAATATGACCTTGAATAACCTTAGACTTAAATTTGCATGATTTGTCTAAGAAATGTAGCTGCCGGCGACATAGTTTAGTTATGAAACACTAAACTTCTGCCTCTCATGACGGTATCCCCAAAGTTGGCACTCGAAACACGTGTGTAAGCAAACATAGTTAAAATTTCCCTTTAAATAATGTCTGAGGTAATTCGTATTTAACTTGAGGACCACATAAGGGTCGCTATGAGTTTGTTCAGGATGAGACTGTACTGTGTTCCATTTTTATTTTTTGATGATTATGTTTAAAAAGGAGACTGAAAAGATTTTTTTTATATATTTGATTGGGCGACGTTTGACCACTATCTCGCCTGGTAGTAAGCGATGATGCGGTCTACGATGGAGCACGTCGTCCCATAAGCAACCTATTCACTCGGGCCTTGAAGACTCCTAGTTTATACCCTTCAGGAAATACAGACTCTGGTAGAATTCCACTCTTTAGCAGTACGTACTAGGAAGCTTGAAGCGAAGATTTTCTTGAGTTTAACTGTACAGTGTAGTGAACTGCACACTACTTTTTATAATTAATTGTGGAGTGAAGTACTCGTAGATAGTTGAGTTTGGAGTTGTAAGAAGTCCTGAAAGGTTTATTTTTAAAAGTTAAGTACTAAGTAAGATTATTAGGTGATTCTCACAGTGGTACACACCGAGCTTAACATAACCAGTATAAACTGAACGTTAAATGTGCGGAAAGATGATGCGACGCGACACCAGGATAAACTGGTTTTGTATAGATTGATACGTTTGGTAGCGAGTTAAAGTGCACATTGGTCTATAATTGAATGCCGCGACGGAAGATCGCCCGATTAGCATAGTCACCATAATACAAATAATTTAATTAATATAATAAGTGGTTGTTAACCGTACATTAGCTCCGTGAAAGTTTTGTTTTCCGGATCGAACAAACATTAAACTATCAACAAACATCGGCAAGATGTCTGTTGCAAAGTAGAAAAGACTTATTATCTCCTCTTTATAAGAGAGTATACAATAATCTCCAGGCTTGGTATATTTTTCCAGGGTTAGAGATAGAGGTAATCGTGAGACATACTAAATTAACTAAAAATTGCGGGTTACTCACGTGAATATACCCGAGCGTACGGCGCGTCGCGTTCCGCGCGAGCCTCAAAGAGCCATCAAACCACCACAGATGGGGCCCAAATAGGGCCGATGCCGATTCGGAGTCGCGGAGAACCTAACGGGTAACCGGGGCTTCGGCTCGACGTGCAGGAGAAGGAACGGGGTGGTTTTTAGTCAGGCTGCGCGACATTGCCACAACCGCGCACGATGCTCATGAGGAAGAACGTCTCTGTGGTTCGAAAATAGTAAAGCTTTTCTCAGTATATTCACGTGAGTAACCCGCGATTTTTAGTTAATGTTTAAGTTTATTAGAGGGCGCTGCTAACCGGTCTTTGCAAATGTGTAGTCTTTTAGTCGGATCTTACGAAACGTGTGAAAAGATTAATATTAGTGGGATCAAATATGTATTATACTCTGCATACAAACCTGTGCACTTATCCCTTTGAAAACGTCCTATCATTTTGAATAATGTGAATACAATTGTAAATAGTTCTATTATTGTAAATAGAATTATAGAACTTTCTCGTAGGCCGAGTGGTCGCAAATGTGACTGCCCGGCAAGGGGACTCGGGTTCAATTCCTGGGTCGGGCAAAGTACTGCTGAGTTTTTTTTAAATTCTCAGTAGTAGCACGGAGTCTGGAGTTATGTCCGGTATATGGCAATAAGCTCACCCCCTATTACATGGGACTCATAACATAAATAGTGAAAAGTGGGTGTTACATTGTACAGTAGCATAATGTACACCTCTGCCTACCCCTTCGGGGTTAAAAGACGTTAAGTTGTTATGTTATTAGAACTTTCTAATTATTTCACTTAGAAATAAAGTACCTAAAACTTCAACAAATTGAAACCGATTCTATTTTCTATCAAAGTTGGGCACGGGAATCATCGCAATCAAGTATAATATGAGCACTATTGTGAAAAAATCTAGAAGTTTTATAAGCAAATATGTTTTTTTCGTAGTTCGAAAGTTTTATTCCCCAAGGTTTTAAAGCGATGAGGACCTTTGATTTTTTTGCAAAGTTCGACTGGTATTTTCGATGTACCACCTAGAAGATTTTTATTTTTGATTGAGACTAGATTTTTTCTATTCGTGTAGTAAATAGTGAAAAGTCTGAATCTGTGTGTAGCATTTTAAGAAGTGAAATGTTTTGTTACACACGAAACGTAGGTAGAGGTATAACTGGCAACAACTGATTACTTCAGTGAATATGTGAATTTTGGCATAATTATTACCCACAGAAATATTCTTTAATATATCTGTGTAATTACCATATATGCCTCATTGGCCGAGTGGTCGCAAGTGCGACTGCCAGGCAAAGGGTCTCGGGTTCGATTCCCGGGTCGGGCAAAGTATTACTTATTAAAAAAAATCTCAGTAGTTGCACGGAGTCTGAAATTGTGCCCGGTATATGGCAATAGGCTCACCCCCTATTACACGGGACTCATAAAATAAATAGTGAAAAGTGAGTGTTACGTCTGTGTGCACCTCTGCCTACCCCTTCGGGGACAGAAAGACGTGATGTTATGTTATTACCATATATAGTATTGTATTGCTCATGCTGCTCATGAATGGGAGTCGCCATTAGTAGAGTTTTTCTCATTATTTTACGTGAACAAACCACGTCACGTAAATAGGTATACTAAGGAAATTTGTACTATTATCGAGTCGCAGCGGGATCCTTTCTCATGAGCAGCATTCGTGGACGCGACGACATCGCGCAGCCTACTTAATGTTTTATGTAAGTAAAAAAGTTTGTAGTTAATTTAGTATGTCTCACGATAGTTATTATATTGTTAGAAGCAGAGACAAAAAGAAACGAAACGTCATCGCGTAGCGGGAAAATATAATCTGTGGTTCGAAGAATGAAAATGTAAAGATGGCGGGAACTTGGAAATTATTGAGACGGCGTATTTGGTGTTGAGGGAATTTTATTCTATTTGAAAGTCAATTTGCCTATTCGTGTGTTATTATTGTTGTCTTTCTTTCCAATTAATAGTTATGGTTTAGCTAGTTCTGAATTTGTAATTTGATTTCGATGTTAACAATATAAGGTGAATTGGAATGGTGGTACTCTTTATTTTTCCTGCCTCCTTAGTTTCTAAAATCCAATATGGTTTAAAACCAATAAGTTCCTAATATCATAGAGTAAGGTGAACTCTATGACAGTTTTTAAGTTTTCTAATAATACAATTATAGTCTAACTAGCTGTGCCCGCGATTTCGTTCGCGTGGTTGTCGAAAACAAAACAACATCGTTTAGATAACAGTAGGTTATATACATATACATAAACTCCACTCAAGAGGGTGGTATAGTATTTTTTTTGCCAATAAAGATCCAGACTGTAGTACCTATATTTTTATTTGGTAATATTGGTATAGTTGATTACGTTAATGCTTCCCTATGTGCTATATTAGCGGTGGAATTACCCGGAGAATATACAAAAAGGTTATTGTATTTTTTCTTTGAGGCATTTTCAAGAAAAATATCAAAGCAATGTACAAAACCACAGTCTCGTTATAGTCTAATGTTGTCCTAAAACTGTAACCGAAAAACATGGCTGCCCTACCCGATACTAGTGCTAAATTACAGAATAATAATATAATGTTAGCAACTATAGTTTATGGAATTACTGAACAAATATTACTTTGCGTAAATTATTGAGGTATCACAACATTGCCAAGGTAGACGGAACTCACTTTAGTTTATGACTGTTTAGACTGCTTTGCTGGGTGATTGGCTGTGATTTCAGATTTAATACTTTAATCTAGTAGACTTATGGTTGCATTTTAATGCTTTTTAAAGCACGAATCCGGCGCGGCTCCAGCATGGCGTTGTTTCGAATTTTCATACCGCTAGCCGCCAGCGCGCTTTCGGCGCACCGTCCGCGAGTTGTAAGTGCCGCCGGTGTCCCGTCCGCGCGGTGTTGGCGCGCCGCCTATAGAGTAAGTGTTACACTCAATGTTAATAGCTAGACTAGCTTCTTCGAATAGATAGGATAAAAAGTAGCCTATATGTTATTACAGACCATAATCAACCCCTGCATCACATCACGATTCCTATAGCCGTTTCGGCATAATTAAGTAAGGTTTTCATGGCATAAGCCCGCCACATTCTCTCAAACCCGCTGCAACTCCTCTAAGCAAGTAATTAATATGATTTAGTAAAATGTTATGCAAATATATCAAATAACAAGTACCTGTAAACAATTTAAAAAAATACAAGTCAGTTCCTAAAACTGCTCACTCTGTACCTAGCCTCTAATTGAACGTGAAATGGCGACCGTAGAAAGTTGGTCAGTGTAATTTTTGATGTAATTACCGACAATTTATGTCAACGGTCGACAGAAGCTGTGGTGCTATAAAATTAATTAGTATTTTCCCGAATTTTACTAACCTTTTCAAGGTAATGTTTTAAAAAATATAGGTACCTATTATTGCTAATAGTTTCGTTTAATTTCATTAGTTTTGAATGCAGTATTGCTAGGGATTTGGTATTTAGAAAATTTAGAACGAACCCGCCACTACTTCCCAAAACCGCTGCAACCTGTAGGCCAGGATCTACAGTAGATACAACCATGAAAACACCGGAACACTGAAGTCCGGCGCGTCCCAGGGACATGACATGAATAACTGAATCTGAACTGTTCCCGCAACAAAGTGAATCAGAAGATATTATAAGAGGAGAAGAAAAAAAATTATAGTTTCCACTTCCCTCGGTGAATTACTGCAAGAGACAGAGTGAATTAAGCCTATTGGCACAAATAAAAGAGACTGTACATCTGAGTTAAGCCCAGTCGCCTAGCACCACGGAAATTTCACTTAAAACTAAGTGGGTCCTATGTGTAAGCTGTTATACTTGCTTCCAATAATAGGTATGGCAAAAGCGCCTAAACGCACGGAAATTTGTTCTAGATTCCACAAGGTCCGTATAATAAGCTGCACCTGACGAAACAATTAAATTATTCAACATAGTGTTATGTTCATATTGCCAGAGATCACACTCCCAGAGTATGTGATGGGCCGACTTATTACGAACATATTTAGAACGAACCATGAAAGATGGAATACAGAATGATGCTATGGGATAATACCAGATGAAAAATAAGGTGAGAAAATTTTTACCTGCGGTTTTGCCCATGGTAAAGAGCCGTTGAGTGTTACTAAAAATGAAGATAAATAATAAAGAAGTAAGTGTGAGAAAGCCATGCTTCGGCACGAATGGGCTGGACCTGAGTACCACAGCCAAGCAGAAAACCGACGTGAAACAACTTGCGTTGTGTTTTGTCGTGTGAGTGAGGTTATCGGAGGCCCAATTATCGGGGGATAATTGGGCCTCCTTCCCCGATCTTCCCGATTTCTGAATCCACAACAGTCTTGAAATTCCTAAACCCCAAAAGGCCGGTAACGCACTTGTAACGCCTCTGCTGTTCCGGGTGTCCATGGGCGGTGCCGATTACTTATCATCAGGTGATCCCATATGAAAAAACTGGTATCTTATTACCCATATTTTTTCATACGAAAAAACTATGAACCTACGTGGAACTATGATCATAAGGTCTAACCTACGTGGCAGTCACTCATCAAACCACAAGCCGGCATGACAATATAAATAAAAAAATCCTAAATAAATTAACATGGCATACATAACGTAACATTACGCCTTTTATCCCCGAATGGGTCGGCAGAGGTGCACATAGAAGTTACACCCCCTTTTCACTATTTATATTATGAGTCCCATGTAATAGGGAGTAAGCTTATTACCATATACCGGGCACATTTCTAGACTCCGTGCGACTACTGAGATGTTTTTTAAAACCCAGTAGTACTTTGCCCGAACCGGGAATCGAACCCGAGACCCCTTGCCCGGCATTCGCCCTTGTGACCAGTCGGCCAACGAGGCAGTAAATTAAATCCCACTTCAATTAAACCGGCACTTCCTAAAGAAATAATACTCAACGCGTACCTTTACAGTTTTCATTTAATTTAAATTACAATTAACAGAGGAGAACGAAATAATTAAAATAATAACTTACTTAAATAGCAGGAGGCGTCGATTCGCAGAATTTGTCATAATTATATTATATTAAATAAATTCATTCTAAAACAAGCTCCCGTTTCATATGGCCAACACTGTATTTCAATTGAGTTAAGAAATTGTATATAATTTTCACCTGGATTTTGTATCAAAATCGTTCACTGAGACAGTTGTAATGTAGGTACTTTTATTATGCTTTGCCAATTACTACATATGTTAGGTAAAACATTCAGTAACAAAGTCTATACTATGATACGTGTACACGTATAGTATACGGTTATTTGAGGCGGTTGGTAGTCATTTAGTGAAAAAAGTGAATTTATTTCTATAAATAGGCTACAAGGCGGTACTTTTACACGTCAATTTTATCAAGTAAACGATGAGGCCGACATTTCCTAACTGACTACTCTGAGAAGAAATGCCGAAACAAACTCAGAGGTCTGTCTCTTTTAAAGTCCAGACAAATGTGTATAAAAGATTAATCTTTTAAATTAAGAAAACTTGCACGGTTCACACACATATTAATATGTGTGAGAACCGTGCAAGTTCTTTCTGTAGTGGCCTTTTGAGGAAAGAACCATAGACAGCCACAGATTCTATCACATCAAAAACAAAATCAAATCTAATTAGTCTAAGTACATCCATTATAGGAAATTTACATAACATAACATAACATAACATCACGCCTTTTATCCCCGAAGGGGTAGGCAGAGGTGCACATAGAAGTAACACCCACTTTTCACTATTTATGTTATGAGTCCCATGTAATAGGGGGTGAGCCTATTGCCATATACCGGGCACATTTCCAGACTCCGTGCTACTACTGAGAATTTTTAAAAACTCAGTAATACTTTGCCCGACCCGGGAATCGAACCCGAGACCCCTTGCCCGGCAGTCGCACTTGCGACCACTCGGCCAACGAGGCAGTCTTCTTGTAAATTGGAAATTTCTTAATCTGATTCAAATATTACAAGTCATTCGTAAATAAATAAATAAATAAATAATCTTTATTCATAAATGTAAATGGACACAGATACAAAAATATTCCCAGGATAAGAAAAATAGATCTCACATGGTTAGGTGCCTGTACTAGGATAATCCTGTGTCACAGGCGAGAGTAGATCTAACATAATTATAATTTTATTGTAATACATTCTTTTTTCTACAAACATAATACATGACATAATTCTGACAAACTAAAATATGACTATTTAATATACATACACACATACATAGCCTCACGCCTTATGCTCCCGGAAGAGATAGGCAGAGGTGAAACAACTTAAGTGTAACATGACAATATAGTGTAGGTAGTTAGCTTAGGCATGCAATACTCTGATAATTAAAATTATGATTTATGTAAGACAGAAACATATTGTCCACAATCGTACACTTGCTGTTTTGGTACAAATTACAATAATGTGCTTAAACAGCAACTAGATGATGAGTACGTCAACCTGCATATCTTGCGCAACTGTAATATATAAACTTATAGCGTTTTTACGTGTCTCCATAGTCTACCGAGTTTATGTACCTTTTTTCGGCCATAACTTTTGCAGGACATTCAGTAGCACCAGTCATGTGATTGTGGGGCTTCTTGAAGTGAACGCAAGTAGCACATTTCGGCTCATCTGACTTTTTTGGGCAATCTTTAATGGAATGATCCTGTTCGCCACAATGTCCGCAAGTAAAAGAGGTCTGCCGACATGATTTAGCAGCATGTCCGTACTGATGGCACTTGAAGCACCTGGTCACCAGAGTGAAGTCGCGAACAGGGCATGATGACCAATTTATAAAGACTCGGTCCTGGGATATTAGGGCTTTTCGAATGACTGCAGTTACTTCGATCACATAATTGCAGGTCTCAGCATCTCTCCTCCCTGATTTATGGCTTAACCTTGTTGTCCTCAAGAAAGTGTCAAGACTGCAGTTTTCCAACTTGTCTGCCAGATTTTGGTGGTATAAGCATGTTAACATGTCGACGTCGGACATAGCCGATGGCACTCCTATGATGACGACCCTGGGCTTTCTTTTCTTCGGCTCATCGATAGTTAGGTTAGGTGAACTTATAAGTTGCGCTGACTGTCTTAATTTTACTATATCGCATTTTGACTCGGTACTGATAATGACACCGCCATTTTTAGTTTTGTGGAGGCCTCTAACTTGTAATTTCATTTCTTCAGGGCGGATAATTTTTTGGACCAGTATTTTCGTCTCATCACTCGTCTTAGTTTTGTCGTTGGGATAAATGACTACAGAACTTACTTTTAAGGGCTGGATGAAATTATTCGCACCTTTTTTTACCATATCGGCGAAAGAGTTTATTTGGGCAGGTATAGGAGTATCAGCAATTCTCTGTTGAAGGTCTTTAAGCTGCAGGGAGAGGTCTAATTGATTCTCAAGATTACAAGCACTTTGGTGGGCAAGTAGGGCTCTGGCTTTGAGGGATTGATAAAGTACTGCCATCTGTGAAGTCCCGTTACTCACTCTCCTGCATAGGGCGTTGACTCGCAGCTTTTGTTCCGAGTTCATCTTGCCATCACTGACAATATGGCATATGTCAGTAAGGGTCTGGTCGATTGTCGTTAGCCACTTCTGGATCTCGGGCGTCGCGACAACTTCAGGGGCATCGGTACTTTGGGTCGGTGGTTGTAAGGTCGATGCAGATGTAGATGCAGGTGTACCAGGCGGAGAACGCACAACCCGGTTACTCTGGGCAAAAGGGCTGTTTTCCATGATGCAAAGTATTCACTTGTCAATTACAGAACATTGTCAATTCACACTTTTACACGATGACGCACGTTTTGTCCAGTATTAATGTGCAATTGTTAATCTAGGTCACGATATTGCAATCGTAATTATTTTATTTTATTTTCTAATAAGTTAATCAAGACGTCCGATACATATGAAAGTACAATAATAATCGGAAATAAATAATAATAAATATATTAGAGAAAAGCTCTACTAGTTACGAGTCATAGAGGGACTCTTCCTTGTGAGCGCCGTGCGCGATCGCGGTAGCCTACTGGCTAGTGCCTACCTTGGTGTACTAGAAACTAGTAGAGCTTTTCCCAGCACATTTACGTGATAACTCGTTATTTTATAGTTATTTCAGTATGACGTCTCACGTTAGCTTTATTATTTTAAAAACGTCTTAAAAGGTCTGCCTCATTGGCCGAGTGGTCGTAAGTGGGACGATGGAGCACGTCGACCCGTAAGCAACCTGTTCACTCGGGCCTTGAAGACACCCAGGCATATACCCTTCAGGCAATACAGACTCTGAAGAATTCCACTCCTTTAATTTATTTATTTCTAATCTACCGGTACCTCAGAAAGGGTAAAGTGATGCCCACGTGACTGTCATCAGCCAATCGTATTATTGGACCAGCTATAACTTTGATGTCATCTTCCCATCTTATAATACGTGTTGCCTCTCGTTTTCTTGCTTAGAAGAAATCAAAATATCTTGTTCAACAACCACATACTACCTATTAATATTCCAACTAACAATACAATAAGTGTGTACAATAAACCCAATTAGCTAAATCAATTTAATGGATTGTCGATCTTGAATATTAATATCAAATGTAATGTCTTTGTCATCTGTTTGTGTTGTCTACGTGTTTGTAAGCAGTTCTAGTGTTTAGTGATTATAGCAATTAGTTTAATTAAATATGTATGCTGTCAGGTATCGACATGTTGGTGGCCAAATGTTTGTTGTGTTGGTCGTGGACGAAGTAGGCACAACTGTAATAGTACTATCGTACACAAAACTATTGTGTTATAATTATTAGAACAAATCAAAAACTAGTAAGAAATCAAATTGTTAAAATCGATCAAACAAATATGTAAATGTTAAACCTTTTAAGAAAACATAACATAACATCACGCCTTTTATCCCCGAAGAGGTAGGCAGAGGTGCACACAGAAGTAACACCTGCGTTTCACAATTTATGTTATGAGTCCCATGTAATAGGGGGTGAGCCTATTGCCATATACCGGCCACATCATCGCTTACCACCAGGCGAGATAGCGGTCAAATATCAGACCCATATAATATAAAAAATGCAAGAAAAATACCCAGCCAACTTTAATTAGAAACCAAGACTTCTCAGTTCTTCTCAGGCAGTAATTCTCAGAAGAAAACCAAACTAGGAAAGTGTGACAAAAACCAGCAACCTCAAAATGTCTCCTATTTAAATTTAAATCTTGTTTACTACCGAAACTGCTTGGACTGCCTCCAGTAAAGTAACGAGTGAAGTTTTTAGTTGGCTAATTAATTCTGAAGCACGGCGTTATCTTCAAGGCTTGGGCATGGATGGTGTTATGTAGGAACTACTAGTCATTATGTTAAATATTTGGTCGGGGAGGTTGGCAATCACAGTAATATTATAAATGAGATAATATCTTTGTTTGGATGTTCATGTCAATAATGCTGAAACTATTTTTCAGATTTCGATGAAAATTCGTATACGTTACGTTTGCTCCCGTAGGATGAAACAGGAATTACGTTTAAAGCGGACGAAGTCGCGGGCAACAGGTTAGTGGGAAATAATTGAATGCTTTAGGACGTGTATTTCTTATTTATTTAAGGAAACTAAGAGTTAGAGTGCGACTGCCGGGCAAGGGGTCTCGGGTTCGAATCCCGGGTCGGGCAAAGTATTACTGGGTTTTTAAAAAATTCTCAGTAGTAGCACGGAGTCTGGAAATGTGCCCGGTATATGGCAATAGGCTCACCCCCTATTACATGGGACTCGTAACATAAATAGTGAAAAGTGGGTGTTACATTGTACAGTGGCATTAAGTGCCGTAATGTGCACCTCTGCCTACCCCTTCGGGGATAAAAAGGCGTAATGTTATGTTATGTTATGTTATGAAACTAAGAGTTTAAATTGGGATCTATAGTTGTATAACCATTCATTGTGTTTTTATAAGGAGTCGTATACGTTGGTGCAAAAATTTTTTGTGCATTGCGTCGCTGGTGTAGTAAAATTGAAGGGCGAGTGTTGAAGAAAACTTTTCAGTTTTATTTCAACTCATTTAATTTTTGACATTTTTAAATGATTAAGTACAGCTGATATACAAGGGCATCAAAAAGTCTATGTGAAGAATAGATGTAATATAATTACAATTTACAAGTATAGCATCGGGTCCTTTGATGAGACCCTGCTCCGAAGTACCCACAGTGCAATGCCTGTTGCAGCTCATCCCTAAAGAGACCTGCGTGTCCCTTGATCACCGTTTTGCACGGCAGCACGTGACCACTGTGCTACCTTCTTCCCTTAGGTCACTGGATAGGCACCTAGAGTCCCTACTATATGCACCCGTGACCCCAAAGGTCCGCCTGCAATTTAGGCAAGCGGGATTGCGGCGTGTTAAGCGTCAAGGCGGTTTCCTGCTCGATGCCTTTTACGACCAGGATTGGCCCTCTCGCGATCCCGCTCAGCAGCCTCTTTTTGGGACATTACAGTCTCAAGGTAGTAGGTACAACACCACTTGTAACACCAGAGTGGTTACAAGTGTGTTACCGGGCTTTTGGGGATTAGAAATTTGAGGATTGTTGGGGAAAATTAGGGAGGGGGTAATTAGGCCTCCTGTAACCTCACTCACACGACGAAAAACAACGCAACCGTTGTTTCACGTCGGTTTTCTGTGAGGCCGTGGTATAGCTCCGGCCGAGCCGACCCATTTGTGCTGAAGCATGGCTCTTCCACACTAAAAAAGGAATTACTACGCTATCAAGAAATTTTGATGAAGATGAAAGATGACCTACTTTTCTTTTTGAAGTCGGTTAAAAGTGGTACGTAATAATTGACTTTCTGAACTATACAGTATACAGTCTAGCTATTTTAAACTGATTGACAACCAAACATTTCACTATTATTCTATAGATTAGTATCCAATCTACGGACTATCAATGACGATCTACTAATTGATATAATAATATTATCTCTTTGATCAGTGCCTTAATGCAGTCAATTAGTAATCGAACGAAAATTGGTTTACAATTCGATTATACAAATCGAATTTCGTGGAATCGATTTGTGTGAAGTAATTCGTGGTATTTTAAACTGTCAAATACCAAGCGGTCACCGGTGACCGCAACCTATTGTTCTATAATTGTGTCTGCAAAACCGGTACTCGACGAGTTAATAAGATTCTAGGCTTAAGGTAAGGTTAGGCTATAACTTTCATTTGCAGTCTAGATTTAGTTTTTGTGCGAATTCATTTTATTTTACACTAGCTGTTGCCCGGAACTTCGTCCACGTAGAATAATGACCTCTGACAGAATTTAAGCTTTTGAATTAGTTTTTCTCAAGGGACATTCTACGATAATGAATGTCGTCAGAATTGATTCAGTAACGTAGGCGAACGTGTGATAATTAGCTTACCTATATGTTGACCCGATTTGTTAGTAACATCAATGCTAAAATTGAAGGAAATCCATGAAGTACTTTTTGAGATCATCCCGGACATACATACAGACAAAAATTCCAAAAACCATAGTTTTGGCTTCGGTATCGATTGCAGATCACGCCCCAAGTATTCTTTTAAAACAATATTCAGTGTACAATTTTGACTTTTCTACGATTTTATTGTATAGATGATAAAGTTTTCACTATCTCGTTGGCTGAGTTATCGCAAATGCAACAGCCGGGCAAGCATATGACGATGCCGCCACTGCCGCGCTACAACTGAAACCATTCGAGTTCCTAGTCAAGTTACGTGAGTAAGTCGAAAAAATATTAATTAACTTTACTGAAATTATGCTGCCTCGTTGACCGAGTGGTCGCAAGTGCGACTGCCTGGTAAGTGGTCTCGGAGGGTAGATGACTAATTTTTATTTTAATGTCCGTCTGATAGATTATTTTAAAACATAACACACGTATTTTTTTTTACAGAAACGAATACTTTCGACGATATATCGATTTTAAATGTCGCGTGACGTCACTTCTATGTACATTTTATACGTAGAAATGACGTTTTAGCCCCCACTCCTAAACTTTGATTCGTTATATCTAAGTATCATTTTATTATACGACAAAAAAACAATACGTGTCAAATATTTTTTCATTACCTAACTGACGGACTAAATAGATTTTTAATTTTCATACCCAGTCACCATTCCTATTTTGTTGCAAATATATCGAAACATGTATTCAGTTTTCATTATAATAACCAGTCGGGTAATAAAGGCTTTTTTTTTTTTTTTTTAAGGGGGGAAAATCATCGAATGACTTCTGCCGCCTGGGTGAGGCGGGAGGGAGTGTCAGACTCTACTGACTAAAACCACGTTCCTTCTCCTGCGTCGAGCCGGAGTCTCGGTTACCGTTGGGTTCTCCGCGACTCCGAATCGGCATCGGCCCTATTGGGCCCCATCTGTGGTGGTCTGATGGCTGGGTATAAAGGCTAAGTCTCATGGGTGTGAAAATGGTACCTTTATCAAAATTCTACGAATTAATTCGTGTGTTACGTATTTTAGAGGTATTATTATTGGTATTTAACACATTCCTTTATAAACACTAATATCATAAAAGATAATTTCTACTCTCTTTTGAAACAAATAAGACCAATTTATCACACTAATATTATACTATGACTGCCTCTATGGCAAGGGGTCTCGGGTTCGATTCCCGGGTCGGGCAAAGTATTACTGGGTATAAAAAAAAAACTAATTCTCAATAGTAGCACGGAGTCTGGAATTGTGCCCGGTATATGGCAATAGGCTCACCCCCTGTTCAGAGGACTCATAACATAAATAGTGAAAAGTGGGTGTTACGTTGTACAGTGGTATAATGTGCACCTCTGTCTACCCCTTCGGGGATAATTGGCGTGATGTTATGTTATGTTATGTAATATTATAAATATAAAAGTTCCTTTGTTTGTATGTTTGTTCGTCAATCATGCGGAAACTACTGAACTGATTTTGATGACATTTGGTATATAGGGTGAGAATAGGGCTGATTTAGGAGATAGGATACCTTTTATGCTGATTAAATGCTACCATGGGATAAAACAGGAATCACATTCTTCGACGGACGGATTCTATTTCGGATTTTCTGATTCGGACGAAGTCGCGGGCAACGGCTAGTTAAAAAATAAATTAGAACAAAACATGAGAGTTGCTCTCTGACCCGAACCAACTATCAAATAAATGCTTCATCTTTAATGTTCTTCTATCTAGTAGAACTTTTCTCTGTATATTTACGTGAGTAACTCATAATTTTATAGTTAGAACAAACCAAAAGAAATATATTACACTAGCGGCCCGTCCCGGCTTCGCACGGGGGGACTTAAGATTCTTTACATAGTTTTACGTTTTATTACAATTCATCTATAGAGCATTTTTGTATAACTTTAACTATATGCTCAGCGGACGCCACGGAAGGCCTCAGAAACGATACTTTTTCCCCGTTTTTAAAACATTTTTGGTTACTGCTCCACAACTATAGGACCTAG
Organism: Spodoptera picta; assembly: GCA_038387885.1. NCBI lineage: Eukaryota > Metazoa > Arthropoda > Insecta > Lepidoptera > Noctuidae > Spodoptera > Spodoptera picta. Next base: position 366,210 of record JAZHFQ010000315.1, read on the forward strand.
CGTGATATTATATAGCCTATGTTACTTTCTAATGGTGAAAAAATTATTGCAATCGGTCCAGTTGTTTTTGAGTTTATTCATTACAAACATACAAAAATACAAATCTTTCCTCTTTATAATATTACCTCTAGTATAGACTAGCTGTGCACGGCGGCAATCATTAAAATGATGTAAAAGGAGGTTGACACTTAAGGTAGGTCACGATTGATAATTTGTCTGGACACAATCTACCATAATCCTTTTTTATTATTAATGGGATAAGCCGGTAACCGAGAATACGGATCACCTGATGGTAAGCAATCGAAATCGCCCATGGTCGCCTAGAACACCAGAGACGTTACAAATACGTTACCAGTCTTTTGGAGAATAGGTATTTGAGGGGCATTGTTAGGCATTCAGGGATTGGGAAAATGGGGGGGGAGGATAATTGGGCTTCCGATAACCTGACTCTCACGACGAAACACGTTGTTTCACATCGGTCCAGCCAGTCTAGCAGTCCTCGCTCCGGTCGAGCCAGCCCGTTCGTACCGAAGCATGGCTTTCTTACACTCAGAATTTGGAAACTTCGAACACTTGGTCAAAACTCTTTCTCTTTCAGATGATTCTCAGAAAAATATGCTGGTTACAAGGTTAGTAGCTTTTTAAATTGGCTAATATATGTATAGCTATAGATATCCTGGTTCCCTCTCTCATAAGCGTGACAAAGTAAACCATCGAACAATGAGAAGCGTGTTCGCTAACGCGTGCTTTATCGCACACACGGTAATTAGCTCACATCGCGTCGTACCGCGAGTTCCCTCATATTTTTCTTTGTGGCTTTTACTTGTATGCCTTCTGGGCTTGTCAAGATTTGTTTGATCTTCGTAAGAAGTTTTTAGAAGGTTTTATTCAGATGTGTTCCTTTGACTATTGATTCTTTATTTACTACCTCTATAATGCAAGGCATATCCGTGTATATTATTAGACATTAAGATTTTTTATAATACTTAACTATCGTGAGACATCTAATAAAAAAAATACTGAGAAATCTTCTACTAGTTTCGAATCACAGAGGGATTCTTCCTCTTTAGCAGCGTGAACGGTCGGTCAGTAGGCTGCGCGACATCGCCGTGACCGCGATTTTTCGTTAATTACGATTTCTCATTATCATCATTTCTGTTTCCTCTAAAAGGAATAGGGTAGGGTATGCCCAAAGTATAGCCCCCATTTTCAGTCAATCATTTACTATCGATTTCAATCCTATAGAAAAGAAAAGAAAGAATTGATTTTTGACAAAAATTCTAGAGCTAGACACCATGAAATTTATATCGTATTCATCCCAAAGTAAAATGATTGTATCTCAGTAATGATATGGTTTTACAAAAAAATAAGATATTTAAAACAATAAAAGAAAAACTGTGTTTAAAAAACCGACTTCAAAAAACCAAAAACTAATAACAAACAAAAAGTCTAAACTAAAAAGAAAAAATAACGATTATTAGTACTTATAGGTTACCCACCCACTGTTAGATTAGAAGTCGGTGCCACATGCTTATACCATAATGATATAACTTAATGGCCACAAATTGTAAATAAAAACACCACAAGCTAATAACAAACAATAAGTCTAAACTAAATAGCAATAAATAACTATTATTAGTATTGATCAAATTTAATATTAGCAAGTAGGCATGTATGAAATTATTGTAAGGAAAAACAGCAATAGAGGCTATATTTATTTATTTATTTATTTATTAGTATCTGTATTAGTACTGATAGGTTACCCACCCATTAATAGGTCAGAAGTCGATGCCGTAAGCTCATATAAGTATAATATAACTTAAGGCCATAAAATTGTAAATTAGGTGTCTATTATCGATTTAATCAATAATTTTATATTTATGTTATGGGTGAGACGACAACAAAATACATTTCAATGTCAAAAGTCGACCTTATTCTAAATATTTTAAACTGTGGTTGAAGTCAGCAGTTAGTCTATTATGACTTTTTTTTATGGCATAAGCCCGTAAAAGAGCAGACGGATCACCTGATGGTAAGCAATCGGCGTCGCCCATGGACACCTGGAACACCAGAGGCGTTACAAGTGCGTCACCGGCTTTTTGGGGATTAGGAGTCTGAGGATCGTTGGGGATTCAGGGATTGGGGAGATTGGGGAAGGGGAAGGTAATTGGGCCTCCGGTAACCTCACTCACACGACGAAACACAACGCAAGCGTTGCTTCACGTCATTTTTCTGTGAGGTCGTGGTATCACTCCGGTCGAGCCGGCCCATTCGTGCCGAAGAATGGCTCTCCCACACTTAAAAAATCTTGTGGTACACATATAAGTTAAATTTAAATTGTATGGCAAATTTTTAAGGTTTGGCAGCCAGTCCAATCAGCATTATTAAAAATAGCTAGGTACAATCTACCCTTAGCAACAGATACGACTTTTCCAGACCGAGTTCATTTGATATTAACAAGACCGACTCCATATTTGAATAGTACTATGAAAACAGTAGACCGTATGAGTAACAAAATAATTACTTCAATATTATGTTACTGCCTGTTAACAAAATGAACACAATTTAGTAAATAAAAAAACAAAAACCGACTAGCTTTTTTCTAGAACATTCTACAGCTTTCATCAATCACGTTTAAGACCTTAATCTTGGGGGAATAAAGTTGTTTTTACAACACACTGACCTTGTTACGATAATTCACTTAAAACTTACTCATTTCTTAATCTTGTAAGGGAATTGCGAAGTTCGTAGCATAAGACACGAGTTCGGACATTAATATTGAAGACTAGCGGTTCACTTGCGACTTTGTTTGTATTAATTTTCATATTTACTTTTTTAATTACTTAACGTAACATCACTCTTTTTAACCGCGAAGGGGTAGGTAGAGAGGTGCATTTAACGGCACTTTATGTAACTGTACAATGTAACACCCACTTTTCTCTAATTATGTTATGAATCCCGTGTAATAGGGGGTGAGTTATTGCCATATACCGAGCACAATTCCAGACTCCGTGCTACTACTGAGAATTTTAAAAGAAATTTAGTAATGCTTTGCCCGATCCGGACCAAACCCGAGACCCCTTGCCCGGCAGCCGCACTTACGACACAATCGAACATTATGTAATATCAATTGTTATATATCTTACTGTTATATATAATCATAATTTAGATTAAGTATATAACATAACATAACATCACACCTTTTATCCCCGAAGGGGTAGGCAGAGGTGCACATAACGGCACTTAATGCCACTGCAATGAAACACCTTCATAATATTATTTATGTTATGAGTCACATGTAATATGAAGTGAGTTATTGCCATATATTGGACACAATTCCAAACTCTCTCTGAGAATTTAAAAATAAAATCCAGTAATACAAACCTTACTTTGGAATATCACTTGCAATATATAACTAACGCTGCAGTCTCCTGCAGTAATCACACAGAGAAGTGGAAACTGTCGTTTTTTTTTCTTCTCCTCTTATAATAATTATCTTGTGTTTCACTTCGTTGCGGGAACTAAGACAATTATTTATGTCCCTAGGACGCGCCGGACTTCAGTGTCCCGGTGTTTTCATGGTTGTATCTACTGTAGATCCTGGCTTACAGGAGTTGCAGCGGTTTTGGGAGGTTAAGGCGGGCTTGTCCCATTAAAAAAAATATAGGTAACGTTCTCTTTATTGTACACTAGCTGTTGCCCGCGACTTCGTCCGCATAGAACAATGACTTCTGGCAGAATTTAGGCTTTTGAATTAGTTTTTCTCAAGGAATATTCTACAGTAATGAATGTCGTCAGAATTGATTCAGTAACGTAGGCGATAGTGTGATAATTAAACTTTATGTTGACCCGACTTGTTAGTAATATTCATGTCAAATTTGAAATAAATCCATGCTGGTACGTTTTAAGATCATCCCGGACTTACGTACAGACAAACATACAATAAAAACCATATTTTTTGGCTTCGGTATCGATGGCAGATCACGGCCCAAGTATTCTTTTAAAAAAATATTCAATGTACAATTTTGACTTTTCTACGATTTTCTTATTATGTAGGTATAGATACACCCACTGAACCTACACAAACGAAGACACCCTTTGCAAGGCTACTCAAGACATGTAAACCAATGAATTTGAGATCAACACTTACGTATTCTAATCTCCTAGACTGGACAGTGGTCACGTGCAGCACCAGTGCTCGTTCTAAACATTCATGCTTCGTACTTGTGCTACACTGTGTGTTGTTTATAAAGGTCTATGGGAAACAAAAACTATGTTGGTAGCTTATTTTGTATTTTACTAGAAAACTGCTAGTCAAATTTTTGTGGTATTATGTTACCAGAATTTTATTCTTCTCTGTTCTCTAGCGGGATTAGTTGAAAATTGAAAAAATAACGAATTTAAAAAAAATAAATTGGAATAGATAGTTTGTTGTAACTATTTTAAGACTGCCTCGTTGTCCGAGTGGTCGCAAGTGCGACTGCCGGGCAAGGGTCTCGGGTTCGATTCCCGGATCGAGCAAAGTATTACTGAGTTTAAAAAAAAAATTCAATAGTAGCACGGAGTCTGGAATTGTAGCCGGTATATGGCAATAGACTCCCTATTACATGGGACTCATAACATAAATAGTGAAAAGTAGAAGTTACATTGTACAATGGCATTGAGTGCCTTAATAAGCACCTCTGCCTACACCTTCGGAAATGAAAGGCGTGATGTTATGTTAATATTTTTTATAATACAGTTTACAGTTTAGTATAACTCAAAATAGCTATGCAGATTTTCGTAATTCATCCACTGTGACGAAAAACATAGATACAAAATTATAGTCGAAAGCTTTTCTCTTGTTTATGTGCAATGTATGTGCATATCAGCATTTTGTCTAGCAAATAATGCCAAAACCAGAAACAAAAAGAAAGACAAAAAATTTAAACAAATTCGAAGTTATTTGAAGTCAAACGCCACCGAGCGTCTATTATCGACTGCCAAAAGCCGTCCGCCGCATATAGATAACCCAGTCGAAATGGAAGCGTACGACAGCTGTGTCTATGCAAATGCACCGGACAATTTAAATTTGGAATTCTGTGTAACCGCCCCTTCGCTTCTGGAATGGATTTTAATATTCGAATTTCGAAACTCCGGGTGGCTGGCAGATTAGCTGGACTAGTTTTGTTTCATTTTTTTGTGTCATTTATTAAGTTGATCGGTGGAAGTTCTTGCACAAATTTTTTGAGGAGAATTAGTTTGAAATATTTTAGCTACTACCCAGAATAATTTAAGTGTGGGAGAGCCATGCTTCGGCATGAAAGGAGTGATACCACGGCCTCACAGAAAACCGACGTGAAGCAACGCTTGCGTTGTGTTTCGTCGTGTGAGTGGGGTTACCGGAGGCCCAATTACCCTCCCCTTCCCCAATCTCCCTACTCCCTGAATCCCCAACGATCCTCAAACTCCTAATCCCCAAAAAGGCGGTAACGCACTTGTAACGCCTCTGGTGTTCCAGGTGTCCATGGGCGACGCCGATTGCTTACCATCAGGTGATCCGTCTGCTTGTTTACCGGCTTATATAAAAAAAAATTAAAAATGTAATCAGTCACAGAAAAATAATCTACCTAACGTGGAATCCATTGGATCTATGTGTATTGCTCGTTGTTATCCATAGGAATCTACACTTTAGAACAAGCAAATAGCTTCACTAGAGGACTGACCGACAGATTGTCATTTTTTGTTTACTATTTAAATGTTTTGTTTTGACATTCAAAAGTACCTTCTTGGTCTAATTGAAATAAAAATGATTTTGACTTTGACTTTGACTGTAAAAAGTCTTAATTCCAAAATATTATTATCTCAATACTTGAACTCTCATCTTAAAATCTCAATACTTGACTGCCTCGTTGGCCGAGTGGTCGCAAGTGCGACTACTGGGCAAGAGGTCTCGGGTTCGATTCTCGGGTCGGGTAAAGTATTAATGGGTTTTTTAAAAAAAATCTCAGGAGTAGCACGGAGTCTGGAAATGTGCCCGGTATATGGCAATAGGCTCATCCCCTATTACATGGGACTCATAACATAAATAGTGAAAAGTGGGTGTTACTTCTGTGTGCACCTCTGCCTACCCCTTCAGGGATAAAGGGCGTGATGATATGTTATGTTATGTTATTATCTCAGGTACCTAAAAAACTTTTCTAAAACTCTCATGTTGAAATCTACATCCATCTTTACTTAACAAAATACCTACCTACTTACAACTATTCTAAAAATGGCCGCAATAATAAAGAGTTTTAATTCCAAAAACCCAACCAAAAACTCCGCATAATCTTAATCTAAAAAGATCATCTTAACCAAACAAGGCTTTCTATATTCAATGTTAGGTTATATTTGAACTTCTACCAAGTGATTATGATCAAATTTAAACTTGTGGAATATCCAATTTCTGGGTAGAAACGGCCCAAGTTACGCCGACTGTCCGTGAAAGGTGTTCGCTGCCCAATTTGCAATAAAATTATGTTTTTTTTGTATTTGGAAGGTGTCAGAGATAAAAGGAATAAAGAATTTGTTATGGTATATTTTTAACGTTAAGGTTATTTGTAATCGTTTCTAAATCGTGATCTGCAATCGATACTGAAGCCAAAAATACGATTTTTGGATTTTTTTTCTATTTATCTGTAGGTATGTATGTCCGGGATGATCTCAAAAAGTACTGCATGGATATATTTCAAAGTTTTGCATGAATATTACTAACAAATCGGGTCAACATATTATAGGTTATTTATCACACTATCGTCTACGGGACTGAATTAATTCTGACGACATTCATTACCGTACAATATCCCTTGATAAAAAATAGTTCAAAAGCCTAAATTCTGCCAGAAGTCATTATTCTACGCGGACGAATTCGCGGGCAACAGCTAGCATAATAATATTTAAGCACTTATCCTACTAATATTCGATTAGTTCAAAACGACTGAACAAGTCGGAATGAAATGTGAAACAGGAGTAAGTTATCATGTAATTTTACTATGGGATAATAACTACATAGGCTATTTTTTATTCCACGGCATCGATCCGCGAGGGAAGACGCTGACAGAACCTAGTTTATGATAAAAAAACGATATGACTACATGCATTACTATAAATTTCCAAATAATGTTTGTATCAAATTTTTAGAAAACGTTGCCCCACACTGTGATTTTCTCCTATATCGTGGGTGCGTTTACAAACATACAAGTTCACATACACATGACACCCAGACCCGAAACAACAATCTGTGGATCACACAAAGAGTTGTTCCGTGCGGGACTCGAACCCGCGACACGTTGTTGCCCAGCCACCGCGCCAACCTTGCAGTCTAAAAGTAAAAACCTCAATCACATTTTTCTCGATACTTAACTTGCAACAGGAGCTATTTACATAGTATGGCTACTCACACAAACCAATACCAAATAAATCTATCAAAAACAATACAAAGTAGACTTTCAAATCTGCTTGTCTTGCTCCGAGCACAATGGTCTATTAATGTCACAGATAACTTTGAAGCATGGGTCACAGGCCAGCACAATATCTTGATATAGAATTCCGATACTAGCAGTTGATCAATAGGTTCGGCTATATTCTATGTATGCTATACTTGGATGCTGGCTGGAATTGTTAGGTGAAATACTATTTCAATATTTAAGGAATATGATATTTTCAAAATTATTGAAATTGAAAACAATAGAATTGAATTTCCATAATAAAACAGGACTGCCTCGATGGCCGAGTGGTCGCAAGTGCGACGCGGTTAGGGTCCGATTCCAGGGTCGAACAAAGTATTATTGGGTTTTAAAAAAAAACTCAGTAGTAGCACGGAGTCTGGAAATGTGCCCGGTATATGGCAATAGGCTCACTCCCTATTACATGGGACTCATAATATAAATAGTGAAAAGTGGGTGTTACTTCTGTGTGCACCTACCCCTTCGGGGATAAAAAGGCGTGATGTTACGTTATGTGAATTTCCATACATAAAACAAAATTTATGCACCAAAAATTTGAATCTGACCCATTCCAAAGGCAGAATGTACACACGGCCACACATCAATCTATACAAAACCAGTTTATCCTGGTGTCGCGTCGCATCATCTTTCCGCACATTTAACGTTCAGTTTATACTGGTTATGTAAAGCTCGATGTGTAGCCGTGTGTACAAGATTTTTGAGTAAAGAATTTAAAATATTTTAGCAGCGATTAAACACATTTTTATTCATTCAATTAAATCTCACATTCATTGGTGTCCAATTAAAATTCAACATATTTCATTCCTTTGCGTTACATGTGGAAAAAAACGTACAAAATTTAATTTTAGGTCAACGGCATCTTTTCACATTTACTGGAAATTACTCATGGATTTACTTGGCATGTTCATTACAGGCATATTCAGATTTTAAAGTACATCTTAAACTAATCATGTAGCATGTACGTGATCTGCTGATAGCGTTTTCTAAGTAATTTTCTTAGAATTGATTTCGTTCAATCTACGTGATGAAATATTATTTACAAAAAAATCATATTGGCAAGAACATCACAACCTTTAAGTTTCGGATAGGGAGCTATGCTTTGGCACTGGGCCGGCTCAACCGGAACGATATGACGGCCCCACAGAAAACTGACTTGAAACAACGCTTGCGTTGTGTGTCGTCATGTGAATGAGGTTACCGGACGCCCTACTCCTCAGTCTCTTAAACTTCGAACTCCCAATTCTCGAAAGGCCCGTAACGCACTTGTAAAGCGTCTGTTGGTTCAGGTGTCTATGTGCGGGCGATTGCTTACCATCAGTGCCGGTTTTAGCACTACTAGCGCCCTGGGCGAGTTTTCTTCGGCGCCCCCTAAGTGCATTTCAATTACATTCGAAAAAATATTAATACAGCTGGCTGATGCTCGCGTTACACTACTAATTATTTTATAAAAGCTATCTTGTAATTTAAATTTAAGTATTAAAAACTAAGGCAGTGTATGGTAATTAATTATCAAAAATACCTAAATGTCATTCCCTAAAATTGGTGCCTTTCTTTTTTCTGGCAACAGTCGATGATTTGTTAGATATCATATGTGGGTACAATTTATTCATATTCGTGTGATCAGTGGAAGTACAATCCATCACTTTGTGACCTGAGGAAACCTGGTTACACCCTGGTTACACTCACGATGTTTTTCTTCACCGTTTAACAGTGGTGTGCCATCACATCAGGGTAGCAGTCAGTTACTTAATAAATAAAAATTCAAGATACATAACAGGTACAGCAATTCGTATTTTTTTGTACCACATTAGCCCAGCTAGAACGTGCTGCTGACGTGCTCTGAGGCTCACCAACAATGATGCTTTTGTGGTGCTTCAAAGGCAAAATCACAATCGTTTCGGTTTTATCAATTAATTCCCCGAAGACCTTTCTATCATCACACCACCAGACAAACGGCAAAGCGCCACCGGTTTGTGGCGGATACCCCCATCCCGCCTACACGCTCGAAGTGTTTCGTTTTGCCCCAAGTTTTTAGGGGAGTTCTTTTCCACGCTCCGCCTCCTTCTTAGCTGCTGAACTAGCGCGAGCGGAACACAGGTCCGGTATCCAAGAAAATCAATGGTCTAACGTTTAAACTCTTTGTTTGAACTCTTTGTTTTAAAATAATTGTTTTGTACGTGCACCAATTTTATGAATGAGAACGAGCATGAGCATGAGTTTGTTACGCTTCGTCTATCTTTTTTTAACCAAAGTGTTTAAATGAGATAGACAATGTATTTTTCTGTGATCGGGGATTCCCGGTAAAATGAATCCCGAATTCCCGAACGAACAATTGAATAATGCATACCATTTTGGTGTTGCCAACATAAATAATTTTTCGCTTAATTAAGGGACTTTACGACTAAGTAGACCTCGAACTATGAGAATGGGCTGGGAGAGAAGGGGTCCCTGCGGCGCCCTTTTTCATGCGGTGCCCTGGGCGATCGCCCAACCGCGCCCTACCCTAGCACCGCTACTGCTTACCATCAGGTGATCCGTCTGCTCGTTTACCGGCTTGTGCCATAAAAAAGTCTTTATAAATTTTAACCCTGCATCTGCATACATATAGGAACAACGTTAAAAACGTTGATTATTATTCAGAATCACGCCACGAGGGCGCGCTGTTCCGTATTAGACACGTTTTTGATACACTGCGTACTCGTGTGAGGCGTCAGTAATAGTGCCAGCTGAGAGCGAGCGAGGCGAGTCAGCTTCGATTTGCCTCTTTAATATATAAAAACTTAAATAAATAAATAGATAACTTTCTTGAGACATTTTTCATCATTAACAGCGGGAAGATGTCCACTGCTAGACAAAGGCCTCCCTCTTAGTCCTTTACGTCAAACGATAACTCGCCACCTGCATCTACTGACTCCTCGCAACTCTGGCGATGTCGTCGGTCCACCTAGCGGGAGGCCTGCCCACGCTTCGTCTTCTGGTCCGTGGTCTCCACTCTAGGACTTTCCTCTTGAGACATACTACAATAATTATTATGTTTTCAGCTTACTCTCGTAATTATTTGACGAGGAACTCGACTAGTTTCAAGCCATGCTAGAAGCTGATATTCATGAGCAGCATACCGCTACGACTGTCGCGCTACTAATATTATAAATAAATATTTATCAGTCGTCCTTTGGGTAGTACAGATGGAAGGTGGTAAGTATACTGGTTTTCATTACAAAATTATTGATACTATACGACTGGCCACGACCATCTGCTATTAGTTGTCTAAGCTTCCATAAAATTATTGATTTTCTGTAAAAACCTAAAAAAAAATACTTTTATAACTGCTTTTTGAATTAATGAAAAGGATTGGCCAGAGAAGCTATAAGAATAGATGAGTGAAAAGATGGGAGGGGGAGAACTTCGCCGTGCAGTTGGACGATCATTATTAAAAATAAAATAGAAGGATACTCACTGAGTGTTTTTTACTAATTGAATAATCTAATATCTATCCGTGAAAACTTGTAATTGGGTTTCTGATGTTATTTTGCTATCTATTTGTTTGCCACGTGTAGCTGTTGGTTATCAAAATCATAAATAAATGAAAATAAAATAAATACAAAACTGCTTTTTGTCACTAATCTTGAAATAATCAGGAGTATCCAAAAGAAAGAAAGACAGAAATATTTTTATCGTTGAAACATTTTTAAACTCGTTTACTCATTCGTTCTTTAGCAAGCGATGAGACCTTCACTTTATATGAAGCACTGTCGTATCACGGAGCGTGTTCTGCAAAGGTGAAGGGTTGAGAAAATATATTATACAGAAATTTTCTTGAAGGAACTAAAGAGATTTTGATAATTTTTACTTGACTTTGTGGCTTTAATCTGAAGAAATAAGTCTTAAAGTGGTTCTTATTTATTTATTATTAGATATTATTATGAACACACAGAGTATTTTAAGTGTAGGAGAGCCATGCTTCGGCATGAATGGACCAGCTCGACCGGAGTGATACCACGGTCTCACAGAAGACCGACGTAAAACAACGCTTGCGTTGTGTTTCGTCGTGTGAGTGAGGTTACCGGGGGCTTAATTTCTGAATCCCCAAAAATCCTCAAATTCCTAACAAAAGGCCGGTAACGCACTTGTAACGCCTCAGATGTTCCAGGTGTCTATAGGCGACGCCAATTGCTTACCATCAGGTGATCCGTCTACTCGTTTACCGGCTTAAAAGATGTACTTAAAATTCAACCATTTGCATTATGTTTAACTTATTTTTGCACTGAAACAATTTTTATTTGACCTGAACAAGAACTCACATGCAATTCTAGTAAATACGTTTTTATATTTCCCTTTTTAAAAATGTTCAGTGGTATCACATTTTCTGTTTTATCTAAGCACAATTTGCGTGGAATCCTAAAATTTGACCGTCCTTAAACTTTATTTTAAAATACTTTAGTAAACTTGTAACCACAGAAATTTAACTTTAGATAAATTCTTTTCCCTTAGTTTTCTTTTCTGCCGCGTAGATAATAAATTATTATCTCGCGGAAGGAATAAGAAAATAGATTAAAAATATATAATAATGTTGTAGGGATTATCATTTTCATCTGAAATTGAAATTGTGCTTTAAGTTTGGCAGGGTTATCCCAAATTATAAATACTGTACCTTACAAATATGCATATGTATCAAACTAAGAATCTCATTTTTTTAAGAACATTTGCGTAGGCCGCACAAATACTCAAACTGTCAGAAAATGGGTAATTAGAAAAGAAATGGTGAGGCAAAGTCTCGCACGGTCGATCGATCTACAATCGATGCCGAAGCCAAAAATATGGTTTTTATAATTTTTGTCTGTTTGTCTGTATGTATGTCCGGGATGATCTCCAAAAGTACTACATGGATTTACTTCAAATTTTGCATGAATATTACTAACAGGTCGGGTCAAAATATAGGCTATATATTATCACGCTATCACCTACGAGGGAGGAGCTGTGAATCACAATTCCACGCGAACGAAGTCGCGGGCAACAGCTAGTCTATACTAATATTATAAAGAGGAAAGATTTGTATTTTTGTATGTTTGTAATGAATAAACTCAAAAACTACTGGACCGATTGTAATAATTTTTGCACCATTAGAAAGCTGCATTATTCAGAAGTAACATAGGCTATATAATATCACGCTAGGTCCTATAGTTGTGGAGCAGTAACCAAAAATGTTTTAAAAACGGGGAAAAGTATCGTTTCTGAGGCCTTCCGTGGCGTGCGCTGAGCATATAGTTAAAGTTATACAAAAATGCTCTATAGATGAATTGTAATAAAACGTAAAACTATGTAAAAAATATTAAGTCCCCCTGTGCGAAGCCGGGACGGGCCGCTAGTCTGTAATATATTAGTATTAGTGGAATCAACCAATATTAGACATAAGAACTCCACAGTATTTTTATTTAGATTGTAATAACTATAAATAAAAATTGAAGCGAGCAAATTATACATACTTTTGTCCAGTTTCCGAAAGCCGTTTCATTTATCTCCACTCCGCTCAAAAAGGCAATTAATTGAAATATCTGCACAAAGAAAATCTAGATTCAGCAAGACAGTCCAATGTTAATATTATTACAAAGTCCAACTTCAAACCACATTTCTCTAGAGGAAAATTTATGCGGAAACCACGTTAGGATAGGACTGGTGCCTTCCATGCTTTTGTTTGGCTCAGATCCTGCGATTTGTGCGAAAATGTGGTGGCAACTGTTCCAAAGAGGCCAAGTTATTCAGAATATTGTTTCAAGGATTTTTGTGTACAATGGAATTGGTTTTCTTGATCTTATTTAGTTAATTTTCGGTCTTGATGGTATGAATGGCGGGTGACTGCTTGGCCGAGTGGTGGTGGCGAGTGCGACTGCCGGATAAGGAGTCTCAGGTTCAATTCCCGGGTCGGGCAATGTATTACTGGGTTTTTAAAAAAACCTCAGTAGTAGCACGGAGTCTTTAAATGTGCTCGGTATATGGCAATAGGCTCACCCCCTATTACAAGGGAATCATAACATAAACTGTGAAAAGTGGGTGCAACGTACAGTGGCATTAAGTGCCGTAATGTGTACCTCTGCCTACCCCTTCGGGGATAAAAGGCGTGATGTTATGTATGTCTGTCCATACTCATGTAGCGGGAAAAAAGTGTAATGCCCATTTTTATCATCCTCTCCTAAACGTTAAGGAACCTCTTAGGCAAGTTGGGTGATACTTAACGCCATTTTGGTGGTCACCAACTTATCAGTGACCAGTAATTTAGGCGCAAGTTTCGTATCATAATGGTCGAACACGGTCTTTTATTTAGCTTTTATATAATGTATTTTGCTTTTATTGTTTTTTTATTGCTGTTTTTTTAATGATTTTTTTATGTTTTTAATGTTTTTAGGGTTCCATACCTCAAAAGGAAAAAACGGAACCCTTATAGGATCACTTTGTTGTCCGTCTGTCCGTCCGTCCGTCCGTCCGTCCGTCCGTCTGTCAAGACTCTTTTTCTCAGGAACGCGTGGAGGTATGAAGCTGAAATTTATATCAATTACTCAGGTCTACTGTTCCTTGAAGCTGTGAAAAAAACAAACTTCTAAGCCAACGCAATCAAAAGATACAGCCGTTTATGCCGCAAATTTTCGACACTTGCAAGGGAATCAAAACCTACAGGGTGCTTCCCGTGAACTCAAAATCTTGAAATTTTGTACGAAGCAACATCTTATAGCATAGATAAAGGAAAAAATACGAAAACCATAAATTTTTTGGTACATCACATAATACATTTTTTTTTAATAATTTCAAACTTACTACCCATTTCCTCATAAACGCGTAGAGGTATTAAATTGAAATTCATACCAAATACTCAGGTCTATAATACCTTTAAGCTGTATCAAAATCAAACTTCTATGTCAACGCAATCAAAAGAAACAGCAATTTAAGCTGCATATTTTGAAACTCGCAAGTACTCGCAAGGGAATCAAAACCTAAAGGGTACTTCCAGTCGACCTAGAATCTTGAAATTTGGCATGAAGCAACGTTTTATAGCACACATAAAGGAAAAATTCTGAAAACCTTAAATTTTTAGTTACATTACATAATATATATTTTTTAATAAATATAAACTTATTACTTTTTTCCTCATGAACGCGTAGAGCTATCAAGTTGAAATTCATATCAAATACTTAGATCTAATTGCCTTTAACCCGTGAAAAAAAAATTCTAAGTCAACGCAAAAACGCAAAACGCAAAAGTACAAAATAACAAAATACAAAACAATAACAAAATACAAAACGGTTTGTACGGACCCCTCGGTGCGCGAGTCCGACTCGCACTTGGCCGGTTTTTTTATTTTTGTTTTTCAACGTTATTTTCTGTGTGTATATTTGGTGGTCGTTGCGTGGTGACCAATAAATTATTTTTCTTTCTTTCAACACAAATGACCATTTTCACCAACGACGCCTACACCATCTCTGAACTAAGAGATACTTAGTGTCCTCTCATACTAAGTAACTCTTAGTGTTCGATCAAAGTAATACGTAACTTACAAGAAGCTTTCCTAACAGCATAACGTCATTGCGTCAAAAACTATTTCAGATTCAGAGTTCCCTAAAAACATAACATAACATAACATAACATCACGACTTTTATCCCCGAAAGGGTAGGCAGAGGTGCACATTATGCCACTGTACAATGTAACACCCACTTTTCACTATTTACATTTCCATGTAATAGGAGGTGAGCCTATTGCCATATACCGGGCACAACTCCAGACTCCGTGCTACTACTGAGATTTTTTTAAAACCCAGTAATACTTTGCCCGGCCCGGGAATCGAACCTGAGACCCCTTGCCCGGCAGTCGCACTTGCGACCACTCGGCCAACGAGGCAGATCCCTAAAAATAACAAGTATTTTCACTATCAAACCTAAAAGCCTACTACTGACATAAAAAGGAAAAAAAAACCAAGTTACTTGTCCGCAAAAATAAATATCACTTTTTAATCAAACAGTACCACTCGAAAATTCAACCGCATTCATGTAGAAAAAATATTATCTCTGCCTATTCGCAATTCAACAAAAAAATCACCAAAAGACCCTCCATAGCTCCATAAATAATCCTATGAGAGTTACGTACATTTTTCGAGCGTCCAATTTTCATAGGGCATTCCGTTGGACGTCTTTATTATAGGGGTATAAAGTTCATAATTCCTTGGCTACTGTATCAATATTGTAGGTTTTTGGATGCGATGATCGGTTGTTATATTGCATAGAAATTTCTTGTGTAGGAGAACGTTGGTCGTCAAGTTTCGTAGTAAAACTTGAATTATGTCGTGTACGGGAATTTATTTGAACATATTTTGAATTAGAAACGTTAGTACTCGTAACTGGCTCGTTAGGGACCTAAGGAGCTATTATAGTTTAGGATTCAACTTGAGAGAAAGTTGGGGATTTTTGAGCATTTCAAGTTGAATTTTCGAGGTTGACTAATTTGAGATTGTCGTTCCGAAGTTGTGGATCAGAATCTGTCTATTAGTTTCGTCAATTTTTATTCAATTTTGTAAAAGTATAACACTTAGATTTCTTCCTTTTTAGGGTGATATAATAATTCCCAACACATATTTATTCATATAATACCTTAAGGAACACTTTTTAATACCTTTCATAGTATTAATTGAAACTGAGAAATATTATTTAACTCTTTGCGCCGTTGGTTAAAGCTGGAGGGAGTGTCAGACTCTTATTGACTAAATACCAACCCGTTTCTGCTTCTGATTCAATACTATTTACCTAATTGTTTCAAAAGTACCAAATTATGGTTTAATTGAAATAAATGCTTTTGAGTTTGAGTTTTGAGTTTGAGTTGTAGTTTATGGCAATCTACCCGCTTAGATTGTCGCGGAGAACCTAACGGGTAACCGGAGCTCCGGCTCGACGTGCAGGACAAGGAACGGGGTGGTTTTTAGTCAGTAAGAGTCTGACACTCCCTCCCGCCTCACCCAGGCGGGAGAAGTCATTCGATGATTTTCCCCCCTTAAAAAAAAACCCGCTTAGATTCAAACAATGTTAAATGTTACAGTATTTTAATACCCAACATCCCCTTACTGCATAGTCACACTTGCAGGCACTTTAACACGGAGGTAGTAAAATGATAAATGTGCCCCCTTATCTCAACGTTCAGGGCATTACACTCGCACGAAATTTATTAACACAATTGGGTTATGTCTTACATTATTTTTTGGCAATTTTTCATTGTTTATCTTTCGAATTTAACGTTACTTCGTGTTTTTGAGGAGGTGAGCTTAGGTGTTAGGTGAATCATTTCTATTTGAAGAAATATTGTCTTATATTAATGGTTTTCTTTCTTAGATTAACATCTAAGTTATCTTATCTACACCACCTCAATTTTTGGGTAACTACAAGCATCAAAGTCAAAGTCAAAGCATTTATTTCAATTAAACCATAATTTGGTACTTTTGAAACGTCAACAAATATAAAATAAATAATAGTCTGTCAGTCTGTCCGTCAGTAGCTAGGTGAAGCTAGGTGCTCAATCCAAAATGTAGATTCGAATTCCTTACTCTTTTTAAAAAAGTATGTTTTACAATGTCTCTGATACATATTCCAATACTGTACGTAGATATATGTGAGAACAATGCAAAGACACGCTTGACGCATTATACTAATTATTGCTAAATAGAATGTTTTAAGTTTGATCTCCAATTAAGGAAAAATATTATTGGGTTATTTTCGAAAATGTCTGAAAGTCGATAATCTATTACATGAACTTCATATTATCAACAATCTATATTATTAAAAAATGAATTTTCCGTTCGTTAATCTCGCTAAAACTTTAGAACAAATGAATCGATTTGCCTATGGTCTTGAAATGTTTACGGAAGTCTAGGGAAGATTTATTTAAAAGGTGATATATTTTTTAAGGCGGCTTTAAGTTTGCCGGGTCAGCTAGTATTAAATAACTATATTACAACAACATCATAAATAAGGAAATTACTACAAAACCCAACAAAGTCTACCAACAACTTCGTTAAAAATATTAACATCAGGTAATTTGCCGAAAGACACCAAAAACACCAAACGAAATTGTGATATGAAACATGGGCCAATTTGGAGAATAATTTTAATGAAAATATATTATTTACATAACATATCATCACGCCTTTTAGCACCAAAGGGGTAGGCACAGGTGCACATTACCACTGTACAATGTAACACCAACTTTTCACTATTTATGTTACGAGTCCCATGTAATAGGTGGTGAGCCTATTGCCATATACCGGGCACAATTCCAGACTTCGTGCTACTACTGAGAATATTAAAAAACCCAGTAATACTTTGCCCGATCCGGGAATCGAACCCTTTGCCCGGCAGTCGCACTCACGACCACTCGGCCAACGAGGCAGTCTATATTATTTAATCAATTACAATACCGGATGACAGAACACAAGACGACAAGAGAAAGTACCATAATAAAATTGTAAAAGTGTGGTGTGATTATATTTATGATTATTTAGACCATAAAGCGTCCAACCTTTCATCAGAAATTACTCACCATCATGACGTGAGACGTCCTTCAAAGAAATATTTAATGTCAATTTTGTTACTGGAAGCGTAACATCTGTTTCTAAACAAATCAAGGCACGTAACTGGTAAGATCTCGATGCTCAGATGCTCACATGAAATCCTGCACCGTGATGAAGAATCAAATATTTAGGGAAGGATCTTTTCCGCTGTACGATACAGATGGTGCCGGTCTGGAGATGGGAATGTGTCGATACTTTTTATCGACATTATTATAATGTTGTACGGTGAATATATTTAGTAGTTGGGTTACATATTAAACGAATGTTTTTTTAATAATATCTTGTATTAATAACATAGATAGTGACAAGTGGGTGTTACATTGTTCAGTGGCATAAAGTGTCGTAATGTGCACTTTTGCGTACACCCTTCGAGGATAAAAGGCGTGATGTTATGTTGTATAAATTAAATAGATTGCAAAACTTTACTGAAGTAGTATTTATTTAATATAATAACAATTTAATTCTTCAAGAGATTGTATTAATTAAAAACTTTTATCGTTCCAAACTATGCAGTCAACTTAATTAATAAACTTATATCTAAGTTTGTTTAACTACCCAAGTGTTATCTTTTAATTGGTTAGGTTGGTATAAAGAATATTGTGTTATATTTTCAAACTTAGGCTCCAAGCACTTAATTTGAAATTCAACCCTAGAAAATTTTGAATAACTAATGCAATATTTTGCTTATAAATTTGCCTTTGTTCTACAGTTAAAATTGCTATGTGCAAGAGCTTAGGTTCCATATATTTTTAACCAATTTTAATTGGTTAAATTGTGTAGGTAACCACAATAAATAAACAATATCACTTATTAAACGTGAATAGTAAATAGGTTGCTTATAGGCCGATTAATCGCGAACCACGACCACGAAAAGAGATGGTGGCCAAACGTTGACTGACCAAATATATACCTATTCCATCAGTTAAAAATTAAGTTTTTCAGTATATAGTAGTTAAAAAAATCTGTGGTATAAGAACATTTATACTTAAATTTATTTATATTAAATGGTATTATTTAAATGATATTTTTGGCATACTCACGTAACTGTTTGGCGATGAGCCTATACATAGTATTGCTTTAAACTAGTCTAGTCCTTCAACAAATAGTTACGTGAATGAGCCGAAAACATAATAATGAACATGAAAGAAAAAAAAATCATAACGGCTTATTTGCACCGTTACAAAAAAATAACACAAAATTGTTTTTATAATAACTATCGTCAGACATACTAAATTAACTAAAAACACCAGACAGTGAGCTGCTCGACGTCGTCGCGACCGCGCACGCTGCTCATGAGGAAGAACCCCTCTGTGGTTCGAAAATAGAAGAGCTTTTCTCGGTATATACACGTAACCCGCAATTTTTACTTAAAAAAAATTGTTTGAAATATAAAATAAAATAGTGTATTCAGCGCAAAAAGGCCAAATGTTCAGCTGAAATGGTGTAACCCGAGAGCGATATCTCGAGTCGCGGCACTGATTTTCAACACTAACCCGTCATTATAATAATAATAATAAATAAACAAATAAAAGTAAATAATTATATAAAAAACAATAATAAAAAAATTGTCGATGGACGTGGAAATGCGGTAAATAATGGCGTCCCCGATTACACAAACCAACACACTAATGCGTCTTACCTGCTAAATTTACGAAATTATATAAAGTAAAGTTATATCATAATGTTTATGAAAGAAAGTGCAATAACAAAATGAAGTTATTGGACTAGAACATACATAGAGAGTAAATTGTTATTTACTATCCATGGCAAAGGGTATTCTATAACAAATACGTTTTGAATTAGTATTGCAAATTACACTCGAAAATTACCAAATGTCTCAAGAGAAACAGTTACAAATAACCAAAATCACAATTTCATCGAAATAATTATTTTACTCAATTATCATTGCTTTAGTTATTCATGTAATTATATTGAATAACTCAATTTATGTTTGACCACAAACACGAGGGTAATTTATATAAGTTAATTAGATTTTGTTGAATTATTCAGTTTGATTTGATAGTAAACATGTTTTCTTTGATAGAGAAACTAAAGGAATTTAGTTATTTTACCTGTTTGTCTTTGAAATTATAATTTAACGTATAATAATTATGTTATTACTGAGTTAATCATAAACATTTATGAATATCCAACAGATTTTTTGTTCGTCATTTGGTCAATTTTTTTTTACTCGCCTGTTGTCAAACGACACAATTTTTATTTAGTTGTGCATTTTGATTTTGCACAACTAAATAAAAATTGTGTCATTTAAATAAATATTATTGTAGAAATCGGCAACAATAAAAATTTATAGCACTTCAAGAATTTAATCTATGCAAAACAAAATTCATATAAAATTATTTTACCTCATATATGTCGGAGAAAATGCACCCATTGGGGGTACTTCGGAAAACGCGGTAAGTTCGGTACGAGCTGGCAGAACAACCGCTCACCCTCGTGTCCAACTCAAAATGACGCCTTTTAAATGTCAACATGCCACGCCCCGTACCGACCATCACCCAAGCACACTGCTTGACGTTTCAGACAAATGATAACAGATGGCGTTGTTCTAAAATAACGATACTCGATAGTTACGTGCATCTTTGTTGATTCTGCGACACGGCCATCTTGACAATTTCACACGTCCACGTGTGAAGCATCTGGAACAAGAATTTACCGACAGTAAAACGTTCCTTGCTCGGCCTTCCTGACCAAGATATCGGGAGATAAACTCACGCAATCTAAACAACACAATTTTATTCTGATTCACATATTCTCATCAAACCTCATAAAGGAAATCTCAACATTTAAGTCATAACTCAACATCAGTTTCAATAAACATCAATTTTTAAATCAATTCATGAATCATTCCGACCAAATCTAGTATGCAATGCTCTGTTTGGTACCCAACCTCGTCACAAACAACACATTGCCTCCATCCGGCAATCCAACGGGACCTCCATTCGGTACCCGATCTCAACACACACATTTAAATATCACACATCACTACATCCCTTGTGTAGTGATATCCATACTGATGGCAGTATTCATTACTCGAAAGTAGTATCCACATTAAACATAACACTTTGCCAACCCTTCCAAACATAATTGTTTCAGGAATACATTCATCATTCATGCACTACATGAAATAATACCTGCATTGAGTATCCTTGTATAGTGACATCTGTTAGTATTTGAACGTTACAATTTACGTTGAATGAACCTATACCTAATAATGTCACTAAAGCATGAAGACGTTTGCCAGGAAACCTTTGTGCTAAACTTTCTTTAACTAGAGAGCACTGAACACCTGAATCAAAACAAAAAAGAAATTTCTCACCGGATTCAATTTCTAAATAATCTGTGGCAGGCTTCATAGTGCCGATATTCACTTGATGCTCAACATTTCCGCTGCTGTCGTTTCTACCACTGCTGCCAGCCAAGCACGCGGGTCAATGTCTCGTTTTTCAGGTTCAAAGTCAGGTAGGCGAACATCCACAATCGTAGAGGGGTTTTCATGGCTTGTACGATAGCCATAAAGTTTTTGTTTTGTTGCTAAAGCAGGAAACGCCATTTTTCCGTCTCTGCGTCACCTCCAAACACGTGCGCATTGTTTTTACACTTTTCTTGAATAGCACAGGCACGTTCCTTACGTGGGGCGTTTGAGTTGCATCCCAATTCTGATGTCGGAGAAAATGCACCCATTGGGGGTACTTCTGAAAACGCGGTAAGTTCGGTACGAGCTGGCAGAACAACCGCTCACCGTCGTGTCCAACTCAAAAGTGACGCCTTTTAAATGTCAACATGCCACGCCCCGTACCGACCATCACCCAAGCACACTGCTTGACGTTTCAGACAAATGATAACAGATGGCGTTGTTCTAAAATAACGATACTCGATAGTTGTGCATCTTTGTTGATTCTGCGACATATATATCTTTTTACCTATTTCTACTACTCTGAGTATCGATTTTGAAAATAATAGCTATTGACACAGTAGCCATTACAATAGCACGTCCAACATAATCCAATCAGACTGTTTGCTCAATTTATTTACTACACGACACAAGATTAATCAGCCACATTAATTTTATCGATAAACAATATACACAACGACACCTCATCCCTAATACATATTTATTAATATATTCATGAAATGAAAAATATGGTAACACGTTAGCGGAAATCTAAGCCAAAAATTTTGTGCAATTTCCAAATTAATAATTTAATTTTCTCTCCAAGGTTATTTTTGAATTTTTATTATTATTTTCCTGTGCGGTAAATTGACTGCAGGTAGGTAAACCGTATTTTTATCGATAATAGTCTATCTTGGTTAAAACTATCGATCTTCTTCTTCTTTGACAGTTTATAAATGCCCGTCCTGCTTACCAAAGCCTCTTCTCTCTTCTCTCACGGAGAAGGTTTGAGCTTTAATCACCACGCTTACTTAATAGGGGTAATTATAAACTTGTAATTAGAAATTATAAGCCCATTTTTCCTCACGATGTTTTCCTTCACCGTTTGTCAGTTGTATCACAACAATCTTAGAAAGTGTTACGTTGCTGGATCAAAAATTTATAGTTGGATTTATTTTACTTGGATTTATTACAATAATGTGCAGGGCGCACGACGTGTAGGTATGCACACACTAGACTATGACAGTTAGACAGCAGCGTTAATGACGAGTGTCCTATATAACACATTATAGTGAGGGGGCCACTACTTACTAATTAATAATGAACATACATGTAACAGAGAGTAAATATTATTATAACTTGCAAAAAGTCACATTGGGACTTGCCTTTAGTAGGTTTCGAACCCGCACCCTCATGCATGAGAAGCGGTCGTCTTAAACCTCCGGGCCACCACGACAGAAACTATCGACAAATTACTCTTATTGAGATGACCCCACCCTGAATAAAAAATAAAATGAAATGTACCTAGATGTTATTCATCTTTACGACTATAATGACAGTAACTGACAGAAGTTTTGTATTTTTGCATGTTATCAACTTCCATTGGCACTTTCATTAAATATTAATTCATTGCAGACTTTTGTTACACAGGACACATCCTGTGAAATCTTTTTGAACGAATGAATAAATGTAGTCAACAGTTTAAAAAAAATTAAATAAGTCAGGCACACCTGAATCCGGCGTTCAAATAACACTAAGTGATTAAAAAAAAAATATAAAAAAAAATTAAGAAAAAAAAGCGTCGCGTTCCGCGCGCGCCTCAAAGAGCCATCAGACCACCACAGATGGGGCCCAATACGGCCGATGCCGATTCGGAGTCGCGGAGAACCTAACGGGTAACCGGGGCTCCGGCTCGACGTGCAGGAGAAGGAACGGGGTGGTTTTTAGTCAGTAAGAGTCTGACACTCCCTTCCGCCTCACCCAGGCGGGAGCAGTCATTCGATGATTTTCCCCCTTAAAAAAAAAAAGTGATTAAAAAGATACAATAGTTATTAGAAAAATGTAAAAAAAAACAACCACAAGAAACCTTACACCCTGTGACAGTCGACGTTAAATGATACAACTAAGTTTCTATTGTTCACAAATATTAATCTTTTCTTCTACATTTTTGATTGCGATATTTTCAATCGGAGTTGAGATTTTTTACCTCACCAGAGGCGCATATGTAGGAAAAAGTTTTTAATACAATCACAGCAGTTGTCAAATATCGAACGTCCAACAATGTGACATTAGCTAATTCCCTGTTGAAGAACGGGAGGAGCACACTAGCGTCACCTGTTGAGCAAAAACACGGTATGCCCCATTAGTGTAGCTCATGATATCAATAACAAGCGCTAAATGAATCCCTTTGAAACTTAGTCTACCTAAATTCTGGAACAATGCTCATCATACACTAATTAGTACTGTTCCAGCATATTATTATGTACCGAAATGGTATTTAGCGATATATTCAATGTATTTTACGGAAATATTCCAGTAATTTTGCATACAAGATAACTAATATTAAGTTCTAGTAACAGTTAATAGTGTTCATTTTACATTGTATTGTTTGTGAGTGACGTTTATTAGCGGGTAAACCATATACTGGATGCTATTCCAAGTTCCGTGTTATTTCGCAGATTTCCGAAACGCTGCGATAATACTGTTCCTGCCGTGGGAATCGAATCCGAAACCACATGAGGTCGCCAAGGCACTCAGCAAGGCCGGCAGGCAGCAAGAACGAAAAGAGCGTATTCCTTTTAAAAAAACCGGCAACGAACCTCTGACTCCTCTGGTATTGCGGGTGTCCATGGGCGGCGCTATTCGCTTACCACCAGGTGATCCGTCTGCACGTTTGCCTGCTATTCCATAAGAAAAGAACGTCAAAGTAGTCAATATCCTACAAAGATTATCTATTATCTACCTCGACATTTACCTGATTACCGGAGCAAGGTGAAGCAGGAAGCTCAAGACCGATCGAGATGGTGAACCTCTGTGGACATATTTGAATTGTTATTATTTATTGGTGGGTTTTATGTTGGATTAAAATGTTTTTGTCAAGTTGATATTAAATCTTTGATTGTTTTTATAATAATTATCGTGAGACGTACCAAAATAACTAAAATCGCGGGGTACTCACGGGCTCGCAGCGCAAGTAGCAACACTGATGCGAGTGCCAACGCCAGCCAGTGAACTGCGCGACATCGCCGCGACCGCGCACGCTTCTCATGAGGAAGAACCTCTCTGTGGTTCGAAACTAGTAGATCTTTTCTCAGGATACTCACGTGAGTAACCCGCGATTTTAAATCTTTGAATGCTTATTCTTCGGTAGCTCACATAAGAATTGCTCACATAACATCTAGGGGATATAAGTGAAGTCAAGTAAGTTACCCAGATATTTCATCATCATCATCATCATCAACAGCCTAATGCCCACTGCTGAGTAAAGTCTCTTCTCACATGGAGAAGGTTTGAGCATTAATCACTACGCTTGATCAATGCGGGTTGGCGATTACAAACTTTTAATTAGAAATTTTAAGCCCAGGTTTCCTCACAATGTTTACCTTCACCGTTTGTCTAGGTAATCTTAGAAAGTACATATATAACTCGGAAAAAGTTACATTTGTACTTTTTGTTGCCAGGTTTCGAACCCGCACCCATGCATGAGAAGCGGGCGTCTTAAACCTCCGGGTCACCACGACACCCTATATATATATGTAGAAGACAATTCACCCATTGGGGGTACTTCGTCAACAGATTCTTCGTAAACGCGGTAAGTTCGGTACGGGCTGGCAGAACAACCGCTCACCCTCGTGTCCAACTCAAAAGTGACGCCTTTCCAATGCCAACATGCCACGCCCCGTACCGACCATCACCCAAGCACACTGCTTGACGTGTCCGACAAATGATAACAGATGGCGTTGCTCTAAAATAATGATACTCGATAGCTGTGCATCTTTGTTGATTCTGCGACATATATATTTTTTAATATAAGAAATAAATATTTCATCATCTCCTATTGCGTAACACAATATGCCCCAACATTTCAAGGAAACATTATCCGTATTAAGTAAGATTCGAAACCAAAATCAAATTTACAAACACTGCTTTCAACGTAATCCAATAGAAAATTTACTTTCATAGAAAAGTCAAGGAAAACTTTAAGAAATTATGATCACTGTTGCGATTAAGTATTAATGGTGGTGCTTCAAACATTTCGCCAAGATTTGTTTAAGATTTGGTGGTAAATTAAGCAATTTGTCATATTTTTTTGAGTTTAGACTGATTACTTCTGCCAAATTCCAACAAAATCGGTTCAGAAATTTAGATATATGCCAAAGAAATATATACATATTACAAAACATTTTTTGTTTGTTTCTTACTCTTTTACGTTAAAATATTCCCAATTTACTAGTCCACAGCAACCCATCCATAGCCCTATCTTTATTTCTTCCATTATCCGCAATAGTTCTACACGGGGCCTGTTCTTGGGTGCATTTCCATAGTGCAAACAGGGATAGTCGCCGGTTTGTGTCTCCAATACATAAAGATTAAAGTTGTCTAAAGGGTCTCTGCGCAGTTGGCTTCGGGCCCTCGTATGTCTCCCAAATGACCGGGACCCTGTAGTCCCGTGAATGGTAAAGATATACACATTAAAAATAATAATTAATACAACTAAGACGTCTCCTTTATTGCTCCACATTGCATGGCGACCCTGCCAGAGAATTAAACAGATCAGATTTAGAAGTGTATAAGACTTATGGAATCAGATTCTACTTCTAACCAGAGATAACAGTTATCTTCCCACATACTCTTACATATTAAATCTGCGGCCTCGAAAATAAAAATGAGACAGAATTAGTTAATTTGTCTCACTTAATTATATCTTTATCGTTCTTGGAGCGAGCTTGGTAATCCTTGTTAGGTGCAGAGTCCAGCACAGCTGAAGATAGTAAGAGACAATAAGATATTTCATGCGATACTAAAAATAACTGTCCCAGTTGCATCCTATGACGAATGCATGCATCTTGCTTCGAAGCAATAAAAATTGTCCACGAAGCTGATTGAGTGTGGAAGATTAATTCTTTGGCACGAATGGGCCGGCTCGAACTGAGTGATACCACGGCCTCACAGAAAACCGACGTGAAGCAACGCTTGTGTTGTGTTTCGTCGTGTGTGTCAGGTTGCTGGAGGTCTAATTATACCTCTAGTAAAATATCATTATTAAATAGTAAAAGCGTTTAATTAAAATAAAACTTCATGACTATTCCTTCTAATCGTGTCAATTTCAATAGCTACATTGTAATGTGAGAACATTATCAAGAGACCTCTAACAAGAGACCAGTATATAAAGTAATAGTAAGCAGAAGACCAGTACATAGAGCTACCTTGATCAACAGATGGCGCTATTCTTAAACTCTTGTTCTTTGCCCAATAGGGAATTAGTTCGTGTCACACTATTGGACGTCTAATATTTGATAGCTGCAGTAATTGGACAAACAGAACTCTTGTAAGATTTGCGACAACGGTGGCCCTCATTGCTTGTAGCATTAAAAAAAGAAAAACGTATTTTCTTCTTAGCTTTAAATGTGATCCAGTTTTAACTGTCTCTATTTATAATCTTGGTCTTCATTCCATGGAAGTTAATTAAGTTTTATGTGTACTTATAATAAATTATTCTATCTCTTGATCTTTGTTTTACGAATGTTTTTGATATACATCAATCTTCTTTAATGTTATGTATGTAGTTGTTGCTTAGACTTTTTTATTCCTGTGTTCATTTTTGTGTGTAATGGTATAAATTAGTATGATATTTTTAACCTGTTTTATGCTACCGTCAAAGTTGAGGTAGAATATTTTTTTTAAACGTTGCCCCACACTAGGATTTTCTCCTGTGTCGTGGGTGCGTTTACAAACATACAAGTTCACATACACATGACACCCAGACCCGGAACAACAATCTGTGGATCACGCAAATAGTTGTTCCGAGCGGGAATTAAACCGGCGTCACGTTGCGCGACAGCCAGTTGCCCAACCACCGCACCAACCGTGCAGTCTCAATGCAATATGTTTAGTTAATAAGATTTAAATATAAGCTATTTTTTTTATCTGCACTGATATTAAATAGTGAATTTCGAAATAACACGCATAACTTAGACCAATAAAATGTCTTATAAAATAAAACAACAAATGCTGAATACACACCAAGGGGCTATTTATACTAACTTCTGCCAGCGACTTAGTACGCGCAATCCCGTTTTCTCCCGTTCCCGTAAGATTCTCAGGACTTTTTACTGTCATAAAAACCTTCTCCTGACAATAAATAAACACAACAAAAAAAATCAGCCAAATCGGTCAAGCTGTTCTCAAGTTATGGCGTGACAACGGGAAACGGGTTTCATTTTTATATTTATAGATTATATTGATAACAGTAAAAAAAACTCCAATACCATACCAACAAACTTCCTTGTAGATAAATAACTAGACAAATTATTGCGAGTGTAGTCACGGTAGGTTTACTGTTAAAAAACAAGTTCGTTTAGGAAAAATAATGCGCTTGAGGTAACTTGGGGTAGGGCTGTGTTCAGATTCAGACGTAGCTTTGTCTTAAACAGAAAAAAAATCTGCATGGTGCAAATAGCTTACCATGAAGAAGTGGTCTGATTTTTTTGTCATGTGTCCCTTTGTCATCGCTCTGGCCCTTCATGGATGGTTCTTCCAGGTGAATGATGATAGAGTTGTCTAGTTGTTAACAGGTAATATGCGACCTCACAGAAAACTTGAAGCTACCGTTGTATTGAATTTTGCTGCGTGAGTGTGATTGTCTGAGGCCGCATTCACATCTCCCAAAAGAGCAGCAACGCACTACTTGTCTATCTGACTGCTCTGGCCTTTGAGTAGGTATCTATATACGTTGCCATCCCCTAAAGTATACATATGTATAAAGTGATGCTACCCTGTAATGAAGTATTTATTTACATTCTTATCAAATTACCTGTCGAAGAAAAAGGGTTTTTCTAATCAAGCCTTAAGGTTGAGAAACGACAAAGTTTTTCCTTCTAGATACTGGTTTTCCTAATGTCTATATTTTCAGACCATTATCATTAACAGTTTGTCTGCCGACAGAAAATTGTTGAAGCTAAATCCTCCGCTATCGTGGCCCATACCTACCTACCCACATACATACATATACACACACGTGCACACACACACATACACACACACACACACACTCACACACTTACGGGTGTTCTTTCTGCCTACTATAAATATCAGAACGTGTAACTACTATCGTTCATTCTAGATTTTTTCCCATTCAAAAACGGTGAAACCCTTTCCTAAAGATAAGACCATTAAATTCCATCAAAAAATTATTTACTTCTCAAACTTATTTATAAACCACTCCAAAAATATATTAGGTAATATGATTAAAACTATCTTATATAAGACATTAAAATAGATAAACACCAAAACGCCCACCCAGAGGTTTAAGGACCAAATCGCAAACTGGTCCTTTCATTTCATGCGGATAAAAAGGCTTAGTGGATACGTTCCTTCTAATTTCTTAACTCTGAGACTCTCAATAGTAAGTACGCTAGTTAAAAACGATGGGGCATTTAGTCCAGAGCCGTATTATTGTAAACTAAGCAGGTGCCTAGGGCGCCAGGATCTGAAGGGACACCGCGACGCCGCGATACGCCCACAACCTAGCTATACACGTACAGATGTGCTCGGCAGATCTGCCTGAACTTGATGGTTAAATCTGTGTATACATGGTGAAAAGAGGCATGGATGTGACTTATCTAACTATCGCCTGCCCATTGCCTTTGCTCATAATATATCTCAATCGATTTCGATCATGGTGGCTAGCCTGTCTAACTAGACTAGCCCACTACGCAGAAAATATTATAGTGCACAAGTGTGTGCAGGAACACAGATGTACTATCTGTTCCTTCACTCTCTGAACCCTATGGGACGGCAGACCGACACGACCTAAGAGGTCAGGCGCAGGACCAACGGTTTTACGCGCTTTCCAAGGCACGGGGGTAAAACACCGCCGAACTTCCTGATTCCGGGCTAATAATGGTTATTTTACTCAGTATATGGTATAATCACTTTGTGGGCGGCGCGGAAATCGAACACATTGCACAGCAGCCAGTCCCCCAACCGTGCAGTCATAATACAGTGACAACAGCGCCAAAAAATGAGGGGCGCCAATTAGATGCTTACCTAGGGCGCTCTATAGTTTCGATTCGCCTCTGATTTACTAGATAGCTATATTAACAAACATTTGCTCTGAATAGACGTTTACGATATACTTACTGTAAAAAGATAAACAGATGGTACGTTCTGTAATTCGTTTCGTTTTAGTAAAGAACTCTTTGCTATGATAAAAAAATCCTTTTGAAGCTAAAAGATTAATAGTAGGATTCGTAATGGCTATATAGTTTAGCAGTTCTGTGAAAGCGAAGTAGGTGAGCTACTTGAATGAAGTTTATTTTTGTATGATCGAGGAAATATACAGGCTTTCTCAAAGACTTTAAAGATTTGGTAAAAATTTCATCATGTGTCGAGCACAGTTTGTAATTTTATGTTATATGACGTTGCAAGACTTATTGCAACTGTAGGTCTTATTTGAATATAGCAATTACATCGGTTATATTTGTATTGACAAATTCTGTCAACATTTCACAGTTCTCGCTTTAATACTGATTTTGAAATGTAACCCAGATTCCAAGTATTATTTTGAATTCTAGATACACGTTCCGAAATTTAGAAGCGTACGGTGAAGACCGAGGAATTATATGACTTCATCGTAGCTCTTTTACTATCAAATACTTCTTTGGACTAACTTCTTTGGCGTTAGTTTAGTTTGTTTAAGTGTGACAGAGGCATGCTTCAGTATGAATGGCCTGGCTCGACCGGAATGATACCACGGCCGTACAGAAAACCGACGTGAAACAACGCTTGCATTGTGTTTCGTCGTATGAGTGAGGTTACTGGAGGCCTAACTACCCCCCAATCTCTCCCTTCCTCAATCTCCCTAATCCCTGAATTCCTAATATTCCTCATAAATGTCTAATGTTAAAATGGCCGGTAACGCACTAGTAACGCCTCTGGTGTCCCGAGTGTCCGTGGGTAACGTCGATTGCTCACCATCAGGTGATCCATCTACTGCTACTTCACAGGCTTATTCCAATGAATAAAAACTTCAAAGTGTTTTTAAATTAAAAAGTTGAACTAAAACGTACATTGTGTTAATACTTAGTTCTCAGTGTAAATGTTTTTAATTAAAGAGAGAACAGAGTAACTCGTAAAATATGACTTGCAAGTTGCAAACCATACTATTGTTATGAGTATAAAAGTTTGTTTGTTTATCGTAATTTAGTAGTGTGAAGTTTTTGTACGTCACTATAGAGGTCATTGGGGCTTTTTTATGAAGGAAAAATCATCGAATGTCTTCTCCCGCCTGGGTAAGGCGAGTGGGAGTGCCAGACCCTTATCAACTAAAAGCCACCCCGTTTCTTCTTTTGTACTTTGAGCCGAAACCCTAGTGACCTTTCACGTTCTCCGGGGCTCCGAATCGGCATCAGCTTATTGGGCCCCATTTGTGGTGGTCTGATGTCTTTTTGGGTCTCACGCGACGCGCCGTTTACTTGGGTCGCCTATTCTTGTCGTCAGCAGACCTTCGGTGGCCGGAGATCGTCTCGCGATTTCAAGTTATTTGGTCTAGAGAATAAATAAAACTAGTGACTCAGATTGTTAAGTCAAATTATAGTATGTCCTTTAGAAATACAGTAAACATAATTCTAATGATTTACTCGTTCCTGGAAGATCAATGTTTTATATTATATTAATAGAGTTAAATAAAAAAAATACTTATTTATAATAATTTTGAAATGTAATTTGAAACTAAAATGCAGAGTTTGTAACGTAATGTGATGACTGCACGGTTGGTGCGGTGGCTGGGCAACCGGCTGCCGGGCAACGTGTCGCGGGTTCGATTCCCGCACGGGACAACACTTTGTGTGATCCACAAATTGTTGTTTCAGGTCTGGGTGTCATTGTGTATGTGAACTTGTATGTTTGTAAACGCACCCACGACACAGGAGAAAATCCTAGTGACCAACGTTATTTTTTTAAAACAAAAAAAAAATTATATTGTTTTATTTTCCTCTTTGACTCTTGCTAAATCAACTTAATTTACTGACATTAAAGTTTTTTTTTTTAAATTCGAGTGATTATTGGGTTTTGTAACTGAATTTGTTTTAATTTAGAATCATTATCAGATTGTATGTTTAGTTATATTGCTTTGGTTAAGTATCATATTATTGCGTACGTACTGTTAAAACCTTTGCAAGCCGAATTCATAGGTGGAATTTAATGAACTATTTTTAAGCTATCAAATCTGTTAAATATCATATTTCAGGCAAATGAATCTATGGAGAGGCCTGTGATGTACAATACAGGCTGATGATGATGATGATGATGATGAAATGAATCTACTTGTCTATATATCAATTAACGTTGAAATCATAAAAAGCTCGTTCAATAAATTAATAATGCTAGTTCCTCATCATGATAATATTATATAGAGGTAGTATGGATACCAAAATTATTGAGAATGACAATCAAGTGTGGACACTTGATTGTCATTCTCAATAATTTTTCTTTTACTCAGTGAAACCGCGAGTAGCACTTAGTTGTGTTATAAAACATCTTAAATGTAAGAATCGTTCTTTAAATTGTAAGCCAAGTTGGAAGTATTACTTGGACTAGTAAAAGCTTGTGTTTACTGTCGGAGATGGTACAGTAAATTAGGTCTGAAAAAATAACTCATGCATACAATTTTAGTACATAGGCGTTTAGTACGCAGGGTTGCCATAATAATTAATTTGCAGCATCAAATGTAATTATTTAATGTAATGTAATGCAGCATGAAACGAATAACCAAGTATCGAGTTCGAAACTTGTGTGGGTCAAACATTAATAATAGTATTTTCAATGGTGTATCTAGATTTGACAATTGCGTTGTTTACAGTTCTCGTGAAGTGAAGGGCTCATAACGTTCATACCATTGATTTTTTTTATATCAATTTCGCAATAGTCTCACTCCTTATTACATGACAAAACTAATATCGTATCGTAACTGATCATCATCATCATCAACAGCCTATAAATGCCCACTGCTGAGCAAAGCCTCTTCTCACACGGAGAAGGTTAGAGCGTTAATCACCACGCTTGCTCAATGCGGGTTGGCGATTTCAAACTTATAATTAGAAATTATAAGCCCAGGTTTCCTCACGATGTTTTTCCTTCACCGTTTGTCAGTGGTGTCTAAATAATCTTAGAAAGTACATATAACTCGGAAAAAGTCACATTGGTACTTGCCGTTGGTAGGTTTCGAACCCGCACCCTCATGCATGAGAAGCGAGCGTCTTAAACCTCCAGACCACCACGACACGACGTGGTTACTATCAGTTACGACACGACGGTCGTAACTGATAGTAACCACAAAACTAAACAATTCCATAGCTATTCTAGTTAATCTACACTTTTCTATATATTAAGGTCATCGCACTCCTAACAAGCACAGCTCCGGCACGGCTCCAACCCAGCAATGTCATTGTCATTTAAATATAAACTTTAAATAGCATGTCGTATAACATATTTCATAACGTCATTACAAAAAGCTGTAATTGTATAAAAAAGCCTTTTTGTATATTGCGGAAACCGTGCTTGAGGCGTGGCAGAGCCGGTTAAGTACAATCGTATCTTACAAACTTTACTCAACAAAAACGTCTACTATAGTCAGAATTTTAATTCGATTCCATATTTGACGTTAGCTACTGTCATTTTGTGAAATAGTGATACCACATATAATAGTGTAGTGATGAATACAAAAATCGATAAACAATCAGTGTGTGTGTTTTATAATAAATGTTAGAGAAAGTGACAGCATAACGATAGCGATGACGGCGACAATTTATAAAATAAATTATTACCATAATACATCTATCTGTTTTATTTGTCATGTTCCCTGATGATCACATTTTTTATATATTTCACACACAATTATAAAAGAAAATTCTCAGATCGTTAATTAATCGTCAAAACTAAGTGATCGGTTCAGAAATATTTAATTTCCTGATATACTTAGTTTACGAGAGTAAAATTATAAACGAGAAGAATCGATCCAGAAATATTCCTTTTCCATATCGAACAATTTCGCAACGTCACTATTTAGTACTTGTCATAACGTTGCAACACTGAAATTGTCAAATCTGGAATCGAATTAAAATTCCGAGTATAAACCTTCTTCATTG
Organism: Spodoptera picta; assembly: GCA_038387885.1. Lineage (NCBI taxonomy): Eukaryota > Metazoa > Arthropoda > Insecta > Lepidoptera > Noctuidae > Spodoptera > Spodoptera picta. The sequence continues at coordinate 400,075 of JAZHFQ010000315.1, forward strand.
CACTTTTATAATGACATTGCAGAAAACTTCTTACAATGGACTTAAGCCAACTGTCTTGTAGTTACATTGAGGTATGTTAACACTATTCTAAAGTTTGCGTTGAGTAAAGAATTGATAGCATTCTTTATTGCTTTGTTAGTTTGTTCACGGATGAATTTATTTGTTTAAATAGTTGTATCTAAAGACTGCCACGGATCTAGCTATATTAGAGGTACAATTATTAATGTACAGTGCATATGTTTTCCGCGAACTCGGGCGTTCAGTCAATCAATAGTTCGTGAATATATTTCGGTAACATCACAGAAATATTTATTATAGCTACGTACCTGGTCATTCACTTTGTATTGAAAATATTTATTCATAATATTATAAATGTATTAATATACTATATTATAGCAAGGTATGTGAAGGCCCTTTTTTTGAGACTCTTTATCAGACTCATACTGACTAAAAACCACTCTATTTCTACTCCTGCACTTCGAGCTGGAGCCCCGGCAACCCGTTAAGTCTTCCTCAACTGCACGGTTGGTGCAGGGTAGCCGGTTGCCCAGCCACCGGTGCAGCGTGCCGCGGGTTCGATTCCCGCACGGAACAACACTTAGTGTGATCCACGAATTGTTGTTTCAGGTCTGGGCATCATGTGTATGTGAATTTGTATGTTTGTAAACGCACCCACGACACAGGAGAAAATCATAGTGTGGGGCAACGTTTTAATAATAAAAAAAAAAACTCCCTGGCATCAGTCCTGTTTGGCCCCATCTGTGGTGGTCTGATGGTGTGTGACGGCTCTAGTATTTATTTTGCCTTCCAGATGGCCGATTTTTTTTAAGAAAGGTCCAATAACTTCTTCCACCTTAGGTGAGGCGAGAGGAAGTGTGAAACTCTTACTGCCTACACAAATAATTTTCTGAACATCCACGTCAAAATCGGTGTAGCTAATCGTGAAATAAATGCGCACAAACATATATACATACATACATACAGGTCAAACTGAGTTCCTCCTTTTCATGAATTCGGTTAAAGCCTCCCCGTTCCTACTTCTTGGTTTTCTTCTTCATTTTCTTCGGTGGGGTGTAGCCGGCCGATCTGAAAGTTATTGTGGGTGGCCTAAGTTAAGATCTTGCGTTAATGACTGAATTAATATTCAAAAACAGCTTTGGACATCGTACACATGGACTATGAGCAGAAATTAGAGAGTTCACCATAATGTTCATACCTGACATAGGAAAATGATCTCCTATTTTTTAAGTAATAAGATTCAAATACGCCTGTTTTGAATTACTTTGTTCTTTGGGGTGTGTGTTCATTTAGCGTCACTTGTAATCAAAAAAGTCTATACTTTGTCTGTTTTGAATATCTTAGTACGCAGTAGTAGAGTATGGAATTGTGCCCGGTATATGGCAATAGGCTCACCCTCAATAACATGGAACTTACAACATAAATAGTGAAAAGTCTGTGTTACATGGTACAGTGGCATTAAGTGCCGTAAATGTGCTCCTCTACCTACTCTTTAGGGGAAAAAGGCATGATGTTATGTAATGTTAAAACACATCTCATGGTCTATTTTTAGGTTTCGAAATACTAAGTTCAATCTCATTCATAATAATTGTCTAAAAATATGCATTAAACGGCAATTATAGAATAAAATAAAAAGACCCCCGTATCTGAGAGAATCCCGCTTTTGTGTTTTAAACGAATCTAGATAAAGCAGTTTGTTGAAACTGAAAGCAATAAAATTTTCAGTAGTAATTACCTTTTTTACTAAAATTTAATGGGAATCCATTTTGAAATGTAAATTACCTATTCCTTTTCAAAATAATATGTTATTTTTATTGATGTCATAAAAATATTTTGTCCAGAAACATATAAATGATGTTTTAAGCATTTTTATATTAGGTCAAAGCAGCCGCGGAGGACTTAACGGTTTGCCGGGGCTCCGGCTCGAAGTACAGGAGTAAGAACGGGGTGATTTTTAGTCAGTAAGAGTCTGATACTCCCTCACGCCACGCCTCACCCAGGTGGGAGAAGTCATTCGATAATTTTCTCACCATTTAAAAAATGGTTTAGGCGAATATTTCTGTCAGTTGACTGATAACTGTTGAGAAAGCGACAGAGGTATGTAAGAATCATAGCAATATGCGTTCCATAGTCTCTGCCATGAGTGCCAGGCGTGAGGTTCTATGTGTACCTATATATTATGATATTCAGTATTATTATGATATCTACCTGTTATACCTATCCCCAGGATGTAACAGGCCACTTTTGATACATATTTATACATATCGATTAAAACTTATTGTATTTTGAGGTGAGTACAATATCAACTATTGAGTTTTAAGTGTGGGAGAGCCATGCTTCGGCATGAATGGGCCAGCTCGACCAGAGTTATACCACGGCCTCACAGAAAACCGATGTGAAACAACGCTTGCATTGTGTTTCGTCGTGTGAGTGAGGTTACCGGAGGCCCAATTAGCTATTACTACTACGAACATAAATTTATTGAAACAGTTATTAAGCTATTAATTGCCGAAACAACATAATTGAATACCCGGAGTATCAGAAAAAAATGAAAACCACTATTTTTTCTGAAAATATGAATATTAATACTTTGAACTTAATACTAGACTTAAGAATAGGGTAGATGACTAATCTTTATTTTAACATGTCGCGGGTTCGATTCCCGCACGGAACAACACTTTGTGTGATCCACAAATTGTTGTTACGGGTCTGGGTGTCATTGTGTATGTGAACTTGTATGTTTGTAAATGCACCCACGACACAGGAGAAAATCCTAATGTGGGGCAACGTTAAAAAAAATCCTCAGTACCATTTACTTCATTCACGCAATACGAAGGTAATGGGCGCTAGTGTTGCTACTCAAGAGTACGAAATTTCACAATGTTAGTCAATTGATCGGAATTGGATTCAAGAGTAAGTAAGGATGCCAAGGATTTCGTTGATTGAGTTATATATAGTTTAAAATACGAAATTATAACATTTTCAAAATATCGACACTCGAGAACAAATAAACGAAGGCACTAGGGTTTTTTTTCATTCCATCGAACCCTCTTAACCTAAAAACAAATATTCCTTTTCCAGCTAAATGCTCTCTTTTTGAAGGTAATCAAATTGCCTCATATACGCCATACGTTACCAATTAATAAACAATTTTTTGTATCAGAACATATTTAAAGCAATGAAAAAGAAAATACGCTAGTTTCACTGTTCCTCTACTTCGAAATCATAATAATTTATTATTCCCTAATACAATCAAAACACTGTGAACTGTTTTCTTTGAAAACTTCAAAGGCTTAGTATCAAAACTAAAATAAATATTTTGTACAAGAAGCTTCAGTACAGCTGTGGTTTAGAAAGTAATAAAAGTTATTAGAATTTCTAATATAAATTTAAATAAATGAATCGGGTATCAGTTTTTCTTTATGTCCATAGATACTACTTTCAATGTTTTATTTGAAAATACAACTTCTAAACAAAATCATTTTATCAATTTTCAGTCCATCATTAATAGTTTATTTAGTTCTAATAAGTTATTTTATTATTAAACATAGAATTGTTGAGATTTTCAATTTTAAAAATAATTATGATCCAGAGGGCGTAGTAGTCGGTGTCGGTGTGCCCTGCACGGCGAGCTGCACACCGCCATGTCCGCAGGGACGTGGTCGGCGACGGCGACCTCTCGGGTAGAGCGAGGGAGACTGGGATGCCGTCTCCTCCTTCTTCGAATTGGTCATGCTAGCCAAGGAGGAGGCGGGCCGCGTAAGGGAACGAACCTCCTCATGTCCCAGTCGTCGCGGAAGATACTTCACCGGAGATGCGGTCCTGCGGACGAAAAATAAGGGTAGCTTGCCGCCCGACTAGAATCAGAACCGTGTGTAAGGCGCGTCGCGTTCCGTGCGCACCTCAAAGAGCCATCAGACCATTACAGTTGCGGGGCCCAGTAGCGTTGATGCCCGTTACGGAGCCGCTGAAAGCCTATCGGGTTACCGGAGCTCCGGCTTTAAGAGCAGGAGTGGTGTCTAACACTCCCTCTCGCCTAACCCAAGGCGGGAGAAGTCATTGGATGATATTCCCCCTCAAAAAAAATAGGACTTAGTATTGAGGACCTCTTACTTTTTTACCTAATACCTACCTATCATATATTTTTGTCTCAGCTCAAAGCCAGGTGCTTTCTCAGCTCAAAACCACTAAGTAAGAGGTTTGGTTCCAGAATCAAGTCATTTTTAAACAATCAAGTTCCCAATTCCCAATAGGTTGATAACGCACTTATAATGCCTTAGGTGTCCATGGGCGGCGCCGATTGCTTACCATCAGATGATGCGTCTGCTCGTTTACCGATTGCTTATCCCATAAAAAACTCTTTAAAAGCTTTTGATGATACCTATAATCTACTATTCTAGAGGTATTAAATTAATAATCATAATATTAATCGGTAAGGATAAACGTTAAATTACGAGCAATATTTATAAATTATGTTATGTTTGTGGATTGTTACATTATGGTCAGATTTATTTTAACATAACATAACATCACGCCTTTTATCCCCGAAGGGGTAGGCAGAGGTGCACATTCTACCACAGTACAATGTAGATTTATTTTACTTGGATTTATTACAATAATGTGCAGGGCGCACGACGTGTACACACACTAGATTATGACGGGTAGACAGCAGCGTTAATGACGAGTGTCCTACCTTATTTAACACATTATAGTGAGGGGGCCACTACTTACTAACTAGTGATGTTGATACAGACTAAACATACATATAACATAATACATAATAATATATCATGCATTGACGTAAATAAATAATTTTATTATAACAACTGCAAACGAATTTAATTTGCACATGCAATGAAAACATAACAATGACCATAAATACATAGACAGAACACTGTTAACATTATACAGTTACCGGTTAAAGAGCTCAACACACGGATTGTGCGTTTTCGGGGCTAAGTGTAGCAAATGAGTTTTTACAATTCATAGTCGTATTAAATGGCATGTCATAAAATCCGTGACATCTTTTTAGATCATTTTGTCTTTAAGACTGCTGAGTGGTCGCAAGTGCGATTGCCGGGCAAGGGGTCTCGGGTTCGATTCCGGTCGGGTAAAGTACTACTGGGTTTTTAAAAAAATTCTCAGTGGTAGCACGGAGTCTGAAATTGTGCCCGGCATATCGCAATAGGCCCACTCCCTATTATATGGGACTCATAACATAAATAGCGAAAAGTGGGTGTTACATTGTACAGTGGAATTAAGTGCAGTAATGTGCACCTCTACCTACCCATTCAGGGACAAAAGGCGTAATATTGTTGTTGTTATTTTGTCTGTAAATATCTCGTAATGATGCTTATTTAGTCCCATACAATTGGAAGTCTATACTGAGCGAAATTTTAAACTTCCAGCTATATATTTGCGACGGCAGGACGTACACTTCCAGTCAGATCAACGCTCGAATACTGAAGAAGGAATTTTAAGTTGTACTTAGATATCGTGCCATCTCTATCATTTTACAAAGAACTTGTAGAGACAGAACTATACTTAAGCGTGACTTAAAGTTAAGTAGCGTTTGAGTATTTCAGCATGAGGTTTCTTTTGAGAGACGCAAACCATCCGAAGAATTATCGCGCCTGGGTGAGGCGAGAGGGAGTATCAGAGTCTTACCGAATAAAAACCACCCTGTTCCTACTCCTGCACTTGGAACCGGAGCCACGGCAACCCGTTATGTCTTCCACGGCTCCGTAGAGACACAACAGAGACACAATAGAAAATACAATGTGTCTCACGTGGATCCACGTCTTAGACACACGAAATTTTAAGGGCAGAATACAACATTTATAAATCAATGTTTACAAAAAAGTCCATTGTTATGTTCAGCAGTCGTCCTTGAAACCTAATCAAGGGAACATGTTGCGGGCCTGCGGACGGCGAGCATGGATGGCGCCCCGTCCGACCAGAAACAGACCTGAGCGTACGGCGCGTCGCGTTCCGCGCGCGCCTCAAAGAGCCATCAGACCACCACAGATGGGGCCCAATAGGGCCGATGCTGAGGAGTCGCGGAGAACCTAACGGGTAACCGGGGCTCCGGCTCGACGTGCAGGAGAAGGAACGGGGTGGTTTTTAGTCAGTAAGAGTCTGACACTCCCTCCCGCCTCACCCAGGCGGGAGCAGTCATTCAATGTCAGTACAATTGAAAAGCTCCACTAATCTAAATGAGTTTGAGAGAAAATGAAAGACATTGTTATTGAGGAAATGTTATTACAGCATTGAGGAGTTTTTGAAAGATAAACATAGTTGATGCTAAAATTGAGATTATACTAGTGACTTATTTTATATTTAGTATTCCAATCTGACACATTTAAATTATTTGTTGACATGTAATTAAATTACTCGTATGTTGTTTTGAAATTATTACTAAGGTAAATGAAGTTTTTATATATGTATGTATTTAATTTATGTATGATTGTGTTTTAATTTAATTGAATTGTATTGCTTTTACTTGAGTTTCTTGATTTTTATGTGATTATTTTTTAATTTTGGTTCAAAACCGTATTCGACACAAATGTAAATTTGATTATGAATAAATAAATGATTTTCCCCCCTTAAAAAAAGGGAACATGTTAGTATACCTACGAAGTTTTATATCACGTCACAAACAGAATTAAAATTCAAAGTTCAACGACAGTAATGCGCGTCTATAAACACCTTTACGTTAACTGTTGCTCCGTCAATTTTATTACAATTAATTCCCGGCGGGAACAATATTCGAAAATGTTGCAATTGTTTTCTTTTACACGATTATTATTACAGAGCTGTAGGAGCAGTAGAATTTGGGATCTTTAAAACTAGTTTTTATAGAGGATCTGCTGTTTCCTTATAATGCTAATAATGATGGTTATGGCGAACACGAGTGACTCGCCGCCCTATTAGAACCAGTCCCGAGCGTATGGCGCGTTGCGTTCTGCGCGCACCTCAAGGAGCCATCAGACCTCCACAGATGGGGCACAATAGTGCTGATAGACTTGACGAGTTGCCGGGGCTTCGGCTGGAAGTGCAGGAGTAGGAACGGGGTGGTTTTTAGTCAGTAAGAGTCTGACAGTCCTCGCCTCATCCGGGCGGGAGAAGTTATTGGATGATTTTCCTCTCTCAAAAAAAAAGAAAAGGGTCTGGGTGCCATATTGTGTATGTGAACTTGTAAGTTTTGAAACCCACGACTCAGTGGAAATACTAAAGAGCGGCAACGTTTTAAAAAATAAATCATCGCACTAAAAGTACTCTCATCATCAAATTAAAAAAAATATATTGCCCTTACGGCCGCATGACCAACAAAACATTCCATAACGTTATCAAACAACAGACAAGACAATCTATCATCGAAAATTAACACAAAATATTTGCTACAGAAAATTAACGTTAAAATTACTATGTATGGCAAAACAAACGCCCTGAATAATTCAGTGTTTTAAACAGTCCTATAGTTATTTGCAAACAAAATTAGGTGTTCGTGAATCGCATGAATATTCAACACATTTTATAACACTAGTTTATATCGGTTTGTGGCTGATTCTCTGAAATAAACGATTTGAGTTTTATGTCGATTTGTTTTATTTACCATTAGTTAAATTGAAAAAAACCAGTGTCGATTAAAACTATTTTTTTTTGTTTTTTTAACATTGGCACTCAACACTAGGATTTTCTCCTGTGTCGTGGGCCCGGCTTCGCACGGGTACAATATGCATGTATTATACTTAGATATAAACCCTTCTTAAGAATCACTCTACGTATTAAAAAAACCGCATCAAAATCCGTTTCGTAGTTTTAAAGATTTAAGCATACATAGGGACAGACAGATGGCGGATAGCGACTTTGTTTTATACTATGTAGTGTTAAATTAAAAGAAAACCAGAGTCGATTAAAAAAAACATTATTTTGATTTTTTAACATTGCCCCACACTAGGATTTTCTCCTGTATCGTGGGTGCGTTTACAAACATACAAGTTCACATACACATAACACCCAGACCGGAAACAACAATTTGTGGATCACACAAAGAGTTGCTCCGTGCGGGAATCGAACCCGTGACAAGTTGCGCGGCAGCCGGTTACCCAGCTTCCCGACCCGAGCGTACGGCGCGTCGCGTTCCGCGCGCGCCTCAAAGAGCCATCAGACCACCACAGATGGGGCCCAATACGGCCGATGCCGATTCGGAGTCGCGGAGAACCTAACGGGTAACCGAGGCTCCGACTCGACGTGTAGGAGAAGGAACGGGGTGGTTTTTAGTCAGTAAGAGTCTGACACTCCCTCCCGCCTCACCCAGGCGGGAGCAGTCATTCGATGATTTTCCCCCTTAAAAAAAAACCCAGCCTTCGCACCAACCGAGTCGTGAACTGTTTAATAGACCATAAATGAGAGGTAAGAAATACACTATTCGTTATGAAAAAAAAAACCATAACTGCACGGGGTAGGAGCCAGCAGAATATCACAATTTTGCATGGGCTTGTGTATAATTGTATTTTTTAGTTCTCTATTTGTTACTAGACTAGCAATGAAGAATACAGAAAAGGAACTACATAACATAACATAACATCACGCCTTTTATCCCCGAAGGGGTAGGCAGAGGTGCTCACAGAAGTGACACCCACTTTTCACTATTTGTGCCGGGCACATTTCCAGACTCCGTGCTACTACTGAGAAGTTTTTAAAAACCCAGTAGTACTTTGCCCGGTCCGGAAATCGGAAATCGAATCATTACCTAACTTACGGACTAATTAGATTTATAATTTTCATACCATGTCATCATCCCAATTGTGAGTACCTAAACTGGCAACAATACTAGACTTCACGGTTAGTGAGTTGGCTGGGCAACCGGCTGCCACAAATCGTGTTGCGGGTTCAGTTCCCGCACGGAACAACTCTTTATGTGATCCCAATTTATTGTTCCGGGTCTCATATGTATGTGAACTTGTATATTTGTAAACGCACCCATAACACAGGAGATAATACTAGTGTGGAGCAATAATTATATTAAAAAAAAGAAAAAAAATCAATCGAAATGTGTAAAAAATTTGGTACATGGAGGTATAACAATTATTATTTTGTTTTTCAGCCGACTATCTCGCCTGGTAGTAAGCGATGAAAAAACACGTCTGCCCATAAGCAACCTATTTATTCAGGCCTAAATAAATCTGCTAGCCAGCTAGCTAGTCTAACTAGACCAACCCTCATCTTCAACAGGCTATAAATACCCACTGCTGAGCAAATCCTCTCCTCACACAGAGAAGGTTTGAGCATTGATCACCACGCTTGCTTTGAAGGTTGGCGATTACAAACTTATAATTAGAAATTATAAGCCCAGGTTTCCTCACGCATGTTGATGTTTGTTGTTGCTTGTGTTGTTTGTTGTCCTTCCGATGTTGTTGTTTCCTTCGCCGTTGTTTTCCTTCGCCGTTACTTACCCTCATATGAGATATTATTATTAAGTGTGTGAGCGAACATAGGTGCGTTCTCTGTTCCCTTATTCTCTCAGCTCAATGGGAAGGCAAACAGACATGGCCGTCTCATGTGATTTTAATTTACATGTGGATGTGTTTACAACGCATGACACGTACACAGAACAAAATTTTAGCGTTGAGAAACGTTCGCGCACGCCTCAAAGAGCCATCAAAACCACCACAGATGAGGCCCAATAGGGCTAATGCCCGATACGGAGCCGCGAAAGACCTAACGGGTTGACGGAGCTCCGGCTCGAAGAGCAGGAGTAGGAACAGGGTGGTTTTTAGTCAGTAAGAGTCTGACACTCCCTATCGCCTAAACCAAGGCGGGGAAAGTCGTTGGATGATTTTTCCCCCTCAAAAAAAGCGTTGGGAAACGTTAAAAAAGAAAATAAAAAAGATAACGAGCTCTTATGCAGAGAAGGCTCATAGTCCATCTGTGGACTATCTTATAGATTTTCATGAGTTCATCCAAAAGCACAGCAAAACAAAAATGGCTAGTTAGGTAGACCTAATTCAGTAAAGTTTCTTTTACCCACTTCACTTTACATCAACCCTACTGGCTTTTTAACAAACATATTCTAAACCAGTACCCCATTTAACGTTAGATTAGCTGCTAGCTAAACCACCAAACAAACAAAAAACAAAAACTCATCGTCAAAATCCTCACAATAACGTAGTTAGAAAATCCAATACAAAATGACCTTCAGCGGCTATTGATTTGAAACATCTTATAGCTTATTTTATTCTGGACTCTCGCACATAATAAAGACCAGCTTACACTGGCCTCTAGATCAAAGACTATGTTTGTAAAAAGGTATCACGTGCGATTGGTCAGTAATTATTTGATTTCCTAAAAGCACTTCCTAAACCAAGTAAAGAATCGTATGTTCAATATCGATGTCTGGTTAGAGTATCGATACTGCGAATCGATTCGTTTCAACCAATTGCTTCCTTTAATGAACGGTACTCAGCGTCACGGAATCGAATTCTGATTGTATGGCACTCGAATCGGCTCTCGATTCAAAAAGTCTGGATAACAACATTACATATGTGTAGATAAAAGTGTATCCAGTTACACTTGAGCTTAGGAATGTTGTGAATGACTGAAAGGTCAGAGGTCAAGTTATGTTTGATGTGAAGAGATTTTTTTTTAGAGTACATAATAATAATTAGATTGATGAATAGAATGATTCTTCGCGTTTTTTAAATTATGTTAGAATTCGGAAAAAATATTACAAAGAATTTTTGTTTTTATAGTCCATTCAAAAATTCTCTTACTGTAGCTGAATAGGGTAGTTTCCTAAATTATATTTTAATATCCATCTGGTATATTAATTTAAAGCTTTAGACACCTATATTTATCATTTCTCATAAAATGAAATACTTTCGACTATATAATAATTTCAAATATCGTGAGACGTCACAGCGTGCCATATTTTGTAGCACGTTATGACGTAAAGACCTCCCACTCGTAAACTTAGCGCCATTTTATCTAAGAATCGCAACTTAATACGAGAAAATATATAAATATGTGTCTAATATTTTTTCATTATTTAACCGACGGACTAATTAGATTTTTAGCCCTTTAAGTACCGTCATTATAGACACAATTGAAGAAAATTGGGTTGCGGTCACCGGTGTCCACGCGGTGTTTGACAGTTTTATTTTGATACCCTGGAAACTACCCAATTGTAGTATTATTATCATTGTTGTATAAATAGCTAAAGAAAAATCACTAGTAATTCTAAGTTCAGCAGAGCAAACCTACCTAGTATTTTTATGGGATGAAACAAATAACAAAGCAAATATTCCATAACACCTAATGATGTGATCAGCGCCCTCTATGGCATACCCATGACATTTTTTTTTTCAGTTTACTAAAACCTTTTTCTTGTTTGTTTGTATAGTTTTTATCACTTAAATTGTAAAGTTGTTTAACCTATAATTGGCGACTGTTTTATAAACCCAATGCCTACTGTTACCTATGTTGTCTCTTAATATCCATGTATGTATAGAGGTACATCTATGTATACAGAAGCTGTTGGTATAAATATAATATAAAAAATAAAGGAAATGTTACGCTGGTTTGGACAAGTAAAAAGGATGGAAGAAAGTAGAGTAACGAAAGAAGTATACATAGCGGACATTATAGTGACCAGATTGGCGATATATTAAAGAAGGGCCGAATTAAAAGTACCCTTAACCGACGAGCATGCATGAAAAGATTGATGACGGTTGATGATGCGAAAAAGGTACTATGTAGAAATCGTAGTAATTGGCGTTCCCTAGTCTCTGCCTACTCCCACGGGAGACAAGCGTAAAGTTATGTATGTATGTAATATAATAAACAAATTAAAAATCACCAAAAAAACACTATAAAAATAAAATTAACGAAAGCTATTATACCTAACATGCACTCGTCTGTCTGCGGGACACAAAAGACCTGATGCATGTGACTCTAAAACATTGGAGTGAAAAAATCTCAAAAGCTCGAGGTGAAAGGGCGAACACCTGTGTAGCGTATAATCAAGCAAAGCGAGGGTAAACGTGTCTACGTTTACCCTGACACGGCTGCCTATCAAACTAAGCAAGACCAATATAAACTGATCCATTAAATGTGCAAAGAACATACAAAACGAGATCAAGATAAAATGGTATTTGAAAGCTCGATTTGAACATGTAGGTATGTATGTTCATATGAAGACAGATGTAACGCCAGGCTTTTTAGTTTTAGAAAATGGATAGGTGCAGTGCAGATATTTTTTTATGGGATAAGTCGGTTAACTAGTGTGGTGCAAGGAGAGATGTACACTTTTAAATACCTCTATTATTTATGTTGTTCTATAGAGGAGCTGGAAATCGTTCTGAAGAGTTTGTTTTTGTTAGAAAATAAGTCTTGGTGAGGTTGGTTACACAAATTAATGATGAACTGCAGTAGGACGCTCGAGCACATTGCCACTGTCGTAGCTGGTAGTTCCAGGATCACCTGATGGTAAGCAATTGGCGTCGCCCATGGACATCTGGAACACCAGAGGCATTACAAGTGCGTCACCAGCCGTTTGGGGAATTAATAATTTAATTAGATATTTGAGGATTGCTGGGGATTCATGGATTGTTGAGGATTCATATTCATGTCGAAGCATGGCTCGCCCACACTTTGGTTATTTAAAGTGAACAATAATATAAATGTTCTTCTCTTATTATGTTTAGAGTTCCATTCATGTATATGAATTGAATGACCTTGCCATAAATTGGGCGTTATTACTGATTGGGTATTATTAACGAAATGAGATTCTGTAGACCGAAAATGGGTTGACTTGTCGTTTTCATCATTATCATCAACAGCCGGGAGACATACACTGCTGGACAAAGGCATTAGTCTTCCACGTCGTAAAAAACTCACCACATGCATGCGCTGGCTCCCCGCACCTCTGGCGACCTCGTCGGTCCACCTAGCGAGAGGCCTGTCCACTTGTTATTTTCAGCATCTCGCTTGTGAACAAAATCAATAAGAACATTTCTGATATTGTATTTGACTGTTAATAAAAAATTAGTTGCCTTGAAACTGATCGATCTTATCTCTGAAATAAAGTAATTAATTTATTTTAAAATATCACTTTTAATGGTATCGACGATATCAGGGTATGGATTGGTTTTTAAAAATAAATTCAGATAGAGTGCATCAAAGTGTATCACGTAGCTCATGTCTTGTGGAAAATACATGTTCAAAACCATAAAAATGTCTCCATCCACCACAAGAGTGTGCAATTTGGAATTTATAATTTATATCCGTTTAATTTTTGGGTTCAATTTCAAACATCAATCCCAAAAAATGCGCTTAATATCATGGTTGTACATCATTGTCTTCGCTTGCTTCGCAATTTCTTGTTTCTTTTATAGTGGTGTTAACACGAGTGCCTTCACAAAGGGAAATTTTATCATGGATTGTTTTAATTATTTTACAAACGTGGTCTATTACCTCTTTACTGAAGATGAACATGTCTTACATTTCTTTGAGACCATCACTGTCTTAGATACTTCACCATATGCGAGGGAATTCTATAAGAAGTTACATAAATTCCTGGTCCTGACACAAATTTTGATAATAGCCACTAGAGTCCTAATCATGGGTTCCTTTTGTCTAGTCGTTCCTCACTATTGCACTCATGTGGGTCACACTGAATATACAATTATAAGTATTTTTATGTTAGCGACGGATCTACGACACACAGGCATAATTTTGATATATTCTCTATTGTATGTTCGAGTAAAAATTTTGAGGAATACTATAGAAAATAATGGTTTTGGATATCAAAGATATTCCGCAAGGAAATACATAGAAATGTATGAAGCGATTTTAGATGCGTTGGAATATAAATCTTGTGGTATGAAGATAATGGTGAGAATTGATTGAAATAAGAAACCCATTTACGATGACTTCAGTTACTTGGACAGTATTAATTTGCAGATCCTGATCTCAATTGGTTGGACTGGGGGCCGACAATATTATGATCTCTTTGATACTATTACAGGACTGAAAAACACCGTAAGTACTTATGAAAATCTATTTAAGCGCAGTGTTCTCAAAGGGTGAGCATAAGAAACCTAATTGTTCATTCACTTTTTGCCAAGGGAAACGATACGGGGAAAACCTAATTTAGACTATTTATGATATTAGAAATTTATTCCATTTATTCTTCTATCATAAATAAAAAAAATAATGCAGCTGTTAAAAACTCTGCCCTGCTAACCACAACATTTTTCTTCAAATAAAATCAATCGAATGTTAGACCCAAAAAAATACATCTTTTCGAAAAGAAAAACATACAACTGTTTCAATTTCTCAGGGAACCAGTTTGAAAATGGTGGTCTGGGCAAGTAGTGTTATTATATTCATGGGAATTGGCCTCATCATTGCAAGTATTTGCCAAGACTTGATTAAAGACAATTTGAAATCCATTAAAATTTTCGTTCTTGAAAAATGTATGGAGTGTGAGAGTAAGTCTATTTTTTACATTCATGGCAAATTGAGGACTGCGATTTGGAGAAATATAACAGTTAAAATTATGTTATTGCAACTGATACTTATCCGAGGATGTCAGTCTCATAAAACCTAAGTAATGGTCAAAAAATTTAAAAGAGACCAGTGAGTATTGTTCTCTGGTAAATTTGAGCCAAGAGTAGAGATTCTGAAGTCCATTGCTGGACTATGAGTATGGGAAGTAGCATCTTTTTTATATTCCATGTTTGGCCACTATCTTGCCTGGTGGTAAGCTGATGATGCCGCCTATGATAGAGCACTCCGGCCTTGAAGACATCCAGGTCATATCCTTCAGGAAACACAGACTCTGGCAAAGAGTTCCACTCCTTAGCAGTATGCACAAGAAAGCTTGCAGCAAAGCGCTTCGTGCGAGTGGGCCCATCATGATAATACGGTACCGCTTCGCATGTAAGATGCACGTACGTTGGTATTAAGTAAAATTATTATAATTTTCATTCCAGATGAGAACGAACGAGCAGAGCTTCGTCTTCTTCTAGAAGTAATTAATCAACGTCCTCTTGAATACGATTTTTGGTGTCCTCTCTCTCTATCCATTTTTAGTTTGATCAGTTTCTTCTCTTTTGGGATTGTTAATGTTATTGCTTTAAATCAAATAAAGTCTTATGTAAATTAGTTGAAATAGTACCTTGACTAAACTTCTGCTTGTGTGTTATTGTATAAGTATTTTATGCTACGTTAAAATATTAAAGTTTCAATCATGGCTTTATGCAGCTGCACTTGTCCTATTAAATACACATTGATTTACATGCTATTCTTATTATTTACTCTTATAGCATATAGCATAAGCAATACCCTTGTTTATTTCGAGCCTTAAATAATGATTTATTAACACCACCAAAATTCTGACAAAGCAGACGTTTTTATTACATCCACTACTTAACTAAAAGAAGAAAGCCAAACAATACCAGCCAAAGCAAAAATGTCTACGTTCTTTCATTCCAAACTTTATTTGTCGTAAAATTATTGTCTGTATTAATACCTAAGCCAAAAAAGTCGTAAGTGTACTTAAATCTAATGTCAGTTACGGCATTTGGGTTTGAAGTGGATATCGATATTTCAATACCCTTATAAATATGTAACTAGGCACTGGGCTTACTCGAAGCTTAGTTCTGTACGGAAAATTGTCGTGATAATGAGTGTTATTGAATAAATTTTAGGGCCTTTCATTTTATGGTTACTGTTACTGACTGACTTTAGTTTGTTGTGGTTAAATTGGCTGGGATAATTTAATTGGAGGGTTCAGGTATTTTTTACAAATATCAAGTTTTAAATTGAGGAGGCTAACTCAAAAGAAAACAGATTTCAGGAATGACTAGTTCACTCTATCTAATAAAGAAACTGACAGAAGAAAGCGGCTGGCCCAAATTGATTGCAATGAATGAAATCGTAGCTGAAGGGATAGACTTCTACTACTAAAAGTGTTAAGATTGACTACAGAAAAATACATGTTAAAAATTGCTTGGAACTAAGAGTAAATCAGGTCAGTATTCAATAAAAAACCTACATATTGGTGAATGTCTTATAAGCAGACACCTTAATCTATAAACTACAAATACACAAACTTAATGTTTAAATTATGCAGCAAGTTAAGAGTAGAAACTAAAAATAAACCCTAATACACACACGAGTAGGTTTTAATCCCATAGCACACACGACAACACCAAGACAGAACACACAAAGGAAAATTTTCTTTGACATCTCACAAACAATATAACAAGATCGTATCAAATAAATGTTTAATACCAGATGCGAAATATCAAACTGTCTGGAAGGAATGAAATAAAAATCATTGTTTCTATCACTTTGGTTTTGTATTAGGAATCACCGAATGTCAATGTCAACTCAGTTGGAGCGTTGAGAGAATAAATAAAAGGGTGCTATTGTGTACACGATATTCTCTTCGGGATATTGGCGTTATTGTGTGTGTGATTAGCAATAGCCATTAGTATGTTGTTTTTGAGTGAGTTATTACTGTGCTCATGCTGTGATTACTTAGTCGGCTTAATCGTTGGTGAATTATCTGTTTTAAGTTATTTTAGAAAAGAAAAAGTAAAGTAAGAAAAAGCAAAAAGGCGATAGTTATTTAAAATAACTATCGCCTTTTTCTTTTCTAAAATTTTCATGTCAACGATATGTGAAATAAAAACCAATTACTTTTAATAGAACGTTCAAGAACTTACTTACTAAATGAATCTTCCGAATATTTCTAACGTCGATGGGAAGAAAATCTGAATACACATACTTTATCTTGCTTTTATGATACCTGGTATTGATGTTCGATTTAATACACTCGAAAGAAGCAGGCTACGGAAAACAGAAAAAAACAAAACAAAAAGGCAGATCGGCCGTCCAAAAACAAAAACATAATATTAGCAAAATCCCAAATCCCCTAAGATCGGTAACCATCCATCAAGGACAATCAAATGTACTGATTGATGAGTTTGCGAACGCTAGAACGATTGTAATGTGTCCTCATTCCTTTGAGGAATCATCGTAATTAATAGCCGAGAGATTCAAAACGGGCATAATCTGTCATCCTGTTCAATTACGTGAGAATTCTACAAAAGGAAAAAGGCTGCAGGCAGTTTCGAAATTTTTCCTGTTACAAAGATTTTTCTTATACTGGCTTTAGAAGATACGGCTACAGAAATTTTAAATTGGTTTATTTGAATCGTAGTACGTGTTGGAACTTATTCACGAAATGTATTTTTCATTGACATCATTGTTTATATTTAGACTGCGTAATGTAACATTGAGTCTCCTTTTCCATAGGTAAGAGTTGAGTCCATTTAACACTGTTCTTACTTCAACTATTGGTTTTATCAGCAAGTGCGCTTTTTGCTAAAGTCTGATTTCAGTGACATAAATTGTATTATTAATTCTAACTTCAAAGGAGCAAAAATAAAATATTCCTCCACTAATCCTAGCCACAAAACCCTTTATTTTGTATCATTTGATAACCATAAACAAACGCGTTGAGTAGAACCCGGTTCGCGGTTTACAAAAGTCGTTTCTAAAGGTCGAACATAATTATGGTTGATGTCCAAAAACTCAAGGATCAAAACAGGAGCAATCCTTTTACGGAAACATGTGTCCTACAAGCAGAAAATACCCTTAATGGTCAACAAAATGTGCGAAATGTAATTAAAATTCCTATAACAGGAGATTTTAGTCGTCGGCTCGTTTTCATTAAAAGTTTGGCGCTGCGAACGTTAAATTCGTCACAGTCTCGGCTCCAGCTTCCTACATACATACCGACATACGGAACCTTTTAATGCCGGAGTTAAGCTTCAGTGAGAGTTCAGAAAATATCTCAAATGAAAAAGTGTCGCAATTTTTTTGTGAAGAGAGTTCAAAACTAAGTTTTATTCAGTTTTACGTTATAAATATTTTTGAATGTAAATGCCTAGATGGATAAAATTGTTAAAAATTTTGGATCTCTTTCATACTTGGTCCTAGAATTCATATAAAAATCTATGAAAGTTGTTATGGATAGTTAGTATACAAAGTGGATCGTGAACGGCACGTGCCATAGGTTTAACCCAACACACTGGAGCCTTAAACGAGAAGAAGCATACTTAGGAATATACTAAGATAATGTTTTGATTTTTATTAAGTCTTCTAAAATGTAGACTAGACGGTGAGCTACAAAACTAGATTGTAAAAATATTCGATTAGACAAGATAATTTTTAAGAGAACGTAAGTGATGATAAAATAAATACTTTTGGTGATGAGATTCCATAATTCCTACTAAAACATTGCTTAAATTGAATTAAACCAAACGATTTATAGGTGTCCGAAGACGAGGGTAGAAGTTAGTTTAAAATACTACCATAAGTTGCAGTTTTTTGGCCAACTAAAGTGGAGTTATTCAAAAGAATATATCTCAGTAGTAGCATTGAGTACGGTTACCGACACACCCCCGCTTATATAGACCTGACAGCCAAAATGAATTCTACCTCTATATACAAACAAAAACAATAAAACACAACTCTTTCTTGTTTCCCAAATGAAGAAAATTCAGAATCTTTAAAGTCCTTGAGTAGTTGTAGTAGTAGTAGTAGTATGTTGACATCTTTTCTAAGTTTAAGTATGACTGATTTTAATGTAATTATGATATTTGACTAAATTTTGTGTGACTGTGATGGTATGGTATTAATAATGTATGGTATAGATATTAATTAATCTCTTAGATGTTTCGGACATCTAAGAGATCCATATTATAAATGATTTTTATTTTTTTTTTATTTAAGCTATGATCAACATTTTAGTTATACTTTTCGTAAATTATGTCTGATGAAACTCGTAGAAGTTAGAAACCCCATTCTAGGCTCCATGTTATGTGCTCTGTAAATAATTTTCAAAATTTTCTTAATAGTAGTCTACCCAATTCAAAAACTAACCTGAAACCCCATGCTAGGTCGCGCTTGCGGTCAGTTCTAGATGACAAAACTTAGTACTATCTTCTCTCTCTAGTCGTGGAGAACCTAACGGGTAACCGGGGCTCCGGCTCGACGTGCAGGAGAAGGAACGGGGTGGTTTTTAGTCAGTAAGAGTCTGACACTCACTCCCGCCTCACCCAGGCGGGAGCAGTCATTCGATGATATTCCCCCTTGAAAAAAAAATCTTCTCTCTCTGGTCGTTTCCTCGTGACTGAGGATTGTGATCATTCTAGCATCACTCTGGATCAGACAAATTGACTCCATCGGCTCCGGATTGCGGCCATTTGCGTTGTGGTATAGATCCACAATGTTCAGTTGTCCTAGATTTGGTCAGACCATAGAATACCAACTTAACCTGTAAACCTGGTTCACTATTCATACATCTATAAAATAACTAAAATCGCGGCCAAGCGCGATCGCGGCGACGTCGCGCATAAGGAAGAACCCCTTTGCGGTTCGAAACTAGTAGAGCTTTTCTCAGTATATTCACTTGATTAACCCGCGATTTTAGGTAATTTAGTATGTCTCATGTCGATAGTTATTATAAAAACATCTGTAAAATAAGTGATCATCATTTCGCTTTACAAAAGTGCTAGAAATTACTTTTATTCCTAACACAATAATGTTTATTGGTTAGGAAACCATACGATACGCGATATATGTGGTTAGAGTGACGAGGGTCGAGCGAGTAGACGGGGCCCGCTAATTTGAAAGATTTATCACAGACGAAGCGGCGACAGAAAAAACGCAATTTTGTAACATAGCAAAATAATATCTTTAGTTTTTACACTAAGTTGATGGGTAACAAATTCAAAGTCGACTCATCAAATATATATAAAACAGTAGGTATACCGAATCAACTATCCCCCCTTGGCGAGGCCATCAAAAAATGCGATTTGGTAACCGGTTCTTCCGATTCCTTATTTTCACATTTCTAACTTCACTGTATCCTTACAAATCAGAAAATTCATACACTTACATCAATGTCCTTTGAGATTTTGAAAGTCAGTTTCAGCTTAACAAGTCAACAAAATAATGAATTCTATTTTCTAGTAGTTAAGGTCTATTTTGTCATGAATATCTAAATTGTCCTTCGGAGACTATCATCAATTCTATGCCAAGTTAGGTTTGGACAATGTGATCAAATTTTGATAAGGGTCCATTCGTATTAACAAAATTAATATTAAAATTAAATTTTACATGGTAACTTGTTTTGAAAAGGACTTAACGTCACGGTGTTTAATCTTCAAGGATTTGGCAGAGGTGCATAAGAGGTGCATTTGACATATCTTAATTACCTCTGTTAGAGTCTCATGTATTAGGAGCCTATCAATATTGAATATAATTTCAGAGACCAGTGAGAAGGCCGGTAACGCAGTTTTATCGCCAATGGTGATCCAGATGTCCATGGGCGTCGATCGTCGTCGATTGTTTACTATCAGGTTATTCGTCTGCTCGTTTACTAGCTTATCCCAAAAAAATCGAATAACGAAAATTTTCTATTATTTATTTTATTTATTTATTTAAGTTTTATACAATTGCATAAGGAAGACTTAATGCTAACAGCATTCTCTGCCAATCATCCTTTGGGTAGTGCAGAAATGTATGTGGTAGGTGGTAAGCTGCAAAAATGATGTGCGAGATAGTGGATGGTATTATTAAATTGCTCGGGAGGCGCTCTTGTTAAGTACCATTCTATCAATGAGGCTAACTTTATGTTATCCGAGAATCGATCCATAATTCGGTCACATTAACTATCACTTCAAACAGTACAGTAAACGAAACAGTAAATAATTTTTGTATTTGTGCAACAAAACTAAAATACCTTTAAATAAACTACTATAGTACCAAGAAACTTCTTAAAATGAATATACAAAACAAAAATATTTTCCTCTCAGAGCCTTGCTCACGCAAAATAGTTACAGAATAAATCCTCTTTGCTGGGTACATTTATTGCGAGGCCCTCTCTCAACCACCAAGGGGATAGACGGACATAATTGTGTTGGTTTCTTTACTGACGCGAAAGTTTAAGGGAAAATATAACTCAAGGCTTTGTTACTAAGATCTATTTTAACATAAGATGTGATATGATATTGTGTCTTTGGTCGGATGAATAGGGAAAGGTGTGTTGCATAATAATATTTGCTTTTAGTCTATAGTGCTTTCTTAGAAGTGTGAATTTGAAATCGGAAAATATATCAACGGGGTCACGAAAGGTGAAAGAAGCTGTTGTTTCTTAACTTTATTGGTGTAGCTTCCACAGAGACTGAGAAAAGGTAGTGAAGATAATATGGAGGTAGGCTACATCTTCACCATCATAATCACATCAGCTCCAAAACTACTAAACATAGACAGAACACATGACTTCCAGATAATCAGTGAAGTTATGAGGTTCGGAGAATATATTTGGGTCAATCCACAGGCCAATAGTTTGCAAGTTGACCCAAATAACTGCAATAACTTCATGAATCTGTAGTAGCTTGAATTTGTAAATGTAATTTTCGAGAAATGCTTAAGATCTAAATGGCGAAAGAAGCGTCCTCTTGTATGTGAAGCCGAAACACATTTTCGGATAAGACACTACTAGCAACGGTTTTATATTGACTTAGAGGCATATGATATTAGGTTATTTCAAAAGTGCTAGCGATCGCTTCGTGTCGAGCGTTTAAGAAACGCATTCGCCTGTCAAAAGTGCGGTAGTTGGCTAGCCTTTCTAAGGACTAATACGGAGAGCCGCGGAAGACTTAACAGGTCACCGGGGCTCCGGTTCTAAGTGCAGGGAAGAAACGGGGTGGTTTTTAGTCAGTTAGAGTCTAAACGCCTCGCCTCACCCGGGTGAGAGAAGTTATTGGATGATTGCCCCTGAAAACAAAAGCCTGTCTAAGGAAAATAATGTAGTAGCATAACGAGTAGCGACGCGTTCTTTAGGATGGTCTAAACATGCATTTTGCTACCAATCTCAGAGTGTCAAACTCTGTCTATTTTGCTTATGACATCCCCATACATTGCGGTTTTTGTTCTCTAAGTAGACACGCTTGTAAAAGACATTTGGCTAGCACCGAATAATAGAAGTTAGAGTTCTATTAAAGAGAAAGTAATCACTGTTATCATAATTATTGCTATACACAATCTGTGGCTCCGTGCTATTACTCAAAAAATTTGACCTAGAAAAATTAAATGAAAACTTTGTCATATACGGATATCACAATAACACAAACCCTTGCCTAGTAGTCATATCCATACCATTTGTTTGAACCAGCCATTGCTTAGTTTCAGTACTAGAGAAATATTTATATACGTTTTGTTAATTAACACAACGGGCTTTTGAAATTTTAACTAAAGGTTTAAGATTGTAAAACTTATTAAAACTTTTCGGAATACCTTTATATAACAGCTAACTAGTTATTGTTTTAATAATAATAATATCTGTTGTTGTTTTCGACTAAAACAATGAAATTGTATTGGATTTTGAAGTTTTGATTTTATCGAATGGAAACCTATTGGTTGTAGGAATAATAATACTCACCAATATAATCTGTTTGTTGATAGTTGCCTATAGTTGACTGATCACAATAAAAGATGGCGATAATTGTGTGTCAATTACATTTGACTTTGCTCGTTTTCATTATTAGACTTAAGAATAATTTTATTTACATATTCTAGTTTGATTTTAATTTCATTATGCCCTCAATGATTTTATTTTTGATTGTAACTATTTTCATTTTGACTTTGATTCATTAATTTCAATTCGATTATATGTTACACTTTGATTACAAGATATGTGATTATAAAATGTCAACTTTATTCTTAAAAAATGTTAATTTCATTTTATCAAATGTTGCTGTGCCCTTACGGGGTCCATAAATGTAACTTAGATTTAAACGTATCTATTGTAACACCTTATTCACTTTATGGTATGCAAATAAATGAATATGAATATGAATACATTTTTTCTTTTTCTATGGCATAAGCCGGTAAACGAGCAGACGGATCACCTGAAGGTAAGCAATCGGCGTCGCCCATGGACACCTGGTACACCAAAGGCATTACAAGTGCGTTGCCGGTCTTGGGGATTAGGAGTTTGAGGATCGTTGGGGATTCAGGAATTGGGAAGATTGGGGAAGGGGAGGGTAATTGGGCCTCCGGTAACCTCACTCACACGACGAAACACAACGCAGGCGTTGCTTCACGTCATTTTTCTGTGAGGCCGTGGTATCACTCCGGTCGAGCCGGTCCATTCGTGCCGAAGCATGGCTCTCCATGATATGAATGTGACATTAAGATTAAAGTTGTCTAAAGGGCCTCTGCGCAGTTGGCTTCGGGCCCTCGTACGCCTCCGACCGGGAACCTGAGTGTGGTCCTGTGAATGGTAAAGACATACATAATAGTAATAATCTTTATTACGCAAAAAAGTACCTACACAACTATACATTAATTTGATACAAGTCATAGTGTCGTAGTACAAAATTAAAACTCTGACCTCTGCATTATTATTGTTATCAATATGCTGTAATTGTGTGCTACTTTGTGATATTTTGTACTAACATAAGAATGACATAACGTTATGCCTTTTATCCTCGAAGGGGTAGGCAGAGGTACACATTATGGCACTTAATGCCACTGTACAATGTAACACCCAGTTTTCACTATTTATGTTATGAGTCCCATATAATAGGGGGTGAGCCTATTGTCATATACCGGGCACAATTCCAGACTCCGTGCTACTACTGAGAATTTTTTAAAAACCCAGTAATACTTTGCCCAACCCGGAAATCGAACCCGAGATCCCTTGCCCGGCGCACTTGCGACCACTCGGCTAACGAGGCAGTCAAACAAAAGATGGAAAACAAAAGCATGGCCGTAAAAATCTGTTTCGAATAGATCCTTGAGATGTTTTAAAAAATTCTCACCTTCTTTTGAGATTCGTTTGCATGTAAGAAGTTGCAGATAGAGTATTTATAGTCGACTATCTGATCCGGAGGAATACGTACTACCTCAATGGTGTTGTTTTTGATGAGACCGTTTAAATACCTATAAACCTTCAAGAAAAGAGCGTATTCCTTTTTAAATTGTCAAATACCGCGAGGACACCGGTGACCGCAACCTATTGTTCTTTAATTGTGTCGTATAATGACGGTACTAGGGTTAAAAGGCCGGCAACGCACCTGTGACTCCTCTGGTGTTGCGGGTGTCCATGGGCGGCGCTGATCGCTTACCATCAGGTGATCCGTCTGCTCGTTTACCTCATATGCCATAAAAAATACATAATTATAATTGAAGACCAAAATTAGCCAAATCGATTCTAGCATTTTCGAGTTTTAGTGAAACCAACGAACAGCAATTTATTTTGATACTATATATGGATTCTCTATTTTCGTCTGAACTAACATTGATGTGAGGTGTAAACCCTAGCTGTTTGCTGGAATGTGGTTGAGACAGAATTCAATTTAGTACACTCCCTGGGAACATATCAACATACTGGATAATATAATATACCTCTATATTGATATGAACGGTAAATGATCGAGTCCGGATTTGAACAAGAAGGTTACTATGTATGATTTAGTCTGAATGATTTCCTATTGGTTCAGCTGAAGAGTGGTCACGATAGAGAATTGTTTTTGTTTTTAAGGGGGGAAACTTATCGAATGACTGCTCCCGTCTGAGTGAGGCGGAAGGGAGTGTCAGACTCTTAATGAATAAATACCGCCCCGTTCCTTCTCCTGCACGTCGAGTATATGGCAAAAGGCTCACCCCCTATTACACGGGACTCATAACATAAATAGTGAAAAGTGAGTGTTAGTTCTGTGTGCACCTCTGCCTACCCCTTCGAGGATAAAAGACGTGATGATGTTATGTTATGTCTATTATGTAAAAATTCAATTTTTGCTTCTCTGCCGTTGGCAGAGACATAACATTCACGACGTCAAAAACAGTAGAACATCGTGTTAAATACACGATGTTCTACTGTTTTTTTTCTTTACTTTTTAATTTCTCATATCCCATTTTATTCCGTATTGAAACCATCTGTATTGATCCACAATACCTCCAACCCACTGACCAACCAAACTTGTCCAACTTCATCCCCAGTAAAAGGGGTGAGTTATTCTTACCCAAAAACTTTCTAACATAAGCTAACCGAGCCGAAGAACTTCTCAAACCATTTCGTCACATGTCCCGCTTCGGTAAACACCGCTTATAATAGTAGATAACAAATATATCAAATAGAAAAATGCTAAAGGTTACAAAAATAGACTGATTGCTTCATTGGTTACGGTACTCGTAAGTTTGACTTTGAAACAAGTAAGTGTTCAAGTTCATATAACATAACATCATCGCGCCTTTTATCCCCGAAGGGGTAGGGCGGAGGTGCACATTATAGCTCCTAATGCCACTGTACAACGTAACACCCACTTTTCACTATTTATTTATATTATGAGTCCTATGTAATAGAGGGTGAGCCTTTTGCCATATACCGGACACAATTCCAGACCCTATGCCACAAAGAGAATTTTTGACGACCCAGTTAAGGCTTTGGCTGCCAACAAATAATTGTTGAAGGCAAATCCTCCGCTAATGTCGGTCACCGGTGACTGCCATGGCGTTTAATGTGTTAAAGCTTTTCTTGACTCTTAAATCGAACCCGAGACTTCTTGCCCGGCAGTCGTACTTGCGACGACTCGGCCAACGAGGCAGTCGGTTCATATCTTGGAAGTAAATCTTAATAGAATTTTTATATATTATTTTTGTTGTAACGTAATTAGCGTTAGTTACATGTAACTCAGAAAAAAAATTGTGCAAATTGGATGGATGGAATTTTTTATGGAATAGGAGACAAACGAGCAGACGGATCACCTGATGGTTAACAGATTACAGGAGTAGGAATAGAGTGGTTTTCAGTCAGTAAGAGTCTGACACTCCCTCCCGCCTCACCCAGCGGGAGAAGTCATTTGATGATTTTCCCACCTTAAAAAAAAGCGACCATGGATATAATTTTTTGTATGGTAACGCACTTCTAAAGTAAGTAAAGTTTGCATGCAAATAAGATAGATACAAAAATCCAACGTATAATCATTGGGCAGTATAAATTCACTTCTTATTATTTTTTTGTTGACGTTCAAAAGTGCCATTCTGGTCTAATTGAAATAAAAAAAAGAATAGTCTTCCTGGCATGATCACCTCACCCGGTCGGAGGAAGATCCCTTTTAGTTATCAAATTTTTGTAATCTTTTTATATAATTTTTCGACTTTTTCTAAAAGGAATACGTTGGCCTATGATCGCATACAAAAACCTAAATTTCATCATGATTTTCTATTCAGATAATACAATTTGTTTGACTAGCGTTTAAGTCACGACTTAAATCATCGACTAATGTAGGTTTGAGTTCCACAAAAATATTTTCATACTTTGTCCTATATCCTATTAAGCTAAGGAAAAAATTTGTCATGCGTCACGTGTTGCCAGCGACGTTGGGTGAAGTAGCGCGACGTTACCTGACTTTGACATGTCCGGCAACATCAACGTCGCTGTGGACATAAGTTGCGCGTTGTTACCGTATATGTCAGGTGACATCGGCCGGCTTCGCTCCACATATTGCCGATACATGTCTTGGAACATTTTGTCCTCAAGTGTATCCTTGGCTTTGTATCCACCAAAAAATTGACGAGAGAAAAACAAAACACGACCATCAAAATATCCCCCACACGCGAAGATAAGGCGAGTGACACACTGCCAACGAAGATTAATTTTCTTATTTCGTAAATATCACAAATTACTCTTTATCTTAACCTTGACCCAATATTTAACAATTATCATTTACCTATTATCAGATAAGAATGGAAATATTTTGAAAGAACTTTCGTTACTCAATTATTTGATGCAATACGTTTGATTAGATTATTGTTATGCATGCAAACAATGTGGAGAATGCGGTCAAAGGCAAGACTCGATTGTTTGAGCGGAGATGTTCCGTATATAATAATTTGTTCTATTTAAGTTTGTTTCACAATATTTGGTGTTAACATAACTAATACTGATATATTTTTACATATTTCGTTATGAAAATATGTCAAATTATATATCCTCAGATCTAGAAACAATGAATGCAATTTATGTATCTATTTAGCCAAAATTAGTCTATGACGCCAACAAGGATCCACAGACTGATCTGACCGTAACAAATGTAAAATCATCATCATCACCATATCAGCCATAGGACGTCCACTGCTGAACATTGGCCTCCCTCAATGACTTCCAGATAGGCCGCTTGGAAGCGACCTGCATCTAGCAGCTCCAAATGTAAAATAAAACATTCAAAGTCAAAGTCAAAGCATTTATTTCAATTAAACCATAGTTTGGTACTTTTGAAACGTCAACATATACAAAATAAATAATAGTCTGTCAGCCAGTCCGTCAGTGAAACTAGGTGAAGCTAGGTGCTCTTTCCAAAATGTAGATTCGATTGGAGTAATGTAAATGATTAAATATCTCCAGAGACATGATTATACAAAAGCCATTGACTGTACTATGTTTTTAAAATAAGTCCTGTATTTTTCTGTTTTAACAATATATTAAGAGCTTTCAAACTTAAAGTAATGTATATATTTGTGAACATTTTACTAACACGTACAGCCCTTTGTATCTTTATTATTTTAACAAAACATTTCGTCCCAAAAATATGTCTTTACTTCTCATTAAATATTTGTAGCAGCAAAATTTTTACGTCAACGTCTTTAAAAATGAAGTAGAATTTTTGCGTAAAATTATTTTAATATTTTATATAAAATGCTTATCTATAAAATGACCTTGGTCTCACTTGCAGACTTCAATTAATTTTCCAATGTTTTTAATTTTACACGACACAATACATGTTTTTTTAAGTTCAAAATAGTTAAAGAGGATCACTTAGACTTAACTTTTTTTAGACGTGGTGGCTACATACTCTCTCTCTCAAAAACTAACAAAGGATTGCCAGATAATCTCTTAAAAATCAGTAACTGATTTTATACTTACACAAAGTCACAAAAGAGACATAAACATAACATAACATCACGCCTTTTATCCCCGAAGGGGTAGGCAGAAGTACACACAGAAGTAACACCCACTTTTCACTATTAATGTTATGAATTGCATGTAATAGGAGGTGAGCCTATTGCCATGTACCGGGCACAATTCCAGACTCCGTGCTACTACTGAGAATTTTTTAAAACCCAGTAATACTTTACCCGACCCGGGAATAGAACCCAAGACTCCTTGCCCGGAAGTCGCACTTGCGACCACTCGCAACCAACGAGGCAGTCTCAAAAGAGACCAACTCAATATTCTATTATTTTCTTTGACCCGTCGATTTCTTAAAATATTGATAGCCATACATAGACAATTTGCGATACAATTAATAAACGCTGACAAAATATGTCTATGCTATCGCCAACAAAACGTGACAAACGTGCAATTTCATATTAATGTGCATAAAAACGCACACACACGCACGCATACGCACACGGATAAAAATATGCGTGTGCATGTGTGTATAAACGCCGCAACGCAACCGATAGTTTTACATAGTCTTACGGTGGCAGTGGACTTTTGACCGTACATCTAAAGACCGACTTCATTATTTTGATGTTGTTGTGTTATAAAACCTGATCTTAAGTATAACAAACTCTTTTCTAGAAAGTGCATCAAAATCGCCAGACGATCACGAACCAACATAATCATTATTATATGCATTTAAAAACAAAGATCGTCTTTCTTCCTTAAAGTCGGTTAAAAAGTGACATATACTTGGCAACGGCACTCTGTACTTTATAATATTTCAAACTGTGATCTCCAACCTCCAAGCAGACGGATCACCTGATGGTAAGCAATCGGCGTCGCCCATGGACACCTGGAACACCAGAGGCGTTACAAATGCGTTACCGGCCTTTTGGGGATTAGGAGTTTGAGGATCGTTGGGGATTCAGGAATTGGGGAGATTGGGGAAGGGGAGGGTAACTGGGCCTCCGGTAACCTCACTCACATGACGAAACACAACGCAAGCGTTGCTTCACGTCGGTTTTCTGTGAGGCCGTGGTATCACTCCGGTCCAGCTGGCCCATTCGTGTCGAAGCATGGCTCTCCCACACTTAAATTGTAACATTTAACCAAAGACGTTGAAAAAGGTGGACATAATGTCACTTATAAATTATTGAAGCATCAAAATATCAGTGTTTTTATTAAGTATGTCTGCAATGTGTTATTACTACCTTGCCAGTCTTAAGAAAATAAGAGATGATGGACAACTGTGTCAATGTGTTTGTCTTCTGCGTGTAAGACTATGGTAGCTTGGTGCCACAGTCGTTGTTCCAAGAGACTATACAACTTTTTTTTTCAACGTCTTTGTGCTAGACATGGTAATGCAACAAGCTCCTTTATACAAGGTGTTGTTTTAATGCCACGTCATTTTCTAGGAGGTAACTCGGCTATCGATTCTGTGTCCGAATCAATTAAAAAATTGTAGGTAAATATTTTTTCATTTTTCTGTAAACACGTAATCGATATTATTCCTAATTCCATAAAACTCCAATAAGAAACATTGCTTTCGCTTATTCTGAAATACTGTCGAACTTAAACGATTTATTGTAGCCGTTTATTTTAACTTTTGGGCCGAAATTTTCTTTTATGACTGACATTGAACCTTTATGACTTCTGTGACATGCCTCCGAGAAATGATACGGTTTCAAAACTACACCTTGTATAGAAGACCCATACAGTCCGGTAGTAGTCTGTCACGTGAGGCTAATGATGAACAATATTACTGATTACTTATAATGGACACTTGTGTAGGATCTTTATTGAGGTCGCGTGGTGTTTCCGAGGTAAAAATAGCTGTAGGGTCAATTGTGTAGTGTCTTGGTAGTATTAAAGATATGTTTTAACGTGTAATAGTGACTACAAAATTAGACCAAATAGGGGCTGCCGTATTTTTTAGTTGCTAGGTGGCGCAAATATTAAATGATCCAATTACTGTAACAGTCAAATATTGGTGCTATTACTAATAACACAATACAAATAACACTAATAAATTCAAAATCAAAGCATTTATTTCAATTAAACCAAAAATTGGTACTTTTGAAACGTCAACAAATACAAAATAAATTATAGTTGACAGATTTTCGGTCAGTCTGTCCGTCAGTGAAGCTAGGTGATTCCAAAATGTGGATTCAAATGGAGAAGAATGAGAAAGAAACTCCATTCATTACTCTTTTAAAAAACTTTGGTGAACAAAAATACGATACCCCCATTAGATTTTATGTTTAGTGATTTCAAAAAATAGTTAATAATATGAAAATATGTAGAAATATAATTTCATTTCATGTAAGGTGTTTTTAGGAGGAAGTCTCTTTTGAGATCTTGTCTTTAAAGCACTACTACACGTATAATTTTTAATTTATAAATATTCTAAGAAGTATCTATATAGTTTTGGTTTTTTATTGTCAATCGATCACTAAGCTAATCTCATACAAAAAGAGTCTCTAGTAAATATAATAAATTGGTTGTTTGATAAACTTTTATTCCTAGAAAACCAAAAATGACTGTCGAACCCTAAAAATCTATACAAACGTAAACTTCAACTACTTTTAATCGTAGACGATACACAAATTGTACACACAAACAAAACTTGAGATTTAATTTTATCAGTCGAGTGTCTAGTGAAGGCTGGTGTTATCAGTTAAATTACGTTGACCTTAATAAGGGTTCTTTTGTAATTCGTAAGGTATAAATTGTCAATTAGTACGAACAATTTGCAGTGAGTGTTGTAGCTGTGAAGCTTTCATCATGATTTCTTTCTTTATCTATTTGGCTTGTGTTAGTTATGCCGGTGAGTTCTGTGTTATATTTGATTTTATGTTCGGGCTTTTCCTATCTATAAAATCACTATTGAGCTCGTAAAGTTCTTTATAAATGATCACTTTTATTAATTTATATTTTTTCAATAATATATACAGTACGTATTTATGTTACGCCCTTTATCCCCGAAGGGGTAGGCAAAGGTGCACATTATACCACTTTACAATGTAACACCCACTTTTCCTTATGATGTTATGAGTCCCATGTAATAGGGGGTGACCCTATTGCCATATACCGTGCACATTTCCAGACCCCGTGCTACTACTAAGGTTTTTACAAACCCAGTATTACTTTGCCCGACCCGGGAATCGAACCCGAGATCCCTTGCCCGGCAGTCGCACTTGCGGCCATTCGGCCAATGAGGCAGTCAATAATCAATTTAAAAAAATTGTGAAAATCTCATCCGTTTCATCAACAATCTATAAGTGGCCACTGCTGACAAAAACTCGCTTCTCGCATGGAGATGGTTTGAACAATAAAGGCAATTTAGTCACCTTTAAAATGAGAGGATTTAGTTGCAAAAGGAATAATTTCCTTTTAAAGTTATAGAGGATTTAAAGAAATTAAAACATAACTCACTCAACGAATTCTTTGTCAGGTCATTCAAATTTTTAAAATTTCATTTCAGTATCAAGCCCCACGATAAAATCCTTAGACGATCTTAAAATCGTTGGAGGTGAAAGCATTGAAATAACTGATGCACCATACCAGGTGTCTCTCGTGAGGGGAGGGAGACACTCCTGTGGAGGAACCATTGTCGCTAAGGATATCATTGTCACTGCTGCTCATTGTGTTCTGGGGCAAGTTGTCAATATTGTTTTTTTTTTATATTTGATGTACCGACGTTTTGCGACGATCTCGTCTGGTGGTAAGCGATGATGCGGCCTACGATGGCGCACATCTGCCCATAAGCAGCCTATTCACTCGGGCCTTGAAGACAGTCAGGTCATTTTGAACGTGCTAGGAATAAATTTGGAATTTGTCAAAGAGAAATCTCTTTTCAGTAGTTTTGAGTCCCTTAGTAATTTACACTGTCAAAAACCAAACGGTCTCCGGTGACCGCAATCTATTGTTCTATAATTGTGTCTATAATGACGGTACTCGACGAGTTAAGTACAATTTCGAACTATTTTTTCCTACTGAATGTACGTGTCCTAGGAATCAGACTTTAAATTTCATGCTCAATAAGGGCAGTTGCATTTTACGTACTAATCTATAAAACTCTAACTGTAATATTAAATAAATAAATTAGACGCAAAGTAGAATAAAGTACAATAATCACGAAGTAGGATAGAATTAATCAACCAAACTGCTTTTGTAATTATTTGACAAGGAACTCGACTAGTTTTAAGCCATGCTAGAGGCTTCAGGAGTATTCAGGCTCGAGCACTCTCTCGCTGCTACTGGCTAGTCAAGTGCCTCGTCAAATATGTATTTTTTTTTATGGCATATGCCGTATACGTATAGGTAAACGAGCAGACGGATCACCTGATGATAAGCAATCGGCGTCGCCCATGGACACTTGGAACACTAGAGGCGTTACAAGTGCGTTACCGGAATTTTGGGGATTAGAAGTTTGAGGATCGTTGGGGATTGGGGAGATTGGGGAAGGGGAGGGTAATTGGGCCTCCGGTAACCTCACTCACACGGCGAAACACAACGCAAACGTTGCTTCACGTCGGTTTTCTGTGAGGCCATGGTATCACTCCGGTCGAGCCGGCCCATTCGTGTCGAAGCATGACTCACCCACACTTAACCATAAAACTTTAAATTACGCGAGTAAGCCGAAAATAATAATAATTAATTTAGCATCTCTTACGAAATTTATTACATAAATACAAACTGATTTCCTTTACATTTTACATCTTTTCTTCCAGATCACTTGCAAACGAATTCCAAATCCGTGCTGGTTCATCAAACAGCGAGAAAGGAGGACAATTGTACCCAGTCGGAGAAATACTTTGGCATCCAAGCTTTGATTACGGCAACATGGATAGTGATATTGCCATTCTTTGGCTGCCCAAACCATTGGTGTTCAGTGACAAAATTAGACCAGTACAATTAATGGGAAGAGGTGAAGAAATAAATGATGGTGATGATACGATTGTGACTGGGTGGGGTAACCTTTATGTAAGTGGTTTTTAGGTTGATATTTGATTGCTTTTGATGTTCAGGATGTCTTCTCAGAGTTCACAGTAAAATTGTTCAAATTTCAAAATTCAACAGTAGGTACTAAGAAAAACTTAGAACGATTGATAGAATCAGATTGATTGAATGAGATTAATGCGTAGTTCGTCAGTTTTTTGGGAAGATATAAATGTATTTCAAGCTCCAAGCGTCTTTTACTCTGTGATGCTTATTTTTTTTTTAAACTTCTCATAAAATGTTTTTTTTTTTAGGAAATTGGTGGTACGCCAAGCACTCTACAGAGAGTGATAGTCCAGAAAATCAACAACGAGATATGTAACGATGCTTACAAACCATTGTATGCTATTACTAATTATATGCTCTGCGCTGGGGCACCTGGTGGTGGAAAGGATGCATGTCAGGTAAACTTATCTTTATTTGTATTCTATAAATTATAACCATCAATGATATAGTTTTGTAACAGAGGTGCACACATAATGATGTAAAATATGAAATTGCTCATTTTGACCATTCGTTGCGAGAGAGAACCAAGAACGTTAAAAATAGCGAATACAGTCTCTGGAAACAACGTCTGTGACACCTGTCTACTAATGTTACACGGAGAACTATAAACATATTGACACGAAGGACATCTATCATTTTCTTAAGTCTGATAACGAGGTAACTCATTGTACACGCACTCGGACACCTAATAAACTTCTGATATTTTAGTGCTTCAATCAATTGTAAGCCACATTATGTCCCCTTCTATCAACGTCTGTGGAGAGAACCATGGGTATAAATCGAAGCTGCCAAATATCAAGACTTCGTGCTATGAGTATTGAATCTTTCAATACTTCTTGTTTGATACTATATCGATAATTCTATACACCACGCTATAGGTCCATCAATTTTGACAATGCGAGCAAAAAACTAAACAACACCAAATATCTTATAAGTAAATTAATTTACTATCATTTTTACAGGGTGACAGCGGTGGACCTTTGGTTCATAACAACAAGTTAGCTGGCGTCGTGTCTTGGGGTCTAGGATGTGCACGACCAGAATATCCAGGCGTCTACTCTAAAGTCTCAGCTTTGAGGAGCTGGCTCGATGATAATATTTATCAGCTTAGGTGGAAACATATCTGGAGAAGCGTTTAGAAGACTAGAAGACCAGTAGACGAATAGACGAAAAGACTATGAGTTGAGTTTGGTCTTTTCTTGCGCATCAGAATGGTTGTGATTATGGATTTGTTAAGTTTTTTGTTTTGTTATGTGATACATAATAATTAAATTAAGGCAATTGCACGTTATTTAGTGTTTTATTAACCGACTTCAAAAAGAAAAAAAGGAAGATTTTCAGTTTCAACCTACTTCAAAAAAGACGTGTTGAAGTTGTTTTTTTTTAAACGTAAGTAACTATATTATGAAAGAATTATTATAATATTGTTTTCTTTTTAGTTTTATTGTTGTGTCCTGTTACAAACTGTAGGGTTCGTGATCAATTCGGTACGCTGTTTTTCATGGACTATCTTGTTTATCAAGTAATCATATTACATTGAATGACGACTACGTTCAATGCGTCTCCGGTCAAATTTCCAGAAAAGTCGATCTATTTACATAGTAATGTAATAACTTTTTTTTTAAATAGCTATACTTTGAAAATAATACGTGCACAAAAATTGATATTTTCAAATCGTTTGGTGAATTAAGTAATATTTATGTATTTTCTTCACCAGCAACACTAAAATTATGACCAAAACTTGGCAACACTCATTTTAAAGACTACACAGTCTTATAGAGCTTATGCTTCAGCTGTAATCTCCTGAATATCTCTAGCTTAACATTAACATAAGAAACATTAATCTTCTTGGTACTACTTAGCACTAAGTGCAAACAACACCACTTTAGAATATTCTGGTTTTAAAGGATTTTGACTTATTATAGGTAGGTACAATGTAAAGTTTTTGGTAGCTACAGGTTTGCCTTGCCCTTTACGGGATTTTTTTTTGAGGGACAAATATTATCCAATTTTTTTCCCGTCTTGGGTTATGTGAGTGGGATTGTAAGACTCTTACTGACTAAAAAGTACCCCGTTCCTACTCCTGCTGTTCAAGCTGGAGCCCCGGCAACCCGTTAGGCCTTCCGCGGCTCCGTATCGGGCATCATCTGTGGTGGTCTGATGGCTCTTTGAGGCGCGACCGAAATGCGACGCGCCGTACGCACGGGTCTGGTTCTGGTTGGGCGGCGAGCTACCCTTGCTCACCGTCCGCAGACCCGAACTTACGGTGGGCAGAGTCGTCACGTGATCTCCGACGCCCAGAGTGTCTCCCGCGACGGCTGCGACGGCTCCTATGTATGGAGCGAGAAGGACAGGGATTCCGTCTCCTCCGAAGTGAGAAGAGTAGGAACGGGGTGGTTTTTTGTCAGTAATAGTTTGACACTCCCTCTTGCCTCACCCGAGCGGAAGAAGTCATTAGATAATTTCCCTCTCAAAAAACCATGATAAAGACAGTAATTAAAACTTCGCGCACCTTAAGAGAATTTTGATAAACTGAACTCTATACTACAAAAATATAAAAGTTTAAGCTAAAGACACTAGGAGCCGAGCATGCTCTGCAGCCGTGCAAATGGCAAATCAACTTTTTTTTTCTTTTTTTTTTTTTTTTTTTTTTTTATAAAACGTTGCCCCACACTAGGATTTTCTCCTGTGTCGTGGGTGCGTTTACAAACATACAAGTTCACATACACAATGACACCCAGACCCGGAACAACACTTTGTGGATCACACAAAGTGTTGTCCCGTGCGGGAATCGAACCCGCAACACGTTGCACGGCAGCCGGTTGCCCAGCCACCGCACCAACCGTGCAGTCAAAATGTTCATATCCCAAGTCTGCCGTCGCGGGACGATCTCCTGCCAACGTAAGCGCGGGCCTGCGGACGGCGAGCATGGGTGGCTCCCCGTCCGACCAGAAACAGACCCGAGCGTACGGCGCGTCGCGTTCCGCGCGCGCCTCAAAGAGCCATCAGACCACCACAGATGGGGCCCAATATGGCCGATGCCGATTCGGAGTCGCGGAGAACCTAACGGGTAACCGGGGCTCCGGCTCGACGTGCAGGAGAAGGAACGGGGTGGTTTTTAGTCAGTAAGAGTCTGACACTCCCTCCCGCCTCACCCAGGCGGGAGCTGTCATTCGATGATTTTACCCCCTAAAAAAAAAAAGTCTGTCGACCGACGTTAGCGGAGAATTTACCTTCAACAGTATTTTATTGGCAGTCAAAGCCTTAAACAAAAATAAAAATTTAACAAAATAAATGAAATGATAAAAAGAGCACAATCGGGTAGTTACATATAACCTCTATAATGAATAATTTCCCCTTATATTATACAGAAGAAAAAAAGCAACCTTTATATGATAACTAGCTATACTACCTCTATAAAAGTACTACACATGCTAATTACATACATACATACATAACTTCACGCCTGTCTCCCATGGGGGTAGGCAGAGACTAAGGAACGCCAATTACTACGATTCTTACATACCTCTTTCGCTTCATTAACAGTCATCAATCTTTTCATGCATGCTCGTCGGTTAAGGGTACTTTTAATTTGGCCCTTCTTTAATATATCGCCAATCTGGTCACTATATGCCCGTCTAGGGCGCCCTCTACCGACGGCCCCATTCATATCCGCTCTGTATACTTCTTTCGTTACTCTACTTTCATCCATCCTTTCTACATGTCCAAACCAGCGTAACATTCCCTTTTCAATCCTTGTCACTACATCATCTTTCAATCCACACCTTTCTTTAATAACACTAATTTATTTAAATTTATTTATTTAAATTTAAATAAATTTCTCACATGTTAATTTTAAGCACGAAAACCTTACTTCAATTAAGCACTTGTCATTTAGTAGCATGTGAGTCGGAATGTTGCTCAAAATTTGCGTGCTAATGTCGGCCATGATGGCGAATTGACGGGCGTTCGATTTTTAAATATTTTTGTGAATTCTTCATAGAACGCCTTATTCGCTGAAATACTCAAACGTCTGTTACTACAAATTCTCCATAGTTCTGTCTCTATAAATTCTTTTTAAAATGACAGAGACGACACGATAATTAGTCACAACTAACATTGATATTCCTCTTTTCAGTATTCGGGCATCGGCATGCTATTTCAGAGCGTAGTGTGACAATACCTCGATATTTTAAAATACTAGCTTCTGCCCGCGACTTCTTACGTGCAATCTCGTTTAGGATATTCAGGAGATTTTCTGTCTTAAGAACCTTCTCCTAAAATAACAAAAAAAAAATCATCCAAATCGGTCTAGCCGTTTTCAAGTTATAGCGTGACAACGGTAAACGGGTTTCATTTATATACATACATAATATATAATTATATACATATTTATATACTAGCTACTTCCGCGCGGTTTCACACGATCTGCTCAGCTCCTATTAGTCGTAGCGTGATGTTTTATAGCCTATAGCCGTTCTCGATAAATGCACTATCCAACACAAAAAGAATTATTCAAATCAGACTTGTAATTACGGAGATTAGCGCGTTCAAACAAACAAACAAAAAAACAAACTTTTCCGCTGTATATAATAGTTTTTTTTTTAAGGGGGGAAAATCATCGAATGACTGCTCCCGCCTGGGTGAGGCGGGAGGGAGTGTCAGACTCTTACTGACTAAAAACCACCCCGTTCCTTCTCCTGCACGTCGAGTTGGAGCCTCGGTTATATAATAGAGGTAGTATAAGAGTATAAGAATATATATATATATATAGATAATTGTAATAGCTAGGTCTGTGACAGCCTTTATTATTTCGTAGTAAAGCTCAAAATTTTTTGAAGTGATAGCT
Source organism: Spodoptera picta (assembly GCA_038387885.1). Taxonomy (NCBI): domain Eukaryota; kingdom Metazoa; phylum Arthropoda; class Insecta; order Lepidoptera; family Noctuidae; genus Spodoptera; species Spodoptera picta. The sequence goes on from JAZHFQ010000315.1 coordinate 437,985, forward strand.
TGGAACAGTTTAATTGGCTACTGGCGAGTGTAGGTACCCGCAACTTGGTAATGTATGCTGTCTGTGGATTGGTCAAGCTACTTCGAACGTCCTTACCTTAATGAAATTTGCATCAATTTCCTTACTACTTTGTAAAACTGTGGTAGACACTAAGTAGATGACTTTACAAAGAAAGCTCTGTGACTATAGAAGCAAAGTTTTCATAGTTCAATACTTTGAATCGAGTAAAATTTTATGAGGAGTATTATTATAATAAATTTACCATTTTTAGTAGTAGCATGAAATATGACATTGTAATCCACTGTGATATTTTTATATGAAAGAGAACACTGAGATAAATTGGGTATTTCTTTTATGGCATAAGCCGGTAAACGAGCAGACGGATCACCTGATAGTAAGCAATCGGCGTCGCCGATGGACAACCGGAACACTATAGGCGTTACCAGCGTGTTCCTTTTTGGGGTTTAGGAATTTGAGGATTGTTGGGGATTCAGGTATTGGGAAGATTGAGGCGGGGAAATTGGTAACCGGTAACCCTGGTTTTGTTATGTGTGGAGGACAAAGATATTAATGTTACATCGACTCCATTTTTATCTTATTTACAAAATGTATTTAATTATTATACAGAAATATTATTGGATGGAATTTCTTAGGGACGATTTTTCTAACGCCAGATAAATTTTATCCGAAGAATAATACTTAAAACTGTCAATGTCAATTTTATTCTACAGAAGAATTAAGTGATAATTGAAAAATTGGTCCTAAATATAATTTAAACATTAATTATTTCAAATTTTAAATGTAGATATTCAATTAGTAATTATATTCATATTATGAGGGTTCCCATGACTTTAGTAATAATAATTAATAAGAAAACTAAATAATTCTGTTTAAATAATCTTTCTCGAATCATTGTTTAATCATACGTTTCTTTTGTAAGTACCAAGTTTTGCAAGAATTAAAAGAATTTTTTTAATTATTTATTTAATATTCTTAATGCACAGAGTGTACAAATAGGTGGACTTAATGCCGCAGGCATTTTTATTTTTATTATTTATTTACCTCTATAATTACACTAGCAGCCCGTCCTGGCTTCGCACGGGGTAGACAATTATTTATTTTTGGAAATTTGCATTGTTGTAGTGACATAACTACAATAGTTGGACATATGCTACCGCGAAGCTTTTTGTAGACATTATGATGTTCTTCAATATTGTTGTACATTATTTTGTTCTATCGCTAATAGTTTCGGTAGCGCATTCGACGAAAGACATTTTAAGACTCATTTTTCTACACCTTCGGTTACATTGTTCAAATTTACCAAGGATCCCTAATTTTTTTCAAAATGAAATGCAACCTATGTCAAATTGGAAGAATGTAGCATTCTATTGGTGAAAGAATTTTTTAAATCGGCCCAGTACTTTTTGAGCCTATTCATTACAAACATACAAAAATAGGTAGGTATAAATCTTTCCTCTTTAGAGGTACAAAGCGGTTTTTCTTGAGTTTTAAACGTTCTGTTGTAATTGCAACAGATTTGTAACCACATACTTAACTACCGTAAAACGGGGTGAAGGGTGAAGAGAATTCGAGGGGTGAATATCTACAGGAATCTGTATCTACAGGATTTTTTTAAGAGGGGAAAATCATCGAATGACTGCTCCCGCCTGGGTGAGGCAGGAGAGAGTGTTAGACTCTTACTGACTAAAAACCACCCCGTTCCTTCTCCTGCACGTCGAGCTGGAGCCCCGGTAACCCGTTAGGTTCTCCGCGACGAATAGATATAGGAATGGGCTGAATAAATGTTAGAATATTTTCCCAACATTTATTCACCCCTCTTTTGTATCTATTCAGTCCTCGAATTCTATTCACCTCCATTTACTACTGCAAGAACAACAATTTTAGTATATTACTTAGACAATACAGAATTAGCCACAATGAACTAACATAAGCTACTTATGTAAAAACCTATTTTTTGCAAGCATCTACAATTGTACAGGTTGTTCAAAAAGTGATTTTTTTTATGGTATCGAGCGACAAAAGAACATACGACTCAGTCACTTGATGATAATTCACACCTGAAGTTAGAATAAGTACGTCACCAGAATCCATTATGCCAGTTTTCTTCATCTAGCTTTGACAAAAAGGATATAAGAGGTCATGCTTGGTCATGGCTCGTTTCGAGCGAAGTGATTCCACGGCCTCAGAGAATACCGACGTGAAACAACGCTTGCGTTATGTGGCGTCGTGGGAGTGAGGTTACCGACCCTGCCTCAATCTCCCTAATATCTGAATTCCCATAAATCCTAAAATTCCTAATCCTCAAAAGGCCAGTAACGTACTTGTAACGCCTCTGGAGTTCCGGTCCATGACGCAAATTGCATACCATCATATATTATGATCGGTCTGCTCGTTTATATCAAAAAAAAAATGATGGGTGAAGAAAACCGGTATAACTTAATAGCTTCGGAATTGAAATTGAAAATTAATGAACTGTAGTCAATTTTATTTCAGAGATCAGACATCAGATTAGGAAGTTCAGGTATAATATTCTAAAGATAATGTGGAGTCATGCTTACGTCCAATTTTTTATCATATTAGAAACCATCAGTTCTATCACAGACGCTTATTAAGATAACTATATATTTAACAATATTGTGTAATATTAAACAATACATACAATATCATGACTTTTTCTACCAAATAGGAAGATTTTTTCTTAATAATGAGGTGGAATATACACATACACACAGAGAGTATAAGTGCAATGGTTAAGTATAAAGTATGCAAGGTTCGTAGTAGATTGCGCTGAGAATCTGCAATGAGTGTAGAGGTAGAATCTATAAAAATAGAACTTCATTTCCGTATAAACAATTCTATCCCTGATCTCAAGTTCCATATTTGTGCATTAAGTTTGCGCCTATTTGCAAAACACTATTGTCAACAAATTCGCCATAAATTAACAATTTAATGAATAAGACATTAAAAATATCTACGATCCAGTACTATTTCACAATATTACGATTTATTGTGAGTAGACTGCCTCGTTGGCCGAGTGGTCGCAAGTGCGACTGCCGGGCAAGGGGTCTCGGGTTCGATTCCCGGGTCGGGCAAAGTATTACTGGGTTTTTAAAACATTCTCAGTAGTAGCACGGAGTCTGGAAATGTGCCCGGTATATGGCAATAGGCTCACCCCCTATTACATGGGACTCGTAACATAAATAGTGAAAAGTGGGTGTTACATTGTACAGTGGCATTAAGTGCCGTAATGTGCACGTCTGCCTACCCCTTCGGGGATAAAAAGGCGTGATGTTATGTTATATTATTGTGAGTATTAGTAAATTTTAAAGAAAAGCTGTAAAGAAAATGTTAGATACTTATTATAATAATTTTTGTGTTTATCTCAACGCAGTTTTCTCAGAAACGACTGGTCCGATTGGAACAATTGTTTTTGTGTTGGTTAGTCCATTTATCGAGGAAGACTATACGCTATACGACATAACGCTACGATCAATAGGCGCCGAGCAGAGAGGGTGAAATTGTGTGAAAGTATCTAGTCTATATAATTATATATAACAATGAATCCTTCTTTCCCTTGGTCAAGGCATCACGCGTGATTGTAAGGACCGATTTAACTAATTCTTTTTGTTGTATTTGTTTTTTTTTTTTTCATTTATTTGCACAAAACATGGTAGGTAACAAGATGTTGAATAAAATGTTTAAGTACCTACAGCATGTTTTGCCGTGGAACACAGCGCGCAAAAGTATTATTAAATTAAATACATCAATATGAATGAGTCATTTTACAATATAATCAAATTAGTATTAATAGATTTATATAAATAAATTAAATTATTAGATAATTTATTCAATTAGATAAATAAGAATTTTATGAAGATGTCAGTCAATCAAAGTGAACGTCAATTAGGTATACATTTAATTTAATTTAAAGAATAATATGAGATACAATTACATATTAAAATTATTTTCATTTAAGAATTCATGAATACTATAATAACATTTCTTGGCCAGAATTATTTTCAATTTATTAGGAGAAGGTTCTTAAGACAGAAAAAATCCTGAATATCTTACGGGACTGAAATAAAACGGGATTACGCGTACGAAGTCGCGGGCAAGGGCCTAGTATTATATAAAGCTAAAGAGATTATTTGTTTGAATGCACTAATCTTAGGAATTAATGGTTGAATATGGAAAATTATTTTTACATTATTTAGTTCATTTATTGAGGAAGGCTGTACAATAAAAACATCACGCTACGATTCATAGGCGCCTAGTAGAACGGGTGAAATCGCAAAAAATAATTAAATTTTAAGATGAAAAAGAGTTGTCATATACTGGTCTTAAATATATTTCGTAAGATTTCTGATACTGGTTATATAATGATAGAATTAATAAGAAAAAACATAATTAAAATTTTTACTATAGGAGACAAAATAAAAAGATGTAATTATCAAAAACACTTCGTAATTTGAACAGCAGATAGGAGACCGATAACAGCTGGTGTCTAGATATAAGCGGTTTTCACTTATCCAAGAGATTATAATGTTTGATTGTACGTCATATAAATATAAAATATAATTTTCTGTCTTAGAGTATTATTCTTATAAATCAAAAACTGTCAGTAAAAAATCAGGACTGTACCTATCTGACACTTCTTAGTTCGTCTTCTTCCTTTCTAACTATTTGCATTGTTTTAAATTCGGTAAGCAATTGTTTTCATTGTATTCATCATGTATCCATGATTTTTAGAATAATTGAAATGGTTAACATTTCAATTATTCTAAAAATCTATTGTCAGAAATTAAATTACTCGAATATATTATACTTTTTAATTTAATTATGCTATTCGACTATCCTTTAATAATATGTTCTCTAAAGTATCAATATTAAATGTATCAACTAGATAACCTTGACCTAGGAAATTAAATTACATAATACATTTAAACTCAATTAAAATGACATCATAACAGGTTATACATAGCGACATAGCTAAACTATATTTAAAAGTAAATAACAAATTCCAATAACGATAACATATGCATAGACAAAGTCGCGGCTAAAACTGGTTTTAAAAAAAACGGTGTGATATAAATAAGGAAGCGCGTTCATTGAATTATCATAACAGTTTGGAACGCCGGCACGATAATGACATCAACGGTTCTACTAGTCTTGTTGACATTGACTTTATCTCTAACAAGTAACGATGCGGCAAAAATACTTGGATTTTTTCCTCTGCCATCAATCAGCCATCAAGTGCTCTTCAGACATTTGACACAAGAATTAGCGAAGAGAGGACATGAAGTTACAGTCATCACAACAGACGTAGCCTTCCCTAATGGAGATGGGCCTGCCAATCTAACTGAAATTGATGTCCATCACTTTTCTTACGAACAGTGGAGGAATTTGTATAAGTTAACTTCGACTGGAGAAAAGGATTTGATTGGGCAGATACATGGAGCGTATCACATACTGGTCAAAATAGTGGAGATGCAGTTGAAAGTGGATAAAGTACAGAAGATGCTGAAAGAGGAGAAGTTTGATTTACTCTTGTTAGAAGCTTGTGTTAGACCAGCGTTACTTCTTTCACATGTAGTGAAAGCACCAGTGATTCAAGTGTCTTCTCTAGGAACTATTGATTATAATGTGGTCACGATCGGATCAGCCTGGCATCCTTTTCTATACCCAGATTCTTTGAGTCAACGTTCATACAATTTGAGTACATGGGAAAAGATTCGTGAGTTGTATACCTATTACCAACTAAATAGAGTTATGCAAGAAGTGGAGGATGCAGAGAACGTTATGGCAAAGAAATTATTTGGTCCAAATGTTCCAACTATCAGTGAATTGAAAAATAATGTTGATTTGATGTTGTTGAATACTTATCCCCTTTGGGATAACAATCGGCCAGTGCCTCCCAGTGTTGTGTACATGGGTGGTTTGCATCAGAACCCTCAGAAGGAACTGCCAAAGGTAAGATAAATATTATAAATAAAAAGTTATATTTAGGTTAGTATAACATCATTATTGAATTAAAGGCTCATAGTGCAAATAAGGAATGAATCTGTCAACACTAGAAAGACCAAGGCAGTCAGATTGACCGCAAGGCAATTTCATTGTTAAATATTTTGCAAACTATGTTTTAGTTCCTTTTAATATTTTATGTCTTTTCCTAATTTGCTATTCTTAGGCTTAATCTATATTTATAAAAAAATAAGTATATGTTGTATTTGAGTTTCGATTACAATTACCTATTAAGACCGCGCACCGTCAATGTGACGGTATACATATAAAGACAGCGATAAGAATAGTGAACAACGATCTCTTCAAACTAAAGTGGGTACTTTTGTTTTTATTTATGTTGGGTTGAATTCTGACTAATTTATTAGTACCTAACTTATTTACAGTTTATATTAGGCATTGGTTCCGTTCGCTGAGCAGTCGTGTAGCAAGTGACGGCACAGAAAGGGCTTTTGTTTCTCCAAACGCCAGTGAAGAGCGACGTCGTAACTAGGGCCAAAACGTAACCTCTGACAACTTTTTCACATCACTAAATTCGGCTAAAACACTACACGGCTACGGATCACCTGATGGTAAGCAATCGGCGTCGCCCATGGACACCTGGAACACCAGAGGCGTTACAAGTGCGTCACCGGCTTTTTGGGGATTAGGAGTTTGAGATTCGTTGGGGATTCAGGGATTGGGGAGATTGAGGAAGGGGAAGGTAATTGGACCTACTATTGGTCGAAGACTAGTACTGTTGGAACAATGCGGCGTGCAAGACGAGAAGTACCACTGATTTGTAGAGGTATTCATACTACAAGATATAAAACCTTCATAATGAAAACCGTTACCGATACATCCCTTACTGTCTATCAAGGAAAACCAGGAACACATGTTATTATTTTGAGTACTCTGCACCTCAACATAAATATAGGTACTGACAAAAAAAGTTGCCTGAAACAATTGAATTTTACAATACGTACAACAAAAATTAGTGTAAACATCAGCGATCAAATGGCACGCAAGTACACCGTAAGTCGGGAAAGAAGTCGGGGATGGCCTGTCATGTATTTTACAATATACTTGATTTAGTAGCTATAAACTCGTGGATTCTTTATCAAAAAGTTACTAGGAATAAAAAATTCTCGTCATGATTTCATCATTCAACTACTGAGCGTACTACGTGAAGAGTATGTGATAAAAATCCACTTCAACTATGACACAGCATCAAGAAACTAATTCTAAAACAAGTGTACCATCTACTAAAAACAATAAGAGATGGTAATGTCAAATCAACAGTAATTGGAAAAAAAATAAAACATGTGAAAACTGCATTATCTGTAAAAAAACTTGTTTGTGGAAAATGTAGAAAAACAGTTTAAAAAACTATTAGATACTTGCTACAAATGTTACTCAATTTAATGCATTTTTTTAGTTTTAGTAAAAAAAATACATTTAAATTATTTTTATTTTATTTTAATGCAAAATATGCCATAATTTCATAAGTTTTCTGACTTAAATCTCTAGTACCGTCAAATTGACCGCTGCGGTCTTTGAAGGTATAGCATGAAGCCTGGCCCTTCTAGTGTTAAATCACATTTGTTTTACTCAGTGATAATTAGGAGTGTGCATTTAGGGTCTACAAATAAAATTGCATTAAAATCAATTTTTAATGTTAAAACAACAATAATTCATTACACCACAACGGATTGTATTGTTCTAAAGACAAAATTATTAATTAACAGGATCTGAAGGAATATCTGGACTCTTCGAAGAATGGTGTCGTGTACATCAGCTTCGGTACTAACGTCCAACCTTCACTGCTACCGCAAGACAGAATTCAGATGATGGCCAAAGTGTTTTCTCAGCTGCCATACGATGTTCTATGGAAGTGGGACAAGGACGAACTGCCAGGACGCTCTAAGAACATCAAGATATCAAAATGGCTTCCACAGTCTGATTTACTCAGTAAGTAATACCTTAATTTATATACATAATCCTCCTCTTCTGGGTATAACTCTGAAGAAGTTACACTGACACTCCATGTCATTGATACGCCATGACATTTTAAAGAGAGCATACATGTTCGCTATTCCGATCTAGCTACTATTACTAATTATTCTAAATGTTAAAAAACACTGCCTCGTTGCCGAATGGTCTCGGGTTGGGTTCTCGGGTCGAGCAAAATATTACTGGGTTTTTGAAAATTTTCAGTAGTAGCACGGAGTCTGGAAATGGGCCCGTTATATTGCAATAGGCTCACGCCCAGTTACATAATACAAATAGTTAAGTATGAGTGTCACATTGTACAGTGGCATTAAGTGCCGTAATGTGCACGCCTCTTCCTATCTCTTCGGGATAAAAGGCGTGATGTTATGTATGATATGCTATGTTAAAAAACAAGACAATATTCTCAATTTTAAACTGACCACTGAGACCTTTAAGTTAGGTTACAATTATACAATCATTCCGTCGACGAGACGTTTATAATTAGTAAGGTCAAGGCCAATGTAATTGACCCCTAAAACATCACAGGAGATAACATTACACAGTTTTATCAATTATTACAACGAAGATGTTTGCGTCGCTAGAGATGCTAGTGTTGTTTAGGGTCTGTCGGTAATGCCTTGTTCACATTATGCTACTATTCTAGTCAAGTAGCGAGTATTTACTAACTCTCTCTCGCTTCGATTTTGAGACAGAAGGATACACTTAACACTCGCTGCTCGACTAAAATACTAGCATAGTGCGAACAAGGCATTGCTACTCATTAGTCAATTAGTAATAGGTAAACTGGTTAGACTGACAGAACTGAACTTCTGACTGACAAATCATAAATTTTCATTAAAATTGATAGCAGAAATAAAATACTGAGACTGCCTCGTTGGCCGAGTGGTGGTAAGACTGCCGGGCAAGGGGTCTCGGGTTCGATTCCCAGGTCGGGCGAAGTATTACTGGGTAAACTTCAGTAGTAGCACGGAGTCTGGAATTCTGCCCGGTATACGGCAATAAGCTCACTCCCTATTACATGGGACTCATAACATAAATAGTGAAAAGTGGGTGTTAGATTGTACAATGGTATAAAGTACCGTAATGTACACCTCTGTCTACCCCTTCAGGGATAAAAAGCGCGATGTTATACAGAAATAAAATATTGTCTCAACTGTTTGCTACGATATTCTTATCGGAAATAAAGCTGTGTTTGACCACTCTGAAACCTGGTGGTAAGCAATAATGCGGCAGACAATGAAACACGCCTGCCCAAAACACGCCTGCCGAAAACACGCCTGCCCAAAACATGCCAGCCCAAAATACGCCTGCCCAAAACCTACCTTTTCAATCAGGTCTTTATTAACAAACTATTATTTCAATTTACAGGACATCCAAAAATCAAAGTATTTATAACGCAAGGTGGTTTACAATCAGCTGATGAAGCTATAACTGCAGGAGTACCTCTGATTGGTGTTCCTATGTTGAGTGACCAATGGTATAACGTGGAAAAGTATGTTCACCATGGGATTGGTCTACAACTCGACCTGCTATCGATGACTGAAGACGATTTTAAGAACGCCATTTTGACCATTGTAAATAATGATAGGTGAGTACATTAACACATTTATCTTCCTATTCCTATAACTGCCTCGTTGTTATGGAGTCTCCGGTTTGATTCCCGGGTCGGGAAAAGTATTACTGGGTGTTTTAAAAGTAGTAGCACGAATGGGATGATGACAGGGTATGACAATTAAAAATCGAATTAGTCCGTAAGTTAGGCAATTAAAAAATATTAGACACGTATTTTTTATCTTGTCGTATAATAAAACAACACTTAGATAAAACGAGTCAAAGATTAGGACTGGGGGCTAAAAGTCATTTCTACGTATAAAATGTACATAGAAGTAACGTCATGCGACATTTCAAATCAATAAATAAAAACGACGTGTCTAATGACTTAAAATAATCTACCAGACGGATATTAAAACAAAAATTAGGCATCTGTACTGTGCTCGGTATATGGCAATAGGCTCACCCCCTATTACATGGGACTCATAACATAAATAGTGAAAAGTGGGTGTTACATTGTACAGGGCATTATTTGCGCTAACGTGCACCTCTGCTAATCACTTCTGGGATAAAAGACATGATGTTATGTTTTGGATTCCTATTCCTTATTTGAATTTTATTATTGGTTCCGTTTTTAATCTTGGTATTCTCATCCGTAAGAGGGACAAATATGTTAGCAAGTAGTTAGAATAAGTTTGATGTTACAATACTTAAAATTCCAGTACGTTTTTAAAATTTATGCTTTTCTTACTTTATTCCTTTGTTTTAAACGTTGCTCCACACTAGTATTTTCTCCTGGGTTGTAGTCGCGTTTGCAAACATATAAGTTCACATACCCATGACACACAGACCTGGAACAACAATCTAAGGATCACACAAAGAGTTGCTCCGTGCGGGATTCGAACTCACGCCACGTTGCTCGGCAGCCAGTTGTCTAGCCACTGCACCAACAGTGCTGCCGTTTGTGTTGCAGTGTTACAAATACTAGTAAACCACAATTAGTCAACTATGATAACTAACTCCTTTCATTACCTAATCCCCAAGCCTCCAAATCAGTCGCGGAGAACCTAACGGGTAACCGGGGCTCCGGCTCGACGTGCAGGAGAAGGATCGGGGTGGTTTTTAGTCAGTAAGAGTCTGACACTCCCTCCCGCGGTCCCGCCTCACCCAGGCTAGAGTAGTCATTCAATGATTTCCCGACTTAAAAAAAAACAAAAAAGAAACCTCCAATCAATCAATACTATATTTATTTTCTCTTATTGCAGTTTTCGCCAGAATATCAAAAAATTACGCAGTGTGATGCACGACCAGCCTCAACCTCCTCTAGAGCGTGCCGTGTGGTGGACGGAGCACGTGCTGCGTCACGGCGGCGCGAGACATCTGCGTGGACCTGCAGCCAACATGTCGTGGACAGAGTACCTTGAACTAGAATTAGTATTTACTGTATTAGCTGTACTTCTAGGCTTCAATTTAGTATTATTCTACCTGATGTACAGTATATGGAAGTATTTCAGTAACACCATAAGCCCAAGTAAAAAGTTAAAGAAGAATTAGGAACTTTAAGCAGTCATTATTGAAATATGATATTTTTTTATTTATTTTGTTTTAATACCAATTGATACAAAGGAGACCAATATGAGATAAATAAAACAGTAAATGTAATGAGTTTGTATTCAATTTGGTAAACAGCATTATACTCTCGTTACATTGTTCACTCTTCTTCTTCCTGCCCTTATACTAAATGCAATTGGATAACATTTAATTTTGTGTCTTCTTCTGCAGACTTCATCAATAATTTTACTTTACTTAACTTAGATTGATAAAAATTGAACTTAATACATTGTAGGTTCAAAATTCTACTGCAATATTGTCAATTTTTGAGTCAATAACAAAATATAATTCTTAAGTGTGGGAGAGCCATGCTTCGGCACGAATGGGCCGGCTCGACCGGAGTGATACCACGGCCGAGTAAAAATCCGACGTGAAACAATACTTGCGTTGTGTTTCGTCGTATGAGTGAGGTTACCAGAAGAAGGCTCAATTGTCCCCCCATCCTTTACCCAAACTCTTTAAAACCTGAATCCTCAAAAATCCTCAAATTCCATATCCCTAAAGGAAAAGGCCTGTAACGCACTTATTCCAGGTGTTCAATGGGCGACGACGATTGCTTAAAACTTTTCATCTCGAATGGTTATATGGGATAACACAGAAATCATATTATACGCGGACGAAGTCGCAGGCAACAGGTAATCTATATTAATAATTTCGTCAAGGGGTACGGTAGGCTCGATGAAAACATTACTAGAATAACAAAACATAAAACAGCAAAATTCGGATTACTGAGATTATTTTGTTTTATTAATTAATTTTAAATGACACTTACAGACAAACCGCAGTCGCCATCTTGAGTAGACAATAAACGTTTCGTTTCATACTAGCTCTCAAATACGCCTCGGCAATCAACACGATGTCGCATCAAAAAAGTATAAATTAACAAGAAATAAGAATAATGTGACCGTGTATAAATTGTTGACGAAATCATTTGACGGACATTTATATAGAAGTCACTATTTCACGCGGATGAAGTCGCGGGTAACAGCTAATAAAATATAATTATATACGTGTGAATGAATACGTGTAGGTATATTTTGTTTTAATATATACATTGAATGGTTTTATCTGCCGAGTTACGTAAACATAATATATGGTCATGACATGTGATCTATGTTTTGATTGCATACACAATCATCGTAATGAATATCAAGTAGTCTCTTCGGTATGATGAGTATACCTACGTGACTAACTATACTTGAATATAATTTTCCTCATTTTTTATACAATAGTGTAAACGAGCTCACGGTGTATTACCTGATGGTAAGCAATCGACGCCGCCCGGACACTCGAAACAACAGAGGTGTTACACGTTCGTTACCGGCCTTTTGGGAATTAGGATTTTGAGGACTATAAATGATTCGGAGATTGGGGAGATTGGGGAAGTGGGTAATTGGGTCTCCGGTAACTTATCTCACACGAGGAAATACAACGAAAGTGATCAGGTTATTCAGTCATTTTTAGAAGCGGTTAAAATGTAAAATAATGTATGCTCTACCCTGGATACTAATTCGAACGTTTGCTTGACTGACAGTCGCAAGCTGGACTGACGCGGTAGTTGGTAATTAGAGGTATAATCAATAACTATAATTATCATTGTAGATTGTAACTATAAGAAATAAATAAATAAATAAAATTTATTTTCAAAGATAATAGAGGTAGTCTAGAAATATACAGTTTTGCTTAAAGCTATACATATCGGTCTTATTAATAAAAATCTCCTATTCCAAAGTTATTCACAGGTTAGTCTTGGACTAGCTAATCCCGGACTAACAAAGTATTAACTTCAGAATTGAATTCCTATTAATAAACATGGAATAACCTCGGAATAACAATACTATCCTTATACTAGGTTTAATCCTTTTATTATGGTAACCCAGAAATTTTAAAAGTAAAAAGGTGAGAAGGAGGTATGAAATCCTATGAAACCTATGAAATCACTGCTTTATTGACAGATGTATGTTAGCTTGACATCTTGACAAGTCGCTGTCGCTGTCAGTTTTGTCGAAATATTATTTGTTTACATACATAGTTAATATACAATTCAATTTATAAATAACGAAAAACGAGCGAAAAGCACAGCCGCGCTATTAACTAGCGCAAAGAACAAAATGTAAATACTCCCGATGCCTGTTAATTATGGCGTATCTTAATAAAGAAAAAATGTCTTCATATTGTTTATATATTTTTAGATTTCAGCCATAAAATTATAACGCCTCGGTTCCAAAATAATATTTTCATTGAAAATAAATCGTTAAGCACAAACACAATCAAGATGAAAGAGTGGGAGGAAATATTATAAATATACCCTATACAAGGTAAGATTTTTTCAGCATTTTTATTTTATGTATTCCATTTGTTCAGATCTTTGTTCAGAGATAATAAGCATGCAGATGCAGCCGAATATGTGGGCAGTGTATATTATGTTAACCTATAGTATCTGAATCACATAATGCTGTACAGTTATTTTGCTAAACATAGCTACATTTTATCATATTTACATTCATTTTATGTATTTTTTAGGTTTAAAGAGTTGAATAGCAGACGTGAGTTAAATCAGCTGAAAATTCAGTAGAAAGCCATGAAGATCAATGCTCGAAAACAAGAAGCTAAGGCAACAGGCCACTTGGATTGATATTTACCTCTCCATGGGCCTATGTTCCGATTGCACAAATCATTGGATTGCACTCAAAACTTTCAAATAGGGTGGTATAAAGCTAGATTATTTTTTACCATGTCAATAATAAAAACTGCAGTAAATCGGTATTTTGATTTCTCTTCTTCTTCACGTTCCTTTATCTTACTAATATTATATGAATACGAAAGTTTGTATGTTTGTGACTTCTTCACATCAAAGCGGTTGAAGGGATCGAGATGAAAATTTATACAGGGGTCTATATTATGGTCTGGAATTCTAAAATAATACGAAGGCTTTTTATTCCACGGGAACGCGGGCGAAGCCGCTGGCAGAAAAGCTAGTCATACATACTTCTGTAATCATCTCTAATCTCATCAACTCTTGATCTCTCAATAACTCAGACATTGAATAAAAATAATATCTATACATTTTACCACGTTTTATAATGATAGTATAACTTTTTGTGTATAAAAAGTTGTTGCGTTTTTGCATAAAAATCGAATCCATACTAATGAGAAAGTGTTTGTGTCTGTTTGTTTGTCCGTCTTTCGTGACAAAAGAAAGCGAATTGACGTGTTTTTTAAGTTGAGGTAGGTACTTGAAGGGATAGAAAGTGAGATGGGCTACTTTCTATCTCTTTCTAGCCCCCCACTTCCCTAAAATGGTGGGTTTATACAAAGCGTTTCACAATTTTCAAGTTAGAAAGATTAAATTTGGTATTTTGACTATATGTAACTAACAAAAAACTTAGTGGCTTCATATTTATACAAATCTTCCCCTAACTCCATAAATGAGCACAAGCGAAACAGTGGACAATAGCTAGTAACTCATAATCTACACTATAATTATAAATAATAGTTCTGTCCCAGAAATTCCACGGGAAAGGACCTATGCTTTAATATTCCGGAACTCTATCGTTTAAACCATTGAACCTATTTTATTGAAATTCGGTACAACTGTGGTTTGCAACCCGGTAAAGGACATTAAAATTAAATAATTGTTATCACTGATAACTCACTGGAATGACGGATAAAACCCATGTGCGAATGCTTATTTTTTGAAAAAAATAATTCATTTTACAATAAATATAACAAGTACCGAATCGATTTTGATAAGAATTGTTAAAAAGCATTAGAATTAACCTCGGAAAAGATTTATTCAAAAATCCACATTCTGCCAGAAGGCATTATAATACGCGGACGAAGTCGTGGGGTATAGCTAGTCTCGTACCTATATACTTAGTAATGCCGCAACGCAAGGAAATAGCATACATAACATCACGCCTTTTATCCCCGAAGGGGTAGGCAGAGGTGCACATTCTACCACAGTACAATGTAACACCCACTTTTCACTAGTTGTTATGAGTCCCATGTAATAGGGGGTGAGCCTATTGTCATATACCGGGCACATTTCCAGACTCCGTGCTACTACTGAGAATTTTAAAAAACCCAGTAATACTTTGCAAGGAAATAGGTTATAATAAAATAGGTTTTATCTGATAATGCCGTACACCACTCGATACTGGTCATCAAAACCATATTGGAAACTCGATGGAAACTCGGTTGTCAATAAAGAAGAAAAAAATATCTATCAACAAAATGTCAAAATGACACTAATCCAAGCTTACACTGTCGCTAAACCATGTGGCACCATGGACTAACTTTTACTCCCAGACTAACGTTGGAATAGCTTACTCCGACGTTACTCCTTGTTTATTAATACCGAATTTGACTATTCTGAGTTTATACCATGGAGTAAAGTTATTCTTACTCTATTCTATGTTTATTAATAAGAGGGATAAGGTTCACAATATAAAGTGCCTGAACTAGGACATCCTGTGTTTCAGGCGAGATTAAGTAAAAGTAATAAACATTGTTATATAATCATAAGTACTTAAATGCTAACAAGTTAAGGTAAATAATGACATTATTTAGTTATATTTAGGAATATTGATATAAAGTAATACTTAAATTCTATGCCTTAATATGTATGTAATGTAATAATATGTAGTAAATAAACAAGAGATTAGGAGCTTACCATAAGTATTATTTAGGAAATAATAATAACGTCTCTGTGTCTTCATAGGACATGTCTTGAAGGGCTTCCTTTAGAATTTTCTTACAGTTACGGAGGCTATGGGTGTAAATCCACAATGTTGCATTTAGTCTATTGTATAGGAGTGGTCTATAGTTAGAAAGTATAACTATAGTTAGAAAATATAATTATTACTAATCAGTATAAATCTTTATCTTTATTAATATACAATATAAAGTGATTTCCTTTAATTACCGTAATTATTTATAAATATACAATATAAAGTGATTTCCTATAATTACCGTAATTATTTATAAATATACAATATAAAGTGATTTCCTTTAATTACCGTAATTATTTATAAATATACAATATAAAGTGATTTCCTTTAATTAATTCCGTTGGCCGAGTGGTCGCAAGTGCGACTGCAGGGCAAGGGGTCTCGGGTTCGATTCCCGGGTCGGGCAAAGTATTACTGGGTTTTTAAAAATTCTCAGTAGTAGCACGGAGTCTGGAAATGTGCCCGGTATATGGAATAAGAATAAGAATAAGAATTTTATTTGCTCAAACATGTGTGTGCATACAGAATTAAAATAATACAGCATGCAAGATCTTAGACAAAAGTGGCTTACGACATGTCTGCCATTTATCATGGCGTGCAAAAATCTATTATATAAAAAAAAATTTTTTGATGACTATGAATTATTACATTAATTTTAAAATTTACACTCATACCTACATTAAATATCTGCAGTATCATTATACATTATTAATTAATTTGTTCATATTCAATTAATATTTACTAAAAATGATTTAATTATTATTATACAAATTATATATTTTACTTATTATTTAATAACATTCAATTGTAATAATATTAACAATATGTTTCTTTGTGTCCTCCACTGTGACACAACCTTAATTAGGGCAATGTTAGTTTTTATTGTTATTTATTTATAACAATCACTGACTCACTTAAAAATTCCGTTATACTGTAATAGGCTTTCTGTGCCAAAAACAATTTCATTGTTTGTTTTAGTTTAGGTATAGTTAGTTCTTTCCAACTTTTGGGTAATTTATTATAGATAATTGGTGCCATGCAAAATACACTCCTGCGCATAAGTGCAGTTTTTGATGTATGTAAACATAGTTGGCTATCGTCACGTCTATTTCTTGGAAATCTGTCTGCCATACGAGGAAACAAATGTGGATTTGTCTTCACGAACATTGTTATTTCTAATACATAAAGTGAAGGCAATGTTAATACACGATATTTAATAAAGTAATTTTTACAGCTGTCAGTAGATTTGAGATTAAACATAGATCGCAAGCAGTATTTTTGTCTCTTAAAAATGACATCCCTATCGGTTGAGTTACCCCAAAAGATTACACCGTATCTAATGACCGATTCAACCAAACCATAGTAGGCCGTCAATAACGCTTCTATATTTACAGTACGCGATAATTTATATAACGCGTATGCCGCACTGCTTATTCGTTTGGCTAGAGATTCAACATGCGCTTTCCAATTTAAATTTTTGTCGATTATCAGTCCTAAAAATTTTGTGGTTTCAGCAATTTGTATTCTATTATTATTATATTCGATGTCAAGATTAGAAAATAAGGATAATCGATGACTAAAATGCATAATCATAGTTTTATTTATATTAATTTTTAAATTATTATTATCTAGCCACTTTACCGCTTCAATTAAAGTACTTTTTATGTCCATTTCATAATTAGTTTTTTCATGGCATGGTATAGTAATCGTACTGTCATCGGCAAACAGAGTCATCGGATGTTTAATGGCTTTAGGGAAATCATTGATATACAGAGTAAATAGGAGCGGTCCAAGTACACTACCTTGCGGAACTCCATGAGGAGCTGTACGCGCACATGATGTGAAAATTTCTTCACGTTGAGTGTTCACATTTATTCTACTAATTTGGGTTACTTGTTTTCTATTATGTAGGTATGATGTTATTAGATTTAAAACATTTCCCCTGATACCATATGCCTCAAGTTTATTTAGTAGTATATTATGCTGTACGTAGTCGAAAGCCTGTGTCATGTCGCAGAAAATGGCGCAGACTGGTGTGTTTTTATCCATGTTTGTCATAACATTATACAAGAAATCATATATGGCCAAATTGATTGTTTTTTTCTCCCTAAATCCTTTCTGTTCGTCACAGAGTATATTATTTTTTTCAAAATAGTTATTAAGTTCCCTATAAATGTATTTTTCAAAAATTTTCGACATTACTGATATAAGTGATATAGGCCTGTAAAATTCCACTTGCTCCCTGTCTTGTTTCTTAAACAGTGGTTTTATAATTGATTTTTTTAGCTCAATCGGAAATATACCTTCACTTATGCTTAAATTAATTATGTAACTTAAGGGACTACTGATTTCATATGCCACTGACTTTACAATTTTTGTACATATGCCATCGTCTCCTACAGAGTTTGTATTTTTTAAGGTCGCTATAATTTTTAATACATCAATTGCCAGACTAGGCGCCATAAACATTGAGTCTTTTTTTGCCAAAATATGTTTAGTGACTATGGTTCCCGAACTAGTTATAGGTTTTATTTTATCTATAAAATAGTTATTAAATATATCTGCTATAATCCTGGGGTCAGTAACAGTTTCATTATTATATAGAATTTTGTCTATAGTATTTTTTGGTAAATTTAATTTTCTTTGATTTATTATTTCCCAAGTAGTCTTAGACCTATTGTTTGATTTTTGAATTTTATGCGTATTCTGTGCTCGTTGAGTTAAATAAA
Organism: Spodoptera picta; assembly: GCA_038387885.1. Lineage (NCBI taxonomy): Eukaryota > Metazoa > Arthropoda > Insecta > Lepidoptera > Noctuidae > Spodoptera > Spodoptera picta. The sequence goes on from JAZHFQ010000315.1 coordinate 456,640, forward strand.
TAATTTTTTTAAGTACTTTTGAATAATTTTTAAATTTATTTTTATTTATGTCGGTAGGTTTTTGTCTATATTTCCATAACAATTGACGCTTTCTTTTGCTACATATCTTAATACCACGGGATACCCAACTAGACCTTCTTTTCATGTTTACAGAGACAAGAGTTTCAGGAAAGCACTGAGTATATAACAAAGAAAACAATTCTGTAAAGGCTTTGTAAGCAATGTTTGGGTCCTTCGATTTATACACATCAGTAAACGATAGGCTGCTTAGGTAAGACTTAAATTTATCCATGTTCTCCTTACTATAGTCCCGTTTAGTGGTCCGCCAACGTGTCCCGGGGCTTACAGTTCTAATCGGGCAATTGAGTAGTTGTGCCGTGTGGTCAGACAAAGCCAATTCTAGAACAATAGCTTTACTACAGAAATCAAAATTGTGCGCAAAATTGTCAATGCATGTATTGCTCTTTAAACGTGTAGGTTGACGAATTGATAGTTTTAAATTAAAATTCAATAATAAATTTTCAAATTCAAGTGTGTGTTTATTTTTTTCAATATATCTATATTAAAATCACCCGCCAGTACAACATTTTTGAATGGTTTTTGTATCAGAATACGCAATAATATATCCAATCTACTCATACATTCGTTAAAGTTAGCTGAATTAGTTACTCTATATATGCACACAATTGCAATATTATAATTTAAAAGTTCTATAGCGCAACATTCAAAAATACCCGTTATAGACAATTTAGCTATTCTTGTTATTTCCCTCCACTTATGACTATTTTTTATGAGTATACAAGCACCACCTCTTTTGTTTTTCTTACGACTAAAGCATGCAGCCAAACAGTAGTTAGGTATATTGAGATGGACTTCATAACCTTCCATCATAAAATGTTCCGTAATACATAATAGGTCCACTTGTATACCTTTTTCTAACAGCTCATTTAGACATACGGTGATCATATCAGACTTTGCTAGGAGTCCTGCAATATTTTGATGCATAATGTATACATTTTTATTCTCGAAAAAAGTTATTTATAGGCGTTACTATTTCTGTTTTCTCCGCCTCAGCTAAATTATTAACCAATACCTGTTTGTTACAATCTAAGTTAATTTGGACACCTTTGTTTTGAAAGGACTTTTTACATTTATTTTTAATATTTTGTTCATATTGGGAGAGTTGGAAGTGATAATTTAAACATAATATTTCCTTTAGTAGTGATCGTGCAAGATTTACTACATAGTTCCGCCCACTTGGTAATGATCTAGTGTAGTTCATGTCCATATACAATACATTTTTATACTTATTACAAATAAACCGGAGTAAATAATTAAGTTTCGATTCTTGTAAAAATCTGTTTTTGGGTACTTCTGAGATAATGACATTTGTATTCGCCGTTAATGCCAGCCAGCGGTGTAGATGTATGTCGATATCACAGGGATTTTTATCGCTGCATCCGCCTAAAACGATGACATAGTCGTTTTTTGTCAGTTTGCTGATTTTACTCTCGGGGCATTGTAGAATCTCATCCAACGGCGCACCTGGCTTCAAATAGGAGACTACCATATACTCAGATCCTAAGAGACCCTGCAAAACTTCGCGCAAACCACGTCCCTGACCATCTCCCAATATAACCACTCTGTGGTGGTCCGGGGTACTTCGGTGCTCAACCGGCTTATTGCTAGATACCTGGTGCCGAATCACCGCACCCAGGTTTTCCCTGCAATGATTTGGGCTGCCCGTTTGGATCTGTACATCGATCTCTGACTTACTCTGCTGTGTTATGTGGCTGCTGGTACATGGCTGTGACATACCTTTCTGCAGTACGCCTCGGGCTAAACGAAGGGGAGAATGGCGGGAAGTGTTTAATCTCACGTTAAAAATTTTCCTTGAGACTGGTGTCGAGTTATCCCTTCTGGGCTGTGGAGTAGAGTAGACATCTTTTAGCAATTGAATTTGTCGTTGCTGATCTTGTATTTCCTGTTTCAATTTGGTATTCTCATAGCTAAGGTTGTCTATTTCTTTGTCAGCAATTCTCAGTTTTTCCTTCATTTCCTTCATTTCCTGCCTGAAATCTTCCACAATTGATTGGTTGCTAACTTGTGTAGCACTCTGTATGCTCACCATCGTAGAATCCAGCATAGTGGAGTTTAATATATCTTGACTAAATTGCGATAAGTTATTCTGTGATTGTGACCTGAATAGTTTATTTCTGTGTGTAATATTTTCCATATTTTTATATTTTTTAATATTTTTCTATGAAAATTAGTTTAAAAAACGATTTTTTTTCTCAAAATAAATTATGTTGTATGAAATTGCAGCAAAAAAACGTAAAAAGAATGTGTCGTGAGTGAGATTCGATCCTACGACCATTCAACAACCAGCAAAAGAAGTCACAAAAATAATCGTCTCCGGTGGGATTTGATCCATCGACTTCTCGGTTACACAGACACATGCCTAATGTAATCTGCCACTCATTCGTAAATGAACTTAGTGAATTAGCTCATTAGTAATTCCATATTTTTTATTTGAATTCAAAAAGGTCGTTATTATGACTCATGCAGAAAAAATTTTTTACTCAATCACAACAAAACTGCAAGTCACTAAAAATGTTTTTTACACTTTATTGTTTATATTATGTTTTTCCACTGCACCTGATTACTTAATTATGATCATTTCATTGTTTTTTGACGAAATATACACATTTATTTAACGTTTTGAAAGATAATGTTAGATTGTTTTTTGAAATAGTTTTTGCGGTTAAGTTCGTCTTACAATTCACTAAATAACAATGTCACAGAGGTTTAAGATGTTCTTTCACAATTTTAAATGGTAGAAACACGTTTATTATCACTTTAACTATTTTTATACGATAATTAACACGGACTCGATGTTTACGTGACGGCTAGCGCCATCTGTTCATATGGCAATAGGCTCACCCCCTATTACATGGGACTCATAACATAAATAGTGAAAAAGTGGGTGTTACTTCTATGTGCACCTCTGCCTACCCCTTCGGGGATAAAAGGCGTGATGTTATGTTATGTAGTGATTTCCGTCATAGCGACAATCACACTAATATTATATGTGAAAGTTTCTTTGTTTGGATGTTCGGATGTGTTCTTGCCAATCACGACACTGATTTTTATGAAATTTGGTACACGGGCATGGTTGACTTAGATGATAGAATACTTTTCATCCCTTTTACGTGCGCCCATGAGATAAAATAGGAGTCATATTCTACGCGGACGATGTCATGGGTAATAGCTAGCCAATAGTAATCTAATATGTATGATCAAATTTATTTTTATATCTTAATGATAATTGCGTCTTAATAACAAATGAATAGCAACAACAAATTTGCTGTGATTTGCTAATGATCTCAGGTACGGAGTTCAATTACCGCACAGAGCAATTCTTCATGATTGTGATCTACAAATAGTTGTTTCGAGTCTGATGGGTGTGATGTTTATGTGAACTTGTATGTTTGTAAACGCAAATCCTAGTTTGGGCAACGTTTTAGAAAAAAAAGACAAAACCTTTTTGGTATTAAAAATGATAGTTTTCTTAACAATTTTATATCGACACCTATAAAAAACAGAATGTGTTTTCCCGATTGTGGTTAGATTATACCCAACTATTACAGTGTCATTATAATTATTTAATTATTTCTAACAAATTCTACTAACCAATACATTTATTTTGGAGAACAAGAACAAATTTACCATGTCAAGAGTTTTCCATCAAATGACTGTGGCTAGTCGATAATCTGCGTACGAATCATTGGCACGCTCAAAATAACAACGAATACGTAATTCGCGTAAAAACAATCTTTAAGCACAAACAAATTCACCGCCAAAGCTAGTCTTAAAAATTAAATGATATAAATGATACTATTATCATTTCGTTTCCTCACAACAGTATCGGCGTGCCTCCGATAATGTTCTCAACTAATCTGTTGTTTTTACTCATATTACCAATTGCAAATAATGACGCTGCAACAATATTGGCTTTTTTTCCTGCACCGTCTATAAGCCATCAAGTGGTATTCCGTCCTTTAACCCAAGAACTTGCGAAACGAGGTCATGAGGTCATCGTCATCACTGCAGACCCAGCGTTCCCAAGGGGAGAAACACCAAAGAATTTGAAAGAAATCGACATCCATGATTTATCCTACGGTATATGGAACCCTTTATACGAAAAGACTTCAACAGGAGAACCAGATTTGGTCTCTCAAATGAGTCTTTTGTACAATGTCATGGTGGACCTCGTCGAAAAACAATTGAGGGTGGATGAGGTGCAGAAAATTTTGAAAGGAAACAAGAAGTTTGATTTGCGAATGACAGAAGCTTGTATAAGACCAGCGTTGATACTATCACAAGTTGTGGATGCTCCAGTGATCCAGGTGTCCTCTTTTGGTCCGATTAACTTCAACGTAGATACGATGGGATCTAAAATGCACTTGTTCTTATATCCAAATCACATGCGAAAACGTTTGTACAATATGACAATCTGGGAGAAACTGTTGGAACTCTACAATATTTATAGAATAGAAAAAGCTATAGAAGAAGTAGAAGAAGCAGAAAATGTGATGTGGTATTAGTTCATCATCACATTTTGATGTGGTATTAGTACCAAGACTATCAGTGAATTGAAAGATAATGTTCAAATGTTGTTCTTGAATATACATCCTCTTTGGGAAGGGAATCGTCCAGTACCTCCTAGTGTTATTTATATGGGTGGACTGCATCAGAAACCAGTGAAAGAACTACCTACGGTGAGTTTAAAATACATTTCATTCAGTCTTTTACTATGATTGAAATTACATTAACTTCTGTTACAGGACCTTAAAACGTATTTAGATTCATCAAAGAACGGTGTAATATACATCAGCTTTGGCACAAATGTCCAGCCTTCACTGCTACCTCAGGACAAAATCAAAATAATAGCCAAAGTGTTCTCTCAGCTGCCTTACGATGTTCTATGGAAGTGGGACAAGGACAAATTGCCAGGACGCTCTAAAAACATCAGGATTTCAAAATGGCTGCCACAGTCTGATTTGCTTAGGAAGTTATAGCTCAAACAAAAATAGTTCACAAACCTATGCATATTGTTAGAACTTTGGGATTATTTTCGTTTCTCAAATTAATTAGAATCTAGCAAGGCTTTTAAACCAAATGTGTTCTAATTAATTAAATGAACACCGTTAAGTTGTAACTGTTTTGTGTGTTGAGTGAATTTTGTTAGTTGTTTAGAATAACTTTTTGTGTGGTTAGACCTAATTTGTGGTTGTTTAATTTTAACCTTTTCGCTATTTTTAATACCTTTAAACTGTCAAACATCAAGCGGTCACCGGTGACCGCAACCTATTGTTCTTTAATTGTGTCTATATTGACGGTGCTCGACGATCTTTCTAATAAAAGAATCTTCGTCTTTCTAATAAATAGTAATGAATGATGTATTAAAATTACATATATAATATGGCTTTTTTTGCATTCAAAATTATATCGCATGTCTTCAATCCATCAAAATGTTAACAAAAAAATCCGTAGTTAAACTTAGTATATCTGTAGTTTATTTATCGTAAATTAATGATATTTATAACAACAGTATTATGTTCTAGTTTGGAACGATAAGCCAGCTCACTAATGAACCGATAATTTTGAATGATTCCAGATAATTCTCTCTTGACTTCTCGAAAGTGTGTCTTAAACTTAATTGTAATAAAATGCTTAGACTTTTATTTTAGGAAAGCTTTAATTTGATTGAAGATATTTCCAGGGCATCCAAAAATCAAGTTATTCGTAACACAAGGAGGTCTACAATCAACGGACGAGGCTATAACTGCAGGAGTACCTTTATTGGGGGTTAAACTTATAGGAGACCAATGGTACAACACAGAGAAATAACATATGAACAACATGGAATTAGTATTAAAGTTGATTTTTCTACTTTGACTGAAGAAATTTTCAAGAAAGCTATTAATACTGTTCTTAGTAATAGAAGGTATGTAAAAGTAATCTATCATAATAAAGTTAAACTGATTGGTTCGACTGGTTTGATTGGTTCGATTCCCAGGTCGGGCAAAGTACCTATTACTGGATTTTTCACTAGTAGTACGGAGTATGCAAAATTTAAATGTGCCCTGTATATGGCAAAAGGCTCACCCTCAATTACACAGGTACTTGACCAGGTGAAAAGTGGGTATGACATTGCACAGTGGCATTGAGTGCCATAATGCGCACCTCTGCCTACCCCTTCGGGGATAAGAAGCGTGAAGTTATATTATTGGTTCTCAAATTGTTACTTGTTACATTAAAATAATTGGTAAAGAGACAGAAAGATTTGTTTTTCATCAAGCAATTAAAGTCAAAGTCAAAATCATTTATTTCAATTAGGCCAGAATGGCACTTTTGAACGTCAAAAAAAATTAGACTATTTTGTTAACAGATACGAGACCAATCTCGTATCTTCAAGTGTAGCACAGGACAATTAAGTCTACCCACAAGGTAGACGACGGATGACCTAGTTCAGGTCGCAGGCAGCCGTCAGATGCAGCTTGCTTCGAACCGGCCTAATGAGGCCTACCGCATTTTTTAATATCATAGTGGAGCTAGTTCGTATGATGTAATCCAATAGGGAATAGCTAATAATGTTACACAATAAGACGTCAAGTATTTGACAACTGTTGTGATTGGCCAAAAACCCCGTCTTACATTTGTGTCATCTGGTGAGCAACTGGTAACATAAGTTAGCCCCTATTGGAAGTCATTGGAGGGAAGCCAGTGTTCAGTAGTGGACGTCTTGTTGCTGATAAAATGATGATGATGATGATGAGACGAATCTTAATCTATACGTATAATAAAAAAGTAGGAAAGTGAAAACTACATTAAATTTTTTTTTTAAACTGTCAAACACCAAGCGGTTACTGGTGACCGCAACCTATTGTTCTATAATTGTGTCTATAATGACGGTACTCGACGAGTTAAAAGAATGCTTGGGGTGTGATCTACAAGTGATACTGGAACTAAAAATATAGGTTTAGAACTTTTGTCTGATTGTATGCATGTATAAACTGAAAAAGTACTGGATGGATTTACTTCAAATTAAGCATGAATATTACTAACAGGTCGGGTAAACATAATATAGGCTATATTAATACATAGTCTAATGAGCGATGGTGGATGGTGAGATAATTCTCACCATCACCTATGGGGGAGGAGCTGGGAATCACTATTCTACGCGAACCAAGTCGTGGGCACAGCTAGTAGTACTACTAATAATAATGAAAAATGAAAATGTAACTAATGTGAATATATCAGTACATAAAGTTATGAATAGGTTCTTAATTTTAACCTCAACAAGCACGTCACAATAAGGTCGTTAACCTTTCGTAACTAAAAAGGACGGAAAAAGCAGATGATGAGAAGAACTTTCTTCTCATCTTTAAATATAGAAGAATATTATGTAGAATTCATTATTTCTGTTTGCATTCAGAAAATGACCACCCAGGAAATTGTTATCACGTCCAACAAGGCAGATACTTATCCATTTTTTCTGTTACTTTTCAGTTATCGTCAAAACATGGAGAGGTTACGAAGCGTGATGCATCCGCAATCTCCTCTAGAGCGTGCCGTGTGGTGGACGGAGCACGTACTGCGTCACGGCGGCGCGAGACATCTGCGTGGACCTGCAGCCAACATGTCGTGGACAGACTACCTCGAACTAGAATTAGTATTAACTGTAATAGGAATAGTTATAAGCATTGTTCTAGCATTATCATTCCTTCTCTACAAATTGTGGAGGTATATGAGTCCAAGTGAAAGGTCAAATAAAGTGAAGACAAATTAATGCCTCATAGTTAAATCAGAAAATTAATATCGAATTCATAATTTATCTATGATGAAGTATAAAAAATCTACATTTATTAAAAATTAAACATTAGAGTTCCAAAATTATAATTTTTTAGTCAAACCCTTAAAATGTAATCCAATTTTTAAATAATGACATCATTAAAACTAGAAATCACTTACTTCGATGAAAACATTATTGACAAGAAACACCAACCTCTTTTAATAAAAAAAATAAAATAAAAATTAATAACATGTGTGTCACCGTTTAACAGCAACATGACTTTGACACATGACGTTTAATGTCATTATCACTATAATCACAAGTGATGTGTGTGCGTACGTGTGTGACGCATTGGGCCTTATCATTTTACTCGTCTATGAACGAGTTCAATGTAAAGGTAAGGGTCAGTGGTCTTTGCAGAATCATGATGAGTTCGTACTATTGTATTTGAACTCTAATAAGAGACTTTTGCCCGAATACTGAAATCTTTGTTAAATATAGCCCTCAGTTAATCGCTACTCAAATTTAAGCACGCCTCAAATATAACTGGTATACTGAAACGTCCATCAATTTGTATTAAGGTGTACTTAGGTAAGCAGCCGTTAAATGGTTGCTCTATGGCAACATTCTGTACAAAAAGCATGTTCTCGATTACAAAATATTTTTTTTACATTACGTATTCGTTTAACGCAGCATGATTTGATCAAATAGCTAAATCCGATGATATAATTTATGTACTAAAATTTTATGAATTCACAGTCTTGTTCATTTTTTTTAATGTATATCATAACAAAAATATTTTTAAGTACCTACCTACACACAATTATAATATGAAAATGGAACATTATACGACTAGATTGTCGTGTAGTGAAACGTTTAAGTCAATTGACATTATTGACAACAATAAATCAAAGCGCGATATTTCAATTATACGCGTTACTAAAATTTAATTTTATTAGATAACTATGAAAGAAAAAAATGAAATGTGGATTCAATTATACGACCGCCGAAAAATATATTTATTCTTTTAGAGCTGATCATGAAGTAAGTATACAATGAAACTTAATACTTATATAATATAACGGTAATCTGATCTATTGCTGATGGCTTATTGCTATATTTGCAGATATTATTGAAAACAAAACGACCAGCGCCCATATAATACGAAAAAACAGAGATGCTTGGGATGCTGTGTGCCAGCAATATAATGCTGTAGCAGTAAGCAGCATTAGAACACAGCAGCATGAAAATCTTATAAAAGGATTCGGAAGAATATTGCTTAAGCCTTTGACTACCAATAAAAACTGTTTTCAAGGACTAATAATAGTATTTAGCTGCATCTGAATCAAGAATTTTAAGGAAAAAGTAAATTGAATTAACTTTAGTTAATTCATTTTATTTATGGACTAGCTTCTGCCCGTGGTTTCGCTTGCGCTCTTTTAAAGTATTGAGAGCAGGATTATAAAAGATAAAATATATTTGGTGCCCGATGTTTTACTGGTCACAAATGTACCTAATACCATTTTAGGTTTCTTGAAAATTATGAAATTCTCCACACAAACCTCGACCCCCTGTTATCTACACTCAATAAAAAAATCACGCCAATTTCTAACAAACAAACAGACACAAATTTATAATAATGTTAAACACATTTCTATATTACCTATCTGACATATTTTTGACAAGTAAGTTTCATGCCAATGGATGATTGACAATTTATTTTTTTTTTTTTTATTACCACGATATAACATTAAGGTATGCAAAGAGGCTGAATACTAATATTATTAACCTATTTGATTGTAATTCGGTTTAAAGAGAGTGAGACATTGGCACTGGAAATAACGTATGCTTGTTCTATCCCGGAAATCCCACAGGACAGGAACTGCGTTAATCTTCTGGGTCACTCTATTTTTTAAACCATTGAAATTATTTGAGTGGAATTCGGTACAACGACGCAACGATAGTTTGAGACTCGGAAAATGACTCCTGAGAGATTTCAACCGCTGTAACTATTCGATTGGAATTCCAATGGAGTTTTAATCACTGAAACCTCACGGGTATGGATACTATACGGGTGAAATACCAGTGAGATTGATTATTTTTTGAAATCACCAAAATGAACAACATTTCACAATAAATAGAGGTATAACTGAATCGATGCTGATGAGATTTGGTCCATACCATTGGAATTAACCTTGGAAAAGACTTATTAAAAAAATCAATATTTGCCAAAAGTCATTATTATACGCGGACGAAGTCGCGAGGAACAGCTAGTTTAAAAAATAATGACCGACTTCATTTTAAACTGACTTCCCTAAAAGGAGAAGGTTATCAATTCGGTTGTATATTTTTTTTGTGTGCTTTTGTGGACAGATTATGATGATCCTTTTTTTGTAGTAAGGTCATACTCTCAGGTTAGTCTTATTTCTACCAGGTCAGGATCTGATGATGGAATCCCATGGAAACCGAGGGGAACCTTTCAAACACTTTTTGTGGGTCTGGGTGTCATGTGTATGTGTAATTGTATGTTTGTAAACGCACCCACGACACGGTAAAAAGTCCTAGTGTGGAGCAACGTTGTGTATAAAAAGAGTTGTAATAATAAAACTATTTTATTATGATTTGTTTTTCAATTCTTTATTTTTACAATTTATTCATTTTTAATAGCTTACATAAGTCACAAATATCTATAGAAACTAAACTAAAAATAAAATAAAAAAATAAAAAGAGACCTTCAAATAAATTAAAACTAACTCCTAATCCTCCTCCTAAAAATGTGTAAATACAAAAACAAATTCCCAAAATTTACAATTTTCTTTGACAATGTTATCGAAACCCTTCAAAATTACTTCTACTCTCTACTGGATTCCTTGTTGCTATTTGGCTTTTAATTAATATGGGTGCAATAGGTCTGGTCTAGTCAACAGCCTCACTTACTGTGGGAAATCCTGCAATTGCATAAAACCCGTTTGCAATGTCTACAAATTCTTCAGAAGTTGGCATATTAATGAATAAAGATTTCATGCTCGCAATTATGGCCGTTACATTGTGCACAACCCGGTGAACAGTTGGCTGTTCTACATGAAAAATGTCTCCTGTTACGCGTTGGTAACTGCTTGTCGCCTAAAATCTTTAGTTATCAGGATTTGGTCTATTGGCTGCAGCGCTCGGTTTCACATGTGAAAGGCTTGATGCTGCTTCCAAATGCTGAATTCAAACTGTCTTTTTGGAAACACGAAAGCGTGCACGGAATTCCACACCATCATATAGTTCGAATGCATTTAATTTTACTCCATTGGGTCGGTATTGGACGACTTTCATTATCGGAAAGAGAGGATAACGACGATAAAGCCATTTCACACTAATTTATAATTTTTCAAAGATATTATATGCACGAGATACTTCTAAGCGTTTGACACTCGAACGTCTGTCACGTCTGTCAAATACAGCTCTCAATTAATCGCAACTTAAATTTGAGCACGCCTCAAATATAACTGGTATACTGAAACGTCCATCAATTTATTTCTGGTCTACTCAGGTAAGCAGCCGTTAAATGTTTGCTTTATGGCAACATTCTATAATATGCATTTCCTAAGCATATTCTCGATTACAAAATAAATTGTGTTTTTTTACGTATTCGTTTCATGCAGCATGATTTGATTAAATAGCTAATTCGATGATAATTTATGTACTAAAATATAGTACAATTTTATAAATTTCACTGTAATGAATTTTATAATATTCTATTACTAATTTTATTAACATATAATATCATAATAAAAATAACAATTTAAGTACCTACACAGAATTATAATATTAAAATGAAAAATAAATAATTACGACTAGATTGTCGTGTAGTGAAATGTTGTAAGTCAATTGACATACAGACGTTATTGGCATTTAATGAAACACGAATTTTCTCCGGCTTCAGATAGCATACTACAATTTTAATGTTATTATGGAAGAAAAAAGAATCGCGGGTCCAATTATATACGACTACCGAAAAGGATATCCTTTTAGGGCTGATCAAGAAGTAAGTATGTAATGAAACTTAATACGTATAGGTACATAGAACTGATCTGATCTATTGTTAATTTATATGCTTCTTGCTATTTTTGCAGGCATAATGATATTACAGAGAACAAAGAGACCAACGCCCATATGAAAAAAAAGAAAGATGCTTGGGATTCTATGTGTCAGCACTATAATCATGATGTAGCTGTCCAGAACATGGCAGCATACCCCGTCGCCGCCTATACTGTTATAGTTATAATAATAAAACTATTTTACTATGATTGAACATGTCCATTTATTAGCATAGTCCTAATACAAATAGGTATACAAAGTTTTGATTGCTATCCAGACCTATGGGTTGTGCAATCTTCATCATCAGTCTGTTCTCGTCCACTGCTGAATATCCTCTCTAATGGCACGCCACTAAGGTCAATTTTTAACTCTAGGCATCCAATCGCAGCATTATTATCATTTATTTATTTCAGGCAGGCAGTTGAAACAACTGATACTGTATTTTTCTATTAGTAGTTAAATTCTCTCCACCGCCCCACACTATGTACGTCTGTCTAGATGCGTTCTCCACTTCAGTACACGTCTACCCCAAATGATCATTACTGCCATTTCAGCTTGATAATCATTTGTGCTACGATGATAACTTCAGTTTTCTATCGGATTACCTCGTTACGGATCCCATACTTCAGAGAGGCTCTAAACATCGTCCTCTAATACCGAGTTCAAGCACGTTTAGTGCAACTCTTTCTTTGGAAACACAGAAGTTTACACGAAATTCCACATCATTATAATTATTGTTCAAATAATGGCATGTATGATGCATGTAGAGGTAGTATGCAACACCGACCTCCCGCCCGTAGATATGCGCTCATGCAGCAGAGATGCGACACAAAACACACACGATACGCAATAAACCACTCTAACCTAACTCGATATATTTATCGCTCGACCGCGGCCGCGGGAGCCGCCGAGTCAACAACTCCTGAGGATACTCCGTGCTTCGTTCATTCAGTTCTTCAGCGGAATAAAATATATATAAATATTCCCATTTGCTAGTTGTTCAAATGCGTTCAATTTCAGTTCATTTTGTCGTGTTGGACGACTTTTATCAGCCAAAAGAGAAGATAGCGTTGATAGAGACATTTTAAACACACGACTTTATACGTAAATTATAATTTCTACAACGCTCAAAGCATTTAGGAGGCCTTCAGACCACTCTTACATTTGAGTGGACTTTTGACAATATATTGACACATACTTAAAATAAGTATCGTTTCAGTATACGGTTTTTTCGTTTAACTGGACCATTGAGCACGACTTAAATATAACAGGCCTTCAAAAGAATAACTGACAATTCATGATACAAAACTAGAATTTGAGGGCTGCTCAATGATTTAAGCAGCCGTTACATATTTAACAAACGTCAGTATTCCGGTACATTTGAGGTGACTTTTGACAATAGATTGACACATACTTAAAATAAGTATCGTTTCAGTATACGGTTTTTTCATTTAAGTGGACTTTTGAGCACGACTTAAATTTAACAGACCTTTAAAAAGATAACAGACGTTTGAGTATACCAAACTAGAATTTGAGAGCTGCTCAATGATTTAAGCAGCCGTTAAATATTTAACAAACGTTTCAGTATTCGGGCATATGTCTAACAAAGTTAAAGTGATCCGACAGAGAACCAAAGTTATCAACATAGCTCAAAGGATTAGTAAAGTCACATTTGTTGAAGAATTGATAACCGTTGGGGTAAACGTGTTCTAGAGTGAAGACCGCGTCTAGGCAAACGTAGTATAGGGCGCCCTCCAGGTAGAGTGACGAAATCCGCAAAGTCGCTGGCAGTGGTTGGATGAGAAGAGCTAAAATCGAGCTCAGTGGCGTGTCATTGGAGAGACCTATGTCTGGATAAAGATAAGGAGATGTTAAAGAGACTTTATACATGATATTTTGATGTGTCATTATTGTCTTCAAACTGTTTACAAGTTGTCAATGTCAAAGGGCTATCAATAAAAAAAAAATAAAGAATTGTTATAATGAATGAGAGTCAGCGGTAGTAATTGTTGCAACTGTGAATTGTAGAGTATCGGTTTCGTTTCTCGTGGAAACGAAATATTTTGTGTATTATTTGAATTTCGGAATTCTTTATTTCCAGGGTTTGAAGGTTATATTCGATATTTTTTTTTATAGAAATCTTTTTTTTATAGGGGTACGAAGTTACAGACGACAGCTACTTATATTTATTTTATTAAAACAACAATAACCGTCACATATGTTATCAATGTAATAAAAAAGACGCGTGATACACTAAATAATGCAATTATACAACATCACGCCTTTTATTCCCGAAGGGGTAGGTAGAGGTGTACATTACGGCACTTAACGCCACTATACAATGTAACACCCATTTTTCACTATTTATGTCATGAGTCCCATGTAATAGGGGGTGAGCCTATTGCCATATACCGGGCACGTTTCCAGAGTCCGTGCTGCTACTGAGATTTTTAATAACCCAGTAAAACTTTGCCCGACCCGGGAATCGAACCCGAGATCCCTTGCCCGGCAATCGCACTTGCGACCACTTGGCCAACGAAGCAGTGATGCAATTATAAAAGACAATAAAAGACATTTATTTACCGTACAACAGACTATTAATTGGTTGGCGCGGTAGCTGGGCGCAACCCGTAGCGATTTGAATTCCCGCTCGGAGCAACTCTTTGCGTGTTCCACAAATTGTTGTTTTGGGTCTCATTGTGTATGTGACCTTGTATTATTTGTGAACTCACCCACGATATAAGAAAAAATCCTAGAGGAGAACGTTCGAATGAATGCCTCGTCCTATCCCATCCAGGAGGGCAACGTTTTTTTTAAAAAAAATACTAAATGACCGGCTTTCTAGAGGTAATAATAGGATAACAACATAATCATCAGCTATAAGGAGGCCCTTAAATACAAAGAATTACTATGATCCCTACGCTTGGTAGGATTCGAAGTCACTGTTATATCCCTAAAAACGTACAGGACGATCCTACTCATATCTCAGTTTCTAATTCTAGTTTTAATGGCCAAAACATAATGTTTCTTTTACGAAAAAAATAAGAACCAATTAGGCCTTTGTCAAAATTTTTACATAATTGTATGCAAACTTCCAGTAAAAAATGTATCATTCCCACAAAACGCGTAACTCTACTATTACCATAATAAATATAGATGGCACTGATGTGTAATCATTGTTTTTTACACTAATTTACAAACTTATCACACAAAATTGCTGTGTGAAAATCTTGATGATTCATTACTTTTTCTGTCTCTCTCTGTCAATTTCTGGCAAGTTTATTAAATTTTAAATGTAAAAAATTATATTTTTAACATTATAAACCAGATCCCAGATCAACTTAAAATTCTATTTAAAAATATTTCAAGTTTCCTTCACGTGCGCACACACATTTTGTTGCTAGCCAAATTCGATATCAAAACAAATTAGTGTTGACTAGACTAAACAAGTTGATACTGGACAATAGAATTTACTACATTGTAGCCTAGATCTCTTTTCAATCTATACCTGATAGGATAAGAGATGAGACTAGATCAAACTTGAACAATAAAATAAACATTGCTAATAAATTAATTACATTTTGTGAGTGCATGAGCAAAGCAAATAAACGTCACTCCGATAGTTAGGCGTCGTGACACGAATCGACGATGGATTGTCAAATAAATTGGCATTAGTTGAAATTATTGAACCGTCATATTAATATGAGCTGAAGATCGACCTCAGTTACGTGGCTATGTCCAGCAGTGGACGAACACAAGCTGACGATGATGATGCATAAAATTAATGACCATGTTATGACACCATTTTTTATATTATTTTACCTCTAATCTGTGCAATAGGAGCCCCGCAGAGCGGGGCTTCATCATTCAAGTAGTAAGCAAGCAATACAATTAGAACCCAATATTGGCGGATAGTATTGCGTTATCACAAATATACAGACTAAGCATAACTCGTTTGTACTGAAATCATGGTTGACCGGCAACACATACATAAAATTATGCCACCTATTATTTCTCGCGGGTCCCGCCCGCGAGACTCACAAACTGATTTTATAGGGTGTGTTTATAATACGCACCATTTTAGCTCACGTGCGTTAGCAAATTTTCAATATTATATAAAGTTTAAAACATCCGAGACTCTAATAATGAATTCATTTATTATTATAATAACATACTATCCTTAGACATACTAAATTAACTAAAAATAACGATTTACTTACGTTAAAAATTAAGTAGGCTGCGCGACATTGCCGTGTCCACGCACACTGCTCATGAGGAAGAGTCCCTCTGTGACTCGAAACCCTTAGAGCTGTAGTTATTTCTAGTTAATTTAAATTTAATACAAAAGTTAGTTTTAAACACTTGATATAATAATTGGTCTAATGTCTATATGAAAAGTCTGTGTACGGGACACAGACTTTTCGTTTGACTCGAGTTTAAGGGCTCAAAATCTAGATCTATTTCTATGATTTATTACAAATATGAAATAGAACGGCAAAAATGCATGCAATATACGAACGAAAGAACAAACATAATTCCATATATTGAATTAGTAAAGGGTCGGTTGAGTGCAAAAGATATAATGTTATCTTTAATGACGCGACATTTAACATTACACGTTTTTAATCTGTAAAGTCATCAATTATAACACTGACCTCATCTCATTAATCAAAGGAACACACATAATGTCATACTAACCTCTACTCGCAGCTTCACTCGCGTTGCCGTGGCAATAAAATTATAAAAATTATCCTTTTTTTGAGGGGGGAAAATCATCCAAAGTCTTCTCCCGCCTTGGGTTGGTGAGAAGGAGTGTCAGACTCTTACGGACTATAAACCACCCTGTTCCTACTCCTGCTTTTCGAGGCGGCAAACCGTTAGGCCTTCCGTGGCCCCGTATCGGGCATCAGCCCTACTGGGCCCCATCTATGGTGGTCTGATGGCTCTTTGAGGTGCGCGCGGAACGCGATGCGCCGTATGCACGGAAATAAAAAGTAGCCTGTGTTGTTCCACATTCTATAGATTATTGTATGGATGAACAGGTATCTATACTTATTCTAAATTTCAACCTGATCCTTTTAACCATTTGATGTGATTGAGTAATAAACACACACAAAATCATATCAATCATAATAGACATACGTAGGTGGTGCATCAAATATTATTTGATCTATATCTCCCCATTCAAGCATTAAATGTATTTTTAATAGGGAATTATCATTCATTAACCTTTCCCACCTTGGGTGAGGCAAAAGGGATTGTTAGATTCTCACATACATACATAACATCACGCCTTTTATCCTCGAAGGGGTAGGCAGAGGTGCACATTATGCCAATGTAACACCCACTTTTCACTATTTACATATACATATGTTATGAATGCCATGTAATAGGGGGTGAGCCTATTGCCATATACCGGACACAATTTCAGACTCCGTGCTACTACTGAGAATTCTTTAAAACCCTTGTCAGACTCTTACTGACTATTAACCACCCCACACACTTCGAGCCAGAACCCTTGCAATCCATTAAGTCGACGACGACCACGTGCTCCAACGTAGACCGCATCACCGCTTACCATCAGGCGAGATAGTGGTCAAACATTGGCCCATCAAATATATAATAAAAAGTCTTCTACGGCTTTCACCGGGCATTACCCGTACTGGGATCAGTGGAGATCTGAAAAATTTTAAAACACAACGCTATGGTTTTATGTTAAAAACGGACTGTAGCACGATTAGTCAC
This sequence comes from Spodoptera picta, assembly GCA_038387885.1. Lineage (NCBI taxonomy): Eukaryota > Metazoa > Arthropoda > Insecta > Lepidoptera > Noctuidae > Spodoptera > Spodoptera picta. The sequence goes on from JAZHFQ010000315.1 coordinate 474,329, forward strand.
TCACCAAGCACCTGATACAATCCAACTACTACTACATAATATTTCGCAAACTGTTTTTTTACCAGGTTATGTAATTATTCCTAGTATGTTCATTATTGCAATTACCAAACGTGGATCACAGTTCCAGATTCATAACAATAATTAAAAGTTGTAAAGAAAAAACCTTTAATGAAAGCAATTTGGCAATCAAAATCGAGGCATCTTAATTAAAACTGACCGTAAAAGGACTCGACTCAAAGGTATGAATGCAATATTTTAAATGAACGATGGCTCAGATTTCTCTGATGACGTAGTTGGTGAACGATTAATATTATACAGGTCGTTGATTCAATTGCACTCGAAACATCTTATATACCTCTAATACAAGTAGGTAGATGGTTTACAACGGGACGTGATGTGTATTTGAAATTGATAACAAAATCAAAAAGTAATGATTTGCATACAATTGGATAAGTCAATGCACTAAAGCTCAATTCGAAGGAATTTATGATTCATACATCGAAAGACACAAGTTTAATAAAATCTAAAGTTTCTATAACAACCATCGATGTAAGCCAATTGGAAGTTTTCTATGTCATTTTCAACAGCTCAAAAACAAAATGTAATTGAACACTGGCAAAAGCATCGCACGTATTTGCATCTAAACTCTTAAGTACCTACTCATTACTTTGAGTGCTTATGAAATTGTAAGTAGTAGACGTCAAAGATATTTCAGGACGACCAACCGGTAAGCTAAATTAGGTATGTCACATTAACAACCTAATCATACGGTTTTGGTTGAATTCTCTGGAAAACACGTCTGATGTGAACACCGTTTTACACACAAGGTTAAAGGTAGACACATGTACTTAAACAGCATCATATATAAGGAAACACATTCATTAATATCTCATAGCAATTGGAAACGTTTGCGTGTAATCATGTCTACCGCAGTTACTTTGTTCTTGCTATCAGTCTCAATTGCGTATAATGACGCAGCTAGAATACTGGCCATGTTTCCTGTACCATCAATTAGCCATCAAGTAGTTTTCAGACCTTATACTCAAGAATTAGCTAGAAGAGGCCACCAAGTGACTGTTATAACACCAGATCCTGCATTCCCAAAGGGAGAAGTTCCAGCTAATCTAACAGAAATTGACGTTCATGATTTTTCCTATGAAATGTGGAAGTCTTTTTACAAAGTGACGTCGACTGGTGATAATGATTTGATTCTGCAGATGACGTTAGCATTTTCTATAATAGTGGATATCGTTGAGATGCAGTTGAAGTTGGATGTGGTGCAGAAGATTTTGAAGGAAGAGAAGTTTGATTTGTTGCTGTTAGAAGCTTGTGTGAAGCCAGCGTTGGTGTTATCACATGTGTATAAGGTTCCAGTGATTCAAGTGTCGTCCTTTGGTCCTATGAATTTTAACGTAGAAACTATTGGATCAGCCTGGCATCCATTGCTCTACCCAGGGATTTTAACTAAGCGTTCACTCAATTTATCAAAATGGGAAAAGCTTGAAGAATTGTGGAACTTTTACAGAATCGAAAAAATTCTAAAGGTTGTTGAAAATTCAGAGAATGAAATGGCTAAACGACTATTTGGACCAGATGTGCCATCGATAGGTGAATTGAAAAATAATGTTGATATGCTGTTTTTGAATGCTCATCCAATTTGGGACGGGAATCGTCCAGTGCCTCCTAGTGTTATTTACATGGGAGGACTACATCAGAAACCTCAAAAGGAATTACCGGCGGTAAGTTTGTGACTATTACAAATTTCTACTAATACTAAAACTTCGTGTTGACCCGGAGGTATTACACGCCCGCTTCTCATATATGAGAGTTCTGCAGCTGTATCCAAATGCCATTTAGCGCTTGTCAACTTGTAGAGTAGAAAACTAAAATAATTGGAATTGACGTAAATTTTGACACTTGTCAGTGTCATCCCCATACATTTTGATTTCTACTCTCTCTGTAGATAAGCGCTAAAGTGGCGTTTGGCTAAAGGCACTGGTTCGAAACTTTCCAACAGCAAAGTATCAATATGACTTTTTCAAAGTGATATATTATACTTTCTAAGATTATTAAGACACCACTGACAAACGGTGAAGGAAAACATCGTGAGGAAACCTGGACTTATAATTTGTAATTATAAGTTTGAAATCGCCAACCCGCGTTGAGCAAGCGTGGCGATTAATGCTCAAACCTTCTTCGTGTGAGAATAGGTTTCGGTGAGCAGTGGCCACTTATAGGCTATTGGTGTAATGCGACTATGATTTAATGGAATTACATACTTGTAACATAGTTACGAGGTATTCTAATTGCGTGTTTGTGTACGAGAACTGCACGGTGATGTCCGGCGCAGTGGCTCGGTGCTAAACTTTAGTACAATATGTCGTAAGTTCTAATTTGCATAATAAAGTATCGGCGATGAATTTAAAATGCGTATTCTCTATATTTTCTGAAAACATAGTTTATAGTTGTTTTTCGTGAGAAAAACATTTCGATTAATATTTTTTTTTTTTATTAAATAAAAACGTTAAGTAAAAACACTAGGATTTTCTCCTGTGTCGTGGATGCGTTCACAAACATACAAGTTCATATAAACATGACACCCAGACCCGAAACAACAATTTGTGGATTACACAAAGAGTTATTCCGTGCAGGAATCGAACCCGTGACACGATGCACGGTAGCCGGTTGCCCAGCCGCCGCATCAACCGTGCAGTCAAAATATAAATTAACTACTAAGTAAATTTTAATTCATTCTTATAAAATGTCGATATTTGTTTAATGTATCTATATACCTCTAAAAATCTCGTCTTATCCATTTATAAATTGTATTGTATTTTTCGAGAGAGTTATGCAAACCAAATTATATTAAAAAGTTTAGAGCAACGAATAAGCAACTAGTAACAAAAAATAATAATTACGACAGGTACCACAACACTATTGTCTATCTCGTTGACATAGAGTATAAATTTCAAATTTATTTCAGGATCTCAAAAAATACTTAGACTCTTCGAAGAACGGTGTCGTGTACATGAGCTTCGGTACTAACGTCCAACCTTCACTACTACCGCAAGACAGAGTTCAGATGATGGCCAAAGTGTTTTCTCAGCTGCCATACGATGTGCTATGGAAGTGGGACAAGGACGAACTGCCAGGACGCTCTAAGAACATCAAGATATCAAAATGGCTGCCACAATCTGATCTTCTAAGTAAGTATTTACAACCTCTTTTTGGCTTTGCACCAGATTTATTTACATTTCAGTTGTAAGTCTGTATATCACTAATATCACATACTCATCAGAATACATCGACCTAGTCATCAAAGATCTAGAGTTTTTTTAAGGAAGGAAAATCATCGAATTCCTCCCGCCTCCCGCGGCAGGAGGGAATGTCAGACTCTTACTTACTAAAAACCCCCCCCGTTCCTTCTCCTGCACGTCGAGCCGGAGCCCCGGTAAGCCGTTACGTTATTCGCGACAAAGATCTTTTTTTTTTTTTTTAAGGGTGAAAAATCATCGAATGACTGCTCCCGCCTGGGTGAGGCGGGAGGGAGTGTCAGACTCTTACTGACTAAAAACCACCCCGTTTCTTCTCCTGCACGTCGAGCCGGAGCCCCGGTTACCCGTTAGGTTCTCCGCGAGTCCGAATCGGCATCGGCCCTATTGGTCCCCATCTGTGGTGGTCTGATGGCTCTTTGAGGCGCGCGCGGAACGCGACGCGCCGTACGCTCGGGTGTTTCTGGTCAGACAGGGAGCCACCCATGCTCGCCGTCAGCAGGCCCACGATTACGGTGGCCGGAGATCGTCTCGCGATCCCCGACGCCCGGTGTGTCCTTCGCGATGGCTGGGTTGCGAGAAGGCAGCGCTTCGCTGCCTCACGCGTCCAGCCTCCTCCTTAGCTAGCATGACTGCTTCGCAAAAGGAGGAGACGGCATCCCAGTCCCCCTCGCTCCGCATCATGGTCCGCACTAGGCCCGGACGCGAGAGTTCGCGTCAAAGATCTAGGGTAGTTGGATTATTAATATAGGCTACATAAAAGAGGTTTAAATAGCGCAGTTTGCAAGGTTCGGGCTAATCAGACACCATTGATGTCCTATGTTTTACGTAGGTATCATATGTATCAGTACCTGAAATTTGAACCAGCAAGTAACACTTGCAGGCTTAAAAAAAATCCCAGTAGTAGTACGGAGTCTGGAATTGTGTCCGGAATATGGCAATAGGCTCACTCCCTATTACATGGGACTTATATGTAACATAAAATTAAATATACAGTGGCATTAAGTGCCGTCATGTGCACCTCTGCCTACCCCTTCGGGGATAAAAGGCGTGATGTTATGTCATGCTATGTTCATTTTAATTTTAACCTTCAACGCTAAATTAAATTGGTGCTATAATTTTGCTTAAATTTGACAGTAAGGTTTTATCGATAGCTCCTTTCATCATGAGCATTTTGTGATGTAATTTGTTGCTCGAGTCTGGAGTCTACTATATTTTCTTTTTTATTTATTTTATTTTAATTCGGGTAACCAACAGCTATAAATCAAATAATAAAATTTCAGAAGATGCTAATACAAAACCAATTATAGGTTTCCACGTCTAGCTATAGTATATCTTTACAGAGGTTTTGCGAATGCAATGCACATAAAAGTATAAAACATGGATAGTCATTCAAAAAATTTTAGGTTTAGTCGCCTACGCACGTTGGAACTGCTTGTAGTAAATGGATCAAGTCCTTTATTACACTCTAATCGAAGTTGAAAGTCATTGACATGTTGTGCTGTAGCCAGTCACCCACGCTCTGCGCTAATCGTACAGTTGTATCTCCTTATCGCAAGCTACCTTGAGATTGCGCAACAAATGGTTATTTCCTATCAAGCATGATCACGCATATATTGTCCAAACTTTACCTTCTTCTGTTTGCCTTATGAAAATGTTTAATTGGAGTAATTATTGGTAAAACCCAATTTTGGCTGGCAATACATTAAACATTCTATCTAATCGATTGTAACAAGTCACACTACAATTCTCTTGTTGCTAGTTATATGTTATTTTGAAACTAGGACTTTTCTTTTTAGGACTGCCTCGTTGGCCGAGTGGTCGCAAGTGCAACTGCTGGGCAAGGGGTCTCGGGTTCAATTCCTGGGTCGGGCAAAGTATTACTGGGTTTTTAAAAAATCTCAGTAGTAGCATGGAATCTGGAATTGTGCCCGGTATATGGCAAGGCGGGCTCACCACCTATTACATGGGACTCATAACATAAATAGTGAAAAGTGATCTTTACATTGTACAGTAGCATAATATGCACCTCTGCCTACCCCTTAGGGGATAGAAGGCGTGATGCTATGTTATGTTATGTGACTTTTCTTTTTAAAATCATTAGGTATTGTTTTTTATTTAATTTACTTTCAGCTATTGTCTCCTCCTTCTACTCGTCTCTTCTAAAGCTTCTGTGGCCAATCCCTTAATGACTAATTTAAAAAAAAGTTTATAATCTATTAACACTACTTTAACTTCTAGGGCATCCCAAAATCAAGCTATTCATAACACAAGGAGGTCTACAATCAACAGACGAGGCTATAACTGCTGGAGTACCTCTGATAGGATTTCCTATGCTAGGAGATCAATGGTATAATGTAGAAAAATATGTTCATCACGGAATTGGACTACAACTCGATCTACTTTCAACGAATGAGGTCGAATTCAAGAATGCTATAAGCACTGTTATTAATGATGAAAGGTAAGTTCTTTTTTTTAACAAACCTAGCCTCACAATAGGATTTTCTCCTGTATCGTGGATGAATTTACAAACATACAATATCACACACATGACACCCATATCTGGAACAACAATTTGTGCATCTCACAAAGAGTCGCTCCATGTGGAAATCGAGCCCGCTTTGCGCGGCTGCCGGTTGCCCAGCCAAAGCGTTAACCGTGCAATTGAAGTTAAATCTTATAGAACACTTTTTATTAGTTACGTTTTGAGTGACTTAGAACAGGAGCTAGAGACTATTGGTGTACAGAAAACTTATACTAAGGTCCGTATTAAGACTAAGTGTTTTGATATTATAAAAACTAATAAACCTTTAAGTGACCCAGTAGTTGTGATCAATGACTTTATTTACAACAATAACTCTACCAACAAAACAGCTGCAGTTTAAAATTATTTTCATTATTTTAAAAATAACGTAATTTAAAAATAATCAAGCCTTTTATACCCGAAGGGGTAGGCAGAAGTGCACATTACGCCACTTAATGCCACTGTACAAGCGTACAATGAAATACCCACTTATCACTATTTATGTTATAAATGAATCCCATATAATAGGGGTTCACCTATTGGCATATACCGGGCACAATTCCAGACTGAGAATTTTTAAATGACCAAATCGAACCAGAGACCCCTTGACTTCCAGCCCAGTTTAACTGTGCTGAAGTCTCCGTCACCAAAGTCCAACTACATAGCCTTGCTTATTTTCAGATATCGACAGAACGTTCACAAGCTTCGCAGCGTGATGTTCGACCAGCCTCAACCTCCACTACAGCGCGCCGTGTGGTGGACGGAGCACGTGCTGCGTCACGGCGGCGCGAGACATCTGCGTGGACCTGCAGCCAACATCTCGTGGGCAGAGTACCTTGAATTAGAATTAGTATTAATAGTATTAGCTGTAATTATTGGCTTTTCTACAGTATTATCATTGATAGCACACTACCTATGGAAATTTGTAAAGATACAATTAAAATATATTAAGTTAAAAGAGAATTGATGCATGTTAGTAAAGAATATTATTTATTAACCGCCTCTTGAGGTGGATTTGTGTATTTATAAAACAAATATTTATTAATATTTTAGTGATAACTGTAGATGGAGCTATGATTTTTAAGTACACAGAAATGTATTAACAACTTATTGTTAATAGTTGTGTAATATATTATTTATTGATCCTAAATTAATCGAATAAAGAGTATTAATTAAATTCACCTGTCGTCTCTTTCTCTCCTCCCGCCCAAGCAATGTGTGGAACAGAAAAAAATACAATATGATAATCCCAGATTTTTTGTCACGAAAAGAGTTCAACAAAAATGTTTCATAACTCAGATCTTATCGGAAGATTTAAATTCTTCTGAATTTCGTAAATGGCCATAAATTTACAATTCAGACGCGAAACTGAACTAAACTTGAATTTAGTCAATAAAAACAATATATATTCCAACGAATATTTATTACTTTTCCGAAAATAATTTGATCCTATAACTACAACTGCTTTTGCCCTACACTATGTACGCAAGTAAAATAAAGAAAGAAGTAAGTATGGAAGAAAAGAGTAAAGTGGTGGTAGCCCGGAGGTTTAAGACGCCCATTTCTCATGCATGAATGCAGGCTCAAACCTACCAACGGCAAGTACCAATGTGACTTTTTCCGAGTTATATGTACTTTCTAAGATTATTTAGAAACCACTGTTACACGGTGAAGGAAAACATCATGAGGTAACCAGGGCTTATAAAGTCTAATTATCAGTTTGAAAAATTGCCAACCCACATTGAGCAAGGTTGACGATTAATGCTCAAACCTTCTTCGTGGTGATCTTCGCTTTTGGTCAGCAGTACTTAACTTAAAGGCTGTTGATGTTGAAGGAAAACAAATAGTTTATTTGCATCGCGGCATCACAAGTAAGTAACAGAAGAAACAAAGAAATAAAAGTATCTTGTGATTTCCAAACCATAATAAATCATCAACGACAGCATATGTCTCTTCACTGATAGACTATGAGCCTCCTTTACTAGGTAAGAGAATTCGTCACCACGATTATTTATTTATTTTCACGTCGTAACGAAGCGATTATTAACACATCACAAAATAGGAGGTCCGCAGTCTGACCTGTATGAATGTAGATATGTATGTATGTTCGTGCGCAATTGTCTCGCGATTGGCTGTCAATCCGATTTTGATGCGACTTTAGTATGTGAAATAACCACCTTCAAAAAAAGAAGGGTTGACAACGGTTGTTCAAACGTAGTTTCTTAATTAAAGAATGGTGTACGATTTCTGTATCTAGAAATAGTTATGAATGCTAGCTAAAAAGGAGGCGGGACGCGTGAGGCAGAGAAGCGCTGCCACCTCGCAACCCAGCCATCGCGAAGGACACACCGGGCGTTGGGGATCGCGAGACGATCTCCGGCCACCGTAAGCGGGGGCCTGCGGACGGCGAGCATAGGTGGCTCCCCGTCCAAGTGTACGGAGCGTTGCGTTCCGCGCGAGCCTCAAAGAGCCATCAGACCACCACAGATGGGGCCCAAAGGGTCGATGCCGATTCGGAGTCGCGGAGAACGTAACGGGTAACCAGGGCTCCGGCTCAACGTGCAGGAGAATGAACGGGGTGGTTTTCAGTCAGTAAAAGTCTGACACTCCCTCCCGCCTCACCCAGGCGAGAGAAGTCATTCGATGATTTTCTCCCCTTAAAAAAAAGATGACATAGTTATGAAGCTTTTCTTGAGGGGAGATAATACCATCGAATGCCTGCTCGAACCCTGCATGAGGCGTAATCAGTGCCAGACTTTATTGACTAAAAACTGCTGTTTTCAGCTCCTACCAAAGCAACGGTACCTTATTGCGCTTTACTCGCTGCCTCGGATAGTTGAGAAAGCGGCTATAGAGGTATAATTCATAGATTATAATTTTACTCAAACGGACGAGTATGAGAGTTGTGAGTAAAACTGCGGATCACAAATAGTTATTTAATATTAGTGTGGGTATGTGCCTATTGTTTACCAGTGCGTAAACATCTATCCTTCATGTTACTACTGAGAATTTCTGTATTGAAATACCAAATAGTAATATTTCGCCTATCATGACCAATCGTTTGCACAAATATTAGAATTCCTGGAAGAACACATAACATCACGCCTTTTTATCCTCGAAGGGGTAGGCAGAGGTGCTCATTACGGCACTTAATGCCACTGTACAATGTAACACCCACTTTTCACTATTTATGTTATGAGTCCCATGTAATAGGGGGTGAGCCTATTGCCATGCCTGGAAGAAAACAAAGTATATTGTTGTAGACAATTCAATATAACAGCTTATGTCGGACACGGGTCTATATAGAATCCAATAGAGTAGTATATTTTTATTAACGTTACCTGATTCTAGTTTTTTTCTCCTGAGGCCTTAGTACGAGTTCGTTCCGCTGCCGCGCCAGATACCGCTGCCGCGCCAGATAAGTGCGTGGCGGGATGAGCTCCGGCGCGATCTCATGGCGGAGTGGCAGCAACGACTGTCGCAACCGAGGGCTGGGCTCGCTGCCATCGCAGCGGTAAGTCCCCTCTTTGAGGAGTGGCTTGAGAGACGCTACGGCGTCCTCACCTACCGCCTGACGCAGGTCCTCACCGGACATGGAAGTTTCGGGAGGTACCTGTGTCTGATGGGGCGGGAGGAAACGCCCGGGTGTCATCACTGCGAGGACCGCCCTGAGGACACGGTGGAACACACGGTGGGAGAATGCCCTTCGTGGGCTGAGCACCGCCGTGTCCTCAGGGAAGTGATCGGCGATGGCGACCTCTCGCGTCCGGGCCTAGTGCAGGCCATGATGCGGAGCGAGGGGGATTGGGATGCCGTCTCCTCCTTTTGCGAAGCAATCATGCTAGCTAAGGAGGAGGCGGGACGCGTGAGGCAGCGAAGCGCTGCCTCCTCGCAACCCAGCCATCGCGAAGGACACACCGGGCGTCGGGGATCGCGGGACGATCTCCGGCCACCGTAAGCGCGGGCCTGCGGACGGCGAGCATGGGTGGCTCCCCGTCCGACCAGAAACAGACCCGAACGTACGGCGCGTCGCGTTCCGCGCGCGCCTCAAAGAGCCATCAGACCACCACAGATGGGGCCCAATAGGACCGATGCCGATTCGGAGTCGCGGAGAACCTAACGGGTAACCGGGGCTCCGGCTCGACGTGCAGGAGAAGGAACGGGGTGGTTTTTAGTCAGTATGAGTCTGACACTCCCTCCCGCCTCACCCAGGCGGGGGCAGTCATTCGATGATTTTCCCCCCTTAAAAAAAAAAAAAAGTACGAGTTCGTTCGGCGCTGTGATTGGTTACTTCATTGGCACCGGCCAATCAGTGCCGAACGCGTACTCGTTTCGAACACTTTAAACGTAAATCAAACTCGTACTAAGGCTTCTGTGTCGTGGGTGCGTTTACAAATATACAAATTCATATATATATATATATAATAATATATTCTTATATAACACCCAGTTCTGAAACAAAAATTTGTGGCTCACACAAAGAGTTGCTCGATGCGGGAATCGAACCCGCTACACATTGCATCGCAGCCAGTAGCTCAGTCACCACGCCTACTGTGCAGTTACGTCAATATTGTCACTACGATATATTTTTTTTGTACCTCTACATATTTTGTAGAAACAAAACTGTGTCCACGGAGCGGCGCCGCGTCGATTCACTTCTCATACAAATATGGCTTTTTTAAGGGGTGAAAATTCACTAGTTTACAAAATTTTACTTTTTATTTATACCCCGAACCGAATGTATGTCAATATGTTAATCTACCTTCCCTAAACCTAAAAGTGTTAGCAGAAATATTTTATCACGTCGGAATGTTTTTCTGCCGTCAATTGTTTTTTTTTAACTACCCGAAGTGGTGGTGGTGTTTTATTGTTTATTTGTTCGCTTCAAACGACAGTTACTTTGCTTTGGATTGATTTAAAATGGCTAGCAGAAAGTTCTGACCGTTTTTGTTATGTTTGTGGACAGTTTATATTTTCAAAAAAGAGAAGACCTATTGTAGATTCGTTAAAAACTGCATATCTTCATTATTTTGGATTTCCTGTTGCAAATCATGATAAAAAGTGGGTGCCTCACGCGTTTTGCGAAAGCTGTAGAATCATCTTACTCCAGTGGTCATCAGGAGAAAAAGTTTACCTTCCATTTGGTTTGCCAATGCTATGGAGAGAACCTAGTAATCATGAAAATGATTGTTACTTTTGTGTTACGAAGACATTCATATATAACAAATAAATATAACAAAAAAAATAAAGCAAGTATTATGTATGCCGATGTTCCGTCTGTTACTAAGCCGATTTTACATCCAAAAGATCTACCCCATCCAGTTTGTCCCGGTAGTTCGAGTGCAAATATATTAGATGACAATGACAGTGATGTTGAATTCAAGTCGATTTCTAGTGATTCTGACGAATTTTCACCTCAAGAAAACACTCCACATTTAATTAATCAGGCCGAATTAAATAATCTTATACGAGATTTACAGTTATCAAGATCTAAAGCAGAGCTTCTTGGCTCTAGCTTACAACAATGGAACTTGTTACTACCAGACACAAAAGTTACGTTTTTCAGAAACAGAAGCAAAGTTTACTCAGAATTTTTCAAAAGAGAAGGTGAATATTGTTATTGCAAAGATATCCCGGGACTTTTCGAAGCAATGAATCAAAATATGTCATTAAAGATTCACTTTCTACACTCTCATCTGATTTTTTTTCCTGAAAACTTATGAAGTATGAGTGACGAACAGGATGAACGTTTCCACCAAGATTTAAGGACTTTCGAAGAACGACATCAAGGGTTTTGGGATGAAAATATGTTAGGGGATTACTGTTGGTCTATCATAAGAGAAACTGATTCAAATAACTATAAAAAGAAAGCAAAAATTAGTCATTTTTAATTTATTTTTGTATTAATCCTAAAATATTTGTATTTCCCTTCAAGAAAATAAATATTTTTTTAAACTAGACGTGACAGAATTGTTTTATTATTTTCTTGATAGTTTTATCTGAACACAAAATAAAATAACAACTTTCAGCTGGGGTATGAAAACCGTGTAAACTAGTGAAATCATCCAAGGACTAAGTCCTGCCTGGGTGAAGTGGTAGGGTTAGACTCTTGGCTGGGCTCGCTGCCATCGCAGCGGTAGTCCCCTCTTTGAGGAGTGGCTTGAGAGACGCTACGGCGTCCTCACCTACCGCCTGACGCAGGTCCTCACCGGACATGGAAGTTTCGGGAGGTACCTGTGTCTGATGGGGCGGGAGGAAACGCCCGGGTGTCATCACTGCGAGGACCGCCCTGAGGACACGGTGGAACACACGGTGGGAGAATGCCCTTCGTGGGCTGAGCACCGCCGTGTCCTCAGGGAAGTGATCGGCGATGGCGACCTCTCGCGTCCGGGTCTAGTGCAGGCCATGATGCGGAGCGAGGGGGACTGGGATGCCGTCTCCTCCTTTTGCGAAGCAGTCATGCTAGCTAAGGAGGAGGCGGGACGCGTGAGGCAGCGAAGCGCTGCCTCCTCGCAACCCAGCCATCGCGAAGGACACACCGGGCGTCGGGGATCGCGAGACGATCTCCGGCCACCGTAAGCGCGGGCCTGCGGACGGCGAGCATGGGTGGCTCCCCGTCCGACCAGAAACAGACCCGAGCGTACGGCGCGTCGCGTTCCGCGCGCGCCTCAAAGAGCCATCAGACCACCACAGATGGGGCCCAATAGGGCCGATGCCGATTCGGAGTCGCGGAGAACCTAACGGGTAACCGGGGCTCCGGCTCGACGTGCAGGAGAAGGAACGGGGTGGTTTTTAGTCAGTAAGAGTCTGACACTCCCTCCCGCCTCACCCAGGCGGGGGCAGTCATTCGATGATTTTCCCCCCTTAAAAAAAAAAAAAAAAGGGTTAGACTCTTACTGACTAAAAACCACCCCGTTCCTTCTTCTGTACTTCGAGCCGGAGCCCCGGTAACCCGGTTAGGTTCTCCCCGGCATACAAATATGGCTATCATCATTTTGTAAGTTGCATGCATTCGTGGAATGGCACGTCATGAGCATAAAGCCTTAGTCATTGTTAAGTCGTCTCACAACGTAATTAGTGACATGCTATATTTCAAATCAACGTAATTAATCGTCATTAAGATTTTAATTTTAATAAAGATAAAAAAATACGTGTTATAAATAAATTATCAGACGGACATGAAAAATAGTTAAGTCATGTTTATGTTATCAATATTTAAATTAAATTAGAAATGTAGTAGTTTTTTTTATTTAGGTGGGAAAATCATCGAATGACTTCTCCCGCCCCGGTGAGGCGAGAGGGAGTGTTAGACTCTTACTGACTAAAAACCACCCCGTTTCTACAGTACTCCTGCACACCGAACCGACGCCCCGGTATCTTGTTTAGTACTGTGCGGCTCCGTATCGATATGACATAACATCATGCCTTTTATCACCGGAGGGGTAGACAGAGGTGCATATTTCAAGATGGTAAATTAGGTTAAATTAGAACCGTGACCTGCTCAATTGCACGGCGCAAACAACAAGCAGCTGTGGTACCATTTAAATTTATTAAAAAAGATAAGCTGTGATCAAATGGCTTAGTAGGCTGCGACGTAATTATCTACATAATCATACCTATACATCAAATTTAATGACAATCATCTATTATATGCTATTTATTGTGTGAAGGAATGATAAGTGCCATGATGATTTGCAAATTATTTGCGCGGTCATTCATCAATAGAGCACTTACTGTTGCGTAGAATTTTCCAATTTTGAAATCTTCAGTTTGAAAATTCCGAAATAACGATACGGACTCACGACGCGATTTTTACCCGTAACCGCTGTGACTGAATGGAAATTTACTATCAAAAGTCATGAGACCGCAGTTTTTTGCGGACATGCAACCGCCGTTGTTGTGATTATCGCCCAATAATAAGACGGGCTGATAAGCAAACCAAACCTGCCCTGCTATTGCGATCGCCCGCCAACCAATCGCAGAGCGCGCAGGGGCAACCGTTCGCGACCGCGGTACCGCGGCCGCGGGAGCTGCAAACAATCACATATACCACGGGCGTATAATGCGTCGTGAAATGTGCTGGTTAACTGTGAAGCCGTGTCATCACTCCGATCGAGCCAGCCCATTTTTGACGAAGCATGGCTCACTTATTATTCTTCCATGAAATCAAAAACTATTATTATTATAATTGTAACTCTACTTGCCCTTTTTTGATAAACAAGGCATGATACTATGTTGTTACATAACCCCTTTCTAAGTTGCACAAGAGCGTCCGGAAGGAAGATAAAGCGACTTTAGTTCGTCGACGCCATAAAAAGTGGTGTAAAGAATTTATTTAAGAAACTTTTTGAAACAGTTAATTTATATGATAATTTAAGGATGAAAGTAAAATGCTAAATATCTTCCGCTACTACAAGTAGATGCAGTTTATTTTGTTAAAAACGTAAAAAAGGTTAAAAGTCAATTTTTACAGTGCATTTACTTCTGGTAAATTTAATTACGTAAGCCATGATGATATCCAGTATTGTCCAATGACAACACTGGGTAAACATATTAATACTTTTTTTTAGGTGTAAATATTTATTATAACCGAACCGACGTGAAACAACACTTGCGATGTGTTTCGTCGTATAAGTGATGTTACCCGAAGCCCAATTACCCCCCTTCATTCCCCGATCTCCCAATTCCTGAATTTCCACCAATCCTCCAATTCCTAATCCCTAAAAAGACCCGTAACTCACTTGTAACGACTCCATAGGCGACGCCGATTGCTTATTATAAGGTGATCCGTCTACTAGTTTACGGGATTATAGCATACAAAAAAAAATGTACCTTTACTTTAAGCGCCATTTTTTATTTTTTTATTTTTATTTTTAAGCCCACGCAGGGCATTCTCCCACCGTATGTTCCACCGTGTCCTCAGGGCGGTCCTCGCAGTGATGACACCCGGGCGTTTCCTCCCGCCCACTTTAAGCGCTATAAGGGTCAATATTCGGGGGACTGGGATGCCGTCTCTTCCTTTTGCGAAGTAGTCATGCTAGCTAAGGAGGAAGCGGGACGCGTGAGGCAGCAAAGCGCTGCCTCCTCGCAACCCAGCCATCGCGAAGGACATACCGGGCGTCGGGGATCGCGGGACGATCTCCGGCCACCGTAAGCGCGGGACTGCGGACGGCGAGCATGGGTGGCTCCCCGTCCGACCAGAAACAGACTCAAAGAGCTATCAGACCACCACAGATGGGCCCAATAGGGCTGTTGCCGATTCGGAGTCGCGGAGAACCTAACGGGTAACCGGGGCATCGGTTCGACGTGCAGGAGAAGGAACGGGGTGGTTTTTAATCAGAAGCCTTAGTACGAGTTTGTTTTACGTTTAAAGTAATCGTAACGAGTTCGCGTTCGGCGCTTTGATTGGTTGCTTCATTAGCGCCGGCCAATCAGAGTGCCGAACGTGTACTCGTTTCGAATACTTTAAACGTAAATGAAACTCATACTAAGGCCTCTGTAAGAGTCTGACACTCCCTTCCGCCTTACCCAGGCGGGAGAAGTCATTCATTGATTTTCGCCCCTTAAAAAAATAAAAATAAAAAAGGGTCAATATTCTTCAAACACAAACACACTCTCGATTTTTGATTAAAACTCAAAAATTTTAACACAAAAATCGAAGCAACAAAACTGCTTACTCATTAACATCGCATATAAATCATCCAAAACAGAGTTGTCCGTAGTTATCTTGAGCGATTTCCATATAAAACACTCGTAGAATCGCACACTTGATTAGTTACGAACACGGCCTCACGATGGTTGGGTTTAGAAAAATTCTGCTGTGTATCGCATTACAAGTGATCTTCGCAGATGCCGCAAGAATTCTAGCTGTGTTCCCCGTACCTTCCTTCAGCCACCAAATCACCTTCAGGCCAATCACCATGGAACTCATCAAGCGTGGCCATGAAGTTGTGGTGATGACCCCAGACCCAATGTTCAAGAAAGGTGAAACACCAGCGAACTTGACAGAAATAGACGTCCATGATATATCATACCAAGCTTGGCAAGTCTTCATGGAAGCAGCTAAAGGCAAAAAGGAGGATCTGATCACTCAAATGAGGGTGGGATCAGAAATGTTGATCGATGTAGTAGATCTTCAATATCAAACTAAAGAAATGAAAGAGATTATCAAAGGGAAACAACATTTTGATATTTTGCTTATCGAAGCTTGTGTTCGACCAGCCTTGGCGTTTTCTCAGGTCTACAAAGTGCCTATGATACAGATAAGTTCGTTCGGAGCAACGTTTGACAATTATGCGGTGATTGGAGCACCGATACATCCTTTCTTATACCCTGGTACTCTAAATCAAAGGATTTACAATCTGACAATGTATGAAAAGTTGTACGAATTGTATAACAATTACATGATGAATTGACCAATGATATGACTGTTGAAGAAGATAAAATGCTAAAGAAGCATTTTGGGCCAGATGTACCTGAAATAAAAGAATTACAGAATAGGGTTGAGATGTTGTTCTTGAATATTAATCCGATTTGGGAAGGAATTCGGCCGGTACCACCCAGTGTCATACATTTGGGAGGGTTGCCCCAGAAACCGCACAAGGAATTGCCTCAAGTAAGTGTTATATTTTAATACTTTTTTGTTTTGATTTTTTTAATGAACAACTACTTAACCCGACAAATATTTGAATTTTATTTCTATTGTTTTCATTAAATTTATAGGCAAGTAATATTGTTACTTCGACTTTCAATCTCGTATATTATGAAACTACAAAGACTATTATATTGTTCATTTCATTCACAAAAATATCTTAGATTCTAAGACCATACAAAGTGCTACAGGTCAACAAGTAAACATTAGTACTATAATGAATATTGGACTGGAGAAAAATTGGTGTTATTTATTAAAATGTATATGCATTACGTTGTTAAGTTACCTTTATAATTATACGGATACTTTTACTGACTGAAACGAAACAATTTTTCTTTTGTTGCAGGATCTAAAAACATACTTAGATTCTTCTAAAAACGGCGTTATTTACATCAGTTTTGGTACCAACGTGAAGCCGAGTCTACTCCCTCCTGAAAAGATCCAGACGCTTGTCAATGCCTTCTCAAAGATGCCTTACGATGTTCTCTGGAAGTGGGACAAGGATGAACTGCCTGGAAGGACAGCAAACATCAGAATCTCTAAATGGCTACCACAGTCTGACTTGCTAAGTAAGTAAATCGAAACGTTTCTCTTTATTTTTTTTCAGTTCATAAATTTACTCTATATTGAATAAAAATTCACCCCGTTACTACTACTGGTCTTTGAATCGAAGCCACGGTAACCCGTTAGATTTTATACGACTAAACTGTCGTTGACCAAAAATCACCCCAACTGTTTAACGTCAGAAATAAATTGTAAATCACAGAGTATTTTCAAAATTTTATATTTCAATACTTTTAGGAGGAAAAAAATTAAAACCAAATATTATTTTTATAATTTATGATTCAAATGTACCCAAGTTTTAAAAAGTATTCATTCATTTTATATCTAGACGGTTTTGGTGTATTTTTTTATTACAACGAAAAATATTTACGTTTAATAATATTTGTCTACATAATTATATATTTAATTTAAACTGTCAACTATGGCTTTGCGCAAATAAACTTTACTTGAAAAAAAAATCATTTTTGGTATATCAGTGCTAATGAACCAGATAGATGTATCGACCTTATTATTGCCCTAATACATTTCAGTTAAACAACTACTAACAAAAATATTTTATCTTCTATAACAGAGCACCCAAAAATAAAACTCTTCATAACACAAGGAGGTCTACAATCAACAGACGAAGCTATTACAGCAGGAGTACCTCTAGTTGGAGTTCCCATGTTAGGAGACCAGTGGTATAATGTGGAAAAATATGTCCACCATGGAATTGGAGTCAAACTGGAACTGATATCTCTTACTGAAGAAACGTTTAGTACTGCAGTTAATACTGTTATTGGAAATGAAAGGTGAGATTAATAGTAAATTATTTCTCGTAATATTTATTGAAATTAATTAAGGAAGTCTGGAGTTAGATGTCCAAGATCCAGTAGAACTAGATCAGTGATGGAGAAGGTCATATTTAAATTCAAATCGTTTCAAACGTTTAGACATTCAAGTCTTAAAAAGTGATCTCTGATTCTGAGTTCTATCTGGTAAATCTAGAATTAGTGTATTATGTTTTTGCTTGCATTGTTTAGTAATTATAAGATCGACAATGTAATCGAGACACCATAGCATAACTTAAAAAGTCATATTCTCATTGACAAAAAAGAATCCCTAAAAATAGTCGGAATAATATTTATATCCTAATCCCAGTTTTTATTTTCAGTTATCGCAAAAACATTCAAAGACTAAGAACTCTGATGACTGATCAGCCAATGAAACCTTTGGACCGTGGTATTTGGTGGATAGAGCACGTTCTCCGCCACGGAGGAGCGAAACACCTCCGTTCACCCGTCGCCAATATTTCTTGGGCGGAGTATCTGGAGTTTGAATTGATTGCCATAGTCCTTTCAGCTTTATTGGCCGCTTTAGGCGTTGCCATTGCCGTAGTCTATAGTCTGTACGGGTTTGTAACGAGAAACTATATAATTAAGGCTAAAGTGAAGAGTAGTTAATGTTTTTAGACGTTTTTTGTTGTAGTTAGGTGGATATATTTTTTAATTGATGTGTTTATGTTATAAATTTCGTGAGACATACTAAAATAATTATTATGTCTTTCAGCTTACTACTCACATTATTATTCGACGAGGAACTCGGCTAGTTTCAAGCCGTGCTAGAGGCTCATATTCATGAAACTTGTCGAGTTCCTAGTCAAATAATTAAGGGAGTAAGCTGACGAATTGTGGAATATACCTCTATATTATTGGTCACATTTAACTAAAAAATCGTAGTGTAAATAGTTATTTGAGATAATTGTTATACAAATGTGATATATTATATTTAAGTGTAAAATCATTAACCTAAATATTGATTGAAAATTAGTTTACAAGTTAATTTATTAAATTATTTTTTGTACATTTAGAAATATATTGTTTGTTAATAAATATGTTGATAAATAATTATAATTTTATTATTTTTCTTTCTGAACTGTAAAATGAAAATAACGTTTTGTTAAAATCTAGTAAATAAAGATAAAACTGCGATCATATTGAGGGTAATAATTGCAATATTCAAAAAGTTATCAGTGCATGTATATTGCCAGACTTCTGGGGTTTGGGCTTAAGGATTAGAGACTCAGGGAAGGGAAAACTTAGGAGGGGGGAATTGCGCCTCTAGTAACGTCACTCATACGATAAACACAACGTTAGTTAGTTACTTGCTTAATTGGGTAGTTTCCAGGGTAACAAAATTAAAAATTTAATTAGTTCGGCAGTTAGATAATGAAAAAATATTAGACACTCATTTTTTATTTTCTCGTATTATGTTGCAATTCTTAGATTTAATGCCGCTAAATTTAGGAGTCGGTTGTTACGTCCTAACGTGCTACAAAATCTGGCACGCTGTGACGTCTCACGATATTTCAAATTAATAATATATCGTCGAAAATATTTAATTTTGCAAGAAAACAAAATACTTATCTAAAGTTTTAAATTAATTTATCAGACAGACATTAAAATAAAATTTAGGAAACTATCCTATTGTAGAGACTAACAGACGTGACGGGAAAATTGAAAAAGAATTAAGGTGACCGCTTGGTATTTGACAGTTTAATTTATTGTGTGAAGGAATGATAAGTGCCATAATGATTTGCAAATTAATTGCACGGTCATTCGTCAATAGAGCATGTACTATTGCGTAGAATTTTCCAATATTGAAATGTTCCGTTTGAAAATTGGATCTGACATTCCTTTTAATGTATGTGAATAAGTTTAATAATGTAAAGTTGTTCCCTCACCAGGAGCGTTCGCATGTAATGTAACAGTACAGATCTAAGCATTACATCAGTGAAGGAGGAGAACCGAGCATTACAATGCGCACCTTGTAATGATACAATGTGTGATATCTTGATACCACTCGTAACATCAATGTGCTCCACTTCCCCCAGCACCCCGCATGCTTGCTTTGTCTGACATCTTGCTATGAAATGTTCATAGTCGAATCAATATGTTACATAACACGTAAATGCTCGTTGTCGAAGACCCAATTACCTCTTCCTTAATCTCCCCAATTCTTGTATCTCCAACAATCCTCGAATTCCTCAATTCTAAAAGGCCGGTAATGCACTTATAACTTTATGGACTCTATGGACGACGCCGATTACTTACCATTAGGTGATCTGTCTGCTCCTCTATATAAAAAGTTACACCTTAATTTTAAGCGCCATAAGGGTCAATAGTCTTTGAACACTAACACACACTACAGTTTTAATTCTTACAAAATGGCCCACAACATATTATAATTCCGAAATTCCATTTAACTCATGTACTAAGTCTGTATGCGACTACAGAAGCAATCTGTATAATTCATTCATAACTAAAAATAGCTTACGAGTTTTAAAAATCGAAGTAACACGATGACTCTCGATTTTTTATTCAAACTCAAAAATTTTAAATAGTCAAAACAATACAAACTGCTAACTCATTCAGATCATATAAAAAATATAATAAGAAAATCACACTCTTATTAGTCTAATAAACTTGCGACAAAAACCGAACTGATTATAAATCATCCGAAACAGAGCTGCTCGTAGTTATCTTGACTGGTTTCCGTATAAAACACACGGAGAATCACTCACTCAATTAGTTACGAACACGGCCTCACGATGGTTGGGCTTAGACAAATTGTGCTGTGTATCACCTTACAAGTGATCTTCGCAGATGCCGCAAGAATTCTAGCTGTGTTTCCCGTACCGTCCTTCAGCCATCAAATCACCTTCAGGCCAATCACTATGGAACTCATCAAGCGTGGCCATGAAGTTGTGGTGATGACCCCAGATCCGATGTTCAAGAAGGGTGAAGCACCAGCGAACTTGACAGAAATAGACGTCCATGACATATCATACCAAGCTTGGCAAGTCTTCATGGAAGCAGCTAAAGGAAAAAAGGAGGATCTGATCACTCAAATGAAGGTGGCATCAGAAATGTTGGTCGATTTAGTAGATCTTCAATTTCAAAGTAAAGAAGTGAAAGAGATTATCAAAGGGAAACAACATTTTGATCTTTTGCTTGTCGAAGCTTGTGTTCGGCCAGCCTTGGCGTTTTCACACGTCTACAAAGTGCCTTTGATACAGATAAGTTCATTTGGGGCAATTTTTGACAATTATGCGGTGATCGGAGCACCGCTACATCCTTTCTTATACCCTAATAGTATGAATCAAAGGATTTACAATCTTACAATATATGAGAAGTTGTACGAATTGTATAATAATTACATGATTGACCAAATGAGCAATGATATGGCTGTTGAAGAATACAAAATGCTGAAAAAGCATTTTGGGCCAGATGTACCTGAAATAAAAGAATTACAAAATAGGGTTGAGATGATGTTCTTGAATGTTAATCCGATTTGGGAAGGAATTCGGCCGGTCCCACCCAGTGTTATACATTTGGGAGGTTTGCCCCAGAAACCGCACAAGGAACTGCCTCAAGTAAGTGTTATATTCTAAACGTTTTTGTTTGATTTTTTTAATAAACCATCTCGACATTCAGCACTCTAAGTCTGATAACTTAACTCGATAAATATTACAATTTTATTCCTATTGTTTCCATTTAAATTATAGGCAAGTAATATTGTTATTTCGATTTTCAAACTCGAATATATTATGAAACTGCAATGACTATTGTATTGTTCTTTTATTCTGTCAAATATCTGAGATTCTAAGACCGTACAAAGTTATACAAGTCAACAAGTAAACATTAGTACTATAATGAGGAAATAACAAGCAATTACGTACAAATGGCAATATATTATCAAACTACACAATCCAGGTTATCTTGGTCTAGCTTTGTATGATTTTTCCCCACATTTCACGGTCAATTTATACAGGTGTTGTATAACTTCTGTATTAAAAATATCAAGACGAACATCTTCTAAACACGTTTCTATAAGTCATCAAATAGCTATCTCATCGTAATAATAATAGAGTGTAAACTTGTTTGTAATGTGTCGAGTCATGATGATGATACTTAAGTAAGATATGGCATCGAAATCACTTGTCTTCAATTAACTGATAAATAATATCTAATATTGTACTTATCTCATGTGCGTGATAGAAGTATGATCTGAAGTAGTGGTCGAGATGCATTGCTCTATTTATAGACAATCTGTACTTAGGTAACGTATGACTACGAAAACATTTTTGAAATTTGTAGTCCCTATGTTTATCCATACAAAATTAATTGTTATATTAACGATACTGATTGACGAGGAACTCGACTAGTTTCAAGCAGAGTTTGAGGCGCATATTCATGAGCAGTTCTAGGACTGCCTCGTTGGCCGAGTGGTCGCAAGTGCGACTGCCGGGCAAGGGGTCTCGGGTTCGATTCCTGGGTCGGGCAAAGTATTATTGGGTTTTAAAAATCTCAGTAGTAGCACGGAGTCTGGAAATGTGCCCGGTATATGGCAATAGGCTCACCCCCTATTACATGGGACTCGTAACATAAATAGTGAAAAGTGGGTGTTGCATTGTTCAGTGGCATTAAGTGCCGTAATGTGCACCTCTGCCTACCCCTTCGGGGATAAAAAGGCGTGATGTTATGTTATATTATGTTATGTTCTAAGACACAGGACGCGGCGACTGTTGTGCTGCTATTGTAAGAAGCAGCGCGACAGTCGCCATGCATGGAAAGTGTGGCTTGTAAGTACTCGAGTTTCTCATCATACAGTTACGTGAGTTAGCCGAAAATATTACTTTGAAGTTCTTTTTATTTATGTGGTACAACCAGAGCGTTTGACGAGCTATATCGAGTTCGATTCTCAGATCCAACAAAATAATCAAATTCTTAAAAGTTATAGGGAGCTTATATTATTTTCTCTTTCTCTCTTGACTGGTTGGAGAAAAGATGGTGTTAATTATTAAAAATGTGTCTATACAGTACCTTTTTAAGCTACCTCTATATTATATGGCAACTTTTACTGACTGAAACGAAAAAACCTACTCATAAGTTCATTAACTAAACAATTTTTCTATTGTTGCAGGATCTAAAAACATACTTAGATTCTTCTAAAAACGGCGTTATTTACATCAGTTTTGGTACCAACGTGAAGCCGAGTCTACTCCCTCCTGAAAAGATCCAGACGCTTGTCAAAGCCTTCTCCAAGATGCCTTACGATGTTCTCTGGAAGTGGGACAAGGATGAACTGCCTGGAAGGACAGCAAACATCAGGATCTCCAAATGGCTACCACAGTCTGACTTGCTAAGTAAGTAAATCGAAACATTTCTGTTGATTTTATACAGTTAAAAAATTTGCTCTATATTGATTAAAAATCACCCCGTTACTACTACTGCTCTTTGAATCGAAGCCTCGGTAAATTACCCCAACTGTTTAACCTCAGAAATAACTCACAGTATTCCTAGTATTAACGTGTTCTTATTAAAACATATAGAAACATGATATATAGTATATTAAATAGATTACCCAAACGAGGCATAGACGAGATAAGAACTTAAGACGTTTTTTTAACTGATAACATAATTATTATGTACAAGATTATAAAGATGATATAATGTCGTCCTAATACAGCTGATTCATATTGCAGACAGATAACTGTCGAGACGGTAATCAGAGAAACCGCTGAGTCACTATGATGAGGCGTATTGAACTAATCACACGAGTTTGAAGTGATACAATGTTTCAATCAGTAATAGGAATATTGGTTTTGATGTCGTTTTTTATAATCTATTGCGATAAGCGTTTATTTAGTTATAATTACTTTAATAACTTGATATAAATAAATGTTGTATCATCTCTAGATATCATTATAATTCGTTCGTAAATCACACAGTGATTTCAAAATTGTGTATACGTATTTAAATACTTTCAAGAGTACAATTTTTACGATTTAACTCGTCGAGTACCGGTTTTGTAGACACAATTATACCTCTAGAACAATAGGTTGCGGTCACCGGTGACCGCTTGGTGTTTGACAGTTTAAGTGTTCAATTCATTTATTTTATCTAGACTTTTTGGTGACGTTTTTTTTTACAACGTTCAATGTTTACGTTTAATAATATTTGTCTAAATAGTAATTTATTTAATTTAACCTTTCAACTATATTTTGGCGCAAATAAATTTTACTTGAAAAAAAATATATTTTCATATCAGTACTAATGAACTAGATAGATATATCGACATTATTTTTACCCTAATATGACTGTCAAGCAACTACTAACAATAATATTTTATCTTCTATAACAGAGCACCCAAAAATAAAACTCTTCGTAACACAAGGAGGTCTACAATCAACAGACGAAGCTATTACAGCAGGAGTACCTCTAGTTGGAGTTCCCATGTTAGGAGACCAGTGGTATAATGTGGAAAAATATGTCCACCATGGAATTGGAGTCAAACTGGAACTGATATCTCTTACTGAAGAAACGTTTAGTACTGCAGTTAATACTGTTATTGGAAATGAAAGGTGAGATTAATAGTAAAAATATTTCTCGTAATATTGATTGAAATGAATTAAGGAAGTCATAAGTTAGATGTTCAATATCCAGTAGAACTAGATCAGTGGTGGAAATATAAAAGTTTAAATTCATGTCGATTCAAACATTTAGACATTCAAGTCTAAAAAAGGGATCTCTGATTTTGAGATCTATCTGGTCAAACTAGAATTAATGTGCATGTGTTTTTGCTTGCCTTGTTTAGTCATTATAAGATCCAGAAATATGACTATGACACCGTGGCATTTAACTTAAAAAATCATATCCTCATTGACAAAGAATCTCCAAAATATTGGGTTATTTTTGTATGCTAATCCCAGTTTTTATTTTCAGTTACCGCAAAAACATCCAACGACTAAAAACTCTGATGACTGATCAGCCAATGAAACCTTTGGACCGTGGTATTTGGTGGATAGAGCACGTTCTCCGCCACGGAGGAGCGAAACACCTGCGTTCCCCCGTCGCCAATATTTCTTGGGCGGAATATCTGGAGTTTGAATTGATTGCTATAGTCCTTTCAGCTTTATTGGCCGCTTTAGCCGTTGCCATTGCCGTAGTATATAGTCTGTACGGGTTTGTAACAAGAAACTACATAATTAAGGCTAAAGTGAAGAGTAGTTAATGTTTTTAGTTGTAGTTAAATATTATTTAGTAATTATTTGTTTATGTTATAACTTTCATGAGACATACTAAATTAATTATTATGTCTTTCAGTGTCGTCAAATAATAATGTGAGTAAGCACTCACATTATTATTTGACGAGGAATTTAACTAGTTTCAAGCCATGCTAGAGGCTCATATTCATGAAACTAGTCGTATTCCTCGTCGAATTATTGCGTCAGTAAGCCGAAAAATATGATAATTATAGAATGTGTTTAAAAAAATATGAATGTTATTATTTCGAAGACTTTTTGAAGATTTTTATTGTTGTGTGTCGCTATTCATAATGTGTAGATATGAATTTAGCTTATAATATAAAGATTTCTTTTTGAAACGTGATGTTTAAAATAAATTTCAATTGTGTCTTTTATTAATTGTTTAGTACAATAGTGTTTATTGGGTCAATATTGAAGTGAGATTATTTCTAAATCTTTTTATTTTTAACTAAACGAGATAGACAGCTCTTATTTACTGTTAAGTTACGTCACTCTAACAAACTGAGGAATAAATATTATAAGTGAGATTTGACAAAAAAAATCTACTGTAAATATTTTATTTTAGATACTTAATTGTTATACAAATGTGACACATTATATTTAAGTGTATAATTATTAACCTAAATATACCTATATTCATGTTCTAAAATAAATGTAATATATTATTGTAATTTCAAATTAGTTTAGTAAATTAATTTTTGAATATTTATATCTAAATATAATATTCATAATCATTAACAAGGGTTGTGATTTGATTGTTTTGTTCTTACATAGAAAATATTTGCAAGCCGAATTTAGAGGTATAGGCGGGATAGGATGAACTATTGTTATGGTGTAAAATCTGTAAACTGTGAATCTATCTATTTATCTAGTTAATAAATATGTTGATAAATTACTTATGATTTTATCAATTGTCTTTCTGAACTGATAATTTACGCAACGAGTATTAATAGACTCGATGACTGGAGATGGTAATCTTAGACGGAGATGGTAATCCATACCCAGACAAGTTTTAAAGAAAATACATTAGGTTAAGACATACAATACTAAGCCAAATTTTTTAAATTCTAAAATTAAGAATAAAAATTTGAATACGAATTAGCCAAACGACTTTCTTTAGGAAGAATCATCATACTATTGTATTATTACAGATTTAAAAATAACGTTAGTTCGTATTATTAAAATCTAGTAAATAAAGTTAAAACTGCATTTATATTGAGAGTAAAAATTGCAATATCAAAGAAGTTATCAGTGCATGTCGATTGCCGGCCTTCTAGGGTTTTTTTTTAAGGGGTGAAACTCATCAAATGTCTGCTCCCGCCTGGGTGAGGCGGGAGGGAGTGTCAGACTCTTACTGACTAAAAACCACCCCGTTCCTTCTCCTGCACGTCGAGTCGGAGCCCCGGTTACCCGTTAGGTTCTCCGCGACTCCGAATCGGCATCGGCCGTATTGGGCCCCATCTGTGGTGGTCTGATGGCTCTTTGAGGCGCGCGCGGAACGCGACGCGCCGTACGCTCGGGACCTTCTAGGGTTTGGGCCTATGGATTGGCGACTTGGGGCAAGGGAAAATCTGTGAGGGGGGGGAATTGAGCCTCCAGTAACGTCACAGATATGATAAACCACAACACAAGCGTCATTTCACACAGTGGCTCTTCCCAAATAGGTGATACCTATATAAAATCATCACACTGAATTTCCCGTTTATATACTCTCTCTATTGTCTCACCTACTTACAGTGGCATGCAGACATTAATGTACAGTCAAAGGTCAAAAGTCTACTGCCAACATGAGTGATGTTCACACAGCAATGCCTAAGTAATTTCATATTAAGGTGCATAAAAACGAGTGCCTACGCATAAACACGCGCACGCGTACCCACACGGATATGCGTGTGCATGTGTATATAAGCGCTGCAGCGCAACCGATAATAGTCTTACGGTGGTAGTGGACTTTTGACCTTTGACTGTACATACGTAAAGTCGGAAGCAAATCAAACTACTCCAATCTGACAATTTTATTCATTGAATTTTCGACTTAATCTCGTTACACGAGTTATGGTTCTCTTACACCTAAGAGTAGAAAATAGGCGAGAACTAACCACATATACAGAAATTGTGTAGGTACTTTATGTTCTATCCTTTAAGGTAATAACAAAACAGTTTCCATATAAGTATTTATATATTAATTAAAAACATGATGAATATAATGGCTCTTTAAAAAACATGCTGTAAATAATTATTTTATTATATACAGGAAACTATATAATTTATTCTAACTGCATGTCAGACATACCATTACACATAATTACATATTTCTACAATATTTATGTTAAAAAAATATAAATATATAGTAGTACCTTGTACACTGGAAAAAACTCTAATGACATCATAATTGTTGCACAATGTTTATATAAAAAATGTATAGGACAATATAAGTATGTAACGCATGTAGATAATAATATGTAAGTATGTAGAGGTATAAATAAAACTAGACTAGACTAGACTTTGTAGGATTTGATCACCTCTTAAGAACACCTAGATGGCCGAGTTTTTCAGCCCTCGAAACCTCGTAGATACAAAATTTAAAGAAAATCTTTCTAGATTTTTCCGAGACCGTTCATGTATATATAAACGAGTAATTCTAGTATATATGTTTACCATAATCACTCGGTCTGGTATAATATATCACAAATTTAACATATACATACAAATAAGTAAATGATATATATATTTTGAGCCAGAATTTCTCGTTCAGAGGTATTAAATATGTGATTTTATATTTCGTCTTCTTTACATGGGATTTAAAGTCTAAGACTTTGGGATTATCGCATCACCTTTATATAAGTCTGTAATTTGATATAATGCTGAAGAGTTTCCTTGTTACTGTTTGTATTGGTTCTTAATTGGTAATGGAGGAATTATTTTTGTATGGCAATAGGCTCAGCCCCTATTACATGGGAATCATAACATAAATAGTGGAAAGTGAGTGTAACATTATAGTGGCATAATATGCACCTCTGCCTACCCCTTCGAGGATAAAAGGCATAATGTTATGCAATATGTTATATTTGTGTTGCATAGTCCACTTATCACGAAAGGCTATATGATATAGAACATCTCGTTACGATCAATAGAAGCCGGGTAGAGCGGATCAATGTCACCGCGAGGATGTAGCTAGTACCCGACAAACTTATATGGTATAGTATATACCTCTATATGTTACTACTTGTGTACTATGGTATACTATAGTATACTATGGTATACTATGCCATATATGTACGTAATTTACCTTTATATTATATTAGAGGTATATAATGTCGTGGAGGCCGGGAGGTTTAAGAAGCCCGCTTCTCATGCATGAGAATGCGGGTTCGAAATCTACCAACAGCAAGTACCAATGTGACGTTTTCAGTGTTATATGTACTTTCTAAGATTATCTAGACACCACTGACAAACGATGGAGGAAAATATCGTGAGGAAACCTGGGCCTATAATTTCTACTTACAAGTTTGTAATCGCCACCCGCATTGAACAAGCGTGGTGATTAATGCTCAAATCTTCTCCGCGTGAGAAGAGGCTTTGCTCAGCAGTGGGCATTAATTATAGGCTGTTGATGATGAATTTACCTTTGTGATTTGTATGACATAACGTACGTAAATCAAGGTCTTAATAATTATTATAATGATTTTTGTTTCATTCTCATTTTGAATATTTTTTTATTGTACGAATTAACATAAAATGTGAGTGTAAATAAAACAAATTATACATAATATATTATACAAATATAATATAAGTATACAATATATGTAGGTATAGTATAAATATTTATAAATATAAAGCACGGTTGCCGACCGTGATTGACATTCGTATCTAGAATGACCTTGGATTTTTTTTACGACAACTAAAGGCAGACACACATTACCATCTGTGGCCATTACTGTGTATACGATTGTTGTTCAACGAATATAAAATATTTTTAAAATGCTTTTTTGACCAGTGATAGCAAATTCTGAAAGTCCTGCACTTTGATTTATTTACCGGGTTTAGCGAAATACTACTTCATTTGTTTGTCAATTTTGTGTTCACGTCACTACACACTACATTATCACTACTTAAGAAAGAAAAATAATAAAGTCATAATTGTTTATCAACATATGTATTAACTAACACTAAATTATTAAATATACAAAAAATAATTTAATAAATTAACTTGTAAACTAATTTACAATGACAATAATATTTTAGATTTATTTTAGAACAAGAATATATATTTAGGCAAATAATTTTACACTTAAATATATGTATTACATTAGTATAACAATCATCTAAAATAACTATCTAGAGGTAGAGGTACAGTAGGATAGTTTTGTTAAATCTCACTTTCAATATTTATTCCTCAGTTTGTTGGAATGACATAACTTAACAGTTAATAAGGGCCATTTATCTCGTTTACATAAAAAATATTAAGATTTAGAAATAATCTCACTTCAGCATCAATTAAAAAAAGACACAATTGAATTTTATATATCACACTTCAAAACAAAATAACATAACATAACATCATCACGCCTTTTATCCCGAAGGGGTAGGCAGAGGTGCACAATGTGCACATTATGCCACTGTACAATGTAACACCCACTATTCACTATTTATGTTACGAGTCCCATGTAATAGGGGGTGAGCCTATTGCCATATACCGGGCACAATTCCAGACTCCGTGCTACTACTGAGTTTTTTTTTTTTTTAAACCCAGTAATACTTTGCCCGACCCGGGAATCGAACCCGAGACCCCTTGCTCGGCAGTCGCACTTGCGACCACTCGGCCAACGAGGCAGTCAAAACAAAATCTTTATATTAAAAGCTAAATTCATATAGATATGAATATATATTTTAAATATCACACACAACAATAACAATCTTCAAAAAGTATTTTAAATAACAACATTCATTATTCGTTATAACAAATTAATTAATAATTGTGTTTTTCGGCTTACTGACGCAATAATTCGACGAGAAAACATAATAATTAATTTAGTATGTCTTATGACAGTTATAGCATAAATACATTAAATATGAAAAATATTTAACTACAACTAAAAAACGACTAAAAAATATTAACTGTTCTTCACTTTAGCCTTAATTATATAGTTTCTTGTTACAAACCCGTACAGACTATAGACTACGGCAATGGCAATGGTTAAAGCGGCCAATAAAGCTGAAAGGACTATGGCAATCAATTCAAACTCCAGATACTCCGCCCAAGAAATATTGGCGACGGGGGAACGGAGGTGTTTCGCTCCTCCATGGCGGAGGACATGCTCTATCCACCAAATACCACGGTCCAAAGGTTTCATTGGCTGATCATTCATCACAGTTCTTAGTTTTTGGATGTTTTTGCGGTAACTGAAAATAAAAACTGCGATTAGCAAACCAAAATAACCGACTATTATTAGTATAATGAATGACTTAACAAGGCAAGCAAAAACAGATGCACATTAATTCTAGATTGACCAGAGAGAACGCAATGTCAGAGATCACTTTTAAGACTTGAATGTCTTAATGTTTGAAACGACATGAATTTAAATATGACTTTTTCCAACACTGATCTAGTTTTACTGGATCTTGAACATCTTACTCATGGCTCCTTTAATTCATTTCAATCAATATTACGAGAAATAGTTTACTATTAATCTCACCTTTCATTTTCAATAACAGTATTAACTGCAGTACTAAACGTTTCTTCAGTAAGAGATATCAGTTCCAATTTGACTCCAATTCCATGGTGGACATACTTTTCCACATTATACCACTGGTCTCCTAACATGGGAACTCCAACTAGAGGTACTCCTGCTGTAATAGCTTCGTCTGTTGATTGTAGACCTCCTTGTGTTACGAAGAGTTTTATTTTTGGGTGCTCTATGATAGAAGAAAAATTATGTTTGTTAGTAGTTGCTTGACTAAAATATGTATATTAGGGCAAAAGTAATGTCAATGTATCTATCTAGTTCATTAGCACAGATATACCAAAAATGTCTTTATTTCAAGTAAAGTTTATTTGCTCAAAATTATAGTTGACAGTTTAAATAAAATAAATAAATAAGTTATTATTTAGACTAATCTTATTTGTAAACATTGTTCGTTGTAATGAAAACTTTACCAAAAACGTTGGGATAAAATTATTTAACACTTTTTCAATTACTTACATTTCAATCATGTTTAAAAAAAAATTGATAGTAGATATGTGTTATGTGTATGTGTGTATCAAAACGAATATTTTTATTACTGAATGAAACATTGTATCACTTCACACTCGCGTGATTAGTTCAATACGCCCATCATGGTGACTCAGCGGTTTCTCTGATTACCGTCTCGACAGTTATCTGTCTACAACGTGAATCAGCTGTATTAGGACGACAATATATCATTTTTATATATCTTCTATATATTAGAGGTAATTGTCAATCAGAAAAATTGTCATTTTTATTTACTATTCTTATCACGTCTAGGCCTCGTTTAGATAGGTAATCTATTTAGTATACTGTCATGTTTCTACATGTTTTTTCATGTTTTAACAAGAACACGTTTACACTAGGAATACTGTTAGTGATTTCTGGGGTGGGGGTAATTTTTAATAGTCAAACACAGTTTAGCCGCAGAAGGCCTAACGGGTTCCGAGGCTTCGGCTCGAAGAGCAGGAATAGGAACAGGGTAGTTTTCAGTCAATAAGAGTCTAACACTACCTTGCCTATCCCAAGGCGGGAGAAACCATAAGATGATTTGCCCTCTCAAAAAAAATCAAAGACAGTGGGCTTAAGCAAAAGATTTGTACAGCGAATTTACGAACCTATGATGAAAACAAGTACTTATTAGTTATTTCCCTTCACCCAATTTCCACTATCTGCTTTGCCTACCAGTTCTAAGACAACTAGCAATTTTTTTAACTATAAAAAATAAAAAGAAACGTGTTGATTTACTTACTTAGCAAGTCAGACTGTGGTAGCCATTTGGAGATCCTGATGTTTGCTGTCCTTCCAGGCAGTTCATCCTTGTCCCACTTCCAGAGAACATCGTAAGGCATCTTGGAGAAGGCTTTGACAAGCGTCTGGATCTTTTCAGGAGGGAGTAGACTCGGCTTCACGTTGGTACCAAAACTGATGTAAATAACGCCGTTTTTAGAAGAATCTAAGTATGTTTTTAGATCCTGCAATAAAAGAAAAATTGTTCAGTAAAAATATGAACTTATGAATATTATTTTTCTTTTCAGTCAGTAAAAGTTGCCGTATAATTATAAAGGTAACATAAATGTACTGCATAGACAATTTTTTAAACAATGACACCATTTTTTTCTCCAGTCAGTCAAGAGTGAAAGAGAAGTGAATATAAATACCCTATGACTACTAAAAATAAGACCTACTAGAAAATAAACGAACTCGATAATCTTTTAGCTCACGGCGACGCTCCGGTTGTACCACAGAAGTCACAGAACATATAAAGAAAATTCTGTGACAGAAATAATAGGGACTACAAATTAATCGTTAAATTTTTGGCATACTCAGGTAACTCTTTGGCGAGGATCTCTACCAATTTCAAGACTTGCTAGAGGCTCATATTAATGGTGACTATTGCGCTGCTTCTTACAGTACCAGCATGACGGTCGTCGCATCGCGCGTCGTGGAATGCTGCTGAATATGAGATCTAGCATGGCTTCAAACTAGTCGAAGTACCTCGTCAAATAGTTACATAATTAAGGCAAAAACATAATAATTAATTTTATATAGAGGTAGATAAACATAGGGACTACAAATTTTAAAATGTTTTCATAGGTATGCTTTACCTAAGTACCTATATATTTTCTATAAATAAAGCAATACATCTCGACCACTATTTCAGATCATACTTCTATCACGCACATGAGATAAGTACGATATTAGATAATATTTATCAGTTAATTGAAGACAAGTGATTTCAATGTCATATCCCACTTGAGTAGATATCATCATGACTCGACACATCTCAAACGAGTTTACACTCTATTATTATTGCCATAAGATAGACATTTGGTGACTTGTAGAAACGTGTTTAGAAGATGTTCATACTTGATTTTTTTATACAGAAGTTATACAACACCTGTAAAAATTGACATTGAAATGGGCGCAAAAATCATATACAGCGAGACCAAGATAGCCTGGATTATGTAATTAGATATTATGTCGCCGTTTGTACGTAATTGCTTGTTATTTCCTCATTATAGTACTAATGTTTACTTGTTGACCTGTACAACTTTGTATGGTCTTAGAATCTAAGATATCTTTGTGAATGAAATGAACAATATAATGGTCTTTGTAGTATCATAATATACAAGTTTGATAGTCGAAATAACAATATTACTTGCCTATAATTTTAATGAAAACAATAGGAATAAAATTCTAATATTTATCAGGATAAGTAGTTAACAGCTTTAGCGTGCAGAACGTCGAGAAGGTTGAATATAACACTTACTTGAGGCAGTTCCTTGTGCGGTTTCTGGGGCAAACCTCCCAAATGTATAACACTGGGTGGTACCGGCCGAATCCCTTCCCAAATTGGATTAACATTCAAGAACATCATCTCAACCCTATTTTGTAATTCTTTTATTTCAGGTACATCTGACCCAAAATGCTTTTTCAGCATTTTATTTTCTTTAACAGTCATATCATTGGTCAATTGATCCATCATGTAATTGTTATACAATTCGTACAACTTCTCATATATTGTCAGATTGTAAATCCTTTGATTTATAGTATTAGGGTATAAGAAAGGATGTAACGGCGCTCCGATCACCGCATAATTGTCGAAAATTGCTCCGAACGAACTTATCTGTATCAAAGGCACTTTATAGACGTGTGAAAACGCCAAGGCTGGCCGAACACAAGCTTCAACAAGCAAAAGATCAAAATGTTGCTTCCCTTTGATAATCTCTTTCACTTCATTAGTTTGATATTGAAGATCTACTACATCGATCATCATTTCTGATGCCACCCTAATTTGAGTGAACAGATCCTCCTTTTTTCCTTTAGCTGCTTCCATGAAGGCTTGCCAAGCTTGGTATGATATATCATGGACGTCTATTTCTGTTAAGTTCGCTGGTGTTTCACCTTTCTTGAACATTGGGTCTGGGGTCATCACCACCACTTCATGGCCACGCTTGATGAGTTCCATGGTGATTGGCCTGAAGGTGATTTGATGGCTGACGGAAGGTACGGGAAACACCGCCAAAATTCTTGCGGCATCTGTGAAGATCACGTGTATGGTGATACACAGTAGAATTTGTCTAAGCCCGACCATCCTGAGGCCGTGTTCGTAACTAATCAAGTGAATGATTCTACGTGTGTTTTATACGGAAACCAGTCAAGATAACTACGGATAACTCTGTTTTGGATGATTTATAATCAGTTCGTTGTTATCGCAAATGTATTAGACTAATATAGTAGACTATTATCACAGCTATTATTATATTTTTATGCGATGTCAATGAGTTACCAGTTCAGTTGCTTTGATTTTTGTGATATTTTTTGTAATAAAAAATCGAGAGTTATCGTGTTACTTCCATTTTTCAAACTCGTAAGCTATTTTTAGTTATGAATGAATTGTACAGATAGCTTCTGTAGGCGCATACAGACTTAGCACTCAGCTGGAATTGAATTTTGAATTGAGGTGTTGTGGACCATTTTCTAACAATGAAAAGAATTGTGTTATAGTGTATTTTGTTAGTGTTTGAAGAATATGAACCATTTTTAGTGTGTTACCGATGACGCGCCGGCCTTTTGGGGATTAGGAATTTGAGTATAGCAGCATATTCAGGAATTGGCAGATTGGACGATTGGGCCTCGGTTAAACTTACCTACTCAACGAAACACAACACAAGAATTGTTTCACGTCGGTTTTCTGTAAAAAAATAAAAACTGCGTTTGAAAAACCGACTTTAAAAAATCAAAAACAAATAACAAACAAACAGTAAAAACTAAAAAGCAAATAAGTACTTATAATAGTTATATTATAAGTACTGATAGGTTGCCCAACCCACCCACTGATAGGTTAGAATTCGGCGCCATACTTACTTATTTAACCGATTACCATTTATGAACTGTTTTGTTAAGTGTGATTTTGATCAGGCTAGAATCTGATGATGGGAACCCAGAGAGACCAAGGGGAACTTTAGAACAACGTAGGAGCGACTAATACGACTATTATGTCAATCAATAAAAAAAATTGAACATTAAAATTTGATCAGGCTGTGGAGTCGACCTGATGAGGACGCTGACAAACAGTCGAGGAAACTCCTCAACGGTTTATAGCAACTACCTTGTGTCAAGTAAACACATGTTAATCAAGCAGATTAACATGTATTTATGAATGGATCTATGCAGCTTTATACTAAAAACTATAAAATAAAAACTGCGTTTAAAAATCGACTTCAAAAAATTAATAACAAATATAAACTACAACCTAAAAAGCCAAAAATAACTATTATTAGTACTGATAGGTTACCCACCCACTGATAGGTTAGAAGTCGGTGCCATAAGTTCTAAACAAAATTATTCATTAAAACCTTAATATAAGCTATTGATAATTAAAAGCTGTTTGTGACCATTAAGGTATATATCACCTAGCCTAGGTATATGTTGACCCGACCTGTCAGTAATAATCATACAAAATTTTAAGTAAATCTATGCAGCGCTTTTTGAGTTCATCCCGGACATACATACAGACCATATATTTGGCTTCAGTATCGACTGTAGATCACGCCCCAAGTATTCTTTTAAAAAAACAATCATAGTGCAGTTTTGACATTTCTACGATTTTATTGTAGGTATATTATGAAATGAATTTATCGTGGTTTCAAAAAATTAATAATACTGCAGAAATTTTGCCAGTACAGTGTCTGTTCCCGTAAGATTTTAGTAATAAAATACATTCTATCGACTAATGTTGTACCGAATCTCTACCGATATATTATGAAATGAATTTATCGTGGTTTCAAAAAATTAATAATACTGGAGAAATTTTGCCAGTACAGTGTCCGTTCCCGTAAGATTTTAGTAATAAAATATATTCTATCGACTAATGTTGTACCGAATCTCTCTAAAATAAGATCACAACTACCTACCTCATTTATGGATAATATATCAAGAGTAAAATCTTCATTGCTAGAGCTCATTAAAAATGTTTAACTTAAAAAATATATATCGTATGTTTTTACTCGTACTCAGAATCGTCATTTAAAGTCAAAGTCAAAGCATTTATTTCAATTAAACCATAGTTTGGTACTTTTCAAACGTCAACAAATACTTAATTACCCTTCTCTTCCCCAATCTCCCAATCCCTGAATCCCCAACGATCCTCAAACTCCTAATCCCGAAATGGCCGGTAACGCACTTGTAACGCCTCTGGTGTTCCAGGTGTCCATGGGCGACGCCGATTGCTTACCATCAGGTGATCCGTCTGTTCGTTTACCGGCTTATGCCATAAAAAAAATTATAATCTGTCAGTAAGTCCGTCAGTGAAGGTAGGTGAAGTTAGGTGATCATTCCAGAATGTAAGTTCGAATGGAGAAGAACGAGCAAGAAACTGCATTCAATACTGTTTTTTAAAAAGTATGTTCTACAATGTCTAATCGTTATTTAACTACTGACCTGACATACATAAGCCTGAATATTGAAATGATACTGAATTTTAAGTTGCGCTTTAGTATAATTCAGTAAAAATGACAATTGTAATGGCACGATGGATAACATCACGCCTTTTACACCCAAAGCGGTAGGCAGAGGTGCACATTATGGCACTATACCTCTACAATGTAACACCCACTTTTCACTATTTATGTTATGAGTCCCATGTAAAAGGGGATGGGCCTATAACCATATACCGTGCACAGTTCCAAACTCCGTGCTACTACTGCGATTAAAAAAAAAGCTAGATATACTCTGCCCGATCCGAGAATCGAACCCGAAACCCCTTGCCGAGTCGCACTTGCAAGCACTCGGCCAGTCACAGTCACGATGAAGTTAACGAATGGCACTATTTTTAAGTACGTTTTCAGTATTCGGACGATAAACAGTCAAAGCAAAAGAAACAAAAATGTAGAGGTAGTATGAAAAGTACTCAAAAGAAAGTGTCCTCATGAAATTACTCTTACTGAACTAATTTATCAAAAGCCCTTCAAATCTATTTATTGATTCAATTGAAGCGTAATCTCACAATTATATACCTGCCTATGCCTCAAAATTTGTCAATATAACTATCTTTACGTACTACTTGAGTATTTGATACCACTTGTAGATATGTATCTCTTTACGTGAAGTTGTATCAAATTAATCTGCGCACTAAATCGTTGAAGGCTGTATCATTTTCCTTTTACTTGCTAAATGGGTTGGTATTTCTTTTTCAAGGGGGAAAATCAACATCAGGAGAGTGTCAATTTTTTATGGAACGAGCCCGCCACAACCTCTCAAAACCGCTGCAACTCCTGTAAGCCAGCATCTACAGTAGATACAACCATGGAAACACCGGAACACTGAAGTCCGGCGCGTCCCAGGGACATGAATAACTATTTTGGTTCCCGCAACGAAGTGAATCAGAAGATATTATAACAGGAGAAGAAAAAAAAACGATTGTTTCCACTCTCCCTCGGTGAATTACTGCAGGCGACAGAGTGAGTTTGCCTCAAACATCCGTTAATAACTTAAACAATCTAGCAATTTATTTTGATTACGTTGAGTTAGAAAGCTTACAGGGGATCCAATCCCTTAATACCTCCTCGGCTGCGTATCGGGCATCAGCCCTTTTAGGCCCCGTCTGTCATGGTGGTCTGAGGGCTCTTTGAGTCGCGTTCTACGCGCGCCGTACGCTCCGGTCTGATTCTGGTTGGGCGTTTAGTTACCCGATGCCGCTCGTAGGCCTTTGCAAAATGGTTGGTATTTTTTTTTAAGGGGGAAAATCATCGAATGACTGCTCCCGCCTGGGTGAGGCGGGAGGGAGTGTCAGACTCTTACTGACTAAAAATTACCTCGTTCCTTCTCCTGCACGTCGAGCCGGAGCCCCGGTTACCCGTTAGGTTCTCCGCGACTCCGAATCGGCATCGGCCCTACTGGGCCCCATCTGTGGTGGTCTTATGGCTCTTAAAGGCACGCGCGGAACGCGTCGCGCCGCACGCTCTAAATGGTTGGTATAGGATCGCATACTAGAGGTATATTGTAACCTCCATTTTACACCACTAATACTATATATTTCATGTAATAGTGAACGTTCTTATTGTCATGGATGTCGTCGTCCAAATTCGGACTCTGTGCTTAATGATTCATAAGCTCCTTACATCAAAGAGCATTCTAAATGCTGCAAGCTTAATTTAGTATATCGTTATACTTCTGAAGATTTTAGAATACGCGAGAAGGCAACTAATAAAAGGTTGGTTTATTAATAACTTAACATCATGCCTTTTTATCCCTGAAGGGGTAGGCACACAACCACTTTATGTAATACCCACTTTTCACTGTTTATGTTATAAGTCCCATGTAATAGAGGGTGAGCCTATTGCCATATACCGGGCACATTTCTAGACTCCGTGTTACTACTGAGATTTTTTAAAAACCCAGTAATACTTTGCCCGACCCGGGAATCGAACCTGAGACCCCTTGCCCGGCAGTCGCACTTGCGACCACTCGGCCAACGAGACAGTCAAAGGTCAAAGGTTTATTAATAATACAGTTAAAATCAGAAGAAATCAAGAACTTTAAACTATTTATCGTGTTGTTCTCTATAGCTTATATACATACCCTAATGATAAAAAAGCAAGATTTCACGTTCGTAACTAAAATACCCATGCAAAAAAACCAGTCCACAAACCACTATCACTCGATAAAATTACAAAATAAATTCTCCTTGAACAACGTAACCTTCTCTAAACGCAGCGAGGCGTGGCTTCGAGATTATTCCATTCTTTTGTCTAAAAATTTTCAACAGGAGCCATCTCATCTGAGCCGAGCTCCCATAAAATTACTGCTAGCACACATTATATTTCATACTATATCCAGAACGTGTTACATAACAAAGATTTCATACCGCCACTGCACTTTGTGTAATGTGCCATCATATTTTCCAGGATATATTTTTAAAGGCGACGTTTCATATAGTTCTTGGTTACCATGGCTATTTACAATTGCCGTAAGATGAGTTTTATTTTTTAGTTAAGATTTGTTGTGAGACTTAGATATGATTCATCATCATCATCAACAACCTATAAATGCCCACTGCTGAGAAAAACCTCTTCTCACACGGAGAAGGTTCGAGCATTAATCACCACGCTTGCTCAATGCGGGTTGGTGATTTCAAACTTATTTATAAATTTATTAGCCTAGGTTTTCTCACGATGTTTTCCTTCACCGTTTGTCAGTGTCTCAATAACCTTAGAAAGTATATATAACTCGAAAAAGTAACATTGGTACTTGCCGTTGGTAGGTTTCGATGCCCGCACTTTCATGCCTGAGAAGTGGGCGTCTTAAACCTCCGGGCCGCCACGACAGTACAGTACAGTACAGTATCCTTACTTATAATATTATAATTTGGAAAGTGAGTTTGTTTGTTTGTTTGTTCCAGTTTCACGCCGTAACTACTTAACCGATTGCTTTGAATCTGTCTGCAGCCTGGATTAAATAATAGGGTACTTTTTGTCCCGGAAAATAATATATTCTCGAGGGAAAACGAAATTATTGGTATAGATGGCGCTGTGTGTATTGGTATATGTCACATAGGATACTTTTTATCCTTTTGTGACGCGAGCGAAGCCGCGGGTAAACGCTAGTACAAGATATGATTAATTACATGTTATACTGGAATCAACGCGGGCCTGCGGACGGCGCGGGCCTGCGGACGGCGAGCATGGGTGGTTCCCCGTCCGACCAGAAACAGACCCGAGCGTACGGCGCGTCGCGTTCCGCGCGCGCCTCAAAGAGCCATCAGACCACCACAGATGGGGCCCAATACGGCCGATGCCGATTCGGAGTCGCGGAGAACCTAACGGGTAACCGGGGCTCCGGCTCGACGTGCAGGAGAAGGAACGGGGTGGTTTTTAGTCAGTAAGAGTTTGACACTCCCTCCCGCCTCACCCAGGCGGGAGAAGTCATTCGATGATTTTCCCCCCTTAAAAAAAATACTGGAATCAAAGAAATTAGGTTACAAGCATCATGTAACATGTTGACAGGTTAATGAACCTGCAGTAACTACCGACAAGGTTTAGTAACACACAACAAACTTAAAAAAAAAAAACTTCGTTGGTTACACCATAGTAGTTTCGTGATGGTATATGCGAGGTCGATTACTGTTAACTAAGTAAGTAAAAATGAAGCTAAAATTAATGGCAATACCTCTAGATAAGCATTGCTTGGTTATAAAGTTTGTATGGGCCGGTAAACAAACACAATATGTTTGTAAACGCACCCACGACAGAGAAGAAAATACTAGTGTAGAAAAAAAAACAAGTACTAGATTTGTTTTTATAATAACTATCGTGAGTCATACTAAAATAACTAAAAATCGCATGTTACTCACGTCAATATACTGAGAAGAGCTCAACTCGATTCGAATCACAGAGGGTTCTTCGCGGCGACCAAAACTAGTAGAGCTTTTTCCGTATAATTCACGTGAGTAACCCGTGATTTTTAGTTAATGAGTAGATTTCCACAAAATTCCTATATCAAACGAGTAATATGAGTTTTCGATTATTCGAGTTGAATATCCTACTAATATTATAAATTCGAAAATTTGTATGATTTATTCATTCACGTAAAAACAGCTAAAAGGAACGTTATAAACTTTGCAATAGGAGTAGATTACGACCTGGAAAAACACTTTAACTACATTTTATCTCACGAGCACGGGCGAAGCTGGTGGCAGAAACTAGTCAACACACAACTTTTACAAAAACAAACATAATTGCCTTTGTCTTACATTATGTAAGTATAAATAAACATGAGTAAGTAAATAATACAGAAGAAGCGACTCTTCATTTATTCAAAGACTAAGAAAATGTTTGTCAGTGAAAATGGTATGAATGAACTTCAAATAATCATGTTGTGTCTACGTTGCTTGAATGATATTAGGCTTTGCTCTCGATGATTACTACGAACTGGTGTATATCGGAGTTCTGTGATTGTTGTTCAATAGATAACATAACATCTCGCCTTTTGTCCCAGATGCACCTCTACCTACAGGGGTAGGCAGCAACGTTACAGCACCTAATGTCACTCTACAATGTAACACCCACTTTTCACTATTCATGTAATGAGTTCCGTGTAACAGGGGAGTCTATTGCCATATACCGGCATAATTATAGACGCTGTGCTACTACAGAGATTGTTTTATGTAACTCAATAATACTTTGCCCAAACCGTAAATCTGACCCTCTTGCCCGGCAGTCGCACTTGCGACTACTCGGCCAACGACACAAATAATTTAAAATATAAATAAAAAAATTAAGATTAAAATATTATGACCCCGATTATCAGTTAACATTGTCGTCATTTAATCAACTCTACAGACCCAAAATTATTCTTACCGAAATAGAACGCCTAGAAACTTTCCAAAACTAGACTTTGATCGAGTTTCAATATTGCTTCCAACTTGTCTTGACCAAAAACGGTCCGAAAGAACCGAAAAACATGCGTAAAAATGTCCCAAATGAAAAACTTACTTCAGCCTTGATAAGGTCGGGAGAATAAATCATATTTTGGCAAAAGTTCTTTAGCAAAAACTTCACGATATGTTATCAGAAGCTAATGGCGTAGGTGTTTCTTAATTTTGATATGATATATAGCTTTCTGATAAAGAACTTTGTGGTGAAGGTGTTTTGGTGTATTTTGCTTTCGTTTTGAAGATGTAGGTACCTGATATTTTGTGCTGTGTATATGATTTGTTTGTTTAACATTAATTGGTTGTTTGTTTTTATTTTAAGTGTGGGAGAGCCGTGTTTCGGCACGAATGGGACGACTCGACCGGAGTGAGACCACGGCCTCACAGAAAATCGACGTGAAACAACGCTTGCGTTGTGTTTCGTCGTGTGAGTGAGGTTACCGGAGGCCCAATAACCCCCCTCCCTAGTCCCCGTCTCCCGAATTCCTGAATCCTCCACAATCCTCAAATTCCCAATTCCCAAAAGGCCGGTAACACACTTGTAACACTTTGGTATTTCGAGTGTCCATGGGCGGCATCGATTGCTTACCATCAGGTGATCCATCTGCTCGTTTACCGGCTTATGTTATAAAAAAACGATGCATATACTTAATGTATATTATAAACACGTTTTTCCAATTACGGTGTGCTCCATAAAATAGACGAGATTATTGCCTCATCAAAAAATTGAACAATATTTTCACCAGCTCATGCTTTCTTGTTAGATAATTACAAATCAGTACTTACCAACGAATAAAAATTAATCAGTATAATACAAAACTTTAGTGCTCATATATTTTTGTAATGATGATTGACAAAAAAAGGAGGAAAAAAGACTGTGAATCTAAAAATACCTCAAAATGTGAGAGAAAATTTATATCTATTGGCTTCATCCAATGTTCTATTCATAGCAAGTACAAGTAAGACGAGACATTTCTCCAAGCTACCCATTTACTTATACAGCCGACGCCCAACTCCTCAATGAACAGATAGACTTACAAATTCCTAGGCTTAACACAAAGCCGCATCACTACGGCTCAACCTAATTCTCCCTTCATCACTCATCCCAAAAGAATTAGTATTCGTCTCATCAACACAAATTTTGTTTACTTAAAAAATCCAATCTACTTTGTAATTATGTTCCGTAAACAAGGTCATTAAAAAGCAGCGGCGGATTACACTTAGAAAGCGCCCTATGGGGGAGCTCCTAACTTTTTTAGGCGCTGCCATTATTTGAAGGGCACACACATCACGTGGTATCGCGGCGCCTGTAACCTGGCGCCCTAACCACTTGCCTAGTTACGTCTCTGATAAAAGAATTTCTTTTTCGAAAATTTTATTTTGGCTCTTTCGGAGTTTGTATACGCGGTCCTTCGGGGGATGTTACTATTCTGTTAAAGTTCCTAACTTCATTCGCAGGGTCATC
This sequence comes from Spodoptera picta, assembly GCA_038387885.1. Lineage (NCBI taxonomy): Eukaryota > Metazoa > Arthropoda > Insecta > Lepidoptera > Noctuidae > Spodoptera > Spodoptera picta. The sequence continues at coordinate 517,556 of JAZHFQ010000315.1, forward strand.
AGCTTCGCCTCAAACTGTAACCGCTTCAGTATAACTCATTAGCAGACAAACTTGCATTATGTTTGTAACATGCGAATGGTCAAAGTTTGGAAGAATCTTCAGATTAGGCTGTGCTGTAAGTTCTCGCCAAGTTTGTGAATGGCCTCTTTGGAGGTGAGTTAGGGGGACCCTTTTGGGGAACCGGACGAATAATGGCCATGCGTTTGTGACGCATTGCCGTTTTCATGGTAGAATTTTAATTTTAGTTAATATTTTTACATACATAACATCACGCCTTTTATCCCCGAAGGGGTAGGCAGAGGTGCACATTCTACCACAGTACAATGTAACACCCACTTTTCACTAGTTGTTATGAGTCCCATGTAATAGGGGGTGAGCCTATTGCCATATACCGGGCACATTTCCAGACTCCGTGCTACTACTGAGAATTAAAAAAAAACCCAGTAATATTTTGCCCGACCCGGGAATCGAACCCGAGACCCCTTGCCCGGCAGTCGCACTTGCGAATACTCGGCCAACGAGGCAGTCTAATATTTTTACTTCAAAGAAATGGGAACAAAATAATCAAAACAAAATAAAAAATCTTCAAGTAAGATGTTTTGAGTGGTGTGGTGTGGCGTGGTGAGCAAAACTGATGTATTGAGTGGTCATTAAGTTTGAACTTTTTTTTTATCAATACATTTACTTTTATTCAGAGCGCAAGCATCAAAAACAAGAAACAGTCATTACATATAATTTACATAATTTTACGTCTTTTATCCCCGACGGGGTAGACAGAGGTGCGCTTTACGGCACTTAATGCTAACACCCACTTTTCACTATTTTATATTACGAGTCCCATATAATAGGGGGTGAGCCTATTGCCATATACCAGACAAATTTCCACACTCCGTGCTACTAGTGAGATTTTTTGAAAAAACCTAGTAATACTTTGCTCGACCTGGGACTCTAACCCGTAAAACAGTCATTATTAGGATTATATCCCTGACTCCTTCGGGTAATAGGTGTGACTTTGCTTTGACATAGTGTTTAATATCGTTTTGTATCGTTATATATTTCACGTTTTATAATATTCGTAGATTTTGTTTTATATACTTATATTTTATAGGAATGCAATCACACAGTGCACGTAAAATATTTTATATCGCACGTACGAAAAATATTATATGTACACACGGCTACACATCGAGCTTTACATAACCAGTATAAACTGAACGTTAAATGTGTGGAAAGATGATGCGACGCGACACCAGGATAAACTGGTTTTGTATAGGTTGATGTGTGGCCGTGTGTACTTCTAGCTGCTGTTTCGCACTATTTAATCATATTGAACTTACAAATTCCAATTATGCTGTATCATAAAAGTTGCCGTAAAAATAATTTAGTACCTAACAGTAAAGGCAGACTAGAGGGAATAACAACTGACACTACAATAACAATAACACTTCTCTGACTGCCTCGTTGGCCGAGTGGTCGCAGGTACGACTGCCGGGCGAGAGGTCTCGGATTCGATTCTAAGGTCCGGCAAAATATTAGGTACCAGTGTTTTTCTTAATTCTCAGTAGTAGCATGGAGTCTGAAATTATGCCCGGTATATTGCAATAAGCTCCCTATTACATGGGACTCATAACATAAATAGTGAAAAGTGGGTGTCACATTGTACAGTGGCATAATGTGCACCTCTGCCTACCCCTTCGGGGTGTTATATTCTATTCGATCACGACGATTAACAGGGTTTATGTAAAAATTAAGTCCTATGTTTTTCCTATTTTGATGACATTTGAAAATTCCTAATTTGTTGACTAAGACGCTAGATATAGCAACTTCCAGTCCCTCGAATAACTACATAGAATTAGCAAAACAAGCGAACGCCACCAAGAACAGTTTCGCTCCGCACAATAACGCACAAGCCCTCGAAAATTTCTAAGCACACAAACAGTACATTCAGCAGCGATACGAACGAACAAAAATATTTGTCTCCTTCACATTACAGTAAAGTGCAGTAAAAGGATCGCAAAATTTTGCACGCTGTAAAATTTTCCTGTATTTGTTGAAAACATCAGAAACCCTTTACTATTACGAGACTTAACCTGAAAATTCTAGGCTTTTACGCTTTCAAATGAGTGCTCGAAACGGCTCAAAACACTCGGCTCTTTAATATCTTAATTACAGTAAAAAGTACTCCCTTTTACTTTAGGTACGGTTTAAGTAATAAAAGATAATCTTTTGAATAATTTCTTGACGCTTCAATGGGAATAATTGTGCTTGATAATTTGATATTTCCATCGCGTAATGTTGTTTTCATTTTAACTTAATTTAACGATTATATTATTTTGTTGGTTTAGAAACTAAGCGAGGCTGAACTTATGGTTTTAGGAATTTGAAAGTGTCGTTGTTTTTATAATGTATTTATTTATTTATTTATTTATTTATTTATTTATTTATTTATTTATTAAATGGTGAATCAACAGCTACATTACACTGAACAGCACTGAGCCACTTACAGATTCACACGAATACTGACGTAATAGGCGACAGCTAAGACAAAATTAAAATTATAAATATATCAAAAACAGGCACATAGCAAGAAAATTATAATTATAAAGAACTTAAAAAAAGGTGAATACATAATTAAAATAAAAAATAAAACAACAATCAGCTATCAAAAAAGCCTTCACTTATCATAGTTCTAGGTTTCCTTTTGGCTTGTACAAAAGATATCTACATCATGCATGCTACTGGTGTCGTTAAAAGTACAAGCTCGACACAAGAATGAGTTTTGCCTGTAGTTACTAGTTTTAGTTAACATATACTTAGGAGGACAGTGGAGGCTGTAGGAGACAGTTCAATTTCTATACATGCCACATATTGCTAAGCTCATCGTTTCGTGCCCCTTTTGGAAATGAGAGACGATGTTTCGATTCATGGCTATTTTACACTTCACATAACACTTTTTAAGTACCCTTCTTTGCTCTGTTGTAATTAAAAAATATACATTTTTTTCTATAAGCTGCCGAATTCTCAAGCGGTCACCGGGGACCGCTCTCCACTAACTTCATTATAGACCTTATTCCCGATGTTTAGAGACTACTATTGTATAAACAAATTTTGATGAAACGTACTAGATCAGAAAATACGACTTTGTTAAGCCAAGACCAAAACCTAGTCTGTATATATTTTACAAACTAGTAATCTCAACCTTTTTGCATGGACGTCGTAAACCAACATCTGGAGTAATCTAGTACACGTCCACGTCTGTCAATTTCACCGTCCTTTGGTTTTCCGTCCGTATTCCCAAACCGCACTCTATATCAAGTCGATTGCCTACGAAACATCTATCTGCTCTCTGAGCAACTCAAGCGTGTCTTGTGTATTAAATTTCTAGGAACAGATTTCTAATCAAGTCTAAGCCCCTAGAAGTGAATTTAGGTAGATTCTGTTAGTGTTAATTGAATATTATTAAAAGGTGTAGTCTTGTTGGAAAGAAATTGGCTTTTTTATTTATCTTTTGAAAATTATTAAAACTACCAGAATATATGGTCGACTATAACTGTATGATACACAAAAAAAAATGTAAATTGAATCGTATGTATTTATCAGCCTGCCTAATATAAATATTCCTTCGAAATAAACGAACAACATTTTGTTTTTAAAGCAAAAATAAAAATAAATAATAATTGTACTGTCACTAACAGTGACCAAAAGCCGGTCCAATAAATAAAAATATACCTATTACACCTTAGAATCTTAGAGTATGTATTTGTTGATTAAACAATCTACGATATACACTCACATCTTTAAACGATAACCTCTTTACGCAATAGCACACATCACATCATCTTTCCCTTCCCCCATTCTCTTAACCTAACCTCCAAACAACACAGGATGTTCCCAAAAATAATCCTCTTATCTCTTGTAACTTGTTTCCTCTTCAACAGTATGTTTATAATTTTTAAGCTAGCTTTGCACTTTCTAACGACTTCTCTACCACATATTTTCACATTAATGCCGCTGGTACACAAAATAACACATCAAGCTACACAGAACCAGTATAAACTGACCGTTGAATGTACAGAAAGATTATACAAAGATAGACCATGATAAATTGGTTTTGTATAGCTCGATTAGAGTACCCAGTCAAATCATTGCTGGAATTAGACCTTACAGTTCAAAAGGTATGCTTAATGAATCATTTGTATTCAGCGGTATATGAAAGAAAATTTTATTTCCTAAAGTAATTACTGGGGGCTTAGAGGTGAAAATTTTGTTATTAGGTTATGCTAAGGTTAGGTATAACTGGCCGTTTTTATCTAAGCCTTTTATTTTTTCTGTTGTTTCACGTGTTTGGATAATTTATAATTACCTCGATTTAAAAGCATATTCCTTTTTTAAAAGTCTAATAGGGTCTTGTGATTCGTTTAGTGATGCCGGTTGAAAATTTAGTATTTACTTTTGTGTCTTATGTTCTACATTTAATATCATCTTTTCCTTAATAAAAAAAAAGAGTAACGAATGGAGTTTCTCGTTCGTTCTTCCCCATTCGAATCTACATTTTGGAATGAGCACCTAGCTTCACCTAGCTTCACTGACGGACTGACTGACAGACTAACTATTATTTATTTTGTATTTGTTGACGTTTCAAAAGTACGAAATTATGGTTTAATTGAAATAAATGCTTTGACTTTTTGACTTTGACCTTGGTTGGGATTCTATCAGTTAATTGTACGTCGTTTTTTTATTGAAACCCTAAAACCGTTTTAGAAGTTTTCTGTCAAAGATCTCTTTATAGGTAAAAAGAACAGCTAAAAGATAAATCTGAAATCATATTTCGAATTTATTACTAAGTATTGATGCTCTAAAGTCTACTCAATTTTATTATATTATTGTATTATAACATAATTATAAAACTTATTAGGTATATAAAACACATATTTTTATTGTTTTGTTTTAATAATTCAGACTTAGGACACAGCATATAAAACATAATTTGATTAATATACTTAGTCAAAGGAATATCGAGCTTATTATTAAATTCATTAGTGAAACTTTTTCAATAACAAAGCTAATACGGGATCTCCACTGAACCTCTAGGGACAAAGAAATTGCATATAGATTCTTTGGTGCCATTGATTTAAGAAAATAATGGAAGTGATTGAGTTCGCATGTACTTGAACAGTGCATTTTAAGTACTTACTGTTCATCCAAAGGTGTTGTCTAAACATGTCTATATTGTGAGCTAAAGCCAATTAAGCACTAGTCGAACGAGACAGAGAGAACCAAATTTACAACGTCAGTAAATAAAAAATCTAATTAACTCAATAATAATTATTATGTTTTCGGCTTACTCACGGTAATTTGACGAGGAACTCGACTAGTTTCATGCCATGCTAGAGGCTCATATTTATCAGCAGCATTTAGCAGCATAATAATTTATATAGTATGTCTCACGAAAGTTACAATACAAATCTAATTAACCCGTCAATTAGATAAAGAAAAACATATGAGACATCTTTTTTTTATTTTGTCGTAGGTATAAGAAAACTAAGAAACTTTACTAAATCATGACGTCACACGGATATCAACTCAATACGGGTGTAAATGGAACGCTCGCGAAAATTGCCTACAGGCGATGGTCAAAAACAAGTCTTATTTTAATAACAATAAAGAATTAAACGTTTCTTTTGCGTAATAATGTAATTTAGTATAAATTTTCCCTTGTAAGCAGGTGCTAAGGCTGATGTTGTATGTACACGTAAACAAAAGCAATGGAAATTGTATAAACTATTTTTTGTAAACGTTTTTCGGGACCGAGTTTACGCCCTGTTTTTTTTTTGTTTTTTTTTTATTGCACAAGCCGGTAAACGAGCAGACGGATCACCTGATGGTAAGCAATCAGCGCCGCCTACAGACACCCGAAACACCAAGGCGTACAAGTGCGTTACCGGCCTTTTAGGCATTGGGAATTGGAGGATTGTGAAGGATTCGGTGATTCGGAAGACTAGGTACCCGGATAATTGGGCCTATGGTAACCTCACTCACACGACGAAACACAACGCAAGCGTTGTTTCACGTCGGTTTTCTGTGACGCCGTGGTATCACTCCGGTCGAGCCGGCCCATTCCTATAATATATATCAATAAATCGAAACTATTTTATTCTATAAGAAAAAACGTGTGTAATGTTTATTTATAAATTCGGAGTCGCGGAGAATCTAATGGGTTACCGGGGCTCCGGCACGACGTGCAGGAGAAGGAACGGGCTTGGTTTTTAGTCAGTAAGAGTCTGACACTCCCTCCCACCTCACCCAGGCGGGAGCAGTCATCCGATGATTCTCCCCCTTAAAAAAATGTTTATTACAAAAGACTAACGTAAAGAGTGCAGTAATATCCAAAGATACTAACTAAAGAAAACAAAGACTACCTAAAAGAAATTTAAAGGCTATTTTATTTTCTTTATTACAATTTCAGCTTCACGGAAAATAATGGCTCTTCCATACAAAGCAAGACCTCTTCGTTCAGATCCTTTTTTTCTCCAACTTCATCGAATTTAAGCGAAAGATAAACTTGATTGAAGGCTTCACTAAGATTTCTTTCGGACGTGTATTTATTGGTTCATTTTCTTTTTCAAATAAGAACTTTACATATTGTTTGATACAGTACGATTCGGATTATTTTTAAATAGATTGACGTGATTTATTTGTTTGAAGTTTATTTTGATGTTTCTAGTAAATATCGCTTAATTATTGAACTCTGGTAGACACTGATGCTGGCTGAAGTAAAATTATGGATGACACTTTCTCGTATCTCGAAGTAAAAATAAATTGATATAACCTCCTCCTTTTTGGGAAATCGGTTAAAAAGACAGATACAAGACAAACATCTATGACAGGCGTAGAGGGAAGTCCCTTAACGCCGGACAGCACCTAAAGCTGTACGATTGTACCTTTATTATCTCTATAACTAATAATGCGAGCGATTGAATTTTTAGGGGGAAGTCTCCCAGTGCCAGACACCTAAGGTTTTGGTAAAAATTGAATCGCTCGTGTTATTAGTTAGGTTAGGTGCCGTCCGGCGTTACGGGACTTCCCCCTATGTATACATGCATAAACTCCATATAAATGTTTTTTTATGGAATAGGAGGCAAACAAGCAGACGAATCACTTAATGGTAAGCGATCAGCGTCGCCCATGGACTCCGACAACATCAGAGAATTATCTGTCATGATCTACTTACTGCCGTACTCAGATTCATTTAATAGTTACTTACCGCAGTCCTTAGCAATGGGGATAATGACAGGGTATGAAAATTAAAAATATAATTAGTCTCAACTTAGGTAATAAAAAAATATTAGACACGTATTTTTTTATTTTGTTGTATAATAAAACAATACTTAGATAAAACGATTCAAAGTTTAGGAGTGGGGGCTAAAACGTCATTTCTTAGTATAAAATGTACTGAGAAGTGACGTCACGCGACATTTCAAATCAATATAATATCTTCGAAACTATTAGTTTCCGTAAGAAAATAAAAAATACGTGTCTAATGTTTTTAAATAATCTACCAGACGGACATTAAAATAAAAATTAGTCGTCTACCCCATTGTTTTCGGAACAGAATCGATACTAAGGATAGGTTAAGTAATCATTATAGGTATGTCTCTGAATACGGCAGTTAACGACTTCTTGAACATCAATAACTTACTCCTTCGCACATATCATCATTAACAGCCCACAACAATCCATTGGACGGACTATTGGCTCTCTTATCATAATAGAAGTTTGTCATAACTCAACTAGAAATTTCATCATCTAGACATCAACAATACGAGTACCTACATAACAAAATATAACATAACATCACGCCTTTTATCCTCGAAGGGATAGGCAGAGGTGCACATTATACCACTGTACAATGTAACACTTACTTCATTTATGTTATGAGTCCCATGTAATAGGGGGTGAGCCTATTGCCATATACCGAGCACAGTTCCAAACTCCGTGCTGCAACTAAGAATTAAAAAAAAAACCAGTAAAACTTTGCCCGATCCGGGAATCGAAACCGAGACCCGTTGCTCGGCAGTTGCAATTGCGACCACTGAGCCAACGAGGCAGTCAGAGTACCTAAATCTACTACCAAAACACAACAACATAATAAGATTTCCATCGAAAAATTTTCCATACAATTTACAAGAAACCCTTTCCAGGCTTGTTATTTTCCTTCCACATCAAAACACGTTAAATTGGAACACAAAGTCATTATGATTCTAGTAGAGAACGGTTCATGAAGTCGAGTCACGCTCTCCAAGAAGAGAAGGCGACAATAATTGCAATATTCAAACTATCCATTACTTACGCTGAGGGACAAACAGGAGTTTCTAGTATTGCTATTTTATTTGTAGCTCAAATCCTAATGGACTCTGGTTATTATGAACGAAGAAATGAGGTTTATTTTGCTATGGTTTCGTGTATCTAGAGGTAGTCCCCAAAAATATATTAATACTAGCGGACCCAACAGACTGCGTATCCACTTGAATGTATAAACAAAAATTCATTCAAATTAGTTCAGCTGTTTAGGATAAATAACCTAACATCGACTGCAGCGCCATCTGCCGGGCTGATTTGTGAATCTAAACCATTCCCAGATCCCCTTGAACACACACAAAAAAAATCATCAAAATCGGTCCAGTCGTTTGAGAGAAGTTCAGTGACATACACACTCACAGAAGAATTATACAAAAGATTAGAAATATATTCAAAGGTTATAAAAATAATAGGTTAAAATATACACATTGTATTCATTTCCGAACCGATACGACCTTCAAACTTTCAAGAAAAGAGCGTATTCCTTTTTAAAGGCCGGCAACGGACCTGTGACTCCTCTTGTGTTGCGGGTGTCCATGAGCGGCGCCGATCGCTTACCATCAGGTGACCCGTTTTCTCATTTGCCTTCTATTCCATAAAAAAAGGAATTCATATTTATATTTTGTTTATTATTCTTGGTGTTATGTAAGCTGACTTAGGAACTGCGTGGTCAATTGAAAAACATTTATTCTGCGAACTCCAACTTGATTAATATAAAACTCTTTATATGCAAAGGAGGTTAATTGTCCAGCTGGTGACTATGTTTTTGATGTCCTATGTGTGAGTGTGAGTATGTATACATAACAAAACCAATTGGAAACCAACATTGAATCGATATCAACGCCTAACACAACTACAAAGGATATTACCCACTTAAACGCCCATCACAATCTAATGATCAATTATATCAACCATCCAATAGGTACTCAATTTTAATTAACCAAGCCAAATGAATTGCAAACATTTAACGACTAACCGTTCGAGCTAACTTTAAAGAACAACCCGTTCCTGCAAATATAAAATTCGAAACACATACCCATGCAAAATGTTTAGAAAATTCCTTCACAGAATATAAAATGTCTCGATCGGTAAGATCCCTTAATATTGCAATGTAAACAAGCAATTTGTACCCTAATTGGGAATCCCTTGAGGATAAAACAATAACCAATGAGGTCAGAGTAAAAGGAGCTAGGGATAATGAAAATATGTACAAAGGCTTTGGAAAAATTGTGAATAAAATATTGTGCATAATAAGCTTGTTTGGTGTCGTTCTGGGTTTAAATGTTATGTCTATCAGACAAGAGAAGTTTTGTCGAAACTTTGAACATAGATCCATCAGCAGTTTTGTTACAGATATGTGTTTATTTTTAATTAAAAAAAAATCGTTGCCCCACGCTAGGATTTTCTCCTGAGTCGTGGGTGCGTTTACTAACATAAAAGTTAGACCGGGAACAACAATCTATGGATCACACAAAGAGTTGTTCCGTGCGAGAAACGAAACCGTGACACGTTGCGCGGCAGCCAATTGCCCAATTACGGCGCCAAACGTGTTGTCATGTGATGACAAGACAGAAGAAATCGGACAAACAGATTACGCTGGGATTAAAATATGTTTCCATGATTGAAAATATAACATAACGCCTTTTATATTATTTTTTTAAAAGTAAAATTTTGGTAATCGGTCCACAAACGGCGGAGTAATAGGTGAACATAAATAAATAAAAAAAATAACAATCATTCGAACATAATACCTCCTCCTTTTTATGAAGTCTGTAAAAATTATCTTCTGTTCCTCATTTCACTTTACTGCTTTACTGGTTTCAAACGTCGAGTACGTTTTAAACTTTAAATTACTCAAATCGTTTTCGAATTTAATGAATTAATTTTCATTTTAAGCGTATCTCTGTTAAATTTAATACAACTGAGTTTTGTACTGATAAGAATGTTTTATTTTAAAATGAACTGGACTAACTTAGAGTTTAGTCACGTAACTAATTTTATTTTTTATTTAAATGAATAAGAATTGCTCTATATTTGCTGTTACTTAATAGTTATTTAGGTATTTGTTTATGACTTTTATGTATTTCAGTAGAAATGTGGACAATGAATATCAATATCTCAAATATAGTTATGATGTTTTTTTATGAACTAAACCGGGAAACGAGCCTAATGGAATATGACGGATCACCTAATCGTAAGTCAATTGGCCGTCCATGGACACCCGAAATACCAAAGGTGCTACACTTGTAACACCTTTGGTATAACGTACTTACGTTACCGGCTTTTTGGGGATTAAAAAATTGAGGATTGTTATGTATTCGAGGAGTAATTGGGCCTCAGGTAACCTCACTTACACGACAAAACACAACGCGAGCGTTGTTTTGCGTCGATTTTCTGTGAGGCCGTGGTATTGGTACCGAAACATGGTTCTCCCACACTTATAATTATACGATAATGCTTATGATTATAAGATAATAAGATAACTAATAATAATATTTCAATATTGCGAGCATCAACCTCCAACTGAATTAAGACTATGTACCAATAAAACACATCATTATCTAAATGTAGTTTTATATTTTATTTACATTTTTTGGTTACATAATTTCGCCTACTACAATATTCATTTTATCAAAATAAACTTCTTAGGTACTGAAATGTAACTTGATCCAAGGGGTAGGCAGAGATGCATATTAAACAAAGGCTCTCAATGCCACTGCACAATGTAACACCCACTTTTCACTTTATGTTATGAGTTCCATGTAATAGGGGGTGAGCCTATTGCCATACCGGGCGTAATTTCAAAGTCCGTGCTACTTCTGAGATTTTTTTATCATAAGATCCTAGTAATTCTTTGCCCGACCCTTGAATCGAACCCGACACCCATTGCCAGGCAGTCGCACTTGCGACCACTCGACCACCGAGGCAGTCATGAATTGTAACTTAATCGTAAGATGTCTACGGGAATTCTTAAATGGAAAGTTCCTGGTAGTTCATTGTTATTTTTTCACAAAATTAGAGATCGGTCGGATGATCTACAAGGAAATATGTAGATATAGTACAGGAAACTTTTGAAGCCAATTTTACCTGTTTCTAAGAAGACTGTATACTTCGTCTTGTATCACAAGTTTGCCTTTTGAATTTTCAAAAGAATAAATTTAACTTTAAAGAAAATCAACCGCTCGTTTTGTTTCTAAAGGAAAATTTTATTGATTTTGGTATTTTACATAAACAAGGAAAGCCATGTTTATGTAGAATACCACTGTATCATGATCAAATGTCTTGTAGTACTAGTGTTGGTGGCTCCATTATAACCACCCTATAATTTATTATGTTTTCGGCTTACTCACGTAATTATTTGACGAGGAACTCGACTAGTTCAGTAACAGCGCGACAGTCGCCGCGTCGCAGGTCGCGAAATGCAGCTCATGATTATGAGCCTCTAGCATGGCTTGAAACCAGTCGAGTTCCTCGTCAAATAGTTACGTGGTTAAGCCGAAAACATAATAATTTATTTAATGTTCCTCACTAAAGTTATAATACATCCATACACATAATTATAAAGATCGATTTAGAGCCATTTCTGTTACTTCACAAATCTACAGTTGAACGATAAAATTACAATAACTAAAACTACAATAAAATTATTTATAGACTAGGTCCAAGGTTCATAATATATAATAGCAGCGCGATATTTTCTATGTCGCAGGTTGCGGAATGCTGGTCACGAAAAGCCAAAAAAACATAATAATTAACAATACCTTTGATTAAAAAAAAAAAAAAAAACTCCAATTTCAAATCAATAGATACTACAACAGTTTTATTGTACACTGGACGACTCCATCCAAAGGTTGTAAAAAATCGCATTCTGTTATAAAACTGCCCATTGTACACACGGCCACACATCAATCTATACCAAACCAGTTTATCCTGGTGTCGCGTCGCATCATCTTTCCGCACATTTAACGTTCTGTTTATACTGGTTATATGAAGCTCGAAGTGTAGCCGTGTATGCACATTTTTTTTCTCTGTGTGTTTTTCATGTCAGGTCCTCACCGGACATGGAAGTTTCGGGAGGCACCTGTGTATGATGGGACGGGAGGAAAAGTCTGGGGTTATCACTGCGGGGACCGCCCTGAGGACAAGGTGGAACACTCTGTAGCGGAATGCCCTGCGTGGGTTAAGCACCGCCGTGCCCTCGGGGAAGTGATCGGCGATGGCGACCTCTTGCGTCCGGGCCTAGTGCGGGTCATGATGCGGAGCGAGGGTGACTGGGATGCCGTCTCCTCCTTTTGCGAAACAGTCATGCTAGCTAAGGAGGAGGTGGGACGCGTGAGGCAACGAAGCGCTGCCTCCTCGCAACCCAGCCATTGCGAATCCCCGACACACCGGGTGTCGGGGATCGCGAGACGATCTCCGGACACCGTAAGCGCCGACCTGCGGACGGCGAGCATGGGTGACTCCCCGTCCGACCAGAAACAGACCCGAGCGTGCGGCGCATCGCGTTCCGCGCGCGCCTCAAAGAGCCATCAGAGCACCACAGATGGGGTCCAATAGGGCCGATGCCGATTCGGAGTCGCGGAGAACCTAACGGGTAACCGGGGCTCCAGCTCGACGTGCAGGAGAAGGAACGGGGTGGTTTTTAGTCAGTAAGAGTCTGACACTCCCTCCCGCCTAACACAGGCGGGAGCAGTCATTCGATGATTTTCCCCCCTTTAAAAGCCGTGTGTGCACATTTTTTTTTCTGTGTTTTTGTATGGTGTACAATATAAAGTGTTAATAAAAAAAAATTAACCCATCAATCACTCATCACCATTCGACTTTAACACCACGTTTGATATCGAAAAAACTGTCGAAGCTAGTTAAGCTGTCATCTTGGAAAATGTCAAGGTCGACCATCATTCATGTTGCCCCATAGACTCGATTACAAGTCATCAATCTCGAGTGACGAAGAGCAAGGGACGCTGGTTAGGGATATGTCGTAACCATGATCTGTTTAAGGAAAAATATGGGGAACCAGCTGTTTGAGAATGGAATTAAGAGATCAAAGATTCGTAAGACACGTGTTTTTAATTTTCTTACAGAACTGAATACTTTCAACGATATATTTTTCAAAGTCAAAGTTAAAATCATTTATTTCAATTAGACCAGGAAGGCTTTTGAACGTCAAAAACAAAATATTTAAATATTAAATAATAAGAAAAAATGTCAGTCTGTAGGTCAGTCCTCTAATGAAGCTATTTGCTCGTTCCAAAGTGTGGAGGAGACCAAGCAAGAAACTCCATAGGTTACTCTTTTTCAATCATGTTCACAATACAATTTTTGGTTACAATCTTTCGTTGAGTTCAATAATGTGAGAACAATGTAATACCAATATTTGGTCAAGGAGACGGAAAAAGAAAATACCCTTGAGGACAACTTAAAATACAGTCCGGAGCTGACCAGTCCCATTTGACAGCGCCCGTTCACGAACATGACACGTACACCAGCACCGCCCAACTCAACCATGTTGTAGGGAATCGAGCGATCCACTGCACGTGCCAATGAGAATTTTGACTGAGCATGACAACACCAAGCTGACACACATGCATTCTACTAGTCTAATTTAATTTAGTTAGTTACAGGGCTCTCACATTTACTCATATTTATTGATTTGAAATGTCGCGTGACGTCACTTTTATGTATATTTTATACGTAGAAAAACGACGTTTTAGCCCCTACTCCTAAGTCATTCGATGATTTTCCCCCCTTAAAAAAAAAAAAAAAAAAAGCCCCTACTCCTAAACTTTGATTCGTTTTATTTCATTAACTAACTTAAGGACCAATTAAATTTTGAATTTTTATACCCTGTCATCATCTCAATTGAGTGGTCTTCAGTATGTTGGTGTAACGAATAAATCTACCTCCCAGTGGCAAAACAAGTGAACTGTGTAGTCATTTGTCAACATGTTTGTTATAGCATATTGAACTGGACCCCAGGTCTCATGGGAGACCTTGAGATAGGATTTCTAGGTCCTGTGAGATGTTGCTAAACGAGAATTGTAGTAAATAGAACGTGTACAGGACGATACAATTTGATTTAAATTTGAGATGTTACAAAGCCGGTATACCAGTGAATAATACTTCAATTTAGACTGTACAATAAATAATAGATGACTAATTTCTATTTTAATGTCCGTCTGGTAGTTTATTTAAAAACGTTAGACGTGTATTTTTTATTTTGTCACGGAACGAATAGTTTCAAACTCAAACTCAAAAGCATTTATTTCAATTAAACCATAATTTGATACTTTTGAAACGTCAACAAATATGAAATATACAATAGTCTGTCAGTCTGTCCGTCAGTGAAGCTAGGCGCTCGTTCCAAAATGTCGGTTCGAGTGGAGAAGAACGAGCAAAAAACTCCATTCGTTACTCTTTTAAAAAAAGTCTGTTTTACATTGCTCTGATACATATTCCAAAATTGTACACACATGTGAGAATAATGTAAAGACATATCTGACGCAACATACAAATAACAGAACATACTAAAATAGAAAAAAAAAAACAAAACCAAGAGAAAACAAATATCTTAAGTCTGACATGGTCCTCACATATGAATGTTTGTTCGAAAATATATTGATTTTTTTTCTTTTTTTCTTGTTAAAGAAACGTTGCCCCACACAAGGATTTTCTCCTGTGTCGTGACTGCGTTTACAAACATACAAGTTCACATACACATGACACCCAGACCCGGAACAACAATCTGTGGATCACACATAGAGTTGTTCCGTGCGGGAATCGAACCCGCGACACTTTGCACGGCAGCCAGTTGCCCAACCACCGCGCCAATTGTGCAGTCGAATATATAGTAAAGAAGTGAAATATAGCATGCAGTCACTGCTAGGTAGTCATGTTATGCAAAGCTCTTTGTTTCTTAACATAGTCTCTCCAAGCTATTTTACTTTTTATCCTACAAGTAAAGCCACGAATAATAGCAAGCCCTTCATAAACGTTGCCAAATTGATCCCTAAACGACATAAAGGTATGAAAACCAACCGGTGATACCTTTATAAATACATAATAGGGTCTAAAGCTCTTGGGTTCGGATTTATTTGTAAATATTTACTAAAAGACCCTAAATGATACCAGCAGAATAAAGCAATAACACATAGTATTAATATTAGTTTGAGTTAAAAAATATAATACCTCTACAGCACTTTATTGTAGTTTTATTAAATTGAGTCTGTAGAGGTGTAGAGGCTAAAGCTTTTGCTATGTACGTAGTATGTTAAAAAAAAATATGGGATTTTCTATAACTTTATAACATAACATCACGCCTTTTATCCTCGATCGGGGTAGCCAAAGGAGCACATTACGGCAGAAGAGTAGTCGCAAGTGCGACTGCTGGGCAAGTGGTCTTGGATTAGATTCCCGGGTTGGGCAAAGGTTCTTAAAAAAATCTCAGTAGTAGCACGGAGTTTGGACTTGAGCACCGGGCTCAAGTCCAAACTATATACTATATACTACTATAAACTATAACTATATGGCAATAGGCTCACCCCCTGTTAATTGAGACTCATATCATTAATAATGAAAAGTGAGTGTCATATCGTAAAATGATATTAATGCCGTAATGTGCACCTCTGCCTATATATGTTTCAAAGTTTCAAAGTGTGGGAGAGCCATGCTTCGGCACGAATCGGCCGGCTCGACCAGAGTGATACCACGGCCTCACAGAAAACCGACGTGAAGCAACGCTTGCGTTGTATTTCGTCGTGTGAGTGAGGTTACCGGAGGCCCAATTACCCTCCCCTTCCCCAATCTTCCCAATCCCTGAGTTCTCAACGATCCTCAAACTCCTAATCCCCAAAAAGCCGGTGACGCACTTGTAACGCCTCTGGTGTTTCAGGTGTCCATAGGCAACGCCGATTGCTTACCATCAAGTGATCCGTCTGCTCGTTTACCGACTTATGCCATAAAAAAAATAATAATATATATGGCGTGATGTTATGTTATGCTGATAAACCATATCCAAATAACAACAAGACGTTGGATATATTACTTTATTGGAGTGCAAAAACCCAAGCGGATAGCTTATAATGGGCGTATTGGGCTCATTGATGTAACTAACATTTTCCGTAACTAGGGTGGTGGTAATATGTTATCCCTAAAGTTGGGGTGCCACTTAGAGCGGAGTGAAAGCGTTAAGCGATTTTGGTTTAAAAAATGTATAGTTTTTTTTTATGTTTCATATTAATTCTCTACGGACTCTTGGTCCGTGCCCTTGTCACACAATTTTTTATTACAATACGTCTAATCAATTTTTATAAAATTAGTACAGATTTTCTCAGTATATTCATGTGAGCAACCCGCGAATTTAAATTAATATAATTATTATTATTTACATATATTTATTTAAAATTCTCTATAAATTACATTTCTAAATACTACTTATAAATTAAAAAATAATATTTAAAAATATAAAAAATAGGAGCCGACCAGTAGCGAGAGCATGGTCCAAGCTACCGGTGGTTAGGGCTCCAGAGACAGAAACCTCCTCACAATACGTGCCGTTTCTAGGAGAACTGCCTTCTGTATCAGGCCCTTGATCCATCCACCTAACGCCAGCCTCCTAAGATGGATGTCGAGGCTTTTAGGGATTAACCCATTGGCCGACACGACTATCGGCACAATGATAGCCGAATCCACACTCCACATGTCGACAACCTCGTGAGCTAAGTCTAGATATTTTATTTGTTTATCTTTCTCAGCTTTCACGAGGTTCTCGTCATGGGGAATGGTGACATCGATAATCATCGTGCGGCGTACTTGTCGGTCTATCACCACTATGTCAGGTTTATTGGCTACAATAGTCCTGTCAGTAATGATAGACCGGTCCCAGTACAATGTGATATGGTCATTTTCCAGAACTGGGTCGGGCACATACTTGTAGTACGGTACCTCAGATTCAACAAGTCGATAGTGTAAAGCAAGTTGCTGATGGATAATCTTGACTACTTGATTATGCCTATGCAAATATTCACTGTTAGCCAAACGACCACAACCAGAAATTATATGTCTAATGGATTCACCAGGACTATGACATGCCCGACATATGTCAACCGTCCCATCCTTAATTATAATATATTTCCGATAGTTGTTCGTAAGGATAATTTCGTCCATTATTGCACAGACAAATCCTTCAGTTTCTCCAAAGAGATTACTGAATCGTAGCCAAGACACGGACGCTAGAAAATCTACACTGGGTCCATGAAGGGCCCGGAAGAAGCGTCCATGGAGCTCCTTGCTATGTCATACCTCCTTGCGATCATTGACGCTCAGTACCACAGGTCTGCGCCAGTTCTCTTTTGCCAAGGATAGCGGAGTGAATCCATTGTCCACCGCTGCTACTTCTCGATGCATACCCTCGTTGACTTTCAGGAAATATTCGCTGAGGCTGCACATGAGGGGATGTACAACCTCATGACCGACGAACGAGGGTGATGAATGCGATTTGCAGTCAGCAGGGTCCGGACTCGCCTATCCAGGGTGTCAAGTTCAGTCTGAGTCCACTTGAGTATACCAAAAGAATACATTAGGACTGGCATGACCCAACCGTTAAAGGCTCGCACCTTGTTTCCGCCTGATAAGGAACTTTTCAGTACCTTATTCAGGCGACAAAAGAAGCGCTCCTGTAACGATTGCTTCATGTCCGGTCCATTAATGCCTAATCCTTCTGACATACCCAGGTACTTGTATGTATCGTTTGCGGAGAGTGATCTCTCCCTGAAGCAGGATAGTTTGCCAATGAGTACCCTGGCCTCACTGATACGACGCTCTATCCTATACTGCCAGGCAGGTACTGCTGGTTTTGGTCGGACTGCTGCGTCAAGATTTGGGAATCTGACGTTAGCCACTCGACAGGCAGCTACCGCCCCACAGTACAAGATTGAGTGTGTATCATAGAGGTTTTCGCTACTCTCAAAATATTTTTTAAGTAGCGAATCCAAGGCACTCACCGGCGCCCTATTTTTTCTACACATGGGCAAACGTGGTAATTTTGGTCTGAAATTACTAGGAGCACGTCTGTACTCACGGACCGCATCCTCCAAAGCACTCCTCAGTCGTTCATTGCACTGAGTACTCACTTGTTCAACCCTGTCGTCCTCCACTCCAACGATAGGGGTGGTTGGTGTCAAACATTGTGACACTACAGGTGTCTGTGCCACCAATTGTGGCGGAGCGAGAACGACACGATTGCGCAGTGCTTCTAGACGTAGCCGATCAAGCGCAGCCTCATCCAATCTGCGATTGCGTTGGATGACCCGCACCTGATCCGAGAGTCGTTGGGCCGAGATGTTGATAGATGGCTCAAGAACCTGAAATATAGACAGCATCCTTTCACGGTACGCAGTGAGGTTAGTCCCTCCCTCTGTAGCACCGTAGCACGAGCGCATGACGTTCTCATTTATGGTTTGAGACCATTTCATGCGCCGCACACAACTACCGGTAGCGGGGACCCGTCCCGGGGCCTGTTGGCCCCTGGCTCCCAAGCCCGTCGGTGGCCGGCCTCTCCCCGGCCGACGTACAGGTGTCGGCGACGCCGGGGGGGGGAAATAGTCGTCGCTAGAGCTCAACGCAACTGCTGTCACCGGTGATCTTGCGGAGCTGGGGTCCGGCAACAGCGAGGCGGAGCTGAGCGACGAGTCCGGAGGTGGTGGGGGTGCGTCTCGTGCTTTTCTGGCTCTCGTCAACATCAACTTAACATTTTAATTTTCTGCTTCATAATCTTCCTTTTCTATTCTGTCACTGTCAAATTTCATTTTTCTTTATATACATAATGTTTGTTTATTGCTATTGTAGGTGTTGATTTTGTTGTAAGTAAATATTATTATAAAAAGGTTTTGTTATTGTTATCTTGAGTGAAGAAACGTGTGAATT
This sequence comes from Spodoptera picta, assembly GCA_038387885.1. Classification (NCBI taxonomy): domain Eukaryota; kingdom Metazoa; phylum Arthropoda; class Insecta; order Lepidoptera; family Noctuidae; genus Spodoptera; species Spodoptera picta. The sequence continues at coordinate 536,837 of JAZHFQ010000315.1, forward strand.
ATTTATAAAAATAAACCAAAAAAAAGCAGAGTAAAATTTTGTACGTTGACATGTCGTGGTGTTGCCAATTATTATTATTATTATTGGAAAACGTAATAAACGTTGAATTGAAGAACGTAACGTTATCGTTGTAAATTGTGTTTCCTTTCTGCAAAGATGCTTAAAACTTGTACTGATTACTAGTATAATAATATCGACTATCCTGATTAAATTTAAAATTCGTGAAACTAATAAGATTTGGGTCCAGTAAATTAGTCGTAAGAATTTGGTCTCATTTTTGACTGAAAGATTGACATTCAAACAAGAATGGAATTTAAAAAAAAAATGGAACTTAATAACAAAATTGTTTAAAAGTAACTGCGAATTGTTACTTAATTTCTATGTCTAGACAAATTACAGGCATTCTAGTCATCTTAAACTAGTACAAAGACTACAACCCATATTTAGTTTGGATAACATCGTTGCTAAAACTTTACTGTTTCTGTATAAGACGTAATTAGTCTTGAACTTGATCAACAATATTATTTAATTTTATTTATTTAGACTTTGTACAAAAACATATGTACAGGTAGACTTAATACATTGGACATTGTCTTACAGTCGACCTTAAGGTTTTGCAGAGATGAAAGTGGCAGGTGACTAAGCAAAATATTAATAGTAAATAACTATAATATATTACTATATACACCTATAGCCATATTCCGTGCAACTACTGAGAATTTTATTAGAAAAAAACCCAGTAATACTTTACCCGAGCTGGGAATCGAAATCGAGACCACTCGTCCGGCAGTCGCACTTGCAACCACTTGGCCAACTAGGCCAAATTTACAAAGAATAATATACTGAATAAAATAAAATACATAGCCAAGTTGCACTAGCGACCACTTGGTCAACGAAGCAGAATTTACAAACAATAATTACTTCGGCTAGGTATGTAGCTAAGAAAAACATGCACGCTATCACAGGCACCCCACCATAGCGTCAACACGAGCGATCCAACAGTTCCTTTTTATCAAATAGTCGAACATCAATATTTATTTCAATCTATCGCAAAAAAGGGAAACGTTTAGATAGCATGATTCTCAATTTCAGTATTCAGTGAGGTTGATGTATTACAGAGAATGAACACATGTCTATGCTTTTAGAACCAATAATGTAGACACGATTAGTTTCGACCATTTTTTTTTATGAGTTAAACCGGTAAACTAGCGTACGGATCACCTAATGTTAAGCAATCGGCGTCGCCCATGGACATCTGGACCACCAAAGGCGTTAACTATAAGTGCGTTACCGGCCTTTTGGTATTAGGAATTTGAGGATTGTTGGGGATTCAGGAATTGGGGAAGGAGGGGGGGCTAATTTGGCCCCCGGTAACCTCACTCACACGACGATTTCACGTCGGTCTTCTGTGAGGCCGTGGTATCACTCCGGTCGAGCCGGCCCATTCGTGCTGGAAAATGGCTCTCCCACACTTATACTTTTTGTGTTGGATAGTCCATTTATCAATGTAAGCTATGTTTTTATAATGACTATCGCGAGACATATATCTACTAAATGAACTAAAAATAGTGGATCAATTGAATACACTGAGAAAAGGTCTACACTAGTTTAGTGAGTTTCTTTAATAACCCGCGATTTTTCGTAAATTTAGTAGGTATGTCTCACGATAGTTATTATAAGCAACTTTCTAGTAACTAGAGGTAATTATATTAAATAAAAACGCGGGTTACTCACGTGAATATACTGAGAAAAGCTCTACTAGTTTCGAACCACAGAGGGGTTCTTCCTCATGAGCAGCATGCGCGGTCGCGGCAACGTCGCGCAGCTCACGTGAGTAACCCGCGTTTTTACTTAATTTAGTATGTCTCACGATAGTTATTATAAAAACACAACTAATTATATTTTCCATTAACATCGTTTGCTATTTATGTACATGGTAAAATTACCAGCACTTCAAACCCTCCAATGTATTGTAAGCTCATAATCTGTTTATTAATATGGAAATAAAGTCTACAGACGGTGGCTTTAATACTCGATGCGGTATAGCGTTTCATACATTGCGTAAATTAGTCATGGAGTGTTAACGTAAGAGAAGTATTTTTAATGGAATAAAAGGTAAACGATAGGAATATTATGCGAGTGAGGTAATTGAGGGCCAACTGACAACGCCTGTAAATCTTTTGTTATTTTTTATAAATAGAAGTGAAAATCAAGCAGACGGATCGCCTGACAATATGAACGTAGCATAGCAATCAAAGTCGTCGATAGACATATTTGCTGCGATAGAAAATTAGCAATTGCATTGCTAGTCGTCTGCCCACGCTATTTTTATAAAAGATCACTATCCGACCGTCTGTAGCCCGAACTTCATAAAACTATAATAGATAATCATTGGCATTAAGTCCACCGTGTACACAAGAAGCCTTTTGAAATAAAATAATCAAAATCAATACATTTATAAAATCAATCAAAAACCAACTAAACATAACATAACACATAACATAACATCACGCCTTTTATCCCCGAAGCTACCCCTTCGGGGATAAGAGAGGTGAGGTGTACATTATGCCACTGTGCAATGTAACACCCACTTTTACTATTTATGTTATGAGTCCCATGTAATAGGGGGTGAGCCTATTCCCATATACCGGGCACAATTCCAGACTTCGTGCTACTACTGAGAATTTATAAAAACCCAGTAGTACTTTGCCCGACCCGGGAATCGAACCCGAGACCCCTTGACTCCAACTTGAAAAACTAACTAAACAATCAGCTAAAGAATGACTCTCCATTACTTCCTACTCCGTATTCTAAATCTTTTTTTAAGGCTCTAAATGAAATTCTGTAGGAAATGAGTTGGTCTGTAATTACTGAAGCCTCCGATACGCTGTAGAAATCCTTAAGAGCTGAAAATGAGTTCATTTGAGGCTGTAAATTGTTTTCTTTTCAGTTTAAGCGCTGGTCTGGGTTTGATTGCTTCTTCGCGTATTTATTTTTAATTTTCTGTTGCTTGCTTTTATGAGCTATTTTAAGAAAGGGTTATTTTTTAAATGGTGTGTACTAGAGGTAAATATGGGGGCGTTAAAGACCCCGCTTCTCATGCATAAATGCGGGTTCAAAATCTACCAACATCAAAGTACTAATATGACTTTTCCGAGTTATATGTACTGTCTAAGATTATTCAGATACCACTGATAAACGGTGAAGGAAAACATCGTTAGGAGATGATGATTAATACATAATATGGCTGACTAAGTTTTTGCTAGGAAATATTTTCAGATTATTATCATCGCCAACAGCCCGTAATAGTGCTACACTGACAGCTAGACTATAAGCCTCCTCTATATAAGACGGTTTATCATAATCGCTACGCTTGTCAGACCAGTTGGAAATCACCTTTTATCGTAGAGTACTACTCTCCGTTCTCTGTTTAACGTGAAGTCCCTTGTTCAGACGGCACTAAAACTTTTTTTAAGTGGTTAATTGGTTAACGACCATATCGATCTACTGATGGTAAGCAATTGGCGCCGCCCATGAACAACTGAAACACCAGATTTATTATTTATTTTATTAATGAGGACTAAATTTGGAAGTGCCGTTACTAAATTTTTACCCTATTAGAGAATAAACGACGTATTGCTGTCTTGCTTACTAGCTATTATTCTAAATTCTTAATGAAGACTTCTAGTTCAATATTGGGTTGAGTACAAATTATTAAATTAAATTTAAGCTGTTAAAATAAACACAATTTGATTTGTTGAGTTCAAAGTCTCAAAATAAAATCATTCTCCAATTTATTCACCAAGCGCCACCCCTATCATTTGACCAGCAAACATCCTCAATACTAACAACTTCTCAAAGGCTCTACTTAGAATGTAGATCAAGGTTGCCACTTGAAATTCAGTGGACGAATTGACAAATGTCTTATAGACTAATACCTTTTCTGTTTCTACTTTGTTAAATGGTAGAGGAAACGCCTTGGGCACTTTGTATGAGCTTTGCTTCACAATTTCCGCGTTGAAATTTTGTCCTTGTTTGTTTATTTTTGTATAATAGTAGAGGGAGCTTTGTGAGCTCTGGATTCTGTGACATGGTCTGGTTTTTAGTTGAAGTAACTGGGATTCTGACTATTGTTATGAATGTGGAAATATTTTTTTGTTTCAAGTCAAAATCAAAGCATTTATTTCAATTAATGCATAATTTGGTACTTTTGTAACGTCAACAAATACAAAATAAATAACAGTTTGTCAGTCAGTCCGTCAGTGAAGCTATGTGAAGCTAGGTGCTCATTCTGAAATGTAGATTCGAATGGAGAAGAACGAGCAAGACTCTCCATTCGTTTCTCTTTTAAAAAAGTATGTTTTATAATGTCTCTGATACATATTCCAATACTGTACACGTGAGAACAATGCAAAGACACGCTTACTCAAATTTAAAAACTATACTTGTTTGTTTGTTTGATACGCTTTAAGCTCATTGCATTTAATTGGCACGTAGTTGGAAGTACAGAGAAGACATAGTCTAAATTAAAGTCGAAAGCCAAAGAAAAGAAATGGATGTAACTACAATAATATGAACAACTCCAGACCATAATCTACCGCTGTTACAAATTTTTATCTCGCCCCTTCAGCCAGCGGGTAACTTAACATTCGACAAACTTATATTTGCGTTTGGTACACTGACTGCGTGTAGGGATCGAGCCGCACAATCAAGTTTGCTTTTTCGTGTAGTTTTGTTTTTATCGGGATAATAAGTACCCAGTGTTGTGCCTAAGATATTAAATTATAATCATCCAAAGTTTCATCGTAATCGGACCGCTAGTTTCTGCGTGATTCATAAACATACAGACAGACATACAAACATTTTTTTAATCATATTTTTGGGTTCGGTATCTAACTAGTAACACCCCCCACTATTTATTATTTTATTATTTTTAATGTACAAATTCTAGCGCCGGAGTTGGAAGCAAACGTTCGTGGTGTCCGGCAGAGGGCGCGTTGGGATAGATGCGCAAATAGCAACACCGATGCGAGCGCCAACGCTAGCCAGTAGGCTGCATGCCATCGCCGCGATCGCACATGGTGCTCATAAGGAAGAACCCCTCTGTGGTTCGAAATTAGAAGAGCTTTTCTCAGTATATTCACGTGATTTTTAGTTAATTTAGTGTGGCGACACATGTCACAAGTCAACGGATGACGTCATAAAATCCTACATCGCACATGCGAAGTTTACATTCGATTTAACATGGATAGAAAATCCCAACGAGTAACTGTTGGGCAGAAAGCCCGCCAGGCACGATCACCTCGCCTGGTCGGAGGATCCTCCTTTTCCGATCTTAGGGAACTATACTCTCTGTTCCCTAAATTAGTATGTCTCACGATAGTTACTATAAAAATATACTGTTAATTTCACAATTTCGAATATTTGAAAACTTAATACATACATAATACTACAATAACCGAAATAGGAATTGAAATCTCAGCAGTCGTACATAAATTGATGGATTTTCGATTCTCTGATTTGCTTATACGAATTGCTATAACAAATTTCCTAAATTTTACGATCAATAGCTACTCCTATGACCGTTAGCCTGCAATTTAAGTTGAAGTCTGGATCTATGCCAGGCCGATGTCAATGGGCACTTTGAAAGGAAAAGCTTGGTATTGGCTATCCAATAAGGTAGGTAAAATAAGTTAGCGATTCAAAGTAAGCATAAGTTTAAATCATAAATTTTGTTAAATATTTTACAAGTCCCATGTAATATAATGAGAAGTCTATTACCATACACGAGCATCCATAAAAGTCCTGATACCCGATTCGTCAATATTACTTTTTTATTAACTAGATTATATTTTATTTACATAGAATTGAGAAATAGATATAGTACTATATCTATTTCTCATTTCTGTTTATTTAAAATCTAACATAAAATCACGCCTTTTATCCCCCAAGGTGTAGTCAGAGGTGCACATTACGGCACTTAATGCCACTTGTACAATGTAACTTTTCACTATTTTTGTTATGAGTCCCTCATAATACAGGTGAGCCTATTGCCATATACCGGGTTCGTTTCCAAACTCCGTGCTACTACTACGAATTTTTAAAACCCAGTAATAATTTGCACGAATCAAAACCGAGACCCCTTGCCTGGTAGTCGCACTTGCGACCACTCGGCCAACAAAAACTTAGCGGTTGCAGCGGAGACACTCGCTGCATAAATCACTGCGACAAATTCCTTCCATTCAGCAGCTCACTTTAAAGCGCTTTTAGCTTTACGGTAATATGACTATCTTGGGATTGCGATTTAACATTGAAACGTTGTTTAGTGATGTGACGATATAGTTTGTGACTTTTGACCTAAGGAATAACTGTGAAAATGTGACTAAGCAAGGAATCCCTGGACGGTCAAAGAATTAGAGTTCTTCGGTCTAAATGGCACAGAGACCAGAATTGTTTTCAACGGTTCTAGATCCGTCCGAAATATCTAAAAACATACATGGATGTTACGTTGTAAATGTACACTTTTCCGTTCTACTTCGGTTTTTTATAGGATAAGCTGGTAAACGAGCAGACGGATCACCTGATGGTAAGCAATCGGCGTCGCCCATCCACGCCCGAAACACCAGGGGTGTTACAAGGGCGTTATCGGCCTTTTGGCAATTGGGAATTTGAGGAGTTTGGTTTTAGGGGGGGGGGGGTAATTGGGCCGGTAACCTCATTCACACAACAAAAACAAGCGTTGTTTCACGTTTCTGTGAGGCCGTGGTATCACTGCGGTCAAGTCAGCTCATTCGTGCCGAAGTATATTATATATATATAATGCGACGCGACGGTCTATTGCGTTACGTTTATCAATTTCTAATCATTATCTCTATCGACGAAACCTAAAAGTGCGTTTGGCCTCTCCATACCACTATTAAACAACAATGTTTGTTAAAAAGGCTTTTTTCTGTTTTATATTACATAGTATGGTGGAACTAAGGATCCACTCAAATATCCCATTTGTATGTTTCAATGATTGCAAAAGGAATACATTTCCTCTTCGTCCGCTTATCAATCAGATTAAAATTTGTAAAACCGATTCGTGGTTATCAACCGGAATTTCTTTTTCAGCATCACTGTGACCACAATCTGTTTTTAATTTTTGGTTATCCTTTTTGTACGAAATGTATGGTAGGTATTTCATAAGTTATGTAGTAAAATACATTTGTTACCACGAGAGGCGTTGAGTCGATCAATGGACTATTTAACATTTAATCGAATTGGACAGCAGCTCACTCTGATAAACCTGAATCTTGGAGTGTAGTGTGAGAGAGCCATGCTTCGGCACGAACGAGCCGGCTCGATCAGAGTAATACCACGGCCTCACAGAAAACCGACGTGAAACCACGTTGCGTTGCGTTTCCTCGTGTGAGTGAGGTTACCGGAGGCCCAATTACTCATAAAATTCAGAGATTTGAAACGGGGGACTTCTTCCCCAATCCTTAAATCCCGAAATAGTCTCATATTCCTAATCCCCAAAAGGCCGGTAACGCACTTGTAACGCCACTGGTATTCTAAGTGTCCATGGGCGACGCCGATTGCTTACCATCAGGTGATCCTTACTCTCATACACCGGCGGCGTATTCTTTAAAAAAAATGGAAATTGAAGCCTGAGTAAACTAACACATCGTTATAATCAACAGAATTCAAGATTACAAACTGTTAAAGTCTACTCTGCAGAAGAGATGTTTGCTATAGTCTCCACGCTGCGAATGATTGGTGATGAGTATAAGACTTAAAGGCTTCGAGCTCAGCACTCATTTTTACGATTATTACACCAAAAGAGAGATAAGGTATAACAATAAAGTATAAAGCACAAAACAGAAAAAAATATTTTTATTGCTATCGGACTCCGATAAATAAATTTTATTTGTCCGGTATCGCTGCTCCCCGCATAGCCATCGGATTTGATCAGAAACGAATTTAAAAATGGCTGCATTGTCTCAATCCGGGCAATAAGTCGTCCAATTCCATTTGTTAGATACTTTAAAGCCTTGAATTCACTTGGCAACATTTAGGCGCGTGGCATGTTGCGCAACATGTTGCTAAACAGTCAGCATGAAACTTGTATTCTTGTCCAATTCTAATTCTCTGTGCTTGCCCGTGCTAATACTACTTACCGGAGTCTGGAATTGTGCCCGTATGTAAATTATGTGGCAATAGGCTTACCCTAAGCTGCTTGGCAAGTTATTAACAAATCTAAAGTATGTCTGCCGCAAGAACCGATATTGACCATACAAAATGATAAATCAACTCTTACACATCCCCTTGACATTGCGAATGAATTCAATAAATATTTTATAGAGATTATAGAAAATAATTCAAAAACAAACCCATTAACAAATTCGTGTAGAAATGTTAATATTGAAAACTCAACTTCGCAGTCTCTATTTATGCTACCAGTTTCAGATACTGACATTATAAAAGTGATAAGTAGCTTAAAAAATACTAGTACAGTAGGATACGACGGTATTTCAACTAAAGTAATAAAAGATGTTAAGGAGGTTATATCGAAACCGTTATCGCACATAATTAATCTTTGCATTTCCGATGGTATATTCCCTACTAGTCTCAAGAAAGTAGTTATTAAACCTATTTACAAAAATAATGACAAGACTGATGTTAAAAATTACAGGCCTATTGCAAAAATACCAGTTTTTGCAAAAGTTATTGAATAAATAATATATAATTCCATTTACACGTATTTAGAGAAGTTTCAGTTACTATGCAAAGAACAAAAAGGATTTAGGAAAAATACTAATATTAATATGGCACTATTTGACCTGCTATCAAGTATTATAACTTCTGTGGATAAAAGAAATCCGGTGTGTTCGATCTTCACGGATATGTCAAAAGCTTTTGACTTCGTAGATCATCAGATCTTGCTGCAAAAGTTACACGCGTACGGCATTCGAGGAAACATTCATAAACTCCTAGAATCATACCTAAGTGATAGAACACAATGTACTGAGATTTCCAGAATTTGTCCTATAAGCAAATTAGAAACTACATATGTCTCTGAAGCGAGATCCGTGAGGTATGGTGTGCCTCAGGGCACTGTACTCGGGCCCCCACTTTTCTTAATCTATATCAATGACCTCCCAAGAAATTTGAAAAACAAAATGGTACTTTTTGCAGATGACAGTACGGCTATCATAGAATGCACTGATCCAAACGAATATCGAAATGAGATCAATAACTCGCTAAATAGCATCATTAATTGGCTAAATAATAATAATCTTGTGATCAATTTGAATAAAACTAAAATTATACAGTTTCATCAACGACGTGAGAATCCACCCCTTAATATTACCTATGATGAGTGTAAAATAGAAGAGGTTACGAGTGCAAAATTCTTAGGCATAACAGTAGACCATAAGTTGACTTGGAAACCTCACCTGGAAATGGTTTGTAAGCGACTGAGTAAATCTGCGTATCTATTGTTTCAATTATCTAAGAGAGTTAATTCTGAGACACTGTTAACAGCCTATCATGGACTTGTAGTCTCTATTCTCCGTTATGGTGTTGTTTTCTGGGGGCAATCAACAAATAGAGAACTAGTATTTAGGATGCAAAAAAGGTGTGTAAGATCCATGTGTAATCTAAAGTCAACAGATAGTTGCATTCCCTACTTCAAGAAATTAAAAATATTAACGTTACCAGCTATATATATATTAGAAACTGCACTATTTGTAAAATCAAATCCACATTTATTTACAAAGTTTTCAACAGTTAAGAAGACCCCCATTCGGAGTCAATATGAAAATCAACTATGTACGTTGAAATGTAATACTGCGTTAATGAAAAAGAGTTTTTTTGGTGTAGCACCAAAAATTTTTAATAAAATACCCGATGCTATAAAATGTATGCCATTAAAGAAATTCAAAAAGTGTCTTCACAAGTTATTAGTTGAGAAATGTTATTATGCCTTGGATGACTATTTTAATGATAATACTGTTTGATTATATTCTGTAATTTTATAAATTATTATTATTAATGTTGACTTGATGACTATTTTAATTTTGGATGACTATTTAATTAAATTCAGTAATTTTATTAATTCATATTATTACATTTATTTTTACGCTTTGACATTGAAGTTTACATCTTGACGTTTAATTTTACGCTTTGACATTGAAGTTTGACATCTTGACTTTTAATTTTACGCTTTGACATTGAATTTTACATTTTTAACATTTTGATATTATTATTTTTGACATTTAATTTTAATTTATGCCATTATTGAAAATCTAATGTTCTTCAAAACGGATATTTTGTGGTTTACATTATTTTATTAATTTGATTTAAAGATTCGTCAATGCTCAATGAAATTGCGAATTCTTGACGAGATGAATGGTCAAAATTGTGTAATTGTAGTGATGTGTTTGCTGTTTATTGTTTGTGAATCCGTGTCAAATCCTTGTTTTTATTAAGTATATTGCATGTATTGTACGCCCTAGAGGCAAAACATAGCGCTCTCAACATATTACATAAGAACTTATAATGTACCTATGTTTTACAATGAATAAATGAATCTTGAATCTTGAATCTTGAATCCTATTAGGTACATGGGACTCATAAAATAAATAGCGAAAAGTGGGTGCTATTTTGTGCAGTGGCATGACATGCCGTAATGTGTACCTCTGCCTACCCCTCTGGGCATAAAAAATGCGTGATTTTATGACTGATATGTTGTTGTCTACACATATGATTTCAACCGTATTATTCGTCAGCAAAATGTTGTCAGAGAAACAAATGTTGTGCGTCAAGTCTCCAATCAATAACATTTTTGATGCTCAACAATATATTGCACCAAAATAAGCAACATAATAGCCAGGTGTCAACGTTGCACAATATTTGTGCAACATTACCAAATATCTTGAACGTAATGTATTGCGCATCAAATGTTGCCCAGTGCATACGAAGCTTAATTGTACCAAATGGACATTCTGAGTCTTCTAAAATCAGATGGGACGAAAATGTAGTGAACTATTTTTTGTGCTACAATCTCAAATTGTTTGCACGGAAAATACTTCACATTCGCTTCGTACGTCGGAAGTACAGTCGAGTTGGCAATTGAATTCGTTTTTTATTTAGTTCAAGTGAGACTTGCTACTTTTTTAAATTGTATTCTCTGTTGATTTTCACACTAGCGCGTATTTTGAATGAAAATTTAGTTTAAGCCAATTTTTTGAGCGAATGGTATTCACATTTTGGGTATGCAATGTTTCAAAAGTTTTCGGGACGTGTGCATTTCATTATGCGTATAAAATATTTCGCTATTATATTCATGAACATTTAAAAGCATTCCAACAGCCGTTATGATTCACATAATAATAACGAAAAATTTTCATACATAATGGACATTTCTTACTAGATTTTTTTTAAAAGCACATTTTACTCCTTTTGTGTTGCGGGTATCCATGGGCGGCGCTGATGACTTACCATCAGGTGATCAGTCTGCTCATTTGCCTCTTATTCCATAAAAAAGACACTATTACCTGATTTATCATGTTCCTCATCTATTCTGCTATCTATTAGATATGGGATAAACAAAAATATTCTGAATTTAAGACAATGATTGTTTATTTTTTACCTTATCTAAAAAGTAATTGTGGGGAACCATGCTTCGGTACGAATGGGCTAGCTTGACCGGAACGATACCATGGCCCCAAAGAAAACTAACGTAAAAAAACGCTTGTGTTGTGTTTCATCGTGTGAATGAGGTTACCGGAGGCCCAATTAGAAAACCCCCTCCCTAATCTCCCCAAACCCCGTATCAAACAATCCTTAAATTCTCAATCCTAAAAGGCCGGTAACGCATTAGTAAAATCCCTAGTGTTTAGCATCTCCATGGGCGGCGCCGATTGCTTACCATCAGGTGAAAAGTTCGTTTACCAGCTGACTGCGTAAAAAAATAATAACACAACTTAACTTTCCAGCTACAACCAATCACAAATTCGTTCAGATTTGATATTTCACATCAGTGGTCAGTCTCTAATTAATCCATGTTGGTTGGCGTGATAGTGTGATCAATAGAGAACAATATAGCCGTATTACTAATGGCTGCTTAGACAATGGTGTCTAATTAATCAAGGGGCTGGAATTAGACGTCTCGGTAATATGATTCATTATTACGTGTTGCTGTTTGACTGTTGTGTTTCATGGTTTGAGGTAGAAAATTTGAAGTGTCACGTAGGAACACCAAACTTATTTCAGTTTTTCGATTTTTTGAAAATCGTCTAACGACTCTTCCCACCCTTGTTTAAGAGATAGGGAATGCGAGATCTGAATGTCTCTTACTGACTAAAAATCTTTGTTTTCTGAAGGGTTGCGTGTCTTCAAGGGCCGAGTGAATAGGTTACGAATGGGACGAAGTGATCCGTCGCAGACCGCATCATCGCTTACCATAAGGCGAGGTAGTGGTTAAATGACGACCCATCTAATATTAAAAACAAACACCCTGTTCCCACTTCTGCTCCAAGCCGGAGCTCCAGCAACCTTTGCGGTTCTCCGCATCATCATAATCATTAACTGAGAGATGTCTACTACTCTTCAAAGCCGTTCGCAGAAGATTTGCCTCCAAGCGTTTTTTTTTGGCCAAAGCTCAAGGACCGTATTAAATTAAACACTAACCCCGTGGTACCAATGTGAGAAGCCCTAGATTACACTAAGTTTGATTTCATATCTACATAAGACATTATCATGTCCTTATTAACTCAATAAACAAAATCGTCGTCGACTGCCTCGTTGGCCGAGTGGTCGCATGTGCGACTGCCGGATAAGGGGTCTCGGGTTCGATTCCCGGGTCGGGCAAAGTATCACTGGGGTTTTTTTATAAATTCTCAGTTGTAGCACGGAGTCTGAAATTGTGCCCGGTATAAGGTAATAGGGACACCCCCTATTACATGGGACTCATAACATAAATATTGGAAAGTGGGTGGTACATTGTACAGTGGCATAATGTACACCTGTCCCTCCCACCACCACCACCTGATGTTATGTTTACATTACATAGCATGTTATGTTATGTAAACAAAATCGTCTAAGGTAAGTGAAAACCCATCGCATGGATTTCAGGAAAATCTAACTATCGTAAGCGGAACTTCTTTTAGAGTAAATAGACTTTGGTGCTTCTACGAAATCAAAATTGCTTTAGTTAATATTAGTTCCATGAAATATTAAATGTACTTTCGGTAGGTATCACTGGTGACGGTGACTTTTACTTTTTGATCGAGTCGATGAGTATGAGAATGGAATTTGAAGTTGTATTATCGGGGAAGTATAGGCATATTTTCGATTGCAGATAGAACAGCGAGGTTGGCGACTGTTTGGCCACAAGTTTGCGTTCTATACTATATTTCATAGCGCGATTATTGAAAAGTACTGGCAATATAATTCTGAAGAAAAAATTGATTACAATAAGACTGCGTTAACTGTACTGTTACCTATTATACATTTACGAAAGATTTAACATACCTGACGATAGTGAATACATCTCTATCTAACCCATTACGGATTTATACGAATCAATACTCAAGCCTTAAAACCCTTAGGTCATTCACCCTGGCCAGCAAGTAACCGAAACGTTAATAAGCTAAGCTAACTTGACTAAACAATGTCTAATTACGTTCACATTCCTTGAATTTTAGAACGCTAAGATTCTGCGCCTGTAAAGGTCAGACAGGTTTGCTTGATTTAATATGCAAAGGAATTTGGTTGTATGTATGGTATGGTAATTATCTTCCTTATGAGTTAAATTTTAGGTTCATAGTACATAGTACGTTTATAGCCGCACAGGCAACGCATCTTTTCAGCGTTGTAAATGCTGATTGTTGCGTTTGCATTGATACAAGCGTGACAATGAAGCGCTTATACGCACGTTTTACGATCACTTAGTGTGTAAGCACTTAGTGTGATCGTGAAACGTTACATGGTTGCGTTCGAATCTCGTATGAAGCCTGTTCTCATTTTCGGACGACTCGGCTAAATATCAGCTGGACGCGTTAGAGTACATCGAGAGGTGTGCCAAGAAGCTCATTAACGATCATGCTCTTCTGGAGGCTTCATGCTTACCTGTTTTAATTTATTTGAATTGTTATCAATAATAATAATACTAATTTTAATATAATTGTTCTTTAATTAGACATAAATTAATACTGTTATTACAATTTTATATTTCTACACCGGTAACGGTAGTATGTGTGGAACTTTGTTAATTTTAAGATCTGTGTGCACCATGTACTGAGAAATAAATGACATTCATTCATTCATTCATTCATTCATTCATTCATTCATTCATTCATTCAAAGCCTAGAACACAAGCGTAAGGTTGCAAACTTTTCGATTTTGTACCGGATACATTTCGGTGAGTGTGCGGGGGAATTGCACAACGGCGAAGCGTCACCGATTCATGGTGGATGTCACCCACACGCACGAAGTGCTTCGCTGCAAGCTTCCTTGTACGTACTGCTAAGGAGAGAAATTCTTTGCCAGAGTCTGTATTTCCTGAAGGGTTTAACTTGGGCGTCTTCAAGGCTCCAGTGAATAGGTTGCTTATGCGTCGACCTGCTCCATCGTAGACCGCATCATCACTTACCAGCAGGCAAGATAGTGGTCAAACGTCGGCCCATTAAATATATAATATAAAAAATGAAGCGCGTATACGCGAGTAATTAGCGCGTTGCCTGCGCGTATATAAATACCCGTGTGCCATGGGCCTTAGAGGTTACTAAACATGTGAAGTGAATCTTGTGTCTTCTGTATCACACAAATAATATATTCTAATTGTCAACAAGATCAACATAACATCACGCCTTTCTTCCCTGAAGGGGTCGGCAGAGGTGCACATTATGACACTTAATGCCACTGTACCATGTAACACCCACTTTTCACTAGTTTACGTTACGAGTCCCATGTCCCATCCCCCTATTGGGGGGTGAGCCTATTGTATTTCGGGTTATAGGTTGGCTTATTCACCCCGGCAACCAGGTCCCATTCCGATTACTTAAGTAGGTATTTAGGCAGTCGGAACTATTTGGTTGCCTGAATGTCTAAATAGAAGATATTATAATGCTGTTGACCACACGTATCATACGTCAACAGCTTTATAATATCCGGTGATGTCAATTCTTGACTTATTACTGAACTAGCTGTAACCCGCGACTTCGTTCGCGTGGAATTGTGATTCACAGCTCCTCCTCCGTAGATGATAGCGTGATAATATGTAACCTATATGTTGACCCGACCTGTTAGTAATATTCATGCAATATTTGAAATAAATCCATCATACAGACAAACAGACCAAAATTCTAAAAACCATATTTTTGGCTTCGGTATCGATTGTAGATCACGCCACGATCAGTTTTGGCTTTTCTACGATTTTATTATAATGTGTAGAGAGATCGTCGTCACGATGTTACACGCAATAACAAGGTTTTAGCGTCTAAAGATCTTTTTCCGGTCATTTCACAAAATCATTAAATATCACCTTTTCGAACGGCTGCGTGATATTGTGCCGCGAAATCGGCGGAACAATAATAAGCTGTGTCTTCACACAGCAGTAACGAGTCTTATGGGAAAGAGTCTTTTATGTATGGCGCCAAAAATATACAATAAAATCCCAAACGACATAAAACAATTCAATATTAGTATATTCAAAAATAAATTAAAATCCGTATTATGCAAGAAATGTTATTATAATGTAAATGACTTCTTTAATGACGGTAATTTGTAGGACATTTATAAGTTTAACTTTTATTTATTTAAGCACTGACATTTTAATGTATTATACTATGACATTTTGATTTTATTTTTTTGTTATAATAACTTTATTGACTTAAGCTAACAATATTTCATACGCCTGTGAGGGCAGATTTTGGTGGTACTAACTTAATACTGTGATCATAATTATTTACCCAAAATGTAATGAATAAATGATTTTGATTTTGATTTTGATTACAAACAAGTTAAACAAAGTCATTAGCTCAATTAATAACAAACCAAAACAATATAATTTTAAAGTTGACATTTCAATAACAACTTTGCACGTAACGACTTTTAACACACACATAGGACTTTCAACTTTTCCGTCATGGGTAAACGTTCGATTTTCGTTTAACTCTACTGCAGCGTTTCAGCCAATAGATGCCGGGCCTTATGGAGATTCAATTCTAAGTTTGTCAAAATGTGTAATCTAGTCGAGCTCGTACTATTCCCTCGAGATACACACAAGACTAGCTGCAGATCAAGTTACTCCTTCATATTTAGTAGATTTTCACCTTTAATTGCTTTGGTATAAAGTCGAAAATTCTATGAAAACGTTAACAGGATTTAAGTAAGATGATCTGCTGGTCACTGTACCTGAGATAAAAGGTCCGAATGCTTTTCCGTATCGAAGGTGCAATTGAAAATGTGTTAATGGAGTGCTAAGATGCAAATTACCAAGTGGTTCTAGTTAGAGAACTTGAAGCACGAAAGGATAGTTTATGACAACAAACATAAGCAAATTAGAGTGTAACGCTGTTCCAATGATGAGGAAGAGGTTATGATTAAAGTTATGTTGAGTTCTCTTAATGGGACAAGCCCGCCACAACCTCCCAAAACCGCTGCAACTCCTGTAAGCCAGGATCTACAGTAGATACAACCATGAAAACACCGGAACGAAGTGAATCAAAAGATATTATAAGAGGAGAAGAAGAAGAAAAAAACTATAGTTTCCACTTCCCTCGGTGAATTACTGCAGGAGACAGAATGAATTAAGTCTAGGGGCACAAAGAAGAGACTGTACAACTGGGTTAAGCCCAGTCGCCAAGCACCACGGAAATTTGACTAAAAAACTAAGTGGGTCCTATGTGTGAGCTGTTATACTTGCTTCCAATAATAGATATGGCAAAAGCGCCTAAACGCACGGAAATTTGTTCTAGATTCCACAAGGTCGTATAATAAGCTACACCTGACGAAACAATTCAATTATTCAACATATTGTTACGTTCATATTGCCAGAGATCACACTCCCAGAGTACCTATGTGATGAGCCGACTGCTCGTATCGCAACTCCTCTGTCGAACATTGGCACCATGGTGAATCAATTATGTTGAGTTATTTGATTACAAAAAGACAATATCTAAAATGGCTCTGTGCAATAAAGAGTATAAAAATATACGATATATATATATATATATATATATACGATACTCACCTCTGAGTTTGTTTCGGCATTTCTTCTCAGAGTAGTCAGTTAGGAAGTGTCGGCGTCATCGTTCGCTTTGTAAAATTGACGTGTGAAAGTGCTGCCTTGTAGCCTATTTGCAGAAATAAATTCACTTGTTTCACTTGATAATTAAACCTCTATTTTATTATAAAAGTTGCAAATAAATACTTCTGTATTACGGACTAGCTGTATTCCAAAATGATGAAAGCTATTAATAGAATTTAACGCGATTAATAACATTAAATCGCTATCTTCGCCTAAATGTAATAAATAGATAAATCAACAAGTTCTATGACATGTCATGTCGAAAGTGAAATAAATGTCCAATCAATTATAATCGATAAAATATATAATATATAATAAATATATAAAAAACTATTTTATTTTTCTTTATGATTGCAGTCATACTCAAATTTAAATAGGTAGGTAGTTAGTAAGAATAATATTATACAATAATAAAAACTTCTTTACTTCTAAACAATCATTGAAACATTTAACAATCGTTCAAATATTCGTTGTTATGGTTAGATTATAACCTCAAAATTTGATACTTTTTTTTAAATATATCTTTCTGCAGCTAGTCCGCTATAAAAACAAGATCTTCTAGGAGTCTACACAAATGATAGAGAGTACAATACATAATTATCCGATACTATTGGCTGGAGCCTGGCCCTGGAGGGCCAATGTATGGACGCAGAGCAATGTAATTTCCAGTAGATATAGGAATCAACAATTTGCTAGTATCAAGGACTAAAATGACTTGGGAAACTAATGGTCGAATACTTAAAGGCTCTAATTCTAGGTAGTATTTAAATATCGTGCCATCTCTGTAATTTTATAAAAAAATATATAATACTGTTACTGTAGTGGAAGTATAAGTAATTTTATGATACTTGAATAAGGAATTTATTATTTGATACCTTAAATATAAAAAAATCTAAATTCCTTATTGATATACCATAAAAGTAAGGGCAAGAGGTCTGAGGTTCGATTCCTGGGTCGGCAAAATGTTACTGAGTTTTAAACAAAATCTCGGTAGTAGCACGGAGTCCGGAATTGTGCCCGGTATATGGCAATAGGCTCACCCCCTATTACATGGGCCTTTTAATATAAATAGTGAAAAGTGGGTGTTACATTGTACAGTGGCATAATGTGCACCTCAGCCTATCCCTTCGGGGATAAAAGGTGTAATGTTATGTTATGTTATATCATAAAATTATTAATATTTCCACTATATTTCGTATTATCATTTCCTAATTTCAATACAACAGTGTAAAATAAACACATCAAAGAATGTATTTATGTTTACCGCGTTATAATTAAGAGACCTTTCATTATACTCTCATCAAACGTCCCTAGCACTCCATTCCCTATACAACCCACGATCTACCTACTCAATGGACCCAAAAGTTTCATTGTCAACCTTCCTTAGAGAATGGATCGAGACAAGAGTGTTAGCAAGTTACTTCGCAAGATAATGGCATGTCTTTGATCTATATTTGGATCGGCTCAGCATTATTCCTTCGTATCATTGAATATTGTTAAGGGAACTAAGTTTGTTGTATCGGTATCTGTTTTATTAAGACTATGAAGCGTCCTTCGCTTCATAGTCGTACATGGAAGTTTCGGGAGGTACCTGTGTCTGATGGGGCGGGAGGAAACGCCCGGGTGTCATCACTGCGAGGACCGCCCTGAGGACACGGTGGAACACACGGTGGGAGAATGCCCTTCGTGGGCTGAGCACCGCAGGAGTGCAGGAGAAGGAACGGGGTGGTTTTTAGTCAGTAAGAGTCTGACACTCCCTCCCGCCTCACCCAGGCGGGAGCAGTCATTCGATGATTTTCCCCCCTTAAAACAAAAAAAAAATGTCATCTGAATCATGTTAATCTTTGTACTGTGTCCTTTGATTTGTGTGAAATTATTTTTCTCTTTTTTTCTTTCTTTCACTTGAACTCAATTTACCAAGATACTTACAAAAAACTAAATTACACACCGCAATTTTTTGCACATCTAACTAATTTAACATCAAATACAAAGCAACAAGGAAATATCTAATTAGTCGCCAACAATCACGTCGCCAGCTGATTTAACTCGTCGAGTACCGTCAATATAGACACAATTATAGAACAATAGGTTGCGGTCACCGGTGACCGCTTGGTGTTTGACAGTTTAATAAGCAATAAGTAAAGCCGCTTAAGGCCCCTATCGGCAGCGCTATTAGCGCTGAGAGATATAAATGTAAACCTATTGAACAAAGCTTACGCTTCAATTAAAGGATAGGAGGAGAAAACGTTGAATGTACTGGAAATTTATTATACAAACCGCTACTAATAGCTTTACTTGAAAAGGATCAGTAATTGGGCCTCCGGTAACCTAACTCACACGACGAAATACAACACAACGTAAACATAAATTAGAAATAATTATAAGCCCTGGTTTCCTCACGATGTTTTCCTTCACTGTTTCTCAGCGATGTCTAAAAATAATCTTAGTAAGTGCATATAACTCGGATATGTCACTGCACTTGCCATTGCTATGTTTCGAACCCGCACATTATGCATGAGACACGGATGTATTAAACATCTAGCCCACCACGACATTCAATAATTTTTTTAACGAAGGCAAATCGTTTGATTTATTTAGACTAAACATTTATTTTTAATTTCTATGCAAAACATATAAAAGTATTTGTTTTTAGACTTACAACATCCCCTATACTTATTATACTCTTTGAACATGCCTAAGATGACACTTATTTACACTCTCGACTTACTTTGAAAATGGCAAATGGAATGAACCTTATCCAAACCGAATTTTTCATTCAATTTTTGACTCAACCCATGAAACAAAAGTCTTAATAACAAGTCAACTCATAATTATCACCTCATAATCTACGGTAGTGGACAACTAGTCAAAATCAATACTCTTATCGAAACGTCAAAAACGATACTGTTCTATGAATTTTGTACGAAATACCATCTTATGACGTCGCCATATTTTCGCCTCAAATAGCACACTTATATCAAAAAAAATGCTAGAATAAATCGAAAATTAAGTATATCGGCAAATCAATGAATGAAAGTTTAACTATCATTTTCAATTTTTAATTGGACTGAAAAATCTTAATAAATTATTTTTGACTCAGCGAACTATCAGTGATAACCTGTCCTATATAAATTTTAACGTTTGTTTATATTCTACACAATATTTAACATACTGTTACTTAGCATCATTTCCTAATTTCAATACAACAGTGTGAAATAAACACACCACAATATAAGTGTGGGAGAGCCATGCTTCCGCACGAATGGGCCGGCTTCACCGGAGTGATACCACGGCCTCACAGAAAATCCATGTGAAGCAACGCTTGCGTTGTGTTTCGTCGTGTGAGTGAGGTTACTGGAGGCCCAATTGCTGTCCCCTTCCCCAATCTCCCCAATTCCTGAATCCCCAATTATGAGCTCAGAAATATCACCTTACTGTAAAAAGAAACAAAAATAAAATACAATCGTTGCTTCGTAAAAAAGAAAACAAATACTAAGAAAAAGTAGAAAAGTTCACTCGAAAATAGTTCGATAACATTTCTGATCGCTTATAATAATAATGCAACGGCGAGGAAGCTAAAAATAGCAAAGTATGAAACAACGAACTGTGTAGAAAATCTAGGAATTTTGTTGCTTTTACTTATAATAACATAACCTAACATCATACCTTTTATCCCCGAAGGGTTAGACAGAGCCGCAGAGGTGCACATTATGCCACTGTATAATGTACCACTCACTTTTTACTATTTATGTTATGAGTCTCATGTAATAGGGGGTGAGCCTATTGCCATATACCGGGCACAATTCCAGACTCCGTGCTACTACTAAGATTTTCCTTTAAAACTCAGTAATACTTTGCCCGACCCGGGAATCGAACCCGAGACCCCTTGCCCGGCAGTCGCACTTGCGACCACTCGGCTAACGAGGCAGTCAGTTACTTAAAGGTAAATTATAAATAAAAATATCGTGGTTGTCCGGAGGTTCAAGACGCACGCTTCTCATGCATAAGGGTGCAGTTCCGAAACCTACCAACGGCAAGTACCAATATGACTTTTCAGAGCTATGTGCTTTCTAACATTATTTAGACACCACTGACAAACGGCGAAGAAAAACATCGTGAGGAAACCTTTTTTAATGTGGGAAAATCATCGAATGACTTCTCCCGCCTAGGTGAGGCGGGAGGGAGTGTCAGACTCTTACTGACTAAAAACCAGCCCGTTCCTTCTCCTGCGCTTCGAGCCGGGGCCCTGGTAACCCATTAAGTTCTCCGCGACTCGATCGTGAGGAAACCTGAGTTTACAATTTCTAATTAAAAGTTTGATATCGCCATCCCGCGTTGAGCAAGCATGGTGATTAATGCTCAAACCTTCTCCGTGAGAGAAGAGGCTGTTGCTGTTGATGATGATGTATATGGAATAGGACGCAAACAACCAGTTGGAAAGCAATTATCTCGGAACTGGTAAAACCGATTCTAATTCGATTTCCAGAAAAGTATATTTTTATTATTTAGAAGAAGGTTAAAATGTTTTAGTATATTAATTAACCAATTTAAAAAAGATGGAGTTGGGGTCGGTTTTTTTAAATGTACTTGATACAAGAATTGGGTACTTGTCTTAATCGAAAACAAATTATTTCGACTGTTCGATACAAAATATATTAAAAAATAATTACAGTTTTATTAATTGTTTAGGTTATGACTAACAAAATTTTAGTATTTTTCCAAGAAATTTTTAACGAATAAGCATGCTGTTTAACGATATAAAAGAGTGATGTCACAATACACAATCTAATACAAAATTCATAGAAACTGTCGTTATTAACAGTTCGCAAAAAGTATTAAATATCGCCAGTTGGCAAGTACAAGATTATTCATAGTTATTTATATTTTAAGTTGTATTATATTATTTATATTTTAAGTTGTATTATATTATTAATATTTTTATTTAGTAATAGTTGATATTAAATTTATTTATGTCCTACATATACTGTTGGCAAGTACCCAATTATTATTGACATTAAAACTACGCTTATCTTTTCATTCCCAAACAGAACCCACAACACAATAATTCCTGGCTTCAGCAGACTTTAAATCCCAACGAATGCATTTGAAAAACACCCGAAACCAAACCAAAGCATTTGTCTCATTATAAATCTAATGTCAAAGGTCCATTTAATTTTAATTAGCTACAGTTTCAACGCTGGTCTTCAACGATTTCTGTATAAAACGAGGGTGACTCTTGAGAACGCTTGGACTTCACTTAGTGCCCCACTCTAGGGACAAGAAGGGATGTAAAGAATCTAGAATGTTCTGTTTATTATTTTTTTATTCAAATACTTTTTAATGCGTTATGTATAAATAATATATGGCTGTGCAATTGATTCCTCTCGAAGGAGATTTGTTTAGTAGGTATGTATATTTACTGTCTCGTTGGCCGAGTTGTATAAGTTTGTAATCGCTAATCCGCATTGAGCAAGCGTGGTGATTAATTCTCAAACCTTCTTCTTATGATGATGATGTGAATTTCTGCATGTGTGTTCATCTGTATATGTAGCCAAAAAAAATACTACATGCAACTGAATGCAATTTTCTTTAACGACTTTCTAAAAGACTTAGTTGACAGTAACACAATAATGTGAACTCCAAGTAATTTCCTTTATACACGATGACAAACAATACCAACAGCAATTACAATAGACACAGACTCCATTTTACCTTAACTTTAATTTGAAATTACTTGTATGAAGTCGCGAGTAAAAGTCAGTCACAAAATGAAGTAAATGTATTGACGTTGCAAACTTTCTGTTATGATTTGTTTGCACTACGCTAGTAATTTAATCAAGTAGCGAGTAAATAGTATGTCCTTTTCGCTTCTGTTCCAATATCAACACGAGAGAGAGGCTACTAAAGACTTGCTACTCGACTGAAATACTAGCACAGTGTAAACAAGGCATCAAGGTAGACGCTCTCTGCAGAGGTTGTTAGTCGAACAAACTATGAAATGTTAAGAATATTAATTAAGTAGATACTTATCATTACTTAAATAAGGTTCAAGTTTGTAAGACAGGGGATTGAGAGGAGGGTTCGATGTAAAACTTAAAATGAATAAAAGGATAATAGAACAACTTGTTTTTTAAATAATACTAGCTGTACGCGCATCTTTATAAATAATACGAGCCAGAACAAACAGGCGGACAGAATAACATAACATAATATCACGCCTTTTATCCTAGAAGGTGTAGGCAGAGGTGCACATTATGTGCCACAGTACAATGTAACACCCACTTTTCACTATTTATGTTGAGTTCCATGT
This sequence comes from Spodoptera picta, assembly GCA_038387885.1. Taxonomy (NCBI): domain Eukaryota; kingdom Metazoa; phylum Arthropoda; class Insecta; order Lepidoptera; family Noctuidae; genus Spodoptera; species Spodoptera picta. Next base: position 560,446 of record JAZHFQ010000315.1, read on the forward strand.
GGGGGTGAGTCTATTGCCATATACCGGTCACAATTCCAGACTCCGTGCCACAACTAAGTTTTTTTTTAAAACCCAGTAATAATTTGCCCTTCCCGAGAATCGAACCCGAGATCCTTTTGCCCAGCGGTCGCATTAGCGGCAAGAGCGGCCAAAAAGACAGACAGAATAATATTTTAAAAAATATATATTATTTTGGTATATGTATCGTTTGCATATTCATATGCATGTAGTTAAAGGGATTATTTTATATCCCACAGAAACTCTAATTATCTGTCCATCTTTTTGTTCTGTTTGATCTCTGAAATGGTGAGACCGATTTTGACGGGACCTTTTTAGCAGGTAGTTGATGGTAGAAGGAGTAACTTGGATTACTTTTTAAAGTGGACAAAGTCGCGTGTACATCTGTCAGATATAATAATATGGTATTTTTTTTTAATCGGGACAAACCCGCCACAACCTCCCAAAACCGCTGAAACTCCTGTAAGCCAGGATCTACAGCGCGCGTTCCAGGCGCGTCCCAGGGACATGAGTAACTGTCTTGGTTCCCGCAACGAAGTGAATCAGAAGATATTATAAGAGGAGAAGAAAAAAGAATATAGTATATAAAGAATTGTCGATTCTAGTGTACATTTTACATCTTTGTAAGTGGTTAGAGAGCCACTTCTTTGCTCCATTGTTACCGACAGCCTGGCTTCAGTTTCCGATGCTGGCTGAAAAATAGGCGAGCTCATTGCACTAATAATTATTTTGTTCTGTCTTGGTTCCCGCAACGAAGTGAATCAGAAGATATTATAAGAGGAGAAGAAGAAAAAAGAATATGGTATATAAATAATTGTCGATTCTAGTGTACATTTTACATCTTTGTAAGTGGTTAGAGAGCCACTTCTTTGCTCCATTGTTACCGACAGCCTGGCTTCAGTTTCCGATGCCGGCTGAAAAATAGACGAGCTCATTGCACTAATAATTATTTTGTTCTACTTTAAAAGCATTTGCTTTAAGATATTTTAACCTTGTTTGTGTGATACTTAAGTTGATTAAAGCTATGTTTTGTTGTTACCATGTTATAAAAAAAAAATGTTGTTTATTCATTTCTTCTTTATATTTGTTGGATGTGATGATATTTCTTTACCTAAATTGACATTAATTAAATTGACAATATAAAAAAAATAACAATGCTTGATAGTGCGGTGTTATAATGTAATAAATTAAATTAAATTAATTAAGAATTATATTATATATTTCATAATATTACCTCTAAACTGTAAATGTATGGACCCAGTATGTCTGAAATAAATTTATTTCATTTTATTTATTTTTATTTTATTTAAATAAAATTTATTTTATACTCAGAAATGTCTACTTCTAATTGCGCAATATTTATTTCCATAATTAGTGACGTCAGAGTAAAATACATTTGCTACCACAGTTTTCAAAGTCGAAGTTAAAGCATTTATTTTAAAGACTGCCTAATTGGCCGAGTGGTCGCAAGTGCGACTGGTGGCAAGGGTTCTCGGGTTCGATTCCCGGGTCGGGCAAAGTATTACTGGGTTTGTAATAACCTCAGTAGTAGCACGGAGTCTGGATTTGTGCCCGGTTTATGGCAATACGCTTTGCCCCCTATTACATGGGACTCATAACATAAATAGTGAAAAGTGGGTGTACAGTGTGGCATTAAGTGCCGTAATGTTGTTGTGATGTTATGTTGTGATGTTATGTTATGTTATTTTAAATATTTCTTAATTAGGCACTTTTTTGAAACGTGAAAAATTTAAAACTTTCTCTTCTCACGGGAATGTGTCATAACATCGACTAAAAACTAAAGAACTAAATATTTGGCAGTCCTGTTGATGTGAAAGTCACCCTGAGTGGATTTTCAGATGTTCCTGTTACCAAGTATACGGCGCCGGGTACCCGGCGGCTCAATATATACAAATTACGTACGGTACGTGTGAAAGCTACAGTATGTGCTGGCAACCAGAACGTGTGAAAATGCATTTAACCTTATAATAAAGAAACCAGCAATAAATAAATGAAAACTTACAATGAACAACTACCCTTTAAACATCCACCCAACTCAGTACCTCAACAAATCACGAAAAAAAGGAGATATGAATATTTGAAATTAATAATAAAAAAAAACTCAATTTATACATACATAAAAAAGGGTTGTTTATTTCTCCCGTTCAACCTTTGAATGTAACAGGTGGATAAAATATTATATTACTTCTCAATACATTTTGTCCACCGACGCAATTAAATTACGACTCTCCCCTTTAGGTATTAGGTTGAAAATTGATGTTTATTCCAATACTAATTGTTTGTTTGATAAATGCTTATACGAATGTGTGGGGGTTTTATATTTACATACGTTCAAATGTGGAATGTTTTTTTTATTTTGTATTAGATTCTGGTTAAATCATCCCGTAAGGTTGATCAAAGCCATCTAACTCATCATCATTGATTGTCAACAGCTTATAAATTCCCACTGCTGAGCAAAGTCTCTTCTCACACGGAGAAGGTTTGAGCATTAATCACCACGCTTACTCAATATGGGTTGGCGATTTCAAACTTATAATTATAATTAACTAAAAAATCGCAGGTTACTCACGTGAATATACTGAGAAAAGATCTGTCAGTAGGCTGCGTGACATCACCGCGACCGCGGACGCTGCTCATGTGGCGCTTATGGCGCCGCCTTCTAACCTCAGTGGGTGGGTAACCTATCAGTACTACATAACATAACATCACGCCTTTTATCCCCGAAGGGGTAGGCAGAGGTGCACACAGAAGTAACACATGTAATAGGGGGTGAGCCTATTGCCATATGCCGGGCACATTTCCAGACTTCGTGCTACTACTGAGAATTTTTTTAAAACCCAGTAAACTTTGCCCGACCCGGGAATCGAACCCGAGACCCCTTGCCCGGCAGTCGCACTTGCGACCACTCGGCCAACGAGGCAGTCTATCAGTACTAATCATAGTTATTTTTTTCTTTTTAGTTTAGTCTTTTTGTTTTATTACATTGAGTCTTATTAAATTGAAGGTGTAATAAAAAGCATATAACTATCCATTATCAATCTAGCCACGAAATTTAAGAAGCAGCATTCATATTTGCAACCTCTCGACCAATGAAAACAAAACAATATTTAAACAAAACTATTGAAAAGTATAAATTATGTACGGACAATAAATTTAAAGGTTGGCAAGGCTTTTCTTCTGATTTATGTTACATTCCACTAACAGTTTTGTAACAAATTGCAAATGAAAAAAATGTTTAAAATTTATTTTTTCTCGCTAATGCGTTTTTAGATTTAGATGATACTATGGTATCTTTGATTGTGATCCTGGTACACATTTTGGATTTTTAAATGCCTTTAAAAAGCTTTAATAACGTTTTCTTTTTCACCACACCAGGATTTTCTATATCGTGGGTGCATTAACAAAAATACAAGTTCTATGATAACCATACCCGGAATAACAATTTGAATTGAATTGAAGCTGGGGACACCTTGCCCAGTAGCCATTTGCCCAGCCACCGCGTTGATCGAGTTTTTTTTTAAATGTTGCCCCGCATTAGGATTTTCTCCTGTGTCGTGGGTGCGTTTACAAACATAAAAGTTCACATACACATGACACCGAGACCCGAAACAAAAATCTGTGGATCACACAAAGAATTGTTCCGTGCGGGAGTCGAACCCGCGACACGCTGCGTGGCAGCCAGTTGCCCAGCCACCGCGCCAACTGTGCTGTCAGTATGGACTTGAGCCGTATTCGGCAACCCGAATACGGCTCAAGTCCATACTATACATGAGACTCATAACATAAATAGTGAAAAGTGGGAGTTACATACATGATTGTACAGTGGCATTAAGTGCTGTGATGTGCACCTCTGCCTACCCCTTCTGGGATAAAAGGCGTGATGTTATGTTGATTATGTTGAATACCTCATAGTTCCCTTCACACACTGCAATATTAAAGACCAAAATACGCGGATAAAGGGATCAACAAACAAAATTAGTGCAAAAGAAATATTAAACAAGGTCTACTTGACGGCGAGCATGGGTGGCTCCCCGTAACACCAGAAACAGACCCGAGCGTACGGCGCGTCGCGTTCTGCGTACGCCTCAAAGAGCCATCAGACCACCAGAGATGGGGCCCAGTAGGGCCGATGCCTATTCGGAGTTGCGGAGAACCTAACGGGTTACCGGGGCTCCGGCTCGACGTACAGGAGAAGAAACGGGGTTGTTTTTAGTCAGTAAGAGTCTGACACTCCCGCCCGCCTCATCCAGGCCGGAGTTGTCATTCGATGATTTTCGCACCTTAAAAAAAAACAAGGTCTACTTAAACATTTTAAAAAGTGTTTTGTTTACTTGTTTTATTTAATGTTCCACGTCTAGGAAACTTAAGAGTGGAAGGATTATGTCCGTTCCCGACCAAGTTAAGCCTCTTAGTGGTAGTTTTCAGTACTTAAGGGGTCAAATCCGACCGGACCTTAGGGTCACTTCGGCTTCCATCCTAAGTCTTTAGGGAAATAATGGCGTTGTTTGACTTGCATATATGATGGTGTTTAAATAATAATATAGCCCTTTAATCCGAACTTTTACAGTATTTGTTTTGGTTTTATAAAACGTCCCTCAGTTCGGTGTGTCTTTTGACATAGGCCTCCTCCAGCTGCTTCCATTGCACTCTGTCTATTGCCACTCTGGTCCAGAAAGGTCCCAAGGTTAAGCGAAAGTCGTCTTCTCATCTTCTTGTTGGACGTCCCCATTGTCTTCTTCCGTCTCTTGAGTACCAGAGTGTTACCTATTTACTCTATTTTTCTGTCTTACATCGTAGCATGTGACCTGTCTAACGCCATATCAGTTGGTCCGTGCGGATGTACTTACCCGATATATTTTTCCTGAGGTAATAGGGATGATGACAGGGTATGAAAATTAAAAATCTAATTAGTCCGTCAGTTAGATAATGAAAACATTTTAGACACGTATTTTTTTATTGTCGTAAGTTTAGGAGTGGGGGCTAAAACGTCATTTCTACGTATAAAGTGTACATAGAAGTGACATCACGCGACATTTCAAATCAATATATAGTCGAAAGTATTCGTCTCTGTAAGAAAATAAAAATACGTGTCTAATGATTTAAAATAATCTACCAGACGGACATTAAAATAAAAAATAGTCATTTACCCTATTATGTCTTGTAGTATTATTTTGAGCATGGATGGTGTTTAAATACATTTTGATAAATGAAGTGAACGATCACAAACACACCCAATACTCCTAATTAAATCTACACATAAAATTACCCCTTATAGTCATCATTAATATCCCAAACAAAAACATCCAAGCTACTTACAACAAACGTCGAAACATAAGGTGAAGATTCCTGTAACAGCAATATTGTGCATTTGTATTTCGCACGCGTTATGTCTATTAGCTACCATTATCTATACGTTAACATCTTTTCCTTCTGGATTTATACTAGAGAATTACCCGGGTTTGTCTGTTTTCGGGAGGAAATTGAAGAGATGTATGAGAAGGCTGATTTGTATGGGTTACCTTACATTATAGCTAGTTTTTTCCTCGATAGGGCAAAGATGTATGTCCGGTTGCTTAAAATGTATTTATGTTTAAGTTTTGGTACGATGTAAAGTACTTACTTTTTAACGGTATAATCCAGTAAACGAGCAGTCGGATCACCTGATAGTAAGTAATCGGCGTCGCCCATGGACACCTGGAACACCAGAGGCGTTGCAAGTGCATTACCAGCCTTTTGGGATTAGAAATTTAAGAATTGTTGGGGATTCAGGCATTGGGAGGAGGATGGGGGGGGGGTAATTTGGCCTCCGGTAACCTCACTCACACGACATGTAACAAGGAGTATAATGAATCGCTTTCCATACGGTATAATAAACTTAGTCATTTCGTTTTTTTATAGCATAAGCCGCGAGCAGACGGATCACCTGATGGTAAGCAATCGGCGCCGCCCATGGACACCCGCAACACCAAGGCGTTACAAGTGCGTTGCATTTTGCTTTGGCTTTTTGGGAATTGGGAATTTGAGGCTTATGGAGGATTCGGGGATTCGGGAGACGGGGACTAGGAAGGAGGTAAATCGGCCTCTGGTAATCTCACTCACACGACGAAACACAACGCAAGCGTTGCTTCACGTCAGTTTTCTGTGAGGCCGTGGTATCACTCCGGTCGAGCCGGCGCATGCATGTTTTTCCCACAATTCACGCGCTAAAAAACAAGTGAAATGTACAGATATGTTATTCTATTAGTAGGTACTGTACTATACTTGTTAATGTCCAAAACCTGTTTATATAATAACTATCGTGAGACATACTAAATTAACTAAAATCGCGGGTTAATCACATGAATATCGACGTCGCGCAGCTCACTGTGCCATTTCAGTGAGCTGTGCCACATCGCTGCGACCGCGCACGCTGCTCATGAGCAAGAACCTCTCAGTGGTTCGATACTACTAGAGCTTTTCTCAGTATGTCCAAGACCTATTCAGTTCAGCATGTGTAAGACAAGGTCTTGCACTGGTAGTCTATAGACTGCTGGATTTCAAGTAAGGTGTTATGGTTCCAATCACAGAACCTGATATTTTTTAGTAATGAGTATGATTTGTGTACCTTTCTAGCCTTCTAGTATAATAATGGCCTGTACCGTGTACACATATCAAAACTCACATCGATTCGTAACAAATTTTTTTCCTGTAACTTTTTCTGCACAAACAAACAAGCTTCCACATTAGTTTTACTACTGACAATTAGCTATACATACTATATAGCTCTGAACTTCGAACATTAGAAAGATTGGTTCACACAATAATTACAATCACTTCCCCTTCTTACCCGGGATTAGGGGAGATTGAGGGTATTTATGTCAAAGGCTGATCCCTAAGGGGGTGAAAGATAGTGCTCGTTTGGGGATGTGTGTTCTTTTTCCTTCGTTCTTTCTTGTAGCGTTTAATTAAAGTAGTCATTAACTGATTTTAATGTATTGTTGACTGCCTCATTAGTCTATTTCCACAGTTCAAGAATATGGAATATTATTATGAAGTTTTCGAAAAATCTTAATACTTTTCTCAAACCAAAACCTCTAGCCAAATGCCATTTAACGACCCGAGTGTGCGGCACGTCGCATTCCGGGCGCGCCTCAAAGAGCCATCTGACCACCACAGATGGAGCCCAACAGGGCCGATGCCGATTTGGAGTCGCGGAGAACCTAACAGGTTACCGGGGCTCTAGTTCGACGTGCAGGAGAAGAAACGGGGTGATTTTTAGTCAATAAAAAGCCTCACCCAGGCGAAAGCAGTGATTCGATGATTTTGCACCTTAAAAAAATAAATAAAAAAACCCATAAGCAACTCATGACATTTTAATCCGCGACCGAAACGCGACTCCGAATCGGCATCGGCCCTGTTGGGCCCCATCTATGGTGTTCTGATGGCTCTTTGAGGCGCGCGCGGAACGCGACGCGCCGTACGCTCGGGTCTGTTTTTGGTCGGACGGGGAGCGACCCATGCTCGCCGTCCGCAGACCCGCGCTTACAGCGGCCGGAGCCGAAGTGTCCTTCGCGATGGCTGGGTTATGGTTAGACGTGCTCCATCGTAGGCGGCATCATCGCTTACCAACAGGCGAGACAGTAGCCGTACAGCGGCTCATCAAATATAAAAAAAAAACATATTTTTATATCTAACTAATGTATACAAAATCTATAATAAATTCATCCAAAATAATGCTCGTATTTATAATGCTAGGATTAGTTTGTAGTACCGATAACGCGTTCATAGTTCGGATTTAAACCTGAACCAAAGTGGCATTATTTGGCATGTATACACGGCTACACATCGAGCTTTACATGACCAGTATAAACTGAACGTTAAATGTGCGGAAAGATGATGCGACGCGACACCAGGATAAACTGGTATTGTATAGATTGATGTGTGGCCGTGTGTACATAATCGCTATTTATTGTTATGTATTAAGGCTTAACTAATTCGTTAAACTGTTTATTATATATAGCATTAGCGGTGTATGTCCTACTAATAACATAAATGCGAAAGTTTGTATGTATGTTACTCATAACATAAAATAACATCACGCCTTTTTTATTCCCGAAGAGGTAGGCAAAGGTGCACATTACGGCACTTATTGCTACTGTGCAATGTAATACTCACTTTTCACTATTTATGTTATGAGTCCCATGTAATAGGGGGTGAGCCTATCGCCATATACCGGGCACATTTCCAGACTTTAAAAAACCCAGTAACTTAAAAAACCCAGTAATACTTTGCCCGTCCCGGGAACCGATCCCGACACCCCTTGCCCGGGCAGTCGCACTGTATGTTACTCCTATGTACTCCACGTATATTAGTCCTTCACGTCAAAATGGCTGAAGGCTACCTTTATTTCACAGTATCGCGGGCGAAGCCGCTGGCTGACGCTTAATATTAAATAATATTGGCAGTATCCTCATCCATAATAAGTACTGTTGGGTATATGTTCATGTCTCAAGTCTGCCGCGAAATGGGACCAGTGCAGCATGTGCAAGACAGAGCCTTGCGCTGGTATTCCACTGGCACATTAAGTGACTCCCGGACGAACAAGCCACCAATTAGACATGACACTTTAGTTGGGGTATACCAGAAACCCTAAGCTTGGCAGGTAACTAAAGTATCGACCAGTGCAGTTCTTTATTTTGGTTAAGCTCGAAGCTCACTAACATATTATTATACATCTATTAACTAAAAATAAAAAAGACCGTCGGTCCACCAAATATAACAAAAGAAAAGCTCTACTAATTTCGGGCCACGGAGAAGCTCTTCCTCATGACCAGCGTGCGCGATAGTTATTATAAAAATATACACCAGCACAGTTTCAGAACAAAACTACTGATCTTATTCCAACATTCAAATCTGCAAAACATTTTAAGCAGTCACCATAATTAGAACTAACAAGATGCTCAAACTATAATGCCCTTAATAGCCGTTGACTATCGTATTACATTAGCCAAAGAGTCTAAAACAGACGGACCGCAATTATTATCCTCCAACCAGGAATTCAATTTAAGATTCCACACTTAACATTCTTACATCTTAGGAAGAAGCCTTTCCTATTTTGGAGAATCCTCGATACTATCACTACCAGCTACCATTATAATTATATAGCTACCATTCCGAAAATAAAATAAGAAATATCATAATTTTCTTGAGTAGACTCTCTTGATGATTAGTCAAAAATGTCGAAATCAAAGTAAGTGCCGGCACGGTTGGTGCGATGCCTGGCCAACTGACTGCCGCGCAATGTGTCGTGATCTCGATTCCCGCTCGGAGCAACTCTTTGTGTGATCCATAAATGTTGTTCCGGGTCTGGGTGTAATGTGTATACTTCTGCGTTCGTAAACGCACCTATAATAAAGGAGAAAATCTTAGTGTGGGGTAATATTTAAAAAAAAAGAATATAATATAAATAATATAAATTAGTGGGTCGAGAAAAGTCCAATAAGGGTTTTAGATCCTTCTGAAAATTTCAATATTAGAACAGCCTTTTAAAATGTGGTCAAGGTATATGTCCTTCTCCATGAAATAGCCTCATCTACTATTATAAAATTCATCATCATCATCAACAACAGCCTATAAGTGGCTACTGCTGAACAAAGACCTTTTCTCACACGGAGAAGGTTTGAGCATTAATCACCACGCGTGCTCAATGCGAGTTGGCGATTTCAAACTTATAATTAGAAAATTAAATTCAGACTGCCTCGTTGGCCGAGTGGTCGCAAGTGCGCTGCCGGGAAAGGGGTCTCGGGTTCGTTTCTCGGGTGAGGCAAAGTATACTGGGTTTTTAAAATAATCTCAGTAGTAGCACGGAGTCTGGAATTGTGTCCGGTATAATATGGCAATCGGCTCACCCCCTATTACATGGGACTCATAACATCAATAGTGAAAATTGGGTATTACTTCTGTATGTACCCTCCTTCGGGGATAAAAGGCGTGATGTTATGTATATATGTAATTATAAATTATAAGCCCAGGTTTCCTCACGATGTGTTCTTTTATCGTTTCTCAGTGGTGTCTAAATAATAGTAAAAAGTACATAAAACTCGGAAAATGTCACATTGATACTTGCTGTTGGTAGATTTTGAACACTCTCAAGCATGAGAAGCAGGCGTCTTAAACAACGAATTCATAAAACTATCAAATGAGACTGCTAGAAGATGTAATGCAATGCTATAAGAGACACAATTGATATTTTCAACTATATTTACCAAACAAATACTTAATGCATTCGCCTCTACGTAACCACTAGGGGAATAAAAAGATCCAAAGATCCAAGTGAGGTATTTGAAGGTACCCACTTCATTTACAAGTTCCCATGAAGAGTTCATTCCAACACTAAAGGTGTATTTCCTCTACACGTTACTTGACCATGGTCCTCAAATAAACAGTGTGTACGCATTTTTTCTGTTTATTTATTGTTTCTTATTAAGCTTAAATGTGAGAACGACCCCCGAAGTTACTAGCGTAATGATAACAATAGAAAGGGACTGTTTGGATGCGGTTGGGGCTATGAAAACGGCGAGCATGCATTTTTATAATTGAAAATATATATTATATCAATAAAGAATTACAACTTTATTTATTAAGGTCTTGGTCGCTTAACAAAATATAAGCATTGATTTTGTGGTATCGTGAGATTTTCAATTTTTAAATTACCGGTTAGTTTTCGGTTCAGTCATTAAAAGAAAGAGTTTAGACTTATCCGGGAATATTTGACTAAACTTGTTTAAAAATCGCAACTTCTCAAGTCTTCGTTCGTGATGTTCGTCTTTGGTTGTCGTTCTTTGAGATGAGAATTTATTATTTTTGTTGTAAAATTTTGATGTACGTAGTTGGCTTGTTCCATAAAATGCATCACTTAAGCAAAGATTTCACATTACATCATGAACAACCACTGCTGACCATAAGCCTCTTCTCAAATGGAGAAAATTTGATCATTAATCACTACGCTTGCTCAATGCTGTTTGGCGATTTTAAACTAACATCAGAAATTATAAGCCCAGATTTCCTCACGATGTTTTCCTTTACCATTTGTCAGTGATGTCTAAATAATCTTGGAAAATACATATAACTCTCAAAAAGATACATTGGTACTTACTGTTGGTATGTTTCGAATCTTCACCCTCATGCATGAGAAGCGGGCAAACAAAGATTTAATTAGACATATATACAGTATGTTAGGTTAAACGAGGGACATATTCAAACCCATAATAGTGTATACTCACATGAACCTAACAAAAATATAAACGAAACGAAAACACTAATAAATAACAGACAGAACCATAAAAACGCTTCCGCTTACGCTTACGGGTTACGGCTTAGCGGGCTTAAGCGCACTCTATCCTTTTCGGCAAGATCGGCGCATGTTTTGCAACGCGACTTACTTTATGTAAGTACTGTTTCTGTTTACAAGTTCACTTGTTGCGCGCTCAGTGTTCATGATGATTTATTTTATTGGACAATTACTTCAAAAATTTTGGTTATAGGTTTTTTACATATTCGAGACGAGAATCGAATACTGAATACCCTCCCTCAATAAGTCCCTCGTTTAACCTAACACACTGTATATATCTAATGTATGCAGCCAAAAACATCCCATCCGCTAGTCTCCAGGCCATACATTAACGGTCATTTCAATGGGAAAATGCCACTGTAATCTTTATTTATCGTTTGGCGCCCAAATTTGCTTTGTTTCAGTATGTCGTTCGCTACCCAATTTTGGTGCAATGCATGGGTTACGTTCATACGTTCAAATGACCAAGTTAACTGTTATTTGGACGCTCTGAGATACGAAGTCTAGCGAAGGATATCATTAAGATCCCTTCAAGATTACTGGGTGATGCGGACTAATGAGCTCAAATGACGGTCTTTTCGCTGTGACTTTTGGTCTTTTCGGAGTATGAATTATTCATGAATGGGTTTTATGTGTCGGTTTAGAAGTGAAGAGGTTGCACTTTTTTTCCGCATTGTAATTTTTATTTTGCACTATTTTATGACAAATAGCTTCTGCCAGCGGCTTCACCCGTTTTCCCAGGTATAAAAAGAAGCCTACGAGTTACTTCCGACCATAATCTACCCAGTATTGTGCCCTGGATATTAAAGTACAATTATATCAAGTTTGACTGCTTCATTGGACGAGTGGTCTCAAGTGAGACTGCCTGGCATGGGGTCTCGGGTTCGATTCCCGGGTCGGGCAAAGTATGGTATATAAGTAAACCCAGTTGGTTTTTCAAAAAAATCACAGAAGTAGCACGGAGTCTGGAATTGTGCTCGGTATATGGCAATAGGTTCACCTCCTATTACATGGGACTCATAACAGTGGCGTGCACAGATTTTCGAGACAGGGTAGGCAATTAAATATCGTATGATTAAACCCCTCCCCCCCGGTCATACAATCATACTCACACAAGACAGGTACATGTACAGACAGAATACATTTTGAAAAGTGCGTTCAAGAATATTGTGGTTTATTCTGTCGCCAAATTACATACACTGACATCTCGCGTATTTTTTGTGAACTACTTCATCAGCTATGGAATAAGCCAACAAAACTTACAAATAATGAAGCATAAATTTGATGAACCAAATTCAATTATCGAATTGCTAAATAATCTATTCAAAATCATAATATATTACGAATTTAAGAACGTAGGTAGGTACTTACCTACCAACAAACAAAACAATAACAAGCGCGGCCGGCTGTGGCCGAGCCGAGTACCTATAAGCGGTACATTTGTTATTACATTACATAATTATTAATAATAAATTAATATGTAAATCAGTACAACCCGAAGTATAAGTTGATATTTTTAAGAATTATCAAACAAGAAAATCAAATGTTAGATCCATTATAGTACATAATATTTACATTACCTACCTTTGACTTGGGTCAATTCTCGTAACTTGAGTACTGCCTATGGTCATTATCTGAATCTAGTCGTTGTAGGACACATTTTTGCGAAAAGTTACTGTTTTTAACTATCAACAAACACAAAAAATTACCTATTATCAACACAAACTTCACAATCGAATAATATAGGTACTTGTACTAGACACTGATAAACAAATACACTATTTGAAAAACCTACACATATACATATTTAACTACTTTTACACATATTTATGCAACTTTATGTTTAAAACTAATTCCATAGAATTTAAACGAAAACATAAACAAAGCTATCGCATATCACATGAAAACAATATGGCCGAAAACATTGGAAATGAATGAAGTCATTACCCATCGTAGTCAATTGAGTGCTTATTATAAAAAAAATATAGCTAAAACATTAATGCAACCCAGTGTTTAATTATAAAAAAACAAAACGTTAATTTACATATAAGTCAAATGGAATTGCGTCATTGTCTTATTATTATTTTCCAATAAGAAACATTCGTTGATAATAATTTGAAACTTTGAGTAGCGGCAACTTGACGTTTCGATAACTTCCTTTTAAGTGAACTCCTCGTTTAAAGTTTCTATAAATAGACAACGCGTAAAAATGTTAAGATTTAATTAAAACACCTGAAACATATATTTTTTAGTATGCATAATTATAAAAAGACATTTACATTATATCGAACGTGTTCAGAAGTTTTAACAAAAAATTCAATAGATGGCGCAGATTCATAAATTTCAAAGGCCGGCAGCATGGAATTTTTTGCGTTTATGAATGGTTATTCTCTGCTGTGAACATAGTCACGTGACACTCACGCATGCGCGTTGCATACTTTTTGTGACGTCACAACTAACAACCAAGATTTAAGGAATAGTAGCGCATGCGTGGTACGTGCGGGGCGCATTCATTGCTTTACAAAGGCGTGCGGTCCGTGTATAGTATAATTATGTGAATGTATATTTATGTTAGCCGTTTTTTTACAAACTTTTATTTATATTATTGAATCTTAATAAACGCGTTTGTACATTTTATGTCAAGCAAAGCCTTTTTGCCTATATGGACTGCACGCCACTGACTCATAACATAAATAGTGAAAAGTGGGTGTTACATTGTCCAGTGGCATAATGTACACCTCTGCCTACCCCTTCAGGGATAAAAAGCGTGATGTTCTGTTTACGTTATATCGAGTTTCATCATTATCGGACCGGTTTTGCATGATTTTTAAACATACAGACTGACAAAAAAAAATTAATCACATTTCTGGGTTCTGGGTCTATCTAGTAACAATCCCTACTATTTTTTTCAATTATCAATGTATTTACAGAATTTACACTCATTTAGTTTTATTATATTATGTAAGTATAGATTTGTTGTATTTTAGGATCTTTATGGAGGTTTTCACACACCGTGTTTAATGTCTATGCGGCAGACTGTTTTTTTTTTCATTCGTGTGCCAAGTTCAGAACTCCTTAAATTTGTGTATGCTAATAAACTAATTATATTATAAGGCTATCCTAACACTAACTTTCTAACAAATTCAAAGATAAAATCTTGAGGAACCAATAAATTGTAGCATCATTAAAAAAATTTCTCAAGTACCTTTTAATTATAATCGTAAAATTAAGTCCTAAATTTTCACTGTGGCCTAAACAAATTGTTTTTATCGTTCATCTTTGGAGCCTCTTATAATAATTAATAGAGGAAAAATTAGATCGAAGTGCTTCGATAACATTTTTTTATTTACTTTTTAAAAGAGTCTTGTTGATATTGAAGAGTTTTCTAGCGAATTAGTTTTTTTTTAATTTTAACTCAATCCGTTCTATATAATTTCAATATTAACAATATTCATGCTTACAATTTTATACAGAATTTTAAAATCCTCCTTTCAGTTTTATCTGGGTGTACGGCAGTGCCCCCGCCAAGTCGAGCGCGAAGCAAACAAGATTTCCAAGTGGCAATTTTTTTGTTACCCATTGTCAATGGGTAGCGGTTTTGGCGACAGATTGGTGCAATGGTGTCATGGAGCACCTGGTTTTGTACCCACGTGTACCCTTCAACGGCAAAGTCACACAGCATTAACTATATCTAATAATAAAGAAATCGCAATAAGGAACCTTAGACTTGGAACGACTTTGTTATATTTCATTACTTTTTAGAGATAAACTAGCAGCTCCATCGAGACTTGGCTAGTTTTTTACAGAATGTTTTTGGTGGAATTACTGTTGAGGGATTTCTAATAAAATGATTGTACATAAAAATGTATTTACTAGAAAAAATGGTTTACCCTGCTTAGTATTACGTATTTTACTATTTATCTATAGTGATAGATAACATAACATAACATCACGCCTTTTTATTCCCGAAGGGGTAGGCAGAGGTGCACATTACGGCACTTAATGCCACTGTACAATGTAGTGATAGATAGTGTAGTATATAAGTATTTATATCAGTGAGTAGATAAATAGTAAGGAGCGAGTTCGCGCATTACTCCGCCGTTTGTGAACCGATTTCCTAAATTCTTGTTTTGAGTGAAAGCATAAACTCCCGAAATGGTCACATTTCTATGAGGTCAGGATCTGATGATGGGATCCTAGAGAAATCGAGGGGAACTTTCAAAAATTCTAGGGGCGAGTAATGTGTCTATTATGTTTTTCAATTAGAATTTTGAAACACTACAATTTGATAAGGATTTGGAAAAATAAATACTTATAGTATTTATATCAGTGAGTAGATAAATAGTAAGGAGCCTGATCCTGGCTGGCTCCTTTTGATATAACAAAATTCTTTCGAAACCAAGAAGAAAGGTCGAAAGAACCCCAAAAATGTACCCCGGACGCACTGACCAAATCAATGTATAATAAGAAAACGGGTAATATATTATGTTCTATTGACCTTGGGCCTGTGATAAATGGGAATCGCATATACGGCACATCAGACTATTCCTCCCAAAATATCTTGACCTCCTTTTTCCCACAGTGCCTCTTATAATGAAGGATCTGGACAAACTGGAATACGATGCTATACAGAGTTATAGGCGTAAAATGTCTTCAATTAATTATATTGTAGTAGCTTTGCTTGATTAGATTTCGTCAACGTTAGAAAGAGATGCAAGATGGGCATATTTCATATTTGCCCTCATCAGTTATGTTTGATTAAAACATGTTTAGATTTGATTAGAAGCCTAAACAATACATGTGTGTACAGTACACATTTTGAGTGAAATTGTATTGCTGGTTAGATTGTCATTAATTAACGTGCTAATTTAGTCTGTAAAATATTCTGTTGCTTTTCAGTGACCTACATTTTGGTAACATCCCTACACATTTTTTTTTGTGGCATAAGCCGGTAAACTAGCAGACGGATCACCTGATGGTAAGCTATCGGCGTCGCCCATGGACACCTGGAACACCAGAGGCGTTACAAGTGCGTTACCGGCCTGTTGGGGAATAGGAGTTTGAGGATCGTTGGGGATTCAGGAATTGGGGAGATCGGGGAAGGGGAGGGTTATTGGGCCTCCGGTAACCTCACTCACACGACGAAACACAACGCAAGCGTTGCTTCACGTTGGTTTTCTGTGAGGCCGGGGTATCACTCCGGTCGAGCCGGCCCATTCGTGCCGAAGCATGACTCTCCCACACTTAAACACACACATTCCGCGGGTATCGTAGTACACAACTAAGAGCTTACACATTTGAAAGAGATTGAACATGAACGGTTTATGATAAATCTGAACCTTTTAATCTTCAAAACCCCTTCAGGCATCCGGGATCGCGAGATGACCTTCGTCCACCGAACAAGCCTGCGAGCAAGCAAGGGTAGCTCGCCGCCCGATCAGAACCAAACCTGAGCGTACGGCGCGTTGCGTTCGCAAGGTCTCGCGCCTCAAATAGCCATCAGACCACCACAGATGGGACCTAATAAGGCTGATGCTGATACGGAGCCGCAAAGAACTTAACGTGTTGTCGGGACTCCGGCTTGAAGCGCAGGAGTAGGAACGGGGTCGTTTTATAAAACAATAAAAAAATTAAAATAATTTATTTCATCAACTATTATGTACCTCTACATACCAACAAAATATTAGGAAAAGACCTGTTAAGCAAGAGTATGCTTCCGGTAGGCGATCCTACTATACCAAGGACATCAACTGAACATAAGTTTATAAAAATAAATAAAAAGAAAGAAAATTAAAATAAAACAATTATTTTATTTAACAAGTAACGTGAAATTAGAATACATAAGTTCGCACACTAAGTGTATATAATGTATGAATGTTTAATCTGTGTATTAGTGTTGTGCTCATGTATCTGTGAATATATGTTTAGTGTTGTTTAGTTTTTTTTATCTATGTGAACGTACACAGGACAGATTCAACTTCATCGTAATTCTTGTTGGTCAGCCATTGAAGTAGTGCTTTTTTGCATTTATGTGAATTCATAGAATAAATGTTAATTTCTTTATTTAAAATGTTATATACAGTATGTTAGATTAAACGAGGGACATATTCAAACCCATAATAGTGTATACTCACATGAACCTAACAAACATATAAACAAAACGAAAACACTAATAAATAACAGACAGAACCATAAAAACGCTTCCGCTTACGCTTACGGGTTACGGCTTAGCGGGCTTAAGCGCACTCTATCCTTTTCGGCAAGATCGGCGCATGTTTTGCAACGCGACTTACTTTATGTAAGTACTGTTTCTGTTTACAAGTTCACTTGTTGCGCGCTCAGTGTTCATGATGATTTTTTTTATTGGACAATTACTTCAAAAATTTTGGTTATAAGTTTTTTACATATTCGGGACGAGAATCGAATACTGAATACCCTCCCTCAATAAGTCCCTCGATTAACTTAACAAACTGTATATGAGATGATTGTTTGGTATGCTGTCTCGTAGCAAATGCAGTTTTTACTGTCACTCCGTCTCAGTTTTAGTAAGTAAGAGTCTGACACTCCTTCTCTCCTCACCCAAGCGGGAGAAGTAGACAATTTTTGCCCCCAAAAGTCTCACTCGATGAGTATGGAAGTTTTGACAAATTTTCTAGTAAAGAATACTAGAATAGAATTGAATATTTTTTATTGTATTACCATCCTTACTATATAATATTATAAATCGGAAAGTGAGTTTGTTTGTTTGTTCCGTTTTCACGCCGTAACTACTAAACCGATTGCTTTGATTTTTTGCAGACGTAAAGTTAAAAGTCCGGATTAAATAATAGGGTACTTTTTATTCCGGAAAAATGTTATATTCCCGAGGGAAAACAAACGTATTGGTATAGATGGCGCTGTGTGTATTGATATATGTCACATAGGTTACTTTTATCCATTTGTGATGCGAGCGAAGCCGCGGGTAAAAGCTAGTTAATAATATAGTGGCTATTTACGGAAAAAAAGAAATAAAAAACATAAATAGACATAATAAAGGGCACAATCGTGGTGTTGTCACTTATAGTGGCACAGTACGCAAATAGCTACGCGTCATTCATAAACGCTTCCTAGAAGTTCATACATCTCCGCTATTAGCGCTGACGGTGCGCGTGCCGTCAACGTCATACTAAAACCAGCCTAAGCCCTATATTAGATAACTTCCATTTTATTACTAGAATATTCCTTGTACCAACAAATTTTCTTTGATTTATTATTTTATCAATATCATATTGTTTTCTTATTACGTATTCAGGTTCCGTACAAGCCAGTCCATAACCGTATTTTCAGGGATCCGTCCAACATTAAAGGTATAATAACAATAAAATAAGGATTTTGATTTTCACTGTAATGTATTTTTTACATTGTTGAGTTTTTATGTCGTACTTTTAGGATTCAAATTCAATATCTATAAAGAGACAATAAGATATTATGGAATGGAAAAGGCTAACGAGGTCTTTTGTAAAGGAAAGGGCATTATTATGTCTGATTGGATACCTATATAGACTTAATGGTTCCATTTTAGAAGTTGAAAGGTCTAATATCTTAGTTTTTGATGCTAAAAGGACTGCTTCATTACTTAGTTTAGTAGTAGATAAGGTAACTGCTTGCTATCACGCTCGATCACCATCTTGGTCAGGGATTATATTATGACTTTTCTTTTCTATTTCAGATTCTCAAAGATAGAGGACTACTTTTATAATGAGGATAGTATGGATCATCAGATGTCAGACATAGTCTTTAGTGAAATTCCCATGGGAAAGGACTCCTAACGTTATATCAAAAAGTGGGTGTCGCACATCACTCACGATGTGCATTTTTATGTATGCTACACTTCTAGGGTAGGTATTAAAATATGTGATAATAAGTTATTACTTTATAAAAACCATTCATTTAAGTGTGGGAGAGCCATGCATGGGAGAGCACGGATGAGCCGGCTCGACCGATTTGATACTACGGTCTCAAAAAAAAACCCGACGTAAAACAACGCTTGCGTTGTTTTACGTCGTTTGAGAAAAGCTACCAGAGGCCCAACCTCAACCTCACCAATCCCCGAATCCCTAACAATCTTCAAACGGTCGGTAACACACTTGTAACGCCTCTGATATTTCTGGTGACCATGGGCGACGCCGATTGCTCACCATCAGGTGATCCGTCTGCTCGTTTACCTAACCCATAAAACAGTTATATACACAGTGCAAATGCTCCTCTAAAGTTGTAGAACATACGCTAGCTTAATCTACATTCCAAGAAGAGCATCCTGATAATGAATAAAACACAACCAACGGTAAACCCCACACTATTCTCCATTAGCACCATTAACACCTACCATCGTACTAAATAGCATACTTAAAACCCCAGTCACCCCAATTCGCAAAGTAAACAAAATCCCACTTTTACATAAAACTAATGACGTCATTACCAAAAATGTCTCAATGAGAGGAGGTCATAAACAGAGTAATGAAATATGAAATAAGAAATCGTGGAATTATGCAGTATGTTAAAAAAATGCAAGGGAATGTGATGTGCTATGCTAATTTTTATTTTTTTGTCTTGTGTTTTGTAAGGGTGTTTGAGGTCAGTAAGATTTTATGCTGAATAATATGGTTTTTCTTGATAAACAGTACCTTTTCCTGAGATATAGTTGGGAATTGGTATTTTTATATGTTTGTAATTTTTTTATAGCATAAGCCGGTAAACGAGCAGACGGATCACCTGATGGTAAGCAATCGGCGCCGCCCATGGACACTTGAAACACCAAGGCGGTACAAGTGCGTTACCGGTCTTTTGGGAATTGGGAATTCGAGGATTGTGGAGGATTCGGGGATTCGGGAGACTGGGACTAGGGAGGAGGATAATTGGGCCTCCGGTAACCTCACTCACACGACGAAATAATTGTATGTAACCTATTTTTATTTAGTCCCTCCCTAAGAAGGTAATGTAATTATCAGTCGAATGTAATGTCTTGTAGCTACGGGCTGATGCAAGTGACTGATTGTTATTCAGTATGCTGGATCTTAGGAAGCCTTTGTTTAACAGGATATGTTTCTATTACCGGGTCGTGCCAATTATTACTGGGTTTTGTAAAAAAACTCAGTAGAAGCACGGAGTCTGGAAATGTGCTCGGTATATGGCAATAGACTCACCATCTATTACTTGGGACTCATAACATAAACAGTGAAAGATGGGTGTTACATTGTACAGTGGCATTAAGTGCCGTAATGTGCATATCTGCCTAACCCTTAAGGTATAAAAGAGCGTGATGTTATGTCATGTCATGTTATATTTGCAGTTTGTCAATAAAACCTTCTTATACTTTTTCACCAGCATCCAATAGATATATAAATTAAAATATAAATTATTTTGTTTATGGTAATGGATGATTTATAAGATGCATATCCATTCATTTTTTAAAATTTTCTTTTAGATAAAATGTGACTTTAGTGTTAAAAATGTAAATATTACAAATGATGCTTCAAAAATACAGACGCAAGCATGTCAAGCTGCTCCTAACTATTTTATGTAAAAACAACTCTATTCTTATGCGAATAAAGTCAAAAATTACTTTTCCTATCTAAACAGTTTAGAGTACTTTAATATGCTTGTAAATAAATGGATACTAAGTGAATTCTGTACTCAGACGTCAGTTTTTGCGCATTATCGAAAAAGCGTGTGATTTATTGCGTTTTATAATAATGAGTTTTACTAATAATCTTGATATAGAAAGAGAATTTTTAAATAGATTTTATTTGTTCTTGTACACCTACCACGCCAAACTGTACGTGGCCAATAACAATAATACCTCTAGGATATTATATTATAGAATAGGCTATACGCTCCGAAGGGTCCTGACCATATTTCCAAGCAAGCGCTGGATTGGAATCCCCAGGGAAAAAGAAAGCGTGGCCGCCCTCGGCAAACCTGGCGTCGTACTGTGATAGCAGAAGCGGCGAGCATCGGAATGACGTGGAGCGAGGTGAAGCGAGAAACTCAAGACCGATCAAGATGGAGAACCTCTGTGGACGCCCTCTGCGCCATCTAGGGAACATAGGACTATAAGTAAGTCAAGTAAGTCAATTATAGTATATGACCGACAATGATAACGTAATTACTTCAGTTGAAACTGTCATCAACTAGTAGAAACGTTGGAAGATGGCTTTGCTTTCCGCCGACATCCTAAGAAAGAGTGGCACTGCTCCAGTATAACTAAACCCATTCAAACAAGGAGTAGCAACTGGTTATTACCACCAATAGACCTTTCAATGAAGCAAAAATTCACTTATTGGAAAGGCACTATGTCATTTGCAGACAAGCGCCATTGAAACGAACGCAAAAAATTAAAATGTCCCTAAAAATTCAATTACATTATTAACAACGTTTACTAGTAAAAGTGGACCAGATGCAATTACAATATTAAGTACATTTTCCCCCGCAGTTGTTCCACCTCCAAAACTATCCAGACTTTTTTGTTACTCCCAACTTTTCCCCAGCTAGGCTTCAAACCGACTTAAGCTACACTCAAGTACAAGAACTAATTCACTTAAAACTCAAACTAATTAATTATACATAAGGCACATTCAAGATTCTCACCTTTTTGTAAATAAAAGGGAATTTTCTGTATAAATTTACGCAAGTCTCAGGGCGAAATAATCGTATTTTCGGTTCATTTAGCTCTTCCTGTGAATAATTTGCTATCTCTGTAAAATCGTACGTACAACCCTGATTTTATTCAGGGGCAACGGTTAAGTGACGACCCTTTTTTATCTGCTCGACGCATGCTTTTGGTTGTTTTTTTTTTGTTATTATTGTACCTCAATTAGATGTTTAGGATTGCAGCTTTTATTTGGTTATAGTAGGAGAGCCCACGATGCTAAATTTGGATTTACTCGAGCGTCGTTGGGACCTACTGGATTTTGAAGATAATTATGCTGATAGAAAGAAAAAATGGTTTAGTGACAATTTCTTACACCGGTGGGGGAAGGGGGAATCCACAGATCGTTGAATCTGTTACGCGTAACTTTTGTTCTAGTAGTCCAGCGTGTCAGATATTGATAATGTACATGCTCCATGTGTCTTTTATAATAAAAAACTCTTAATCTGCCAGTTTGCATGGTGGATTTGAATGTTCTGGAGAGTACAAACGAGAACCCTTCAAAATCCCCCCACTCTTGCAAATCAAATTGGAATGGGCACATTTTTTAAATACACTTCCTTTAGCATGGTATTGACCTACCTTCCCTTAATCTGACGAAACTGACTTTATTTATTCAGACTTTTTTTTAAATGTTTAGTCCCCCCCCCTTCTAATCAGATCGGATATATGGTGGGTATATTCAACATGACACTAGATTTTCCCCATATGTTAATCTGACGCGCTCGAGTAACTACCGAAATCCCTTCATGGGCTCCCCTACTATTAGGATGGTTTGTAGTAATTTGCATATAATTTTTTAAATTGGTTTAAAATTAGAATTTTTGCTTCCCACGGTTACATTTTGCGTCAGACCTATCGATTAATTGGAACGTGGGGATTTGTGAATCTGTATTAGAAATAGCATAACGTCATTCTATTCATTGAGAGGGTAGGTAGAGATACTCATTTACATTATAATCCGTGTAACAAGGGACAAACCTATTTCCATTCCAGACGCCGTACTATTTTTAAAACATTTCCATACATATAATAAAATCGTAAAAATTACAAAATTGTACATTGAATATTTTTTAAAAGAATACCTGGGGTGTGATCCGCCATCGATACCGAAGCCTAAATTATGATTTTTGGATTTTTTTTCTGTTTGTCTGTATGTATATCCGGTATGATCCCAAAAGTGCTGCATGGATTTACTTCAAATTTGCATGAATATTACTAACAGGTCAGGTCAACATATAGGCTACATATTATCACGCTATCATCTACGAGACTAAATCAATTCTGACGACATTAATTACCGTAGAATATCCCTTGATAAAAACTAATTTAAAAGAATAAATTCTGCCAGAAGTCATTATTCTACGCGGACGAAGTCGCGAGCAACAGCTAGTTTCAAATAATAAAACTTAGAAATTGAACGAATGGCCCCATGTTTGGCAGTAGCATTTGCGACCACTCGTCCAAAAAGACTCTTCTTACCATTCATGACATCCAAAACGACTGACAATTGAACAGACCATTAGAATAAATAGACTCTTACCCTGAGCACTAAAACCGACTGTCAGTAAAATATTGTCTGAAGACTCACTGATGTTAACGATCGCCGATTGCAAAAGTGTGTTTTTAAAACTTTTAATAGGGAACTTTGGTTTTAAAGTACCGACCTGTTAGAATAACGTCCCCTTATCTTGGAGTAGTTTTTGCTGCGATTCTGCTTGCGATCTATGTACCTCTAGTTTCTTTAATCTGTGGTGTTTGTGAGGAATTATAGCTTTAGATATAAAAATAATTTTTGAGACTGTAGTATTATTGTCAATATTTTTTTTGTATTTATATTTATGCTATCGTCTTATATTATTATAATAAATAATGATCTTTACTGAAGATAAAATGAACAAAATACAAAATATTATTATAAGCGATGTAGACTTTATACAGTTAGATGCTTGTACTAGGAAAGCCCTGTATCATTATTATTATATTATTAGAAAAAGGTTTAAAATGTGGCGACTCTAGAGTTATTTACACCCTAATATTTAAGATTTATTAGGTTCTTTTTTTTTATTCTTTCAAGGTTCAAGTGTATTAAATGTTAAATAAGTGCTTAAACGATTTTCAATACAAATGCCTTCAGAAGTAACAATGTTAACCTAAATTGGTATTTAAACAATTCAATACAATTTTAATTGGGAAATTCTTCCCAATCCCTGAGTCCCCAACAATCTTCAAATTCGTAATCCCCAAAAGGCCGGTAAAGTACTAGTAATCCCCAAAAGGCCGGAAAAGTACTAGTAATCCCCAAAAGGCCGGTAAAGTACTAGTAACGCATCTGGTGTTACGGGTGTCTATGGGCGACGCCGATTGCTTACCTACTGGTGATATGTCTGCTCGTTTAGCGACTTATACGTTACAATCATAAACAATCGCCACCAAGAAAAACTGAAATCATCATACAAGACCACTATGTCACAATATTAACTCGTCGAGTACCGTCATTACAGACACAATTATAGAACAATAGGTTGCGGTCACCGGTGACCGCTTGGTGTTTAACAGTTTAAATACGGACTAAGGAAAAATATTTTTGACGAAAAACACGTGTTTGCTGGTTCTTCTTTCACTCCGAAACAGTAGAATTAACACGTGGAGATGTAATTGTAGAATATTTTTTTTTATGTTATATGCAGATAAAGAGCAGACGGATCACCTGATGGCAAGCAACCGGCATCGCCTATGGACGCCTGGAACGACAGAGGCGTTGCATGTGCGTTACCGGCCTTTTGGGGATTTTGGGGATTAGGAGTTTGAGGATTGTTGGGGATTCATGGATTGGAGAGATTAGGGAAGAGGGGGGGGGGGCATTCTTCGGCACGAATGGGCCGGCTCGATTGGAGTGATACCACTGCCTCACAGAAAACCGACTTGAAGCAACGCTTGCGTTGTGTTTCGTCGTGTGAGTGAGGTTACCGGAGGCCTAATCACCTTCCCCTTCCCCAATCTCCCCAATCCCTGAATCCCCAACGATCCTCAAACTCCTAATCCCCAAAAAGCCGGTGACGCACTTGTAACGCCTCTGGTGTTCCAGGTGTCCATGGGCGACGACGATTGCTTACCATCAGGTGATCCGTCAGTTCGTTTACCGGCTTATGCCATAAAAAAAAAGTATGCTTCAAGCTTAATAGTTAACGATAATATTATTTTATTGATAAGACTGCCCGCTCTAGATAAGAAGGGGCTAGAAGGATAAGAAGGGACTGCCATAAAAAAAAAGTATGCTTCAAGCTTAATAGTTAACGGTAATATTATTTTATTGATAAGACTGCCCGCTCTAGATAAGAAGGGGCTAGAAGGATAAGAAGGGACTGCCATAAAAAAAAAATTTGCTTCAAGCTTAATAGTTAACGGTAATATTATTTTATTGAAAAAACTCACCATCAACATTTGATACAGCAATAATAGTAATCATAGATGGCGCTGTTGTATTTTTAAAGTTTGCTTCAGACTTGTTGTAGTAGTCATATATCAAATCACTAACTCACAAATTATTAACTAATTAATTACATTACATGTCACAAATGTCAAACTTGCAGCAGTCATACACAGCCTGGACAATAATATTGTCAGTATTTCGTATTCGGTTCATGAAGGAGGCAGCCCGTTTTCTCATCACTGCATAAAAGTCATCTACCCTATTCCCGGCAAACATGCCAGACGCACTACACCTCCACGGTAGGTTGAGCATAGCTCTGAATGCATTATTATACTGCACGCGTAACGCGTGATACGTTCGCTGTGTATAGTTCTTCCATAGGTAGCAGGTGTAGAACGCCTGACAGTAATATATTATCGCACACCTAGTTACTTCTTTTTTACCAAGTGGATGAAACCAATTGGTAACAATTAAAAATATTTAGTAATTATAAAAAATACCAAGAACATTTGATAATGTGTATAGTACTATACGCCAATTATATATTAATTACAGATGGCGCTTTTGTATTTTAAAAGTGAGTTATTGTTGTGATCATGTTTCTTTCATACGCAAGTTACGTATACTTTTTCTTTGCCTTACGGCTGAACATTTAACAATATTTATTAATAATAAAACTCACGAACAATATTTAATAGCCAAACTTTATAATGCTGGGAACAAATCATCGCAATTTTTACTGACAAACATGGCCGTTTTTACTAAGAGAAAACTCTTATTCGTTGATATATTGTCGAACTTTTTATAGCGTTCGTTGTAGGCAAACTTCGTGGAAAATGGGGAAAAAATGTGTTTTCCCCATATGGTGCCTTTGTTGGGGAATTTTCGGTTATTAAGCGGCGAACAGACGCTCACGTGTGCATCGTCTCTTTGTGATGACTTTTGCCAGTATTTTCTGGAAAGAATTTTGGTTTCATACAAATCTATGTGCTGTAATTGAAACTGCAGATTACTTATTCAAAAAGTCAAAAGTCAAAATCATTTATTTCAATTAGACCAGGATGGCACTTTTGAACGTCAACAACAAAAATTTTGAAGTGAAGCTAGCTTTAATTTGCATATTAATTGAAGGTTTTCTTCAATTCTCGTTACTTACCAACTTACTTATTTATTGGAATAGAACGGTACAAATACCAATTATTATTACACTACTCAATACACAAAATATAAGTATGTATGAGGTATGTAGGAATCGTAGTAATTGTCGTTCCATAGTCTTTGCTGGAAGGCGTGGAAGGCGAAGGCTTCATAGGCGTGAAATTATGTATGTATGTAAAATTTAAGTACTTAATTATTATTAGTTACTATCATTCATCCATCTCTTTCGCAAAATTTCAAGAATTTCGACAAAAATAATCTTCTAAAATAATAATCTATTTGTATATAGATAATCTCCGTGTAAGGATAGTGAATAATTACTTAAGTAAAGAAATGTAAAGTAGATTCAATACTTGGTCTCTTAGGGACAAAAATAATTATTAAATTTCTCGGTTTACAACAAATTATAGTACCTCTAATAATTTTAAGTACGTTTCTTAAGATCTGTGAGACAAATCTTAATAAGCGTACCTAAAATTACTAGAAATATACGCATGAAAGTTAAGTAAATGAATCTTATACTATTATATAAAACGGAAGAGTTTGTTTTTTATTTGTTTGTTTGATCGCGCTAATCTCCGTAACTACAAGTCTAATTTGAATAATTATGTTTGTGTTGGATAGCGCATTTATCGAGGATGGCTATAGGCTATAAAATATCACGCTACGACCAAGAGGAGCTGAGCAGAGGGTGTGAAACCGCGCGGAAGTAGCTAATTAACAATAACTCTTTACTTCACTAAGAGTTGAAGTTAATAAACATCCTAAAACATTTTCCTAAGTAATAAACACTTTTCTGAAACCGCATCAAAATCGATTTAGCCAGTCGCGAGGTAAACACGCACAAACATACATAAATATCATACAGGTCGAAATTAAGAATCTCTTTTTTATTGAAGGCGGTTAAAAATCAGTCGCATCGGTTCGGAAATACTGCCTGCGACAGTTTTGCTCAACACCTGTATGGAGGCACCGGATCCTCTAAACGGGACCTGCTCCGGAAACCAACATTTCCTAGTAACCAATTCATACTTTTTTTTTTTTTTTAAAGGGGGGAAAATCATCGAATGACTGCTCCCGCCTGGGTGAGGCGGAAGGGAGTGTCAGACTCTTACTGACTAAAAACCACCCCGTTCCTTCTCCTGCACGTCGAGCCGGAGCCCCGGTTACCCGTTAGGTTCTCCGCGACTCCGAATCGGCATCGGCCCTATTGGGCCCCATCTGTGGTGGTCTGATGGCTCTTTGAGGCGCGCGCGGAACGCGACGCGCCGTACGCTCGGGTCTGTTTCTGGTCGGACGGGGAGCCACCCATGCTCGCCGTCCGCAGGCCCACGCTTACGGTGGTCGGAGATCGTTCCGCGATCCCCGACGCCCGGTGTGTCCTTCGCGATGGCTGGGTTGCGAGGAGGCAGCGCTTCGCTGCCTCACGCGTCCCGCCTCCTCCTTAGCTAGCATGACTGCTTCGCAAAAGGAGGAGACGGCATCCCAGTCCCCCTCGCTCCGCATCATGGCCCGCACTAGGCCCGGACGCGAGAGGTCGCCATCGCCGATCACTTCCCTGAGGGCACGGCGGTGCTCAGCCCACGCAGGGCATTTTCCCACTGTGTGTTCCACCGTGTCCTCAGGGCGGCCCTCGCAGTGATGACACCCGGGCGTTTCCGCGCTTAAACGCAGCCCCCGCCCTCGCCAACTTTGGACCAATTCATACTTACGACCAAACACAAAGTTGAAACCCTTAAAATATTCTCACAACATTATCTTGGCATTTTGGGATCCAATTACTAACAAATAAACAAGAAGCCATGTTTCTTTGATCCCTATTGTATCTCCACCTTTACTTATTATGGGTAATTGTGGAAGTTCATGAAGAACTAAGTTTTCTAGTATATTGTGTTTACGTCGTGTCGGTCGGAAACTGGGTCAATTTGGATGTTGATTCCTATATCTTTATATCTTTAGTATGTGCCAAACCAGGTTAGTGTGTGTTTACCTGGATTTAGTATTTTAGTTGTTGTTGGTTTAAGGATGTCAGCAGTTAATGAGAATTGGTACTTTCGTTGATCAAAAATAATTGATTTCGACAGTTCAATACAATAAAATATTAAAAAAATAATCACTCTTTCAATAATTGATTTTATGACCGACTTAATTGTAGCATTTTTCAATTCAGCATTTTTTAAGAAATAAGTATTCTGTTTGCCGCTAAAAAAACGTGACGTCACAATACACAATTTCGTATTAAATTAAATTCAAAGAAAAATTTCGTCCTTGACAGTTCGAAAAAAGTATTGAATTTGACTAGATTGCAAGTACCCAATTGGTTTGAGATGATCTTATTAATTTTTTTTTCATTTAGGTTTTATTATAGTTTTACACGGAGGACTTAATGCTAACAGCATTCTCTGCCATTCATCCTTTCGGTAGTACAGAAATGTACGTTGTAGGTGGTAAGCTGCAAAAAGGTTATGAGAAGTAATGATATAACCATCCAATTTTTTTTAATGATAGCAGGTTTTCTGATCTGCTTTTGTGTTTGTCTTGAGTTTGTGATTGGACTTAGGTAAAGACTATAAGGTAGATTCATCCAGTATCTAATTGTGTAATCAGAGTAATTTCTTTCAGTTGACTAAAGACACAATCACTGTCTTTCTTATTTTAATAAAGTTCCCACAACCTTCAGTGACGCAATTTTTGATAATAAAAATGACATTAGTCTAATACTAGATTTTAATTTTTTTAATACAATGTCAACTCAAACAAAAAATCGAAGCATTAAAATTAATTACTAACATTTGTTAACACACAGAAGAACATCAATTTGAAAAGGCACGTATAAAATATCAACACCAATTTCATTTAAAAAACAGACATTAAAAAAGAAAAAAGTCTTAAAAAGTTATAAAAGAAAAGAAAAACACGAGGTACATAAAATCTGCCTGTTGTAATAAAACAGGTACATTATACCTTTGGTGAGATCGTTATGTACGTGCGTCTGGCATATTTGATTCAAGGAATATCGCTCTTATTACCCATACAATAAAGACGCCAAATTTACCACTGAAGGTCGGTTCAGCATCTCTATCTGAGATCGTCAATCTTTGATAAGATTACAAACTTTTCTTGAGACCTTACCAATGACGGTGCTGAACTCTGAAAGCATGATCGGCAGAAAAAAAGTTGTTTCGTAAATTCATTAAAATTTTATACGGGACGTTCCATTCTCCTTGGATCTATCAATGGATTTTTAAAAATATAGTTGACCTAAATTGACGTTTCGTTGACACTTCACACTTTGACAGGCCTTAATTCGTTTGGAAACGTGTGTTGTTTGAAAAAATGGACGTTTGTTTTTTTTTTTGTTTAATTTAGATAAACTGTAATAGAAGTATTATAACTATAAAGCATAATTTTTCTATATAATATGAATAATATGAAAGAGGTATGTAAGAATCGAAGCAATTGGCGTTCCATAGTCTGTCTCAACAACTATGGGAATAAGGCGTGTGGTTACATATGTATGTATATATGTATGTATGTGTGGTATATTGTTTTTCTGAAACTAAAATCATTAAGAATTTGTTCCCAAAATCTTTTTTTTATATTTGATCGGCCGATGTTTTACCACTATCTCGCTTGGTGGTAAGCGATGATGCGGTCTACGATACGATGCGGTATACGAATCAAAAGCTAGACATGAAAAACATTATTTTTCCTATCGCAAAATACTTTAAAGAGGTATGTTTAAATAGTACAAATGTAATGGAAAGGCTTTAGAGTACAAACGTCTTACTTACAGAGAGATAAACATTGTATTTCCTACTCTCTCTCTTTAAAAACTCATCGCCACCGTGCGACCTAAAAACTCAAAACTCGAGATTTTTTCCACCAACGCTACCAACACGTTCGATATTGAATTTATCGGTTTTTTATAATCCAATTTATAGAGTGGCCTGCAGGTATCTCGACAGCTTATTAATACCACAAAATTATTCTACCTGTATAAAAATTCTATTAACATATTTTTATTCAGTCGCCGTCGAACATTTTGAATCCAAAAATAATCTGCCGTATTTTATGGGGTTTGAATAGCTTATGGAGGAAAGTTTGCGACAAATTTATTGAACGTTACATTTTATTATTTATGCTGATGAAACTTTGTCCTTTGTAGAATTTCACACGATTTTCTCATCGCCTCCGTTCACGTAATTGGCGTGTGTTTGACTAGATGTATGTACGCTGAGGTATACAGAAAATTTTCTTCTTCCAATCTGTAATTTTTTGCTTATCTCCACGAAATCATGGTGAAATCTTCAAGTTCTTTTTTGCCATCCAATTTATGATATTCTTGCAATCGAATTCTAGGATAGGATAAAACTAAGTCTCAGCAGTTTAAGAGAAAGGGCAGTTTCTTTATCTAAAAGGTTGCTTGAACAATTTTCTATGACGTCATTGTTATCATAGAAAATTGTTCATTATTGACATCATGACATTATTGACATCATTGGGTCCTTTGTTATCATGCTAAATTAACGCAGCTCCTAAACCTACAGAACTTGCATCCGCGATTACTTGGATGATATCTATCTATCTTTTAAATGACAGACCAACGAGTTAGTTAATAACCGATTTCTATATTACAAGAAACACGTACCATTCCACATTCCACGTGAACTTCATGAACTGTTCAAGAATTTCAAACTTTGGACAGGCAGTCTGCCATCAATACGGAGTTTCACATGATTACTATCGCAGAATGCATCGATATGCAACTCGAAAATTACCTCTACCATGAGTTGAAAATAGTATTAATTGTCGATACTCGATAGCGATGACCCAAAACTTTTTGTATGCCAAATTTTAGTTCCGTAAGTGGCCGTTAGAGACGTCAATTATGTCAAATAAAAATATTACGTAGTCACTATCGAGTATCGACAAATACTAGTGTTAAACTCGTGGTAGCGGTACAGATAGTTGCTAAGTGCTGGAATAGTTTAGTTGTCGCCTGATGTGAGATGTAAAGTAATGATGAATATGTTAGGTATCAGGTAATAGCTTTGAGAGTTTAATACTAATGGAATATTAGACTAAGTTGTTGGATTATTGCTTTGTGTATGTTTGATGACTAAGAGTTTTTTTTTATTACATAAGTAGGTAAACGAGCAGACGGATCACCTGAAGGTAAGCAATCGGCGTCGCCCATGGACACCTGGAATACCAAAGGCATTACAAGTGCGTTACCGGCCTTTTGGGGATTAGGAGTTTAAGGATCGTTGGCGATTCAGGAATTGGGGAGATTGGGGAAGGGGAGGGTAATTGGGCCTCCGGTAACATCACTCATGCGACGAAACACAATGCAAGCGTTGCTTCACGTCGGTTTTCTGTGAGGCCGTGGTATCACTCCGGTCGTACCGGCCCATTCGTGCCGAAGCATGGCTCTCTCACAGTTGAAAAGTATGGTTTTTGAACTCTTTTATACCTTTTTTCGGATCAGACAAGTTCTCCTCTTATGAAATTTACTATGATAGGTACCTCTAATTTTAACGTAGTTTCACACTTAATTTAATAGTGATTAATATTGTTTATGATTCGGTCTAAAAACAAAACAATATTAGCTAAGTGATACCATCTAAAAACTCGATGACTCTGGCTTTAGAAATTGATGGAAAAAATGCGAAAATATTACCACCATGAATGATAACAAAAAACAACAAGGAAAATTAATGAAAAAAATATATCACATTTCTGTGCAAGAAATTTGAGAGCAGATTCGGCTTATTAGACTGATGGTGTTTCTTGTTGATCGCGGTTGGAGGAAAATGGATTATAGCGGCTTTTTAATTTGGTTTAATTTGCAATTTGCAAGAGGTTAGCAATTTGTGGGAATTCTCGCAATTGCCCGGTGTTTGTTTGTTTGCACTGTGATGACGTCGGTATTGGCCTTCCTAAGCTTTTTTATGGCATAAGCTGGTAAACGAGCAGATGGATCACCTGATGGTAAGCAATCGGCGTCACCCATGGACACCTAGAACACCGGAGGTGTTACAAGTGCGTTACCGGCCTTTTGGTGATTAGGAGTTTCAGGATCGTTAGGGATTCAGAAATTGGGGAGATTAGGGAAAGGGGAGGGTAATTGGGCCTCCGGTAACCTCACTCACACGACGAAACACAACGCAAGCGTTTCTTCACGTCGGTTTTCTGTGAGGCCGTGGTATCACTCCGGTCGAGCCGGCCCATTCGTGCCGAAGCATGGGTCTCCCACACTAAATTTAATACGTTTTAACGCGTGCTAGGAAAACTGTTATGTAAAAGTTGTATTATTACTGTTTTGGTAGTACATAATTATTTTACTGCCTCGTTGGCCGAGTGGTCGCAAACGCGAATGCCGGGCAAGGGGTCTCGGGTTCGACTCCCGGGTCGGGCAAAGTATTACTGGGTTATTATAAATTCCTAGTAGTAGCACGGAGCCTGGAATTGGGCCCGGTATATGGCAATAGACTCACTCTGTAGTACATCGAACTCATAACATACCTCTACATATTAGTGAAAAGTGGGTGTTACATCGTACTGTGGCATAATGCACACCTCTTCCTACGCCTTCGGGGATAAAAGGCGTGATGTTATGTTATAATTATTTTATAATATATTCTAAGTTCAACTGCTTGTTACTGTCGAGCAAAATTTCTTGAGTTCGATTTGATAGGGCAAAATACTATTATCTTCGATATTTTGTGATTATATTGACCCATAATTGAAAGGCATAAATTAATATACCTCTATTATAACCAAAAAATTACTAACAAAAACCTAATCCTCTATTACATAGAACATAAATCATAACTAGTAATAATACTTTTATAAACTACGGTTAAAAAAAACCGACTTAAACCCTCTCTTTTTTAAGTCGATTAATATAATACCTTCTCATAAGAATTTCTGAGAATCACATCAAAATCGATTCAACCAATCGCGAGACATCCGCGCTAAAATATACATAGGTTTTCAGTTGTATATATACATACAACTGAGAACCTACTTTTCTTTTGAAGTCAGTTAAAAATACATAAACCTCTACCAATTCCCTTAGGGAAAAATCCAGTCTTTGTTACACTACCACGGTACATAAATATGACCCCAAAACCACCCCTCGTTATTTACATCCCCCAGATTCCATCATTACAATCCATCAAGCGAGCATCTGCTGAATTTTATGAAGTTTCTTTGCAATGAAGGGGCAGATGTAGTAAAGCGGTTCATATTATATCAGCATTATAATTTGGGAGCCATCTGACCTCTACATTACGTGGGTGGCTATTTTCTGGTCAATGCTTGAGACGGATATAGGTTAGGCTGTGGTTTAAGTTGTGAAATACTGGAGAGAGAATTTATTAATCTCAATAGTTTGAGAAGCGAAGAAAAGGGAGATGTGACCGCGTATAACTTCGCATATCAGTATAGACCTACGTTTGTGTGACAATGATTGTATCACAAATTCAAATAAAAGAAACCTAATATGCTGTACAGCAAGATGAATTCAGAATTACTACCCATGATTTCAGTCATCTGTCGTTGACTTATTGCGAGACAAATAAAAAATATATTTTAGATACGTTATTTGTACTGACACGGAGGTTAAAGACGCCTGCTTCCCATGCTTGAAAATGCGGGTTCGAAACCTACCAACATCAGGTACCAATGTAACTTTTTCCGAGTTATAGGCATGTACTTTCTACGATTATTTAGACAACACTGACCAACGGTGATGGAAAACATTGTATGGAAACTTAGGTTTATAATTATAAGTTTCAAATTACCAACCCGCATTGAGCACGTATGGCGATTAATGTTCAAACCTTCTCCTTATAAAAAGAGGCCTTTGGTCTGCAGTGGCCACTTATAGGCTGTTGACGTAGATTTTTTTTTTTATGGCATAAGCCGGTAAACGAGCAGACGGATCACCTGATGGTAAGCAATAGGCGTCGCCCATGGACACCTGGAACACCAGAGGCGTTACAAGTGCGTCACCGGTTTTTTGGGGAGTAGGAGTTTGAGGTTCGTTGGGGATTCAGGGATTGGGGAGGTTGAGGAAGGGGAAGGTAATTGGGCCTCCGGTAACCTCACTCACACGACGAAACACAACGCAAGCGTTGTTTCACGTCGGTTTTCTGTGAGGCCGTGGTATCACTCCGGTCGAGCCGGCCCATTCGTGCCGAAGCATGGCTCTCCCACACTTAAGATAATTATGTTAGCTTGTAAAATCATGAATATCTTCTCCGCTTCAACCTTTCCCTTGGATCTTTGCAGTAATATCGCAATGTCAATCGATGGACCACTATGGGCACAATACACGAGCTTCTAGCCGTCCTCCCATCGATCTATTTTTACATCATGCCTTGAGAATTACGTCTCAAAGTCGGACAGCACAATGTACGGCCCATTGATATATTATTATTGTCATTGTTTTTATAGTTGATAATATATGAATCAGTTTTTGTGGTATGGGTATACATATGCGTTTTTTGGTAACGATGGCGTTTTTCTCGTATTAAGAGTACGGGTTTTGGTTCTTTGTATCATGTGTTGTGAGACAAAATGTCATTGAGTTTTGAACTTTTAGAAATAATGAAGAGTAATTAGAGAAACTGTCTTTGTTAGAAAGTCTTTGTTGGTACCTAAGAGAAGGTAATTAGAAAAGACGATGATTGTGACAAAAAGTTTTTGTTATGTAAGTGATACCACGGGCTTACAGAAAACTTACGTGAAACAACGCTTGTGTTGTGTTTCGTCGTGTGACTGAGAAAGCAGGAGGCCCAAATACCTCGGGAACGTGGTGGTTTTTAGTCAGTAAGAGTCTGACACTCCCTCCCGCCTCACGTAGGCGGGAGCAGTCATTCGATAATTTGCCCCCCTTAAAAAAAACCCCTTAAACCTTTGAGTACCGTCATTATAGACACAATTAAAGAACAATAGGTTGCGGTCACCGGTGTCCTCGCGGTGTTTGACAGTTTAAAAAGTGCATGCAAAGCCGCGGGCGGAAAGCTAGCAATGTATATGTATGTATATATTCGACAAATAATATTAAAAACAGTATTACAATCTTTATTTCCGACCTTTTTGGAAACAAGATCCTTATAATACACTAATAAAAAACTTCGCTCAGGGTTGTCAGGTTCTAGGAAAACTGATTTATTTTGATAGAAGCAAGTAGAAATAGGATTTTTTGTAAACAGAAATGCCTAGAATGAATCTTGATTTATTAACAACAGTCTGTTCTAAATCTTCAAATAGACGTTCTAAAAAAAATTTGTTACCTTAGAATATTTATTAGACCAAGAGTAGCTTTCAATTGACTACTCAGCTCCTTGACGTCTTAGTGTGACGTCATCTCATTGGTCTCTCAATAAAGGTTGTTCCGATCATAATAATAATTTGACTGCACGGTTGGCGTTGTTGCTGGACAACTGACTGCCGCGCAACGTGTCGCGGGTACAATTCACGCACGGAACAACTCTTTGTGTGATCCACAAATGGTTGTTCCGGGTCTGGGTGTCATATGTATGTGAACTTGTATGTTTATAAATGTACCCACGACGCAGGAGAACATTTTCATGAGGGGAAATTCAGTCTGCCTATGTTCCTTTACCACACTCTGAGTCCTCATGAAGACAATAAACATCGCTGGTCCACATCTTTCCTTAATAATCTTGACCTACAGTGTGTTCTACACCGTGAAATCTATTTCGATGCCGATTCGGAGTCGCGGAGAATCTAACGGGTTACCAGGGCTCCGGCTCAACGTGCAGGAGAAGGAATGGGGTGGTTCTTAGTCAGTAAGAGTCTGACACTCCCTCCCACCTCACTCAGGCTGGAGCAGTCATTCGATGATTATCCCTCCTAAAAAAAAAGTGTGTCATGTGCGTATTTCTATGAAAATTTTATTTAAATTAAAAAAAAACATTTATTTTTGTTTTTACTTTATACTTACATCGAAAGTACACCTTAAGGTAACGAAATAGAGTTCACAATGTATATTCAACATTTTACAAAATATTTGTGTTACATGCTTTGTTTAACATAATGACTCCACTCACTAAGCATATTTTGCAACCACACTCACTATATCGTCTATACTAACATCGAAATCTAATCCTAAGCAGCTACTTGCTCATCGTACACGCCATATTAGACTGCGATATCAAGTAACCCAAAGTCGTGTCAAGAGGCAATCAATACTGATCTTAGAGGTGTAATCTAATTGAGGTAGGTATATCTTTGAAGGGTCCACATAACCGAACATAACGACTTTGGTTCCACGAATGGAGAGAATTCAAATATATAGTCGTCTTTAGGTATTTATAATTATTTTTAACCGACTTCAAAAAAGGAGGAGGTTCTCTTCGACCGTATATTATGCCTTTTTTTTATATTTGTTCGCCGATATCTCCGTTATTTATAAACCGATTTCGATAATTCTTTTTTTTGTTGGAAAGGAGATAGTCCCAGAATTGTCCTATGATAAGGAAATCAGGATCTGATGATGGAAGACCAGGGAAACCGAGGGGATCTTTTAAAAATTATAGGGGCGACTAGTGCATTTGTTATTTTTTTTATTAAGTATTAAAAACCACTACCATCTGATAAAGGTCTAGGGTGGATCTGATGATGGAGCCGAGAGCCAGTCGAGGGAACTCCTCAACGGTTAACAGTAGCTACCTTGTGTTTGGGTTTGATTAATTTGTATTGATGAGGACTTCACACCTAGGTGAAGTGTAATTGTCAATAAGGGTCTGATGATGAAGTAGTATGGTAGTTGAGAGAACTCCTCAACAGTTAACAGTAACTACCTTGTGTTTGGGTTTGATTCATTTGTATTGATGAGAACTTTACACCTAAGTGGGGTGTAATTGTCAATAAGGGTCTGACAATGAAGCAGTACGATATTTGAGGGAACTCTTCAACGGTTGCCACTAGCTATGTTATGTTGGGGTTTGATAATTTGTATTGATGAGGACTTTACACCCAGATGGGATGTGATTGTCATTAAGGGTCTGATGATGAAGTAGTACGACAGTTGAGGGAACTCCTCGGCGGCTACCAGTAGCTACCTTGTGTTTGGGTTTGATAAAATTTCGCAACGTAATAGGAAACAGCAGTAACATTTCCACAAGGTTGCACGTCAATGTTGCCTTCCTATAGCCCTAACAAATCTGCATTATAATTATTAACCATACCTTCTGCAGCTGTTCGTCTAAGGTTATACGAGTATTTCTCAAGCGACTTGATACTTGTCTTAGAACAGTCAATCGACTGGCCCTTTCTTCTGGAAGTTCATTAAGTACCCTTAGTGCGGAACTGTTACGTAAGTAACTTAATCGTTGAGATTGTTGTGTAGCAGATTTATTTGATCGTCGCTCTTCAATCAAACGGAGTCGGTGAGCACGGGCTTCATCGGTCTCGTTTGATAAGCACTCATGGATCAAACTGAGTCGGTGAGCACGGGCTTCATCGGTCTCGTTTGATAAGCACTCATGGATTAAACTGAGTCGGTGAGCACGGGCTTCTTCGGTCTCGTTTGATAAGTGCTCATGGATCAAACTGAGTCGGTGAGCACGGGCTTCATCAGTCTCGTTTGAAAAGCGCTCATGGATCAAATTGAGTCGGTGAGCATGGGCTTCTTCGGTCTCGTTTGATTCATCGTTTGATAGTTTAATTCATCACGCTTGGCACCGACTTCAAACCAAGCAGTAGTTAGACTAGTTAGTTAAGAAAATAATAGTTTTTTTATTAATTACATAGTAAGTAGTAATTTAAAAGTATTATAAATTGCATATTTAGTAAGTTATTTTTTTCTTTTTGGTTTTTTATTTACTTTTTTATTTTTTATTTACTTTTGAAGTCGGTTTTTTTTTGTTAAAAGTTATTTTATATTTATTAATTTGTATAGTAATGTTTACATATTTAATTATATTTCGGTGTTTTTAGTTTCAGGTTCTCTTTCAGTTATTTTATTTTGTCTTCATTAAATTTATCCCTTTACCCTGTGTCTAATGTTTATATTCCTTTTCAAATCACTTAAGGGATATGCAGTACCTATGTACACCATGCTTGTTATGTGTTGTCCTCTGTAATATTGTCTGATGTATGGTATACATGAAATGATAAATAAATAATCAAAAATAACGTTAGTTACGCTGTGTTGCGTCGTTGTTTTCCATATATATTTTTGACATTGACAGTCATCACCTTTGTATCTAAGACGTAGCTGCGACGTCACAACCCTGGTAGGCCGTACAATGCTCGGTCTGTTGCGACGACGGGAGGCAACGCAGCGCAATCCACAAATGGAACTTCGATCTAAGGCATACAAAGTAGATCGAGATTTGGTTACAAGTAAGTTGATCTGTCGCTCGATAGCCTTTGACTGTGGAGTTTAAGATGGTTTCTCAGAGTCCAGATACGTCTTACTGGCTGAGGTTTCTGTGTGATCCGATTCACACTCAAATGATTGTGTGTTACAATGTCAGCTATTTCTGAATGCACTTATTTCGATACACGTCTGCAAGATTCGTAGCAATTGGCGTTCCATAGTCTCTGCCTACCGCCATGGGAGACAGGCGTAAACTTATGTATGTATGTACGTATGAAAATATGCTTTTTTTACTAACTTAGTAGAGATTGAAAAAAAAGAACTATTTAAGTTTTGTTTAACTCACCGATCCAACGTGAAACAATACAAAAGCCAAATACTACGATATGCTATTCAGATAGTAATGGTTCCTTCTTAACTTTCTAGTGTGGGAGAGCCATGCAGCATGAATGGGCCGGCTCGACCGGAGTGATACCACGGCCTCACAGAAAACTGACGAGAAGCAATGCTTGAGTTGTGTTTCTGCGTACCATTGTGTGGCGTTCCAAGTGTCCATGGGGGACGCCAAATGCTTACCATCAGGTGATCCGTATGCTCGTTTACCGGCTTATCCCATAAAAGAAAGTTAATAAAAAAAATATATACCTCTAATATTTTCTACCTTAAACTGTCAAACACCAAGCGGTCACCGGTGACCGCAACCTATTGTTCTATAATTGTGTCTATAATGACGGTACTCGACGAGTTAAAAACAACACAGTGATAACCCTACGCGTTAAATAACAAGTTTCCTCGTTATCTACCCGCCCTTGTGTACCTATTTCGGCAGATTAAATCGCTATTCGCATCTTAGCAATCGATACCATTCGCTCGCAAATCGAGAAAATTGGTGCATGAAATTAAATCGAGAAAATCTTGTATTCGTTTATTATCCACTCGTCAATTTTTTCCTGTTTGAAATTTGTGCCTCGATTTACGGGAAAATTTTCGTATTTCCATGAAAATATTATACGTTTATGTTTAATCCTTCCACGAAAAACCTATGGGCAAAGCTAAAGCATTTATTGTAATTGGAATCCAATCAAATTACTTTTAATTTTTTTTTTTTTTTAAACGTTGCCCCACACTAGGATTTTCTCCTGTGTCGTGGGTGCGTTTACAAACATACAAGTTCACAGACACAATGACACCCAGACCCGAAACAACACTTTGTGGATCACACAAAGTGTTGTCCCGTGCGGGAATCGAACCCGCGACACGTTGCACGGCAGCCGGTTGCCCAGCCACCGCACCAACCGTGCAGTCATTGAGAGAATTGAGATTAGAAGTAGAATAAAAGTATCTGTGTGGTTCACAAATTACGATTTCGGTAAGCTATTTGTAAAGTATAGATTTACATTCTAATTTCAAGATCATTCACG
Organism: Spodoptera picta; assembly: GCA_038387885.1. NCBI lineage: Eukaryota > Metazoa > Arthropoda > Insecta > Lepidoptera > Noctuidae > Spodoptera > Spodoptera picta. Next base: position 600,877 of record JAZHFQ010000315.1, read on the forward strand.
GTTTAACCTCTATCGAACATAATAATAACATCACGCCTTTTTATTTCCGAAGAAGTAGGCAAAAATGCACATTACGGCACTCAATGCCACTGTACAATTTATGTTATGAGTCCCATGTAATAGGGGGTGAGCCTATTGCCATATACCGTATACTCCATCTAACAAAATACCATTAAAAAAATAAACACAAACAAGACAACAAAAGAATTTGTTTACTTTAAAACAACGTCCAATTTACATTAAATGCGATCCAACAACATGCCCTAAGCGCGGATTAACCAGTCAATTCCGACTCAAAGCCCAACAAAACGGTGGTCCTTCGGTCCGCAATATTTATCCCTAATTTCAAATAGAGTTCTAACATTAACAAGATAACTAGGACGTTAATGATTTCAGAAACTTTCCTTTTTCTTGTATGGAAGCACTATTTCTATGGATTGTCAGTATGCATATGTGAGCACCATGTTGGACTTAAGATTTTTATTTTTTTTTATTTTAGTAAGTTATTAGTATAATGGCGTCAAGCGTGTCTTTGCATTGTTCTTACATATGCGTACAGTATTGAAATATGTATCAGAGACATTGTAGAACATACTTTTTTTAAAAAGAGTAACAAATGGAGTTTCTTGCTCGTTCTTCTCCATTCGAATTTACGTTTTGGAATGAGCACCTAGCTTCACCTAATTTCACTGACGAACTGACTGACAGACTATTATTTATTTTGTATTTGTTGACGTTTCAAAAGTACCAAACTATGGTTTAATTGAAATAAATGCTTTGACTTTGACTTTGACATTGGTATAGGTCGACAATCGAGCAGACGGACCAATGATGGTAAGCAATCGACGCCATCCACGGCCAGTCACACCACCAGAAGAGTGACAAGTGCGTTACTGGCATTTGGGAGTTTGGATTTTCAGGACTCACACGAAACACAACGGAAGCGTTGTTTCACCGCGCGAGCCTCGAAGAGTCATCACACCACCACGGATGGGGCCCAATAGGGCTGATGCTGATACGGAGCCGCGGAGAACCTAATGGGCTACCGGGGCTCCGGCTCGAAGTGTATGAGTAGGAACGGGGTGGTTTTTAGTCAGTAAGCGTCTAACACGCCCATCCCGCGTCACCCATGCGTCAGAAGTGATTCGATGATTTTCCCCCCTTAAAAAAATGTATTTTATAGAACCCCTATTATATGGGGCTCATAACATAAATAGTGAAAAGTAGGTGTTACATTGTACAGTGGCATTAAGTGCCGTAATGTACACCTCTGCCTACCGCTTCGGGGATAAAAATCCATGATGTTATGTTATATTATGTGAAAAAAAGCGTTGATTCACGCCGAATTTCCGTGAGGTCGTGGTATCACTCCAGTCGAGCCGGCCAATTAAAGCTGAAGCGTGGCTCTGCCACACTTAAGAACTCGTACAATTTTGAAACTAAACTAATTACGATGTAGTCATACTGGAAGTGGCTTCTAAACTAAGCTGTGTGCATAGTACGTACATATTCGCACGCATTTGGCTCGTCGCCAGCAAGTCTTCATGCGAGAGTATCTTGTGTTTATTCGAGCCTATTGCGATGTTACGCGAGAAGGAACCAGCTCATAATTCTTCAAATGTACACAGAAATTAATATTGAATTGTGATTGGTTGATATTGATGTGTACATTCTATATTTGGAAAAGATTTTGTTGTTGTTGTTATGGAGTTAGGCTCGTATTGCTTGTTTGTACAATATTATCTTTAATAAGGAATAAAATTTCGTAAAAGAAAAATGATATGAAGAAGTGTTTATGTGACTGATACATTAAAACTGAAGATGACGAACAAAAACATAAATATAACATAACATTACGCCTTTTTATCCCTAAAGAGATGCACATTACGGCACTTAATGCCACTGTACAATGTAACACCCACTTTTCACTATTTATGTTATGAATCCCATGTAAGGGGTGAGCCTATTGCCTTATACCAGGCACATTTCCAAAATCCGTGCTACTACTGAGATTTTTAAAAAACCCAGTAATACTTTGCCCGACCCGGGAATCGATCCCGAGACCCCTTGCCCGGCAGTCGCACTTGCGACCACTCGGCCAACGACGCTATCAAAAAAATAACTCACTTAACAAAATTAAGTTTACTTATCAATGCATGTCTGTCTGTCACTTCGATAAATATTGTTCACTTTAATTAATAGCATAATCATTTTATGTCATAGTAATAGCATGATCAATATAGAACACTAGATATTTAGGACAATTCAAAGCATAAGTCCAAAACAAACTGCTAATAAACAACTGAAGTCAATGACCTACAAAAACATCCCCAAAAATAATATATTTCCAAGAAATTTTCCAAACCAGTTCTTTGGATCATCCCCTATACAAAGGCCGAAGACAGACATTTTCAATCAAGTAACCCAACTAGATCGATCCCTCAAATTTAATGTAGAAAGAAAAATATAATTACATTCCAATTTCATTTTGCTCAAGAAGCTCTAGACCATATCTACTGGGCTCGCTGCCATCGCAGCGGTAAGTCCCCTCTTTGAGGAGTGGCTTGAGAGACGCTACGGCGTCCTCACCTACCGCCTGACGCAGGTCCTCACCGGACATGGAAGTTTCGGGAGGTACCTGTGTCTGATGGGGCGGGAGGAAACGCCCGGGTGTCATCACTGCGAGGACCGCCCTGAGGACACGGTGGAACACACGGTGGGAGAATGCCCTTCGTGGGCTGAGCACCGCCGTGTCCTCAGGGAAGTGATCGGCGATGGCGACCTCTCGCGTCCGGGCCTAGTTCAGGCCATGATGCGGAGCGAGGGGGACTGGGATGCCGTCTCCTCCTTTTGCGAAGCAGTGATGCTAGCTAAGGAGGAGGCGGGACGCGTGAGGCAGCGAAGCGCTGCCTCCTCGCAACCCAGCCATCGCGAAGGACACACCGGGCGTCGGGGATCGCGAGACGATCTCCGGCCACCGTAAGCGCGGGCCTGCGGACGGCGAGCATGGGTGGCTCCCCGTCCGACCAGAAACAGACCCGAGCGTACGGCGCGTCGCGTTCCGCGCGCGCCTCAAAGAGCCATCAGACCACCACAGATGGGGCCCAATAGGGCCGATGCCGATTCGGAGTCGCGGAGAACCTAACGGGTAACCGGGGCTCCGGCTCGACGTGCAGGAGAAGGAACGGGGTGGTTTTTAGTCAGTAAGAGTCTGACACTCCCTCCCGCCTCACCCAGGCGGGAGAAGTCATTCGATGATTTTCCCCCCTTAAAAAAAAAAAAAAAAAAAAAGACCATATCTACAAAAATAATATTTGAATTTATTCGCCCGTCAAACAAATCAATTCATCAATCTTGTATGCTAAAAAATATTTATTTAGCTTAAAAGGTCGTATATTACATGTCATTATTGACTTATTAGGATTCTGTGTGATAGCTCAAAAAATGAGGAATGGAGAACATTTTTTGTAGGTTAGAATAAAATTGAATCCTTAAAATGTACTTAGTAATATGAATGCTGAAGGTAATTTATTAAGTAGCCCAATAACCTGAAATGTGTAGTGTATTCGTATAAAACTAGTTGACTTGCATGATAAGGAGCCATTTTTATGGGGTAAGCCGGTAAACGAGCCTACGGATCACCTGATGGTAAGCAATCGACGCCGCCCATGAACACCTGAAACACCAGAGGCGTTACAAATGTGTAACCGGTCTTTTGGGAATTAGGAATTTGAGGATTGTGGGGAATTCGGTGATTTGGGAAATCGAGGATATACCTCTAATTAGGCCATCAATAACCTCACACGAAGAAATACAACGCGAGGCCGTGATATCACTCCAGTAACACTCAAGCCAGCCCATTCGTACCGATGGCATGACATGGCACTCCCAAACTTCCATATAACAAATTCAATATAATATGAATATTTTTGAAGCAATTACCAGTACGTTCTGTATTGTTCTATCTGACAAAGCCAAACCTTATGAACCACAATCTCCAAACTGTCTTTTTTTTGAGGGGGGAAAATCATCCAATGACTTCTCCCGCCCGGGTAAGGCGAGAGGGAGTGTCAGACTCTTACTGACTAAAACCACCCCATTCCTACTACTGCACTTCGAGCCGGAGCTCCAGCAACCCGTTAATTCGGCATCAGCCCTGATAAGCCCTATATGTTGTCGTCTGATGGCTCCTTGAGGCGCGCGCGAACCGCGATGCGCCGTGCGCTCGTGCCTGGTTCTTGTCTGGCGGCGAGACATCCATGCTCGCCGTCCGCAGGCCCGCGCTTACAGTGACCGGAGATCGTATCTGCAACTTGTCTGACATCTGATTTCATGGCAAAATATCTTATGTAAGGAAACCTCGCAGTCCAGCAGTACACTGTCATGGGCTGTTGAAAATATAATCCATGGGTATAAAGAAACTACAAAACAACTAACACATACTTTCAGCCTCCTTCGCGTTCGCATAAAGTACTCATGTCAAACTTAATCTCACCTCGATTAAGAGAACACCCCCGTATTCCCTCGCTAATAGGTTACGTCACCGTTTAAGACACACACACTACTCTAAAATTAGAGGTATATATTTAAGCCGCATCATCAATTACCATAATAAAGTTCCTTATTTGATCGCGATCGCATACCTGAAATTTCAGCACACGTTAAAGAGAAGGCTCAATCACTGATTAATAATTCAAAACAGCAAATTGGTTCGAGCTCATTAATTATTTGATGGAGTTAGCAACCTTGTGTAGATGTACATAAAGAAAGGAATCCTTTGATCCATGTAATCCGAGTAATTAGTTGTCTTAGTAAACGTGTTGGTAGGGATGTGTTTCGATTAATCGGCTTTGACTCGATTCCCGATTTATTTATGTTTACCTGTTCAAATAGTGATGTGGAATGGATAAGATGGAAGTCCATTAGGGCAAGGTAAAAATTAATGAAGTCATGGTGTTTCTGTTTACTATAAAGGTGGTATTATTGCTGTTCCGAATGACTACATACTTGTATACTACTTTCTTTTTCATCGTCGTCCCACTCATGATAGAGTAATCATGTGTAGTAATCGAGGATCGTGACAAGCTTGACAATTATAATACATGGCCACTCCTCACGCACTACAATCCTTTTTATAAATTCGTAAATACGGCCATTGATAGAAGTTTTAATTTAATCGATTCAAACAATAGGGTAGATGCCTAATTTTTATTTTAATGTCCGTCTGGATTATTTCAAATCATCATACACGTATATTTTATTTTCTTACATAAACAAATACTTTCGACGATATATTGATTTGTAATGTCGCGTGACGTCACTTCTATGTACATTTTATACGTAGAAATGATTTTTTAGCCTCCACTTCTGAACTTAGATTCGTTTTATCTAAGTATTGTTTTATTATACCTACGACAAAATAGAAAAAATACGTGTCTAATATTTTTTCATTACCTAACTTACGGAGTAATTTAATTTTTAATTTTAATACCCTGTCATCATCCTAATTATGCATCGCTAACCTGTTACAAGCTCGTGTGCCTTAACGTATTGCTCTTCCTTTCTACAGAAGTTGCTCTATAGAAATCGATAATTTTACAATTGAACAATATCAATATACCTATCCATATTTTTGAACCCCGATCCCAAATAATGTTTTTTATAAGTTATACATTTCCAGTAATCCACATTAATGCAACGATGTAGATTAAATATTTAATGAACATTTTATCGAAACAAAATTCATGTTCAAATATTTATGTAGAAAAGTCGAGTTCCATTTTGATACTTAAAATCTTGAATTGAAATCCTTTGATACGTCGAATTTGTTAGACACTTCTCTTGAAAAGTTATTAAAAATTCAAGCCTCATTCTAAAGTAGAAACTTTTAGTAATTTTTCTCAAGGTCACGTAGCAACGATGTTATTTCATTACATTCTTTAAGTCAATATACTTAAGTTATAAAATACGCTAAGTAGTAATAGTTTTGCATTAAATCTAATTTGATTTTTATTGACACGTTGACACAGTAGGATAGATAGATTTAAAAATTATGAATGTAATATAATTACGAATTTTAATTTTCTTTGAAAATTGTTTATTCTGAGTTAAATCAATAAACTTTTGTTACAAATAAGTTTACTTTCGCATTTTAATAATAAGTAAAATTGACTCTGAACTTTTTAAAAACTTCAAATGGGAGAGGTTGTTCAAATTCAGTTTGAAACTTATTAGATCTAATATATAAAATTCTCGTGTCACAGTTTTCGTTACCATACTCCTCCGAAACGGCTTGACCGATTTTGATGAAATTTTTTATGCTTATCCGGTATCTATGAGAATCGGCCAACATCTATTTCTCATCCCCCTAAATGTTAGGGGTAGTCCACCCCTAATTTTTTTCGAGATTGCGCGTACGATGTCACGGGCAGAAGCTAGTAAGACTATAAAATCCTAAGCACCAATTCTGATTAGAAAAGTAAACGAGACTATCTCATACCTCAGCCAAACAACAACAAATTGAGTTAAAACATCTAATATAATGCGACCCTAATATGTTGGTAAAATTATTTAAACCAAGGATCAGTTTATACTGGATAGGCGCAGCATGGTTTGCGTCAGGGAGAGTAAACACCGAAAACATTTATTTTCAACAGAGTTAGTTACAGAAACTATTTCTAAAAGTTCGATCGTCTACAGAGAATTTTAAGTAGGAAGTCACTAAAGTCCATAGCAACCTAAACTAGCACGATACTTCGAATATTTCGAATGGGCTCACAGAAAACCGACGTGAAGCAACGCTTGCGTGTGTTTATTACTTACATTATGTATTTATAGTATTTTAAGTTGAAATTGTAGTAGATATTATAGTATTATTGTATTTTAATATGGGCCTTCGTTGCCTGATATAAATAAAAATAAAAAAAATTAATGAAATCGCCAACCCGCATTGAGCAAGCGTGGTGATTAATGCTCAAACCTTCTCCGTGTGAGAAAAGGCTTTGCTCAGCAGTGGGCATTTATAGGCTGTTGATGATGATAATTATTTTTCGACATGACTATACATACAAGGCCTATTAACATATTAAACAAGAGGAACCGATGGAAACTGCTAGTTCTTAGTTCTGTATCAGATGTCAATTTGGACCCTCGTTTGTACAACTCAATTAGTAAGTAATTTCGATAGTGTAAGCTCTCAACTTCAGGTCCAAACTTCGTGTAACGAACCTTTCAGCATCTCTGTGAATATTTAACATGCTTCAGTTAATTGTTTTTCCTCGAAAATTATTTAATCGACCTTTTAATTAATTAAAAGTGAGTCTTTTTATATTTTTTAAAACTCTTTGGAGATCAGCTCTGTGGATCGAGACACGGGTAATACGTTATAATTTATAAATGCTGGTACATGTAATATTCGACGTATGAATAGTACAATCTTCTAGAAAACTAGATCATGAAGAAAATAATAATAATTTATCATCCAGTCAGAGTTATTAACATCAATGATAAATATGATACAGACTTATATGTCTGCATCTCTCCAAATTAATAGCGACCGCCTCATTAATCGATAAAATTTAGCTGCCATTGGAAAACGGCCCGTAATCTAAAAATGTTTCAGCATTTTGGTGTACATACCTATGCTTAAAAAAATGTATTATATAACTTGATTGATTATGTATACCAGATAATTATAAGGAAATCAATTTATCGCATAATTAAACCCAACTTATACTTCTACCAATCTGTCGAAAATAATTCATAATAGACCTCTGCAGCGTGTCTCTTCGCAGAACAAAAATTCCACGATATTTTCTTGACAATATTTTTTTACTATCACATTCTACCGAACGCGTAACCTCATAAGTTGAAGCTAACGTTCTACCGGCTTCTCCTGTTGAGCTACTTTACAGCTGTTTAACAGCCTTTAAATCACCATCAAAATGTTATAAACCTTAATCGTGTCAATGGGTATATGATGTGAAGTAGAACAGAAGGTTCAAGTAGGTCGAATTATAAAAAATACAGACTGTAATTGGCTTAACGAACGAAGGTTGTAATAAATGTTTCTTTTCACTAAAATACATCTTATTTATCAAATTAACAATATCTATGAAATATAATAATAATATGTATGAAATTAAACTCAAAAAAGGTATTTTTTATATTTTTGATGGGCCGGCGTTTAACCACTATCTCACCTGGTGGTAAGCAATGATTACAATACTAAGGTCATATTTGTCATGGACCACTTTCAGCACGCCTCTCTGTCTCTTCGTAAATCGAACCGGAGATACCCTAGATGTTATCACGGAGTACTTTCCTGTGACACTTGGCTCCTACATTTCCCAGACCCTTTCCTCCTTTACAGGTCATGTTGATTGATAGAAATGTGTCGAAAACAATCGAAACAAGCGATGCACGCTAACAAACAACGCAGGCGAGCATGGTTGTTACTAAGCTCATAAATAACTTATATACATATTTCGGCTTTTTTTTAAGGGGGAAATATCATCGAATGACTGCTCCCGCCTGGGTGAGGCGGGAGGGAGTGTCAGACTCTTACTGACTAAAAACCACCCCGTTCCTTCTCCTGCACGTCGAGCCGGAGCCCCGGTTACCAGTTAGGTTCTCCGCGACATACATATTTCGGCTAACTTAATATGGACTTAGGATTTCCTAAAGATTAATTTGGAGCATCGACTTCTTACCAAGTCGAACAACGTCCTCTGTAATAATCTCTCCAAAACCTCTCACAACTACCTTTCTAACCTAAAAAACATGAATGTTTGAATTCGCTTGTTAATTCGTAAACCTTCTATACTAAACTGCCGATTGACATCGCCAATGTGGTTAAGCGATTTTCGCCCTACCCTGTAGTTTAACAGTGTATCGTTTATGGCTGAAAGACAACATAACTTGGGTCATTGTTGCTTGGGGGTTGTTATATGGTATTTATCAGTATATTGCTGATGATCGCTACTAAACTCGTGGAAAGTTCTCGAGAGTTCGTGGTTAATCTGCGTGATTTTCTTATGAAGCCGTGAACAGTATTTATTGCGACCTTGTGTGTTGTATAGATAACATAACATCACACCTTTTTATTCCCGAAGGGGTAGGCAGAGGTGCACATTTCGGCACTTAATGCCACTGTACAATGTAACACTCACTTTTCACTATTTATGTTATGAGTCCCATGTAATAGGGGGTGAGCCTATTGCCATATACGTTGTATAGATATTTTTGTAATATAGTTAATATTAATCAATATCAATAAACTATAACTATGTTTATTTGGCTCGTTGGCCGAGTGGTCGCAAGTGCGACTGCCGGGCAAGGGGTCTCGGGTTCGATTCCCAGGTCGGGCAAGATACTACTGGGTTTTTAAAAATTCTCAGTAGTAGCACGGAGACTGGAATTGTGCCCGGTATATGGCAATAGGCTCACCCCCTATAATATGGGACTCATAACATAAATAGTGAAAAGTGGGTGTGACATTGTACAGTGGCATTAAGTGCCGTAATGTGCACCTCTGCCTACCTCTTCGGGGATAAAAGGCGTGATGTTATTTATGTATGTTTATTGTGTTCTCACGTGTCCACTCTGTGGAAGAATATTTATAAACAAAGGTGGATTTTCCAGACACTTGAGAGCCCATGACAGACGCTAATAGTCACGAAACGGTCGCTGTAGCCGAAACCGGCATAGAGGATTATTTTTTTAATATTTTTTAAGTTGAGTGATCATAAACTTGTCTGCTAGGCAAGGGATATACGATATCCCTTGCCTGGCACACGAATCGAAAAAACAGGAATACCCCATTGTACTTTCGATCCAGGAATCTGTGCGATTCCTGAATCGAAAGTACAATGGGGTTTTTCGGTTTTTTTACAAAAATTGCGTAAAGCCTAATCCGAAAGATTAAATTTGCCCTTTAGCTAATCTTAAATTGCCCTTTAGGTCTCCTAACACAAAAACTACCCACTAAGATATTTTACCCATCTGATCAGCATATTATACAAAATAATTAAACAATTACATACATACATACATACATACATACATACATACATACATACATACATACATAACTTCACGCCTTTCTCCGATGGGGTAGGCAGAGACTAGGGAACGCAAATTACTAAGATTCTTACATACCTCTTTCGCTTCATTAACAGTCATCAATCTTTTCACGCGTGTTCGTCGGTTAAGGGTACTTTAAATTTGGTCCTTCTTTAATATATAGCCAATCTGGTTACTATATCCGTCTAGGACGCCCTCTACCGATAGCCCCATTCATATCCGCTCTGTATACTTCTTTCGTTAATCTACTCTCATGCATCCTTTCTACAATAAACTCTTTATACAATTTTCATTCTTAGAAACCAACACCAAAATACAATTTCCAAAAACAAAATAAATAACAAAACACCACCGCTAAATATTATAAAGTTTTCATTCGAAAATTTTCCCGAAGGCGTCATAAATATATCAGTTAGAAATTCTTGGTTCCTTAACTTATGAACCTGTCCGTGAAATGGAGGGAAAAACAATGGTGAATGGCAGACGCGCGGACAATCGAGCTTGCTCTGGTTTAGATGACCTCAATAGCTCTCACGGAATGCAGTGGCTATTACGGATTCGCCTATTCCAAATGAATCCTTACCAATAATTTCTTAGTTGTATCAAAATATTTTTCAAAGTGACAATTGTTTTAAAATAAAATCATAAAATGATGGTTTGTTAATCCGTTTTTATCCACTGATGAACATAGGCTCCTCTAATAATAGATATACTCTTTAAAAAGTATATTTGTGGAGTTCAAAATGTGTTTAGATGACCTCAATAGCTCTCACGAAATGCAGTGGCTATTGCGAATGCAGTGTCAAAAAAACTGTCATATGTTTCAGTATTCTGATACTGAAACTCTACTCAATTTTAAGTCGTGCTTAAGTATAGTAATATCTCTACAAATTCTTAGTAAAATGACAGAGATGGCACGATATTTGAGCACGACTTAAAATTGAGTAACGTTTCAGTATTCCGGCATTAATCTGGGTTATTTTATGGATTATGTCAAAAAATGATGCCAGGCTCTGTTTTATTGCTTAACCGAAAATTGGATAGGAACAATCCAGCTTGCTCTGGTTTAGATGACCTCATAAGCTGTTAAAAAATGCAGTGGCTATAACAGATTTGCATATTACAGATGATGCCTTCTGGATAATTGTTTGGACCCCGTCAAAATGACGATAAATTGTTGTAATCAATATTCTAAGGAATTAATAGTAACATCAATATTAGATATTAATCAAATTGTGAATTTCGTTTTAAACTGACTAATTATTTCGTTGAAGTTGATTAACTTGACGTATCCTTTAAGTAACAACGTAAGTTAATTTTCTCGTGTTTTCTTTGATATTTAATAAACTATTTAGACTCTCAATTTTAGCTTTATTGTTGTAATTAAAGTCTAATATTATACATTGTCATCATCTGCAACAACTGGTGACCGTTCACTACTAGACTATGCCTCCTCTATATAACCTCTATAACCTCTACGTTTAACACTGCTAATACCGGACACAGACCTTAACACTGCTACTTACTGTCAATCCTTAGGGTGCATCCACATCTGGTGAATACACCGCGATGGTACCGTTCGCAAACCATTTGCGCGCAGCTCGCGGGCAGTCAGCACGCATGTGGACGCACCCTTAGGGCGCTCGATGATCGATAGTTACGCGAACTACTCAACCAGTCTGAACTACTGCTTCTGAAGCCATTTATCTCTCGTTTTCTCAACTTCAACGTATAAAAAGAGCAATTGAAAGTTTAAATGTACCATTTAATTATCTGCACCCATGTAAAAATAACAGGAACTAAAGTGAAAAATACACCGAGACTTGAGAAAACTTCTCGCTAAGTTAAATATACCAGAGGCCTTAGTATGAGTTTGTTTTACGCTTAAAGTAATCGTAACGAGTACGCGTTCGGCGCTCTGATTGGTTGCTTCATTGGCGCCCGCCAACCAGAGCGCCGAACACGGACTCGTTTCGAATACTTTAAACGTAAATCAAACTCGTACTAAGGCCTCAGGACTTAAAATTGTATCGCGAATAAATTTACCTACAAGACAAAAGAAAGTATTTATGTTGTTTCTGTATCTATTTTCTGTATAGCAAGAAGTTTAATTGGTTTTATATTCTTGGGTCATGCAAAATATTTGATTGATTAATAAGGTAGAGTATATAGTATCTATATAGTCTAGTCTAGACCATCGGTAGAGGGCACCCTAGACGGACATAATATACTGACCATATTAAAGAAGGGCCAAATTAAAAGTACCCTAATCGACGAGGATGCATGAAATGCTTGATGTCTGTTGATGAAGCGAAAGAGATATGTAGAAATCGTAGTAATTGGCGTTCCATAGTCTCTGCCTACCCCCATGGGAGACAGGCGTGAAAATATGTATGTATGTATAAGATAATGGTTCATTATTATGTATTCGGCTTACTCACGTAATTGATTTTCGAGGAACTCGACTAGAACCGCGACGTGGCCACTGTCGCGCTGCTACTGTTGCTATAGAACCAGTAGTTGCGGAATGCTGCTCATGTATATGAGCCTCTAGCATGGCTTGAAACTAGTCGAGTCCCTCGTCAAACAGTTACGTGGGTAAGCTGAAAATATAATAATAACTTAGTATGTCTAATTTAAGCAAGATAATGGTTAGTTACATTAGTAAGCCTATTGTCGGAATACTGAAACGCTACTCAATTTTAAGTCGTGCTTTTAAATAGTTCTATCTCTACAAATTCTTTGTAAAATGACAGAGATGGCACGATATTTGAGCACGACTTAAAATTGAGTAACGTTTCAGTATTCGGCATATTTATTATCTACTATATAGAAATAAATCGGGTTTTCCTTCCTGACGCTATGACTCCAGAACGCACAAACCGACTTCCACGGTTTTGCATTCGTTGGAAAGGTCCCGGGCTCCGTGAGGTTTGTAGCAAATTCAGGAAAAAAAAGTTCTTCATCTTTTAATCATAAAACGAAATATTACATAAAACGAAGCCATCTGGTGGCGAAACGGAGTTCGCCGGGTTTGCTAGTAAGTGATAAATGTAAGTGCACACTGCTGAGTGAAGGCCTCTTCACGCATAAAGAAGTAACGTGCATTAGTCACCACCATAAGGCGGATCGGTAATTTCGAACTTATAAATTAAAAGTTAAAAGTTTGGGTTTCCTCATGGTGGCTTCTTCACCGTATGTCAGTCGTGTCTAAAGAATCTTTAAAAATAGATATTATGACACATAACATAACATCACACCTTTTATCCCCGTAAGCAGAGGAGCACATTACGGCACTTAATGCCACACACAGTGGCATTAAGTGCCGAAATGTATATGTATATAAATATAATAAAATCGTAGAAAAGTGTCCTATCAAAAGTTGTCCATGTATGGCACCGATTACCTACTCACTATCAGGTGTCCTTATAATTCAAATCACATAATTAACATCCGTGGGTATAATTGCTTTCTGTTCTATTCTACAAAAACATAACATAACATCACGCCTTTTATCCCCAAAGAGATGGACAGAGGTGCACATTGGGAAAAATATTTTGCCCGACCCGGGAATCGAACCCGAGACCCCTTGCCCGGCCAACGAGGCATTTCACAAAAACTGTCATTTATAATATTGGAATATGTTGCCATTTGCATAAGTCTCAAACTATAACATTTTGTGAAAATGGGTACATCATTATATCGTCAGTGAATTAACAGACTCGAAACAGTTTCACCAATTTCGGCACTTTACTGAGCTCTGCCAACAATTCCGATGACACGTGAGCTTCGACACCATTTCCAATGCATTCAAGGCACGTCCACCTGCCAAAGATGTACAGAATAGTAGTGATTTTATTTTTCACTAGCTAGAGAAGCTTCAAAGTGCATTTTCAATCGAGTGACGTCAGTTTAAAGTCGAATGTCATTTGCACGCTGTGATGCAATAAGGTGAATTTTTGCTTGACAATATTAATTTTACAATGACTTTGGTCAGGGTAGTCATTAGTGTAGAACATATTGTGTCACATTTGTGTGTATAAGTGAGAAGATAGAATATCTCTAATGCCCGTTCACACGTGTGAAGGTTTCCTACAAATACCAAACACAACAAATAACAAATATCGATGTGTACATGACAAACTGTTTTTCTTATAGGACAAGCCGGTAAACGAGCCGATGAATCACCCGATGCTAAGCAATCGGCGTCGGCGACACCTGGAACACCAGATGCGTTACAAGTGCGTTACTGGCCTTTTGGGGATTAGGAGTTTGAGGTTGGTTGGGGATTCAGGCATTAGGGAGATTGGGTAAAGATAAAGATATAGAGGTATTTATTTCTAAGTACAGTACATGGTATACTGAGATCTTACATTAAACATAGGAACACATAAGGACCACAATTTCTGGTGTAAAAATATTAAATAAGCTAAGTCCATGCAAATCTTAGACATTGCAATAATTTTCATTTGATACAATTCTAAATTCATTGAAAAAGATAGGCTATATATATGGCCACAGTTACTATTGTGCTCTATATATAAATAAAATTAAAAGTTTAGAAGTTCTTTCCAAAACAGTTTGCCCAAATAATTTTCCGTGCAAAAAATGTAAAAAACAACAAGAAGGAAAATATTTTCGATGCCTATTTAAACTTTTTAAGCATGATTGTTAAACCCAAATTGAAATTTTGTGCTTATTTAAACCCTACACAAAGATCATAAGTAGGGATGGGAACATTTTCCTTATATCGATATTATTATCCAATATTTTTTATTAACACGTTAAACGCCATGGCAGTCACCGGTGACCGACATTAGCGGAGGATTTGCCTTCAACAATTATTTGTTGGCAGCCAAAGCCTTAAAGGCTAGCTTTTACCCGCAGCTTCGGTCGCGTCACAAAGGGATAAAAAGTAGCCTATGTGACTATCCATACCTTCAACTATCATCAATTAAAAAATCACGTTAATTAGTACCTCCGTTCTGCCTTTTAAAACAGGCAAACAAACAAATAGCTTTCAGCTCGCGTGGAATTCGGTTATATCGCGCTATTTAGATTCTTCCAATAAGTAGGTAAAATAAACAAACAAACTCACTTTCCGATTTATAATATAAGTAAGGATTGCTGTTGTCTTCTCCATTCGTTTCTACTTTGATAATAATGTTTTTCTTTAACTCAGTTAGTGTTTTGAACCCACTCAATAACAAATTCACAGACATAAACACTTGAAAAGAAATTCCAGAACGATTTAACTTCGTGTATTGCTAAACACAGGTCGTATTTATTATATTAAATACTTATGTAATCATTTTGATAAATACCACTACCTCTCATGACCTTTTTGCAGCTTATCTACCACCTTTCACGTACATTTCTGCAATACCCAAAGGATGACTGGGAGAGAACGCTGTTAGAATTAAGTCTACCTTATGCAATTATATAAAACATAACACATTGACTGCACAGTTGGTGCGGTGGCTGGGCAACCGACTGCCGCGCAACGTGTCGCGGTTTCGATTTCCGCACGGAACAACTCTTTGTGTGATCTATAAATTGTTGTTTCGAGTATGAGTGTCATGTGTATGTGACCTTGCGTGTTTGTAAACGCACTCACGACTCAGAATAAAGCCCTAATGTGGCGAAACGTTTAATAAAAATCAATACAATTTTTCGTTTGGATATCACACCGGCAAACCTTTGCTCGGCAAATACGCTTACAATCAGTTCACTAATAACGCACTTTGTTTCAAAATTATTTTATCGACTAGCTACTTCCGTGCGGTTTCACACGCTCTGCTCAGCTCCTATTGGTCGTAGCGTGAGGTTTTATAGCCTATAGCCATTCTCGATAAATGTGCTATCCAAAACAAAAATAATTATTCAAATCAGACTTGTAGTTACGGAGATTAGCGCGTTCAAACAAACAATCAAAAAATCAAACTTTTCCGCTTTATATAATAGTATAAGCGTATAAGATATTATCAACCAATAGCATCGACTAACCCCGATCACATTGCCCATCCTTGCTCCCAAACCGTATTTACCATTCCTCCCACTTTCCGGAATAAATATTTAATCAGATTACAAACACAAACACCTTACTACTTCCACCATTTTCTAAAGCGACCTGTTGTCTTTTTTCCTCTACAAAATTCAAGTCAAAATTTCAGTGCAATATTGTACTAATTTACATTTTACAAGGACCTTAGACGTTTGGGTTTATTTTCGTAATATTTAAATGGGGTTCCGAACTTTGAGAACACGTGGCCTGGGTTTCGTTACTTAAAGACAAGTAGTGCTTAATTATGACCCAAGTATGGTATTACAAAGTTTACATTTGAGGGATAATTACGTGTGTGGGATTTGGAAAATGCATTTTATATTTTTAAAAGATGGGAAGACATTTTATTTTCTGGTTGTATTATAGACTTATATCATTTTTGAGCCACTCGAGGAAAGCAATCAGCTTCCAATCTTGGCTTCTTCGTGGTGGGACCTGCTGCAATATAGTGTGTGTGTGTGGCGAATTCGCAAGTCGTCGCGGGTCACAGCCACAGGTAGGAGGTACACCGCGGTGGCGGTAAAAAGCACGGCACCAACCCAGCATTAAGTTGTTACTTAAATATGAACTTTAAATTGTATGACGTATGATACAAAAGCGGCGAGTGGTCAGCGCGCAGTCCACTCGAGGTGTAGTCAAGGCGCCCGCGTGCTTACGGCGCGCGAGCCGCGTGGCGTCAGTGCGGTGTCGGCGGGGCGTCTTCGCGGCGTCGGCAAGTTGACAGCGAGCCACCCGCGAGTTGGAAGCACGCCGGCCACGTTCCGCCCGCTAGTTGGAAGCGCGCGGTCACCGCGCCGACGCCACGCCGCGCCGTGCTTTTTAAATGTGGGATAACCGTAAGAGTCCGGCACAACTCCCCGTCGTTATCCCCACAACGTGGCAAGTCCAAGAGGATTACCATGGCGTTATAAAAGTATATTAATATTTTTAAAGTAAATCATTTTCTGAGTAATAAAGTTCTCCTAATCTGTTTCTTAATAGAGATGAAGTTTCAGGTAACTACCTAAGTTTATTTGGCTATTCCTATAAATTGCCTGTCTACAGCCTGCCTACGGCATAAAAAGTCCGCCAATTTCACTGTATGTGCAGTAAAGTTTAATAAATAAATTCTTTTATTTTAAGATTTTTAAGAATAGTGATATTTTGTATAATAACTATCGTGAGACATACTAAATTAACTAAAAATCGGGGGTTACTCACATGAATATACTGAGAAAAGCTCTACTAGCGCCAGCTAGTAAGTGCTACTAGCGTTAGCTAGCTACTCTGTGGTTCGAAACTAGTAAAGCTTTTTTCAGTATATTCACGTGATTAACCCGCGATTTTTAGTTAAGTAAGTGTTATTTTATTAATTGTTTGGTATCTATATAGAAAACAAAGATTAAACTAAATCTCTACAAGCATCGTACTCGAAACATGCACCCGAGCCCAATTATACAACTAGAGGTAATCTGATATGCGCAATGTATGTACGTAACTGCAAACACAATAAATTAAGTAGGATTTTCAGCTACAGAAAGCAGGTGCACACAATCATAAATACATACCTATGTTGTAGTAGAACTTTGAATTTGGTAACTTATTTATTTGTCTTGTTTACTAGCGTCTGTCAGACGCTTTGCCCGCGTAGTCGTAGGATAAAAAATAGCCTATGTGTTTTTCTAGACTATAATTGACCCCAAATTACACCTCGATCTCTTCAGCCGTGAAGGAGAAGGAGATAACAAACAAATGTATCTACACACTTTTGTATATTTATAATATAATTGTATATTATGCCAAAGCTATTATGCTATATATTAACATAAAGATAAAAATGAAAATTAAAAAATATACTTATACAATATCTATTATACCTATATACCTATATAACAATTATACCTATCGCATTCTCTAATTTCTTTTTGACAACCTTTGCATGGACAGGATTTGTTCCTATTGCTATGAGGCAAACTTAAATAGTTTCAAGCCATGCTAGAGGCTCATATTCTAGTCGAATCTAGTCAAGTTCCTCGTCAAACAGTTGCGTGAATAAACCTAAATATATTAATAATTGATGTGAAATAAAATAAAACTAAATAGCTCTCGTTTGAAGTAAGTACAAATAAACTCTGGCATTTAACTTTATTTTAATGTCCGGGGTTTAATAAAAGAGAGTGTCGCGTCACTTCGTCACTTTATTTTGGTGTTTATGACAGCACTCAGGAAGGAAATTAAAGAAAGAAAATGCATTTATTTGGTACCAAGCTGAGAAAAGCACACTAAAGCGAGCATCTAGTCTTCAATATACCTATTAAGAGTATTCTTCTCTCTCAAAATTGTTTACTCTCTAAAAAAAGTCTCAAAGTTATTTCTTTGTTTTGTTATTTTAATAATAGTTTATGTTAGTAAGTAGATACTGAATAGGTGTTAAGTAAAATATCGTTTATGATTAATTGTGAGTATAGAGGTATAATTTTAAGTGTTTCATATAAGATATTAAATTTGTATGGGAAACTTTATTGTATTAGTATATAGGTGTATGTGTTAAGTTTTAATTTAATTATAATTAGGTAATAAGTAAGTACTAAAAGATGTGGTAAGACTGATGGCTACACTATCGTATTGGAATGTATCTGTAACGTTAGTTGTTAGTGCATTAAATAAATAAATAAATAAATAAAATAAATATTATTCAATATTAAAAGTAAGTATTTCTGTTGATCATTATTCTTAAATATTCTTGCTTCTTGCATCGACCATTGTTTTTGTCTCTGCATCACCCAGAGGTCTGACTGGAGGAGAATGCCCGAGGCATGAAGCCCACATTGTATATTAGTGTGTGCATGAAACACAAACAAAATATATAGAGGTAGACATTGTGGAACATACTTTTTTAAAAAAGATTAACGATTGGAGTTTCTATCTCGTTCTTCTCCATCCGAATCTACATTTTGGAATGAGCACCTAGCTTCACCTAATTTCACTGACGAACTGACTGACAGACTATTATTTATTTTGTATTTGTTGACGTTTCAAAAGTACCAAACTATGGTTTAATTGAAATAAATGCTTTGACTTTGACTTATATATATTAACGTGTTTAACGCCTCAACCTTTAAACACAGACATACCGAATAAGTAATAAAATTATTATTTATCATTATCAGTACATCGCAATATCTTCTGTTTAAGTGCATTTACTTTTGCCTATGAAATGAGCCCATTATCATACGACAAAAATATAGTTGTATTCTCCGATTTTGCACCCAATGTCAAGCTTGCTACTAGGCCATATACTAAAAATTCTTTGCATTACAAAATAGTAAAATTCCAAATTCTCTATTTTCATTATACTACTACGACACACACCACAACTTGCACCCAACAATTTACATACGTGTGAAAGAGACAGAGCATAGCCATTACACACATTGCCGCATCAATGCACATGTAAGAGCGAGATGCATAATTTCTTCGCTTTCTATTCATACGTTGAAGAATGTATTGTCGCGATATTGGCGGGAACAAAACGCCAATCAATTATGAAGGTAGTGATCGATCATTTTATGAACGATATTAAGATCTGTTCAGATTTTCTTTTTACTCGATCAAGTTAGTGGCTGACTTGCCTAGGCGGACTACCTAAACGTTTACTAAGTCGATATTGTATTTTTTTTAATAGAGAGAAAATCATCGACTGACTGCTCCCGGCTGGGTGAAGCGGGAGGGAGTGTCAGACTGACTAAAAACCACGGGGTGATTTTTAGTCAGTCCTTCTCCTACACGTCGAGCCGGAACCCCGGTAACCCGTTAGGTTCTCCGCGACCGATACTGTATAATATCTTCGCTATTCAATATCTTGCTTAAGTAAATCTAGAATTCAGGACCAGAGAATTGATCAAAGTTATCTATACGAGAAAAAAATGAGTATTAATCATTAGTACTTGCTCAACAAAAGGAAAGATAGAATATAAATAGCACTCTAGTTCATAACAGTATAGAATAAGTTCGCCACATTACACTCATAGAAATTACTAACTTTGAGAGCAGACAAATCCGCTGAGCGAGTACTCAGCTTCATAAACTTTCGTCTCTAATCATACACACGCCAGTAATGTACTCCATGAGATTCAACACTATTTCACTGTTTGCCTTTCGCCAATACGATCTTCAGACTTTCATATAAAAACCTTATTTTAAGACTGGCAATGCAGTTTTTACTTGGGCGATCTATCTATTAAATTCTATTAATTATAACTAAAAATACTCATCATCAACAGCCTATAAATGCCCACTGCTGAGCAAAGCCTCTTCTCACACGGAGAATGTTTGAGCATTAATCACCACGCTTGCTCAATGCGGGTTGGCGATTTCAAACTTATAATTAGAAATTGTAAGCCCAGGTTTCCTCACGATGTTTTCCTTCACCATTTGTCAGTAGTGTCTGAATAATCTTAGAAAGTACATATAACTCGGAAAAAGTCACATTGGTACTTGCCGTTGGTAGGTTTCGAAATCGCACCCTCATGCATGAGAAGCGGGCGTCTTAAACCTCCGGGCCACTACGACACTAAAAATACTCAACCAAAGATAAAGCAAGTACGCTGGAACAATGTAAACGCTCCATACAAACAACTATAGGTCGCACGCGCTTAGCTTTTAAAGAAAAATCTCTTTAATGGCCCGGAATATCCGAGGACAAGATTGATAGCAGTACAGTCGGCAACACAGACTGCGCATTAACGTTTTTATGTACGGAACGTATAATTTACAAAGCTGTTGGGAGCATTGTACAAGTTTTATTCTTTACTAGAGGTATTATATGGGTGCAATAATGGGAACACGGGAGTTTAAACTTTTTGCTTTTTTGGAATGAATGTATGTGATACTATGGTTTCCATTCCCCAAAATGCATTAAAAGCTTTTTCAGTATTACACATATGATTTAATTTTCAGCAAGTACCAATGTTTGGTTTCGGTTTGCGAAATTCTCAATAATGAATCACAGAATCACAGAAAACGAAGTACGTTTCACAGGTTTTCCCTTTTTTCTCTTTTTTTACCTTTTCTGCCTACCCCTTCGGAGATAAAAAAAACACCTATATATATATGTTGTACCTAACACCATTACCAACCACTTCAGGGAACAGCAAACAAAAGATTATCTTCTTTGACATAGATAATGCAAAGAAAAAAATATTCGAACAAAAAACTAGCGTCTCACAAAACCCAGTCTACGTTTAATATCAAAAGCTAGTATCAAAACAAAATAGACGACTATAAATATGAAACATGCCCTAGTGTAACGTAACCTTACGTTTACGGTCCCGTATTGACGTGTTTCGATATAAGAAAAAAAAGCTAGCATTTTTACTAGATTTTTTTTAACTAATGTTACGATAAAAACTTTGTCTGTTGGTAGAAATTGCTCAATTGATTTTGATGTATTTTGGTAAATTCAAGGTGCATGATAATAATATATATGTATGTATACATACATAACCTCACGCCTGTCTGCCATGGGGGTAGGCAGCGACTAAGAAACGCCAATTGCTACAATTCTTACACACCTTTCTACCTGTTTTTATGGGATAAACGGTCGCCATGAACACCTGGAACATCAACAAAACACGATGCAAGCCGTGGCCGTGATAATGCCGTGGTATCACTCCGTTCGACCTAGTCTAATCGTGCCGAAGCATGGCTCTGCCACACTGTACTCATTCATAATGTGCTTATGTACAATTTTTTTTTAAAGGTGTCCATGGGCGGCCTAATCACTTACCATCAGGTGATCCGTCTGCTCGTTTACCTCGTATTCAATAAAAAATATCCAAGCTATTTATTTATCATAAGTATGGATTTAGAAAGTCTAAAAACTCAGTAATACTTTTCTTCGCTTGAGAATCAACTGTAAAATATTTTAATAACGAGATTTAATAAATTAAAAGTAGAAAATATTTTTTAATTTAAAAACTATTCAATCTCTCTTTATTTTAAGTCGGTTACTTAATATAGGTACTAAAACCTTCTCTTAAGTATTACAAACACCTATCTGAAAACCGCATCAAAATAGGTTCAGTCATACATAACATCATAACATCACGCCTTTTATCCCCGAAGGGGTAGGCAGAGGTGCACATTCTACCATAGTACAATGTAACACCCACTTTTCACTAGTTGTTATGAGTCCCATGTAATAGGGGGTGAGCCTATTGCCATATACCGGGCACATTTCCAGACTCCGTGCTACTACTGAGAATTTTAAAAAACCCAATAATACTTTGCCCGACCCGGGAATCGAACCCGAGACCCCTTGCCCGGCAGTCGCACTTGCGAATACTCGGCCAACGAGGTTTAGTCAATCACAAGATAATCCTGCGCAAATATACAAACAGTTCAAATTAAGAACCTCATTTTTCTGAAGTCGGTTAAAAACTAGGAAAATTGCCAATAACATAAGAAAAACCACCGAAAAGAACTTAGTCCTTTTGTGTTTTTGTTAGGTATAGGTATCTCGTTTACCATCCCAAGCGGTTGGGCACAAAATATTAGGTTTGGAAGCCTTCCTCATATTTCTCCCTTCTAATAGTGTGATCGGGTACAGTTATTCTAGATTTAGCTACAAACACGGGAATTAGGAAAACCGATCTTACTGCTAATGTAATAAGGACGATGTCAAGGTCAACCATATTGTTACAATGTGCGTTTCTCCTTTGGACTTATTCCAAATAGGTGAAGGTTGTGTGCCTATATTTTAGATTCTTATTCGGTGTTAGACACTTTGTTGTTTTTTGTGGTATCTATGTAATAATGTGTTGTTTATTTTTAAGGTCTTTACCTGAAATGAAAAGTTGCTTAAATTTATCCTTGACAACTACGAGTTGGTTGACAACTATACGATTGGCAAAGTCTATACGAAATATTGTTGTGTTATGATGAAGAGAAAAAAAGAAATGCTTTTTAACATAAAGATAACAGAAAATGGTTCCCATTTCATAATCTTAGTCAATGAGATAAAACATTTTAGCTTTTGAAAAACATTTTGTTTTTAAAATATTTTGCCCCACATTAAGATATTTTCTTGTGTCGTGGATGGGTGTTTCTTCAAAAAACTTTAACCTTTTTTTAACAAATCATTATCTCCCCGCGTTGTTAAGAATCGCAGTAACTTATTAGCATCTGTATTTTATTGCGTTGGGTGAGAGCAGTGCCAAGCCTCAATTTTTTGAAACTTAACTTTGTATTTTAACCAGCAGAATTGTTAACTTTGGCTTAAGGATAATGACGCCATTAATTTTTTGTTTTTTTTTTTTGGAGAATCACCCGGGTGCGTTTACAAACATACAATTTTACATGTAACTTTCTGCCTTGTACAGCAAAACTATGGAATGATCTGTTGTCGGCGGCATTTCCGAACCGGTACGACCTTCAAACCTTCAATAAAAGATCGTATTCCTTTTTAAAAGTCTCCTCTGGTGTTGCTATTACTTGCTTCCTATTCCTTAAAAAAATATATATGTGACATCACGCACACCCGCAACAACAATTTAACCATCACACAAAGAATTATTCAGTGCGTGAATCGATCCCGCGACACATTGCTTACCTATTTACAATACAATAAAATCATCGCACTAAATACCCCTTACTCAGTAGCCACAATCAGAACCATTACCTAACCACACGGCCAAATAATAAACTTAGTTAAAATTCCAGACAAATCTGTCTTCTCGTTTCGACATCAATTCCTGACACTGAGCAACGATTGTGATCACAATCACACTCGTTACCTACAAGTTGAAGAGTTCACTGTCTTATCTCTTAGAACTTTTATAACTTTGCAAGAGTAATTAGAAGCTGAAGTCTTGAACCCTCAAGACTTCAGCTTCTGGCTTGACTTCAGGATCCTTTATGAATATTCTTTTTTTATTGTTGTTTTTTTATCTGATGAAGGGAAAAGAAAGATTCTGATTTTGAAAACTGTATACGTCCGTGTACTGAGTTATTGTAATCTCCAAAAACAAATTTTAGACGAGGTCTTAAGGATTCTAGCTGCCTCGTTGGCCGAGTGGTCGCAAGTATGACTGCTGGGAAAGGGTTCGATTCCCGGGTCGGGCAAAGTATTAATGGGTTTATCTAAAAAAAATCAAAACATAAATAGTGAAAAGTGGGTGTTATATTGTACAGTGGCATTAAGTGCTGTAGTGTGCACCTCTATTTAGTTCTTCGAAGATAAAAGACGTAATATTATGCTATGTTTTTATCCGATGTAGGGAAAAGAAAGGTTTTGGTTTTGAGAACTGTGTACGCATATGTCCCAAGATGTTGTTATTATAACCTCCAAATTTATTAGCTTTGTATCATATTTGAATAGTAATTTTAGATAAGGTCATAATTCTGAGTTAATTTGCTTTTAAAAAGTACAAGTTCTTTTTTTTGGAAGGAAAATCGTCCTATGACTTCTCCCGCCCGGGTGAGGCGAGAGGAAGTCAGACTCTTACTGACTAAAAACCACCCCGTTCCTACTCCTGCACTTTGAACCGCAGCCTCGGCAACCTGTTAAGCCCGCCGCGGCTCCGTATCGGCATCAGCCCTATTGGGCACCAACTGTGGCGGACAGTGCTAACAATACAATCAGTGATCATGTTCAAAAACGAATGTCATTTTGTCATAAAACAAAAAAGTTGAAAAGTTGTATTTGGTTTGGGATGTTGTGGCTTGTGGCGGGCTTGTCCCAATAAAAAAGTAGTCTTTGATTAAGAAAACAATATACCTAACACATACATCATTTTTTAATGTACCGTAAACTCCGTCTAATTTTACCTGATACATTCTGCCTCTACTTAACCAACTCAGCCCACCCGCATTAAACAAGCGTGGCGATTAATGCTCAAACCTTTTCCATGGGAGAGAGGCTTTTGGTCAACAGTGGCCGCTAATAGGCTGTTGGATGATGCTGACTACTTAAACACCATAAAAAACCCACAATCGATCGAGGATGCATGAAGAGATTAATGAATGTAGATCAAGCGAAAGGTACATATACATATACCTCTAATATGGTAATCGTCTCCTATGGCGATCAGTTTCCTCTGCCAGTGAGAGGCATGTGTAACGATATATATCCGTATATAGAATAGATTAGAATAATCTTAACTATGCACCATTAATAATATAGTACCTACATTAATAAATAAATAATATTGAATTAAATCCTGAAAAGGATTGTCCTAGTACAAGCTACTAACTATTTGAGATTAATTGTACGTAATATTTAGATATATTTTTGAATTTTGCGTTTTTGTTATCATGAATAAAGTTTTTGTTTATTTATTTATATATATAAATAAATGTGCGGTATAAATGACCATATATTTATGTACGTACATAGTTATAAAGACAATAAACAAATATGTATGAAAACAAGATAAATTATATTGTAATAACACAGGTAAGTTGGAACAGT
This sequence comes from Spodoptera picta, assembly GCA_038387885.1. Taxonomy (NCBI): domain Eukaryota; kingdom Metazoa; phylum Arthropoda; class Insecta; order Lepidoptera; family Noctuidae; genus Spodoptera; species Spodoptera picta. Next base: position 626,475 of record JAZHFQ010000315.1, read on the forward strand.
TAATTAATTCAGTACAAATGTTGGCTTGACCGAACAATAGCTGAAAATTCGAGTTTCTCTGTTACCAAGTGAAACAAGTGAATTTATTTCTGCAAATAGGCTACAAGGCAGCACTTTTACACGTCAATTTTATCAAGCGAACGATGAGGTCGACATTTCCTAACTGACTACTCTGAGCAGAAATGCTGAAACAAACTCAGAGGTCTGTCTCTTTTAAAGTCCAGACAATATGTATAACAGATTATGTGTGAGAACCGTGCCAGTTCTTTCTGTAGTGGGCTTTTGAGGAAAGAACCACAACAGTTTGAGCGGACCCGTTCTGAAGGCAGTACGCATGTGTCGGTTTACAGTCAGCTCAATTAACAGGTGAGGCTGACTGATTCGACGAACAATACCAACCTAAAGAACATTTGCGTGGGTCGCACAAATACTCAAACTGTCAGAAAAAGGGTTATTAGAAAAGAAATGGTGAGGCAAAGTCTCGCACGGTCCTAGCACTAACAATTGTTAAATAAAAAGTAAATGTCAAGTTAGAACAACATATGAAAAACAATCTCACCCCCTGTTACATGGGACTCATAACATAAATAGTGAAAAGTGGGTGTTACTTCTGTGTGCACCTCTGCCTACCCCTTCGGGGATAAAAGGCGTGATGTTATGTTATGTTATGTTATGTTATGAAAAAACAATGTCACATTAAAACAATAATGTCAAATGGCATATAAAAAAAGAAATGTAACTATATGTTACAAACATATCAACATGACCTGTGTGGACGTTACAGCAGCTTATTCCCAAGCCAGACTATCATCTAGGTAGGTAGTCTTTTATTTTATAATAAGCTTTACTATAAAATTTATCTTTAATGACATTTTTAAATTTATTTAGACTCAAATTTTGGATATGGCTGGGAATCTTATTGTAAAAGCGTATACTCTGACATCTAAACGAACCACTTATTTTCTTTAGTCTAGTAGTGGGAACAACATATTTGTCTTTATTTCTCGTGTTTATATTATGTATATCACTATGTTGTTTAAATAAACTTTTGTATTTATGAGCATATACTAAATTTTCATAAATGTATCGAGAAGCAACAGTCATTATATTAATTTCTTTAAATAGTTCCCTGAGAGAGTACCTCGATAAGATAGATTGAATGTCAGCAGCATTCCCCCATAAGAGAATACCATATGACATGACACTATGAAAATAACTAAAGTATACTAATCGCGCTGTATCTACATCGGTTAGATTTCTAATTTTTTTAACGGCATATGCTGCAGCACTGAGCCTTTTCGATAACTTATTTATATGTGGAGTCCACTGGAGCTTAGCGTCTAGGGTTATACCTAAAAAGACAGTAGAATCTACAGGGCTCAACTCCTCACCCTTAATGAGCACGCTGGTTTTCACATGTCCAACATTTGGTGTTTTAAATTTAATGCATTTAGTCTTAGTTCCATTTAGTAATAGGTTGTTGGCATTGAACCAGCGTACTATCTCCGAGAGAGCACTGTTCACATTATCAATAACTAATTGTGTACGTATAAGTTTAAATAATAACGAAGTATCATCCGCAAACAGTACTATCCCGTGGTTATCCCTTACAAGGTATGGTAAGTCATTTATATATATAAGAAACAAAAATGGGCCGAGAATTGACCCCTGCGGAACCCCCATCCTGACAACAGACCCGGTGGAAACTTTTCCGTTTATTTCGACTCTCTGAATCCTGTTACTCAAGTATGAGGTAAGAAGATCCAGAGATTTACCTCTTATTCCATAATGGGATAGCTTCCTGATCAATGTATCATGAAGGACACAATCGAACACCTTGGATAAGTCACAAAAAATGCCCAAAGCGTCGCTTGAGGCCTCCCACGCGTCATATATGTGATTAAGTTATCAGACGAAGTTCGTTGAACAACTCCTTTAATGGAAATCAAATATGGTCGCCGTTCAGCTGTTGGATTTGGGGGGTTTAATCGCATCGGTGTATTTTTTCTTAAAATTGACATACTGAAAATTGACATTAAAATTGACGTACTGAAAAAATATTGGTCAAAGAAGAATTGATTTTCTATTCAAATTTTATTTTTATTTATTTACACTTTAATGCACACAAAATAAGGTACATAAGGCGAACTTAATGCCATATGGCATTTTCTCCCAGTCAACCTTTGGGTTAAATGTAAGCTCCGCGAAAATGGGCCAATCCGTGTAATTTTACTATTTTTTTTATTTTGTTTTTTTTACTATTATTTTACCTTTTTATTTTATATATATTTACCTCTAATAATATAAATATATATATAAAAAATAGTAAAATATATAATAATATAAATTTTACTATCATTTCTATTAACTAGCCTATTATCGCAACTCAAAAAATAAATTCACGCCTTTTATCCTGGAAAAGGTAGGCAGAGGACCACATTACGGTACTTAAGGCCAATGTACATACAATGTAACACCCACTTTTTAATATTTATGTTTTGAGTCCCATGTAATAGGGGGTGAGCCTGCTGCCACTGAGATTTTTTTAAAAATCCACTAGTACTTTGCCCGACCCGACAATCGAACCCGAGACCCTTTACCCGGCAGTCGCACTAGCGACCACTCAGCCAACGAGGCAGTCAGTCCGGTAGTATCGCAATACTTGTACATAATATAAGGACTGTGTTGGACAGTGATCATCTGTTGGTTGATTACGATAAATTTTATAAGTCAAATTCAAAATCATTTATTTCAATTAGACCAGGAGGGTATTTTTAAACGTCAAAAATGACAGCCTGTCGGTCAGTCCTCTAGTGAAGCTACTTGCTCATTCCAAAGTGTAGATTCCTATGGAAAAGAACGAGCAAGAAGCTCCATAGGTTACTCTTTTTCAATCAGGTTCACAATACAATTATTGGTTATATTGTATGATACATACAGACATACATAACTTTACGCCTGTCTCCCATGGGGGTAGGCAGAGACTATGGAACGCCAATTACTACGATTCCTACATACCTCTTTCGCTTCATCAACAGTCATTAATCTTTTCAAGCATTTTATTATGAACAGGGGATTAAAGAGTGCATTGATACATTGAATCATTGGTTGTATCCGAATATAGCGAAGTATATTTTATAAAAAAATATGTATGATGAAAATTTGAATATTCTTATTTTGCTGTCATTTACTATCAGTAGTACTAACAATACAGGCCTTAGTCAAAGAAAATCCATCTTTGAAATTACTTATAAATAAGACTCTACCCAAAACAGACCCCATTAATTCATCATCACAAATTTATCGCATCTCATTAAATATTTCGGAGATGAATAAAAATGATGTTTGTAATGTACCACGGAGATCGTACTTTATTATTTCTTTTGAAACTGACAGGTAAAACAAAAGAGAATAAACATTATTGTTAAGGGTTCCTATAAAGAAAGGGATGGTAAGAATAACTTATGGACGCCGGACGGTGTGATCGACTATTCTTTAAAACATAATAATATATCGTCGGAGTTGGTGCGAATTCGCGGAACTAGTATTGGATAATTCTACGTATCTAATATAAGTCTCATTGAGTTCATTTTATCTCTTATTAATATGTACAAACATAACATCACGCCTTTTATCCCCGAAGGAGTAGGCAGAGGTGCACATTACGGCACTTAATGCCACTGTACAATGTAACACCAAATTTTCACTATTTATGTTATGAGTCCCGTGTAATAGGGGGTGAACCTATTGCCATATACCGGGCATATAATATGTATAAATGAGATGAAATGTATCGGCAAGGCGCGTGTAATGCCCATGTATTGCAAGTGTTCATAGGCCACGGTAACCGATTACGATCAGGTTAGCCGTGCGCTATTTTTGCCACCGTCGTGGTACAAAAAAAGAAAAAAAAATCAAATTCGTTTAATTAATAAAGTTATTTAGTTCTAACCTTTCCCTGTATAACTGGATCTATTGCAGACACGCGGCTTTTATATATTCTTTTACATATTTGTAGATTCGCGGATTTCCACTATCCCCAACGATATAATGTTATTTATTTGCTGGTGTTTATTTAGCTAGAGGTGTTTACCACGTGGCGAGTGGTGGCGAAGTATTCATTTTGTCACCCAAGTGGTGTCCCAATATCTGACTTAAGGACACTGGCAATCTCTAAGAAATTTGAACCTTTCAAAATGTAAGCTAGAGTTCATATCCGCCTGCCGAGTGCTAACTTTTTTATATAGCATAAGCCGGTAAACGAGCAGACGGATCACCTGATGGTAAGCAATCGGCGTCGTCCATGGACACTTGGAACACCAGAGGCGTTACAAGAGCATCACCGGGTATTTGGGATTAGGAATTTGAGGATTGTTGGGGATTCAGGGATTGTTGGGGGGGGGGTAAATAGCACTCCGGTAACCTCATTCACACGACGAAACACAACACAACGTTGTTTCACGTGAGGCTGTGGTATCCCTTGGTCGAACCGACGTATTCATGCCTAAGCATGGCTCTCCCACATTTAAAAACTTTATTGTTGAAGTTGCCCATGCCAGCATATCGCAGTCTGATGATGATACTTCACCGAAGTGATACCAAGGCCTCATATTAGTAAAATTTACAAATATTTGACTGTTGATATCATAACACAGGGTCAACAAACTCATATAAACAACATGAATACAAATATTTTTCACACTAACTTCTCATATTTTTTTTCATGCTTACGTTGTTATTTCTTGCTAAGAAGTGCATTGACCTCATAAAGTTCAACTTAGGAAAACACAGTGTACATAATAATAAAGCTAAAGGCTATAAAACAACGAAGCATCGAGATTTACAGATAACATTAACTATAATTATGTTATTAAAATGAAACTCAAAGACGTCCAAAAACTTTTACACCTTATTAATTATTATAGACTGCCTCGTTGGCTGAGTGGTCGCAAGTGCGACTGTCGGACATGGGGTCTCGGGTTCGATTCACGAGTCGGACAAAGTATTACTGAGTTTTTAAAAAAATCTCAGTAGTAGCACGGAGCCTGGAAATGTGCCCGGTATATGGCAATAGGTTCACCCCCTATTACATGGGACTCATAACATAAATAGTGAAAAGTGGGTGTTACATTGTACAGTGTCATAATGTACACCTCTGCCTACCCATTTGAGGATAAAAGGCGTGATGCTATGTTATGCTATGTTAATTATTATGGTTTTTGACTTACTCACATTATTATTTGACGAGGAACTCGACTAGTTTCAAGCCATAGTTTCGGGACATACTCATTTCTCTTCCACGTGTCCTAATAACGAGACTTCCAATCATCACTATCAACAGTCTTTGCCAAAACTGGAGTTAAACTTCATACATCAAAGTACAGTACAACCGATCTACTAAAACCAAGTCAAATTTATCCCAAGCTATACACCAAATAAACATCCATCCATCTAACAAAAACAAAACCATAAAATATTTACAGCTTTCTTTCATTATTTAATGTACGGAGCCTTTTACTATAAGTCGATTCTACCAATCCTATTTTTCCCCCCACTGTGCCAATGTGTCGTATACGGGAAAAAACATTACAAATCTTTTTAAATTTATTTCCATGTATCTGTCGTGAATGCCCATTGTGCTGTGGTTTGATCACGTGAATTTCTGTATCTATGTGTGCGTTTTAATTTTTTTTTCTGTGGTTTTGGTCCCTTTATTAATATAGTTTTTTTTCTATTTTTACATTTTGATGTTGAATAAGGTAGACAGTAGATATCAATTTTGTTTTTTCATTTTCATTCACATTATTCACAATAGAAAAATGTGTGTAGAAATAGAAAATAGTTAAAATGTGTCCATAATATTTTTTAAACGGATTTTTAAATGTCAGTTGTCGATGTGATGTTTCTGTTGTTTAAAATTGAACATTTAACTAAATATTCATAGTTTTTTTTTAAGGAATAAGCCAGTAAACGAGTATACTGATCACCTCACCTGATGATAAGCAATTGGCACCGCCCATGAACACCCAAAACACCAGAGGTGTTATAAGTGCATTACCGGCCTTTTGGGGATTAGAAATTTGAGGATTGTTAGGGATTTAGAGATTGGGGAAGGGGAGGGTAATTGGGCCTCCGTTAACCTCACTCATACGACGAAACACAACGCAAATGTTGTTTCATGTCGGTTTTCTGCTAGGCCGTGGTATCACTCCGGTCGAGCCAGCCCATTCGTGCCGAAGCATGGCTCTCCTACACTTCAAAAGTTACGTCTCAGTCTTCTCCTATACTTACGTCTTCGAGCCAAAAAAGTATGAACTGAAAATGAATAGGGCTATATGAAAATTATCATGCGTTTTAACAACTTTTTGGAGCATCTATGCCATCAAAACCATGCTGCCATTTAAAAATCTCTCTAAATAGAACCCACAAAACTTCACACCAAAAATCAGAAAAAAAGACATCGTGTCACGTAGCACAGAGACGGTTAGTTCACGAGTGTGTAGCGAGCCTTACAAGTAGGTCGCCTTCGTTATAAAAAAAAATCTCAAGTCTTTGGCTGAAGTTTAAGTAGAAACATACTTAGGTTATGCTAACCGACGTCTGAACGTGGAGAGATTAAGAGACGGTAAACGGTGTAGATTTTTCTAATGTTTAAAAATATCCTACAGTATGACTATTTCAAAAATCGTACGTTCACATTTTTGCAAAGTATTTGATATTACAAAAATGTGAAGTATTCCTAATGATGGACTACGACTAGAATTATCACTTACATATACTCCCCTGGTTTTAAATTTTTGAATTAAACTTTTGCTCCGTTCGTTGACCGTTGACAGCTCGCAGGAACTTTTCAATTTTGTGGATAATGTTTTATCACTGTCACTAGGAAATCACCGCTACTTGTATTTATATACGCAATTTAATATAATTTGACGTATTTAAAACTATAATATCATTTAAAACTAATTTTAAAATTAATTTAAATCTGATTTATCGTAGTGTTCCGTATCTTAATTACATACATACATACATAACTTCATGCCTGTCTCCCATGAGGGTAGGCAGAGACTAGGGAACGCCAATTACTACGATTCCTACATACTTCTTTCGCTTCATCAACAGTCAACAATATTTTCATGCATGCTCGTTGGTTAAGGGTACTTTTAATTTGGCCCTTCTTGAATATATCGCCAATCTGGTCATTATAGATCCGTCTAGGGCGCCCTCTACCGACGTATCTAAATGAACTTGTATTATTATTAATCATTGGCATCTAATACGGTCTATTCAAACATTTTTCCAGTACACAAAATCAATTTCCATCACATGGTACCCAATACAAAATATTCAAAAAAACATTGTACCAAAATATAAATATATTGAAAATCAAAGCAGATATTTAACCAAAACTGCAAAATCAAACAGAATAGCAACACAAACGTTTCTCTTAAATAATTATCTCTTAGCTTGATGACTACAAAACAAAATAGCTGTTGTACTTCATTGAAATCATATTACAGAATGCCGAATGGGACAGTGGCGCTACTAAATGGGTCAACATTCGTGTCCAGTGAACTAACAATGTCTAACTAGGTACCTACTGTACCACAACCACGAGTTTAAAGCAACTGTATCAGTCCAAAAACTCTCAGTAGTAGCACGAAGTCTGGAATTGTGCCCGGTATGTGGCAATAGGCACACCCACTATTACATGGATCTCATAACATGAATAGTGAAAAGTGAGTGTTACATTGTACAGTGGCATTAAGTGCCGTTATGTGCACCTTTGCCTACCATTTCGGGTATAAAAAGACGTGATTGTAAACATACCATACATAACAATGTATCAGTGTTACTTGATAGCGACGACGAACATTTTTTATATGCCAAATTTTATAGTGCCTCTAGTGGTTACATATGGAACTAAAATTTGGCATACAAAAAATATATACATCGTCGCTATCGAGTATCGACAAATACTGCTTGGAACTCATAGTAGAGGTATTGGTACATGTTTAAATGCAATGTTATGACGTCACTACTGTCACGACCACTACTGGTACTGAGTACGTAACGTGTATGGTTTTAGAGGTATAGCTCGCGGCTAGTTGGGGGTTATGATTTCATTTTGTTCATTTGGTAGTTGCAAATAATAAATGATTGTTGGCTGTATAATTTTAAAGGTTGATTGTTGACACGATGACTTGTGTTCGGTTCTAAGATAAATGAATTCGTAATAGATTTTTTTTATGGCACAGTAAGCGAACGAGCTGACGGATCACCTGATGGCAAGCAATCAGCGCCCCACCCATGGATACCCGCAACACCAGAGGAGTTACACTTGTGTTGTTGGTAGTTTAAAAAGGAATACGCTCTTTTCTTGAAGGTTTGATGGTCGTATTGGTTCGGAAATACCGCCGACGACAGATCATTCCACAGTTTGCTGTGCGAGGCAGAAGCTACGAGAGACGCCCAGATTTGTGGCCTGCCAACCATCTATATGAAGAGGATGGATATGCTGTCGTGAGATGTTAGATGTCTCTTTTTATGGGAAATCTTCTGTATTTTTTTTTATTAGGAGGCACAGTAAACGGTTACATTATAAAGTCTTACTAACTACATAGTTTATACAATATACATTTTGGGCAGTAATGCAACCCACAACACTGTCCCTTTTTTTTAAGGGGCGAGAATCATCGAATTACTGCTCCCGCCTGGGTGAGGCGGGAGGGAGTGTCGGTCCATAGGTTGCCATTAGAATGTAATAAATACAGAAATGAGCCAATAATTAACAATCTGTAAGGATTTAAAAAAAATCGAGAAAATTATTTTTGCATAGTTTTTTGACTCTTGAATAACTTCAAGCGTATTTATTTATTTGAATAATACACGAAAACATTATCTACAAACGTTGACGATTTATAAATAGAAAAATTCAATACTCATTTCAACCCGTGTACAATATTTGAGAATTTATAATGATTATACTAACAACAGTTACCTATATCAATATGCCATAAAAGCATGTTAAATATTTTAAAGCAATTTTGCTGTCACTCAATGTAACCTAAATATACTTGTCTTTTCTCCTTGCGTAATTGTCTCCCAGGCGACACCCCTAATCCTACATACAAGACATTTTTCGCATATTGAGTTTTGTTCAAAATATTCTGCTTATATATAAAAAAGATAATGCATAACATACATAACATCACGCCTTTTATCCCCGAAGGGGTAGGCAGAGGTGCACATTCTACCACAGTGATAATAGGGGGTGATAATGATAAATATAAATAAATAAAAGATAATGCCTTCGTACTTATTTGGCATTGTGTTTGGTGTTGTGTTAAAGGCTCGTGTTCTTTGACATAATTGGTGAAAAGTGGGCTATTCACGATTGGTGAAGTTTTTTTGACTCTTTCTAATTAGTGATATAAAATACTGCCCAGACCCAAGCAGTTACCGGTAACCAGAGACCGGTTACTCCAGCTGGTAAACCCCCTTTTGATGATCTGATCCTCAGTGTCCATGGGTGGCGCTGGTTGCTTACCAATAGGTGATATACATCGGGTCATTTGCGGGCCTAATGCATAACAAAAAAAAACCGTTGGCAATATCTATATTATTTTGTATTATCTAGACACGCGGTAGCATTTAAAGCCAAGTTCAAGAAAGAGAACTGGCGAGCGCACTGTGTGTACCTAATATCATGTTATTCAGCTTACTCACGTAATTATTTGACAAGGAACTCGACTAGTTTCAAGCCATGCTAAAGCCTCATATTCATGAGCAGCATTCCGCGACGTGGCGACTGTTGCTCTGCTCCGTGATTAAGCAGAAAAACACAAAAAAAAATTTAGTACGTCTCACTTAAGTTATAACAAATAATATATTGTTTTGTTATGAACACTCTCTTTTGTTATTTATGTTTTAACACAAAAAATCTTAAAACACAGTGCTCTATTAACTGCAGATACATAGAACAATAACGACAAAAGAATATCTTAGTATAAGACCAAGTTTCAGTTCGATCGAGCCACGGCCACGCAGCTGTCACTTACTCTTGTGAGAAAGTCCACGATACAAGAAAACTATGGTCAGTCCACACAAAGGAATTCCAAGACAAACATTATATATATATTTTTTTATGAAACACAAGTAAATGAGTGAACCGTACATTACTTACACGTACTTCTAACACAATTTAATGCCTTCAAAAAGTAAATGTCTCTGTGTGTGTGCGTGATATTTTGCTGCGAAAACAGAAATGTTGACAAAACATTTAATACTTCACGGTAAGAAGTTGGAGTATGAATTAGTTAAAGTTAGGTAAAGACGATAAATAAGTTCAAATTACGAATTTCGAATTACAGCCATTGAGTAGATATAGAGACTACCACCTAGTTACTACTACCTCTCATAACTAAATTTTTATTTAAAAAATAATAAATTAATTAATAATAAATTAATTAATAATAAATTAAATAACTTTTATTTAAAAAATAATATGAAAAATATATTATACCTCTATATATATATTTTTAATGTGATGTTCATTTATGTGTTTCATTTATTTTTTCTTCCGTTCTGTTATTGTAACTGTTTGATTCTCTTTGATTTCTCTTTGTATGTGTGTTAATGTAATTGGTGTAAAGCCGTGTTAACATCACAATAATAAATGAATAAATAAATAAATAAATAACCTTATTTGCAGCTTACCACCTACCACATTTCTGCACTACCCAAAGGATGACTGACAGAGTATGCTGTTAGCATTAAGTCCTCCTTTCGCAATTGTGTTAAACTTGAATAAATCTCATGCTGGTATTAAAGCAGCTGATGAAGATTATAAGCGTTTGTCACATACTATATACATTACAAATATAAAACTAAACTTGCATTTTCATGATAAACAAAAACTTTTAAAACGGGTAAGTTTAACTGTGCGGTTCATATTATAAATGAATGTTAAATACGATGCCTTCTACAATTCATACTCCAACGCTTACAAAGTTAAACTCTGTAGAAGGACCTGCCAACCGCAACGAGATTAAATGTAAATATAACCGCACCTTTACTGTACAGTCTTTAAGGTAACTTTTTGAATATCACTCATTTGTATGAAAATGCGTCGAGTAACTTATTATAAACAAATTATTTTATATTATAGGCCGGCAAACTAGGAGGTGGATCACCTGATGGAAAGCAATCGGCGCTGTCCATGGACATTCGCACCACCTGATATGAGACCTTAATCTGCTACAACAATAGGTTCGGAATAGTATAACATTAATTTCATAATAGTGTAGATGCCTAATTTTTATTTTAATGTCCGTCTGGTAGATTATTTTAATTCATTAGACACGTATTTTTTGTTTTCTCACAGAAACGAATACTTTCGACGATATATTGGTTTAAAATGTCACGTGACGTCACTTCCATGTACATTTTATAAGCAGAAATGACGCTTTAGCCCCCACTCCTAAACTTTGATGCGTTTTATCTAAGTATTGTTTTATTATACGACAAAATAACAAAATACGTGTCTAATATTTTTTAATTTCCTAACTTACGGACTAATTAGATTTTTAATTTTCATATCCTGTCATCCCAATATTGTCTAAATCAATCAAGCAAACCTTATTTTTTTGGGACAAGCCCGCCACAACCTCCCGAAACCGCTGCAACTCCTGTAAGCCAGAATCTATTTACAGGAGATACAACCATGAAAACACCGGAACACTGAAGTCCGGTGCGTCCCATGGACATGAGTAACTGTCTTGGTTCCCGCAACGAAGTGAATCAGAAGATATTATAAGAGCAAGCAAACCTTGTCAATATGTATGGATAACATCAGATGAAATTACATTTACCTATGTACTCTCAACTATGTACTAGCTGACCCCGCAAAACTTAGTACTGCCAAATTTTTTTTCCCTTCTTAAACTTTCCATGGACTTCTACGAACATTCCAAGGCCAAAATTACCCAAATCGGTTCAGCCGTTCTCGAGGTTTAGCGAGCCTAACGAATGGAAATTCATTTTTATTTGTATACTACAAATTACTAGCGACCCGCCCCGGCTTCGCACGGGTACAAAATGCGTGCATTATACATATAAACCTTCCATAAGAATCACTCTATCTATTAAAAAAACCGCATCAAAATCCGTTGCGTAGTTTTAAAGATCTAAGCATACATAGGGACAGATAGACGGCGGATAGCGACTTTGTTTTATACTATGTAGTGATGTTAGCTGACTAGGGCCCCAGAACTACGAATACATTCTCAGGCCTTGGTCGAGGTAATTGGGCCTCCGGTAACCTCACTCACACGGCGAAATACAACATAAGTGATATTTTATGTCGGTTTTCTGTGCGAAATTGTACATAGTTGGAAAGTTGGACTGTTTCCATGGGGAAACGCACTGATGGATCGCCTAATGGTAACTAATTAACACCAGAAGAGTTAAGGCTGTTGATGTTCATGTTGATGAAAGAGTAGCAAATCCAATATAATTACTGATTTTCCAATTGGGCGTTAGGCGAAATAAGATTTCCATAAGAACAAGAAATAAGAAGAATAATTAGAATAATATTATAATTATGGTATGTACGTACTATGCATTGCTATGCATGCAAAGGCGTGATGTTATATTATGTTATATTGTATTAAGGTAATAGAGGTATATTAATTCTATAGGTATTTATGCGCATAGTTTACATATCATTTAACAAATAAGTTAACTACATTCTTTGTTTTAAAATTTATGTTCTGGCTTCGCACCAACCGATTCATTTCTATGCACTTCCCTAAGGTTGACTGTGAGAGATCGTCTTAAGGCATTAAGTTCGGCATTTCTAATAAATTTCATAGTTACTTGTATAAAAACTATAGGTATCTTACAATCTCACTGACATTATTATTTAATTTATGACTGTACGTCATATACGAATACAATGTATATGATCCTCGCACGGAATTTCTTATTTGTGTGATACTCAAATTATTGTTCCAAGCGTTGTTTCACGTCAGTTTTCTATGAGGCCGTGGTATCGCTCCGGTCAAAGCCGGCTCATTAGCGCCGAAGCACGGTTCTCCCATTGGTCCACTTAGATTGTAAACATCCATGACACAAGAATGTATGCCGTCTCCCCCTATTGCGAAGCAGGTATGCCCGCTAAAGAAGAGGCGGAGCGTTTGAGGCCACGAAGCGCTGCCTCCTCACAACAAAGAGCCATCAGACCACCACGGATGGGGCCAATAGTGCTGAAGCCGATACGGGGCCGCGGAGAACTTAACGGATTACCGGGGCTCCAGCTCGAAATGCAGGAGTAGGAACGGGGTGGCTTTCAATCAGTAAGAGTCTGACACTCCCTCCTACCTCACCCAGGCGGGAGAAGTCACTCGATGATTTTCCCCCCGTAAAAAAAAGAATGGCACAAGAATAGAAGAGCATTATCTTTAAAAACAATGTCGTAGAGCATTATCTTAAAATACTACAACTGTCAAGGCCACAAGAGCAATGACCTAATACACAAAATATAAGTACTTAACTACTTATACGCCTATGAAAACAAGCCTAATATGAATAACCCTTATCTATAATAGAGAATTTAGCTTACTCTATCCTATACATACATGAATTTGAAACTTAACATGATTTATACCATCGGCGTAGGTAAGACTTGGTCCCTACGGAAATTAAAGAATTTTTCGACCAGAAAAGGGGCCAAAACTAACACCTTACGTTTACAGGGTTAGTATGTAACACGATTTTTGGAATTCAAACGTGTTTTGTAGGGTTGAGCGTTACTGTGGAGAATTTCGAGCTTATTTTGTTTTCATTTCGAATGTTAGATTAATGTGTAACATAACATAAGATTATGCCTTTTATCCTCGAAGGGGTAGGTAGAGGTGCACTTAATGGCACTGTAAAATATAACACCCACTTTTTACTATTTATGTTATGAGTCTCATGTAATAGGGGGTGAGCCTATTGCCATATACCGGGCACAATTCAAGACTCCGTGCTACTTCTGAGATTTTTTATAAAAACCCAGTAATAGTTTGCCCGACCCGAAAATTGAACCCACGACCACCACCGCTCCGCCAACGAGGCAGGGTTAATGTGTGAGTCAGTGAATTGGTTGTATGGAAATTTCATTTTATGTGATATGCGGTTTGGTACTAAGAAATTACGTAATAAATAAGAACTATTATCCGTATTTTCCTTAGAAAACTTTCGTTAACACAGCAAAATTTATATAATATCGAAACAAATAGTCATCATCGTCATCAACAACCAAAAGACGTCCACTGCTGGACAAAGACCTCCCCCTTAGTCCTCCACGTCAAGCGACAACTCGAGACCTGCATCCACTGGCTCCCCGCAACACTGGCGTTGTCATCGGTTCAGCTAGCGGGAGCCATAGGTACGCTTCGTCTTCCGATCCGTGGTATCCACTCAAGGACTACAAATAGACATTTATGTAAAAAAATAATTCACTTTGATTTGCACCTAAACATAACGATCGTAGCCTTCTGCAATATAATGATTTTCACAATCATCATACCTTTTAAAAAATAAAAACTTTGAACCTCACTAGCATTGTCTCCTGTGTCGTGGGTGCGTTTACAAATATACAAGTTCACATACACAATGACACCCACACCCGAAACAATAATTTGTGGATCACACAATCACACAAATAGTTGCTCCGTGCGGAAATCGAACCCACGATACAGTCAATGTCATCATTGTCATCACATTGTGTTACAAAGTCCTACATACTTTTACGAAACAATTTTAAACTCCCACATTTACGGACATCCCTGTGAATAAATTCAAAACGTAGACGGATATCAAACTCTATAAATAGACTTGCTGAAATCTAAATTCGATTTACTACAACGTACTTCAGCTTGCTACTTACAAGATGCATCTTTTTGAAGAGTCTCCTTATTCGAGGTGACGACAAAATTCGCGAAATTTTATTTGGAATACGTCTCCCTTTTTGGATGACAGTTTGTTGCGCCGGACAAAATGGCGGACTAAATAGAATTATGTTTCAAGATATGTGTTGTT
Organism: Spodoptera picta; assembly: GCA_038387885.1. NCBI lineage: Eukaryota > Metazoa > Arthropoda > Insecta > Lepidoptera > Noctuidae > Spodoptera > Spodoptera picta. The sequence continues at coordinate 641,562 of JAZHFQ010000315.1, forward strand.
GAATTCTTTTTGGTGTAGGTATTTATGTCAAGATTGTGTTTGGTTGATTATTTAATTTTAAAATATTTTAGATATTGTGTTTATTTAACAATTATTAAGGCCGGCCGTTTGTGGAGTGTTTTGTTTAAAACGAGAAATTAACTTGTGTTCTATGCCTTTGTTAAAAGCCTTAGATTGAACACTTTGGCCATTATGGACAACCATATTGATTTAATCTGCGGCCAAAAAAGTTGCTGAAAGAAGGATTGTTACCTACAATCTCCTCAACTTAAACACTGACATAACGACCACCAAATCAAATCTGGTTAACATAGTGACAATCGCATCTTAGTCAGGAACAAAGGAAAAGAAATAAACAATATTTCACCAAAGATTATAATTTTCTTTAAACTGTCAAATACCAAGCGGTCACCGGTGACCGCAACCTATTGTTCTATAATTGTGTCTGCAAAACCGGTACTCGACGAGTTAATACCAATATGGTTATCAGCCGATATATCAACGTCCCACGTCGAATGATGTCCATGCATACAAATATGACAAGTTTGAAATATATCGTTCTCTTGTGCACATCCTGTGGTGCAACGATCAATGATGCATTACAAGTTTTCTCAACGGTAGAAGTTAACTGATATGAAAGTACTTGCGATTGAAGACAAAAAACTATAATGATGCTTTGCCCGAGAAATATACAACCACCTTAGGTAATTATAACAAAAAATCACTACATAAAGTAGTCAACAATAATTTAAATACGCAAAAAAATCTCCTAACTCCATGAGAACTGAGTTCTTAATGAGAGTAACAAAGCAACAATACAAATCTTTCTTCCTTTAACATCAAACAAACTCACATAAAATACCTAGTCGTAGTAGTTTGTTATTTACCGTCGCATTCTAAAACACAAAGCCTTTGAACCTTCCTAACAGAATACGTAACATTACGTTACGTCGTGACATCGCAGAGATAACCAGAATATATTGCCCTCATATTTCTATGTGCCAATAAAATTGCTGAGTGAATTCGTCATTTGTTGATGGCGTGACGTAAGCTGAAGCTACCCGAATGCGACCGTCAATTTTTTATTTTTATGTTGTGCACTGTCGATTTCTTGATGTTTGACAGATGATATTGTGATGTTAATTCTTGATTTTTTTTGACCATTTACGTGTTAGAAAATAGTCAAATGTTATGCTTTAAAAAAAAATGTTTATACATTTACCCACACTAGGATTTTCTCCTGTGTCGTGGGTGCGTTTACAAACATACAAGTTCACATACACATGACTCCTAGACCCGGTCCCAACAATCTGTGGATCACACAAAGAGTTGTTCCGTGCGAGAAACGAACCGTAATACGTTGCGCGGCAGCCAGTTGCCCAACCACTGCGCGGCGCGAACCGTGCAGTCACAAACTTTCTTCATAATGAGATATTCTCTTGTGTAGTTGACTTTAAGAACTAATAATTTCACACCCACACACATAACACTTAGGACCCGTAACAAAAATTTGCGTATTACACAAATAATCGTTAGTCTCGCTAAAACTCAAGAACGGCTGAACCGATTTGGCTAATTTTGGTCTTGATAGGTTCGTGGAAGTCTAGGGAAGGTTTCAAAGGTGAGAAAAATATTTTGTAGGCGGTACGAAGTTTGCCGGGTCAGCTAGTGGCAAATAAATTATTTATTTTGTAGGCGGTACGAAGTTTGCCGGGTCAGCTAGTGGCAAGTAAATTATTTATTTTTCTCTCTTTCTTTCATACAAAAGTATTTCAAACAAAACTTCGCGTGAACTGGTAATAAAAACTGAGATATTTAGCTATGCAGACTGCCTCGTTGGCCGAGTGGTCGCAAGTGCGATTGCCGGGCAAGGGGTTTCAGGTTCCATTCCCGGGTCGGGAAAGTATTACTGGGTTTTTAAAAAAGTCTCAGTAGTAGCATGGAGTCTGGGATTGTGCCCGATATATGGCAATAGGCTCAACCCCTATTAAATTGGACTCGTAACATAAATAGTGTAAAGTGGGTGTTACATTATACAGTGGCATAATGTGCACCTCTGCCTACCCCTTCGTTGATAAAAGGCGAGATATTATATTATGTTATGTTATGTTATATTCAGTTATTTCATTTCAAACTGCTAAACCAAAGACCTAAATAAAAGTTATAAATAGAAACCATAAAACAAATAATACAAACAATATTTTTTTTTAGTTAACCTTGAAGAACTTTAATCTGTAGAATTCTTCAATTGTCAGCACTAAAAAATCGTTGACACAGGTCTCGACAGAAAGGATAAAGGTTGTCGCAAACGAAATTGGTAAGTATTGCAATTGTACACTATGGACTTAAAAATATCATTTTGCAGACCAACTTGAATTTGAATTACAATTTTTGGACGATTGTGTTTTTGTTTCGCACCCATGTTCACTCGCCTCGTAGAGATCTAATTTTGTCTTCTATGAAATAACCTATTTGGAGCCTATTTAATTCCAATAATTATAATTAAACAATCGATTACCGCGGTGGCTAGCAACCGGCTGCTGTTCGATTCTTGCACGGAGCAACTCTTTGCGTGATCCACATATTGTTGTTCCGGGTCTGGGTGTCATGTGTATGTGAAATTGTTGTTTAAAAACGCACCTACAATACAGGAGAAAATCCTAGTGAAGGCATATTTTTTTTTTAAAGTCAACGTGTGACATATTACGTTAACTGGCGCTGCTCGCTTACCATCAGGTGATCCGTCTGCTCGTTTGCCTCATATTCCATAAAAAAAAACTAAAAATAACTCTGATCAAGAGGAAAAGTCAAGTCAAAAAACTTTTTTTAAATTAGACCGTGACAATAATCGCAGCGTTCTACCCTCATCCTAAAACCGGTTACATAGCGAAAACCTTTGTAACAAATAAGATAAACAGTGTAACATATTGTTTGGGCTCGGTGGCGCCGACACATACATTTATATCTGTCGACAATAATATTGTAAATGCGAAAGTCTAGTCTAATCAGATCTGGAGAATTCGGGATGATGTAATGAGTTGCCTGATGTATTATGTCATTCTGGTGTTTTGTAATTTAGGACTTCTGAGTCTATACTCATGCGTAGGTTCATATTAGATGTTATACCTACTTTTGTTAGACTTTTTTAGGTGGTACTGATGTGATATGGCCCGTTGGTTGTGGCTTTTCAAATCCTGTTGTTTGATGCTCGGATACTTAATAATTTTTTTTTAATGGGATAAGCCGGTAAACTAGCAGACGGATCACCTGATGGTAAGCAATCGGCGTCGCCCATGGACACCAGGAACACCAGAGGCGTTACAAGTGCGTTACCAGCCTTTTGGGATTAGGAATTTGAGGATTGTTGGGGATTCAAGGATTAGGGAAAGTGGCGGGTGTAGTTGGACCTCCGGTAACCTCACTCACACGACGAAACACAACGCAAGCGTTGTTTCACGTCGGTCTTCTGTGACGCCGTGGTATCACTCCGGTCGAGTCGGCCCATTCATGCCAAAGCATGGCTCTCACACACTTATATTTTTTTTTTGGAAAAATCTCCATTAAATCATTCGGCCACCACTGATTTAAGCAGGCTAGAAGAATTGACTATTACTCACTTTTAACTCCTCTTCTCTGGTGTTGTGGATATTCATAAGTGATGTTAATTGCTTACCATCTAGTAATCCGTCTGTTCGTCTACAACCTTATTCTATAAAAAGACGAATATACCTCTAATGTATAAAATCCACAAAAATATCACTCTTCCCAAAAATCTGTACACACAAGGCACCATTGAGCGAATTCGTTTATCATGTGTGTACAAATTCAATCTATGTTTTCTTAGTCCGTCCGTATTTGGGTCAGGATCTTATTTATTTACGTAGGTTTTGGTAGTAATCGTCAACGTAGTTTAATTCGTCAAATGCCTTTACTGGATTTAATACTTCAACAGGTTTGTAATAAGGTCGACTATTTGGATAGATATAATACTTTGACGCCTAAATTAAGGGTATAATTTTTGTTGTATTCTTCTCTTTTTTTTACTTTCGTTTTATTTAATAGTTTAGCTATAGTTAATTTTAAGTTGTAAATATTTATGTAGTTATTTGTCTATAGAACTAGTTATAAAGGAATACTAAATTAATAAAACTATTTGGATAGATGGATATACCCATAATATGATATGATGGATATATAATAGGACAGAATGTAAATTTTACTGGTGGAAACTACAGATATCATCAACACCTTATAAATGTCCACTGCTGAGCAAAGCTTCTACTCATACGGATAAGGTTTGAGCATTAATCACCACGCTTGCTCAATGCGGATTGGCGATTTCAAACTTACAATAAATTAGAAATTATAAGTCCAGGTTTCCTCAAGATTTTTTCCTTCACCGTTTGTCAGTGGTGTCTACATAATCTTAGAAAGTATATATCACTCGGAAAAAGTCACATTGGTACTTGTCGTTGATAGAATTCAGCCAGCACCCTTATGCATGAGAAGTGGGTGTTGTAAACCTCCGGGCCACCACGACATTTTATACCTCTAGATAATAACCCTATCTTCTTTATATACATATATAATTCTGCTGTACGTGTGTATGTCATTAAACTCCTCCTAAACAGCTTGACCAATTTAAATGAATTTTCTGTACGCGCTTGAGTGGCGCCCTGGATGGTTTAGATTCACAAATCAGCCCGACAGACGGCGCTGCTGTCGGGGCCTAGGTTATTTATCCTCAACGGCTGAACTGATTTAAGTGAATTTTTGTTTCAAGTGGGGGCTTAAAAAAATTGAGATTACGAAGTCGCGGGCTAAAGCTAGTGTATATATATACGTCGCGGAGAACCTAACGGGTAACCGGGGCTCCGGCTTGACGTGCAGGAGAAGGAACGGGGTGGTTTTTAGTCAGTAAGAGTCTGACACTCCCTCCCGCCTCACCCAGGCGGGAGCAGTCATACGATTATTTTCGCCCCTTAAAAAAAAGTATGTATATACAGATATAACCCTTGCATTTTCAAAGGGTCGGTAAAGCACGAAACACCTTAACTAAATAGCTAAATATTAACACCAATAAAGTGAACAACAAAAGAATTTTAAAGCCATAAGCGAGAAGCTCCTAGCTTTGACCAAAAACGTCCGAGGCAGCTTGCCAACTCTGAGCTAAAATGTAAACCATACGACTAAGCAGACACCAGCATATAAAACTACCCCAAACTCTCAACCGACCTTCAACCTTATTCATCTTGACATTTAAGATGAAAATCCTGTAAGCAATTTAGTGTTTCAGTGTATTTAGACGTGCTGATGACTACAAAGGACAGATTAATTTGATATTACTCCGCGAACTTGCTTCTCAAACTACCGTGCATGTTTTACATAGCATTATGCTTGTATATCCTCAGGGGTTGGACAGAAGTATAGTTATAATGTTCTTGACCGGATTTTGGTATCAATGAACCTTAGTGAGATTAGTTAAAGTACTTCGAAAATTCAAAATTATTCGACTACATCGTTGGCAGAGCGGTCGCAAGTGCGTTTGCCGGGCAAAGGGTTTCAGTTTCGATACCCGGGTCTTTTTTTTTATAGAATAGGAGGCAAACGAGCAGACGGATCACCTGATGGTAAGCGATCAGCGCCGCCCATGGACACCCGCAACACCAGAAGAGTCACAGGTGCGTTGCCGGCCCTTTAAAAAGGAGTACGCTCTTCTCTTGAAGGTTTGAAGGTCGTATCGGTATCGGGTCAGACAATGTATTAGGTTTTAAAAAAAAATTGTAGTAGCACGGAGCCTGGAATTGTGCCCGGTATATGGCAATAGGCCTATTACATGGGACTGATAACAAAAATAATGAAAAGTGGGTGTTACATATTACAGTGGCATTAAGTGCTGTAATGTGCACCCCTGTCTGCCCTTTCGAGGATAAAAGGCGTAATGTTGTGTTTCTTCAAAATTATTAACGCCAAAGCTAAAATCATTCCAACTAAGATTCTTTTAGTATACTTTTTTAACTCCATCACATTTATATGGACGGTCAACGGTCAAAAGTCCCATCGTGAGTGATATTCATAGCAGCAGTGATAGCATAAAAACGCGTGCGTACGCATAAACACACGCACGCGTACGCACACGGATAAAAATATGCGTGTGCATGTGTGTATAAGCTCTGCACCGCAACCGATAGTAGTGTTACGGTGGCAGTGGACTTTTGATCTTTGACCGTACAAATGGTCATTAAAATACCATCTGACATTAACTTAAAAATTCATTATTGTATAGACCTATGTAGTAGTAATTATATTGCAAATGGCATCTTTCAATTTTCCGTTGACAGATATTGAATATTCAATTCAGTATTATTATGATATGTTACGACAAGTGCGGCAAACAATACGTTGATAAAGCCTCGTGAATACGAGTGTATTTTTTGTTGCCTAGTGTATACTAGGCAACAAAAAATCACAACACGTGACGCTGTATCATATATCATATTTTGCAGCGTTGCATATCTTCACACATGGTATGAAATATAACGTGCTACATGAAGAAAGAAGACTTTTTTTTGTAAAAACGTTGCCCCACATTAGGATTTTCTCCTGTGTCGTGGGTGCGTTTACAAACATACAAGTTCACATACACAATGACACCCAGACCCGAAACAACAATTTGTGGATCACACAAAGTGTTGTTCCGTGCGGGAATCGAACCCGCGACACGTTGCACGGCAGCCGGTAAGCCATACACGCTCGGTTTTGCATGATGGTTTTAGCCGAGCATGCATAACTGACTAGCGTGAATGTGACTAAACTGTACAGTTATCAGTACATGTACACAAACCTAACGTGTATGTGTGGTATGAAACTCGGTTATGCTTGTCGGTTTTGCATGCAAAGTTGTAACCATCATGCATAACCTAGCGTGTATGGCCTCCTTTACATAACATAACATAATATTACGCCTTCTATCCCCGAAGGGGTAGGCAGAGGTGTACATTATGCCACTGCACAATGTAACACCCACTTTTCACTATTTAATGTTATGAGTCCCATGTAATAGGGGGTGAGCCTATTGACATACCTATACCGGGCACAATTCCATACTCCGTGCTACTACTGTGATTTTTTGAAAAACCCAGTAATGCTTGGCCCGACCCGGGAATCGAACCCGAGACCCCTTGCCCGGCAGTCGCACTTGCGACCACTCGGCCAATGAGGTAGTCAGAAAACGTCAGTTGAAAGAAAACATGTTGCTTTAATTACACTAATTAATATATTGGATTCTTTAATGGCTTTTGGGAAGGTTTTAAATCAAAGTCAAAGTATTTATTAGTTCTAAACCTAAGGATATACTAGCAAACAAACGTCCTGCGACACGTGTCACCTCTGGTGACACACGTCACGTTGGGTGTAGTAGCGCGACGTTGACAGACTTTTTTTTAGGGTGTGAAAATCATCGAATGACTGCAATATATGACCTCAATTTTGCTAATTAAAACTTTATTGACACGGTAAAAAAATCTGCGTTACACCGTAGCTATCTGTCGTATATTTTCCATCACCATTACTCGTTCTTATTCACTCGCACTCATACATCTCTCTTTCTTTCGTCCGCTGCGTTCCGTTCGAACATTTAATTTGGCTGCGTTCTTTAAATACACTATTTATCCCACATATATACATAATATATGTTAGGCGAAATCGGCGCTTTGCTCGACATGTTGTCGATACATGTCTTGTCTCCTTAGCTTAATGATCTAATAACACTTCCTAGTATTTCTCCGCAAAAAACTAGGAGCCTTTTGTAGGTTTCATATAGGGATATGCTGTACCAGGCGTTGCACCGTGGGGGCTCCGGAGTAGGTATCTTCAGAGGACCCGGTGCTCCTTACAGGTGCTGAGGGTGGCCACCGGGGTGGTTTTCATGAAAAGCTAGGCTAGCCTTTTAAACGTTTCTCGTCGTCAGCAAAAAAAGGTTTTCCTTCGTCATAAAAAAGTAGGTACGACAAATTCTTCTTGACTGAAATTATGTGCAGAGGTTCCTACCTCTGTTGCTGTTGTTGTTTGTTTTACGTTCTACGAGATCAGAACATTACTGCGTTTGGCTCTCTGATTGGTTGGTTCATTGGAGCACGCCAATCAGAGCATCTAACGCAATGACAAAAGGTTCACGTCGACTTTTAACACGTAACTGTTTGACTATGAACTCGACTAGTTTGCAGCCATGCTAGAGGCTCATATTTATGAGCAGCATTCCGCAACCCGCGACCCGTGACACTGTCCCGCTGCTACTCGAGTCTACTAGTCGAACTAGTCAAGTTCCTCGTCGTCACACAGTTACGAGAGTGAGCCAAAAATATAATAATTAATATTACTATATTATAATATCCTATGTCTCATTAAAGTTTTATAATAAAGACTTTTAACACGTTGCACAGCATGTCGCGTCATAATATTATGTTGTTGAATACAAGGCTTTTATATTTCATATATTGTATTGATGTAGGAAATTTTACACAGCACGTACGTATAATTTAATATTGTACCTGATGCATTATTTATGAAGGAACATAAATGTCAATCCTTTAATCAAATTGTTAATTTTAATTGTTGATTGTTCAGCATGACGGACTGGTCATACATGATATTAATAATAAATAATTAATATTGTGTTATAGGCATATGAATTAACATTTTATTATCTTTTCGTTACATTTTAGTCCCAAGTAACAGAGTCCTTTCTTTTATAGACATTACTTCTGTGGATTTTTTTATGGCGTAAGCCGGTAAACGTGCAGACGAATCTCTTGATGGTAAGCAATCGGCGTCGTCCATGGACGGCTAGAACACAAAAGGCATTACAAATGCGTTACCTGCCTTTTGGGGATTGGAAATATGCGGATTGTGGGGGATTTGAGGATTAGGAAGATTTTTTTATGGAATAGGAGGCAAACGAGCTACCAGATCACCTGATGGTAAGCGATCAGCGCCGCTCATATACACCCCGCAACACCAGAGGAGTCACAGGTGCGTTGCCGATGCCTTAGATTGGGAAAGGTAATTGAGCCTCCGGTAACATCACTCACACGACGAAACACAACGCAAGCGTTGTTTCACGTCGGTTTTCCGTAAGGTCGTGGTATTACCCCGGTCGAGCCGGCCCATTCGTGCCTAAACATGTCTCTCCCGCGCTTAGCTCATCATTTATCATGAGATTTCTGCATAAATTGTTGTGAAATCAATAGCTTATTTCACAATATCTAATTTATTGTTGGCGTAACTGACTTATATTTTGACATCTATCAAAATTATTTATCAGTTACACCAAAATAAAACTAAATTATAATGTAGGAAACAACCTTAATAACATCGATTTTCAATTGGATACTTTCCTTAATCTAAAATAAATTATTTCGACTATTTGACGCTACACACGCGACTGTATGACGCTAAAAAAACGTGACGTCACAATATACGATATCATACAAAATCTTCGATCAACAATAGCAACACAAAATTAATAGAAAACTGTCGTTTTTGACATTTCGTAAAAAGTATTGAAATTGACGAGTTGGCAAGTACCCAATTCATGGAAACCATTGCGAATTAATCAGACATTTTATAAACACAATTGTCAAAATAGAACCTACCTCTAGAGGTATATAAATTACAAATACATTGAAATTATTTCCGCCTTGTTGATTGCAATTCAAAACCACGCTTTAATTAATATTGCTGTGAAAGTCATTTAAATAATTATAAATTTTGTCAAAACAATGACATCAAATTATTAATTGTTTTAATTGTTATTTAACACTGTATAACTCATTGAAAATAGATATATTTTAGGTTGGCGTTTGACCAACTCGCCTGGTGGTAAGCGATGACGCGCGACCAACGATATAGAGGTAAATCCACACCTGCCTATTGTCTCTTTGGTAACGAACCTCATATACAACACAAGCATTGTATTACGTCAGTTTTCTACGTGGTATCTCTGCAGTCAAGTCAACCCGAAGCATGGCTCGCCTACCTTGGAAATATAATATGCATATCCTAAAATCGACAGCATATTACCAAAATACACTAAACAACACATAGCCGGTCTAAATATAATTTTGAAATCATTTCGAATATACTATCAAAAGCTCGTCGTGTAGCAGAGCTGTCAGGATAATGGTATTTCTAGAAATACTCTTGATATTCTATTTGAAAACAAATAGACAGTCTACAGGACAATTTGCATGGATTAATCGCTACACCAAATAGCGCTCACAGCTTGAAATGTAGTGCACTTTGCTTCGGAAGTAGATATTTTAGTACACAAATTGTAGCATATACACAATTGATAACATTACATAATATCACGCCTTTTCATCCCCGAAGGGGTGCGCAAAGGTGCATATAATGCCACTGCACAATGTAACACCTGCATTTCACTATTTATGTTATGAGTCCCATGTAATAGGAGGTGAGCCTATTGCCATATACCGGACACATTTCCAGACACAGTGCTACTATTGAATTTTTCTTTAACCGACGTGAGAAACGCTTGCGTTGTGTTTTGTCGTGTAAAGTGAGGTCACTGGTGGCCCAATTACGCCCTTGCCGAATTTCTCTAATCCTAGAATTCTATCAATCTTCATCCTAATCCCCAAAAGGCTAGTAACGCACTTGTAACGCCTCTGGTGTTTTGGGTGGCCATGGGCGTCGCCGATTGCTTACCATCAGTTGTTCCGTCTGCTCGTGTACCGGTTTATCCCATATACAAAACCTAGTTAGGTTAAAAAAAGAGGCTATCTTACTTTCTAGTCTCCTAACTGCATTCAGGCACAACCTGTCCGTTGCTATGTGAATGAAAAACAAATAAGCCAACAAGTTCTCTGTCATAATTGAATTCTGTGTTTAGTTTTAGCCACGCAGTTGTTACAAATGAAACCAAAAGGAGAATGCCCATGGACAGTACTCTTGATAAATTACTTGTGTCTCAAAATCACTAACGGCAACATCTAAAATAAAAATATATTTTTAAACAGACTTTGAATGATATTTACATTCGGATAGTTTTTTGAAAATTAATTAGTAATTTTATGTTTCCGAAGTTATAGTACGCCATTTATAGGTATGTCCGTGCCGACACATGTCAAATGACAGCATGGCAGTTTACGCACATAGACTATCGATGAACGATCCTCCTTTTACGATCTTAGGGAACTACTCTCCGTTCCCTAAATGTTATTGTTTTTATCGTATTCTATTTTTTGTATTGATTGTTCAATCTATTATTATAAAGTAACAACATTCACTGTAAACGGCGGCATCAGCACCATGTTATATTTGTGAAATACCACTGGCTGGTTTACGGAAATAGAAAAAAAATCGATCTTTCATCATTATGGGTAGAAGCTTATTTACGCGCAATAAACGGCGCGTCTGTCATATTTTTGCAATACAATACTGTTATTTCTGCTGATTTTGGTATGTTCTGCGTCGAGTCGAGCCTTTTAGTTCCTCCGTAATTCCTGTCAATCCATTGAAAATAAACATACTTTTATCACTAATAACTGGACTTTTTGAGTTACGATCATGCCGAGTGCGACTGTGATGCAATGTCTCAACTGCTCACAAGAAAATAAATAGTAATAACATAACATAACATCACGCCTTTTATCCCCGAAGGGGTAGGCAGAGGTGCACATTATGCCACTGTACAATGTAACACCCACTTTTCACTATTTATGTTATGAGTCCCATGTAATAGGAGTGAGCCTATTGCCATATACTGGGTACAGTTCCAGACTCCGTGCTACTACCTGGTACTGAGAATTTTTTCAGAACCCAGTAATACTTTGCCCGACCCAGGAATCGAACCTGAGACCCTTTGCCCGGCATTCGCACTTGCGACCACTCGGCTAATAAAATAATAATAAGAAATAATCATTATTTTATTTATTGTATTTGTTTTTGTTTATTTTCATTTCCTCTGTAGGTATTTATAAAGGCCATGTCATGATACCTACCACAGCTATGATTTGAGTAGGACCTAGATATAACACTGAGCTATTGACTATTTTAGTAACGGTTCTTTCCATGCTTTGCAATTTCATGAAACGCGGGCGTTAGATTTAAAAATGCGCAAAATCTAAATCAGTAAGACTAGGTGAGGTAGACACATGTGTCCACCAGTAACTGGCCACCTGACATAGCTAACACGTTACAGATTTTACACAAATAAGTATGCTTCAAAGATACCAAGCCATAAAAACCCATTCTAGCTTTTTTCAGTTAATTATTGATCGGACATAACCTCAAAATAGTAATTTTATTTTGTGAATATCTCGAAAATGCCAATGTATTTTGTGTTAAATCTTTTGAGGTAGTATTTGGACATGCCATCGAATATTTTAAAGATTATTTCATGGAGACACAACAATGTTGAATTCAGTACATTTGTCCATAGTGCCGTGGGCATTCTCCATTTTTTTTGTATTCGATTGTCATTGATATTTGATTTCAAAGAAAAAATAGTTCTCATAAATGATTTTATCTGCGTATTGAGTATAAAAACTTACCCTCATTTTTCTATAAATCCTTGAGTTATAATTAGGGCGTATACTATCATCTGTATACACAATCTTACGCACTGTAGAGGTATATGAATTATTCTCGTTGCATAACGTACGAGGCGACTGCATTTAATTTTGTCTTTTACGAAAAGTTTATTCATATAAAAATTGTAATTGAAAACATGACGGGCGCGAACACAATGCGAGACAGATTGTAAATGGAATCGAAAACGTGCTGCATCTAATTTTCACAATTTTTTTTAACTTTATTGTTATTCTTAATTTAAAATTTTATGTTTCTTTTGGTCGTCATCATCGTCATCGGCCTGTATCTGTTCTACTACTGAGTTAAGGCCTGTTCTTACACAGAGAAGTGGTCACTATTAATCACTAGGCTTGCTCAAGGTGGCTTTGCTTATTCAATTTGTAACTTATTAACTATCATAGCATTAATGTAGGTAACTTTTTCATTTACATAATGAACCTACTTATTTCTCAGTAATTGATCGAAAATTTACAAACATTTTTTTCTTTTTCTTTGTCAGTCGAGTATCAATAACGTTGTTGGTGACTATACTGCCAGTGTCGAGTAGGTAGTGGAAATCTTTTCAATTTGAATTTATTTTTATTATAGTCGGGAAACTAGCGTACGGATCACCTGATGGTAAGCAATCGGCGTCCCCCATGGACACCTGGATCACCAAAAGCACTACGAGTGCGTTACCGTCCTTCTGGGGAGTCGTAATGACGTATGAACTGGTCAAATACCTACGCTAAAAATTAAGTATAGCATGAATGTCGTGGTGGCCCGGAGGTTTAAGACGCCCGCTTCTCATGCATGAGGGTTCGGGTTCCAAACCTACCAACGGCAAGTACCAATGTGACTTTTTCCGAGTTATATGTACTTTCTAAGATTATTTAGACACCACTGACAAACGGTGAAGGAAAACATCGTGAGGAAACCTGGGCTTATAATTTCTAATTATATGTTTGTAATCGCCAACCCGCATTAAGCAAGCGTGGCAATTAATGCTTAAACCTTCTCCGAGTGAGAAGAGGCTTTGCTCAGCAGTGGGCATTTATAGGCTGTTGATGATGATGATGATGTTAAAAAATTACTAGAAATAATTTTATTTAATAACTTAATTTTAAATTTGTAATAAATAAAAGTAAACCTCTGTAATTAATTACCCAAATTAAGAAACTAAAATATATCTAGTTGACTCTAGTAATTTTATAAAATAATTTAAAAGATTTTTCTTTGTCAGGTATTATTTAATGTAATGAACTGGAATTTTCTTTCAAACGAGTTTTTTAAGACACCTGAAGGAGTAAGGTTTTAATTTAAACTGTCAAACACCAAGCGGTCACCGGTGACCGCAACCTATTGTTCTATAATTGTGTCTACAAAACCGGTACTCGACGAGTTAATTGTCTGTCTTTATAAAAGATAAAACTCATTAATTTGTGTATTGTACAAAATATGTCGTGGTGGCCCGGAGGTTTAAGACGCCCGCTTAAATATGCAATAACGAATAACATAGGCTACTTTTATATATTTGGAAAGTTGAAACAAAAAAAAGTTATGTCTTAAAACTCATATTCTACACAGACGAAGTCACAGACAACGAGTAGTAGTCAAATACAAAATAATGCTTATAAAGTCAGAGTCAAAATCATTTATTTTAATTAGACCAGAAAGGCACTTTTGAACGTCAACAAAAGAAATTAAAAGTGAAGATATATACTCATTCCAAGGTGTAAATTCCTATGGAGAAGAACACGAATACAAATATAGAAAATACGTATTTCATTATAAATAAAATATACAAGAGCTTCACTTTGTAACTAAAATACAAAAGAGAATATTGCATACCAATACAGTTAGGTAAAGTGTAAAATTGTAATCGCATTAGTTGAACTCCTCGAGACACCGAGTTGCGGATTAAAAGTTTCGAACAAAAATCGCCTAGTTCACAAGTTTGAACACAGTCCTGAAATAGCGAAACATTTTAAGCTTCAGAATTCATTTTAACTGCTAATTTTCGGGTTAAGTTTATTTAATGACCGATTAACACTCTATAAATGCCTACTGCTGAGCAAAGACCTCTTCTTACACAGATAAGTTATGAGTATCAACCATCATGCTTGATCAATGCGGGTTGGCGATTTCAAACATATGTATACTTGGAAATTATAAGCTCAGGTTTCCTCACCACGTTCCCATTCAGTGTATGTGTCTAATGTGTATTATAAACAGCCTATAAATGCCCACTGCTGAGCAAAGCCTCTTCTCACACGGAGAAGGTTTGAGCATTAATCACCACGCTTGCTCAATGCGGGTTGGCGTTTACAAACTTATTTGGTTAAATTATAGGTTTCCTCACGATGTTTTCCTTCACCGTTTATCAGTGGTGTCTAAATAATCTTAGAAAGTACATATAACTCGGAAAAAGTCACATTGGTACCTGCTGTTGGTAAGTTTCGAACCCTCACTCTCATGCAAGAGAAGCGGGCGTCTTAAACCTCCAGGTCACCACAACATTCTTCTCTAATGTGTATAATGAATAATAATTGTTAATGAAATCATTTTGTTTTTACCAACATACAACAGGGCTCGTAATGTGACTGGCGAAAAGTGGTTGTTACGTTTTGTAGATTCGCATTTATTTCTGTTAATTTAAAAAAAACCGACTTCAAAAACCAAAACATTTTATATTTATTTATAATACCTTACAATATGACACCTTAAAGTTTATTCCAATGCAATATCATATTTCCTGACATATTTAAGTCCAACATGTAACTTAATTAATAGACTTCGGCATGAATGGCCGGCTCGACCGGAGTAATACCTCGGCCTCACAGAAGACTGGCGTGAAACAACGTTGTGTTGTGTTTCGTCGTGTGAGTGAGGTTACCGGATGCCCAATTATCCCCCCCCTCTCTCTTTCCCCAATCCCTGAATCCCCAACAATCCTCTAATTCCTAATCCCAAAAGGCCGGTAACGCACTTGTAACGCCTCTGGTGTTCCAGGTGTCCATGGGCGACGCCGATTGCTTACCACCAGGTGATCCGTCTGCTCGTTTACCGGCTTATGCTATAAAAAAAACATGAATATGATAATAACATGAATATGATAATAAGTTACATAGTCTTAGTATGACATACATATTATAACAATATAGATACAATTACTCAAAACGGTGATATTGTACTGCTTCAATAAACCTTGGTAGGTTGTAGAACAAATCATACTCCGGTACAGTATATATAATCCGAACAGCACGTGAAATAGAGCATATTTAAGAAGATTAGTCCTAGCCCTTGGCACCTCCAACACTAGACATAAAAAACAAGCAAAAGGTAAAAACTAAAAAGCAAAAAGTAATTATTATTAGTCATACGTACTTTGACGTGGAGGGCCAAGAGGGATGCCTTAGGCCAGCAGTGGAAGTCTTTCGGCTGTTGATGATGATGATACATATTTATAGGTTATCCACCCACTGATAGGTAAGAAGTCGGTGCCATTTAAACTTAAGTTATAATTTGTTATGGGCTGTTATAACTTACAATTTGTTACTTACATATTACTATATGTAGAAATAACACCCATAACATAACATTAACTAATTGGTTTTAGAGAATTATGAAAATCCGTCCACAAGCGCCGGAGAAATCGGGTAACAAAAAAAACATATAGCCGAATTGATAACCTCCTCCTTTTTGGGAAAAGAAGAAAGAAAAAACATTTATTCGACTGTAGGCACGCACACCGATACAAAAAAATACAAAATTAAAAAAGAAAAGAACAAGTATATACATATATTTATATAGATAGGTATAGAAAAAAAAACAAAGACACGACAGAGTATAACAATACAGTGACAATACAATAATAACACAGTAATTGAAAATTAATAAGAAAATAGCATTATTTTATTTAGCAGTAAGTACTTACCAGGTCAGATGATCTGTGTAATTTTACTCTTGAGTAAGTAGCAGATGACCCACAGCTAAATAAAAAAAAATGATTTTATGCAACAATAAAACCAACGAATTCAATAATAAATAATTTTATTGACAACATTATTTATTACATTGATTTTTATATTACGTTATAGTTTGGGAGATAGTGATGTTAAAATGTTAAACAAATTTGATTTTATATGCTTATAGATAGAGTTTAAACTTGAAAAATAATAGTAACATTATACTAACATACTCAAAAGGTTCAACTATACAAAAAAATGTGAACAAATTGCTTATGTTTAAATACTCGAATGCTACTCAATCTTAAGACGCTCTCAAAATAGTCCTATCACTACAAATTCTTTGAAAAACGATAGAGATAGCACGATATTTAAGGGAAGACTTAAAATTTAGTAGCGTTTCAGTATTTGCGCGTTACTCAAGACACTATTCGACGAGATAACTTGATTACTTTCGAGCCAGAACAACTCATGATTATAAGCTCTTTGTGTGGCTTGAAACTAGTCGAGTTATACCGTAGAGTAGTGACATGGGTAAGCCATTCAAGATAATATACATAATTGTTTTTGTCAAAGTTCACTTGACTGTTTAGGTACTTTACGTAAATGGTATAGTTATTTTGTCTAATAGAGACAATATACTGTAAAAACAAAAGAAATCCGACCACATTCTCAACAAAATTTCATTATCGAACTGCTTCAGAAAGTCAGTTACGTATTGTAGAAAATCTCCTGAAGGAAATTTTAGGCATGAATTTAAATTAGTATTGCGAACAGAATTTAGCTCGCCTTTAAAGGCTAATCTAGAAACGATTTAAGAAAACCCCTCTTCAGAATTCAATCTTATAAAAATAACAAATTGTTGAAATATCAATGAAGAGTGTCCAGTCTTAAATGAACTATTTGCTGGTACAAAAGAAACGAAGACAAAGTCCAAGAAAAAAATTGTCTTGAAGTATATTTCACTGGGTTTATAAATAGGACTAACTTAAACCCCGTCCTCGAGGATTTGGAATTAAAATTAATACAAAAACGTCGTGATGACTTAAGCAAACTTATAAAGATATTGGCTGTAAAAAATGGATGAAATATTTCAAAAGACTGAAATGAATGTTTGCGCGGTGACTTTAGGTGTCATGTGTGTGAACTTGTATGTTTGTAAACGCAACCACGACACGGGAGAAAATCCTAGTGTGAGGCAACATATAAAAAACCAAAAAACTTGTCTTATAACTTTCGTTATGTTATGTTTTCGGCTTACTCACGTAATTATTTGACGACTCGACTAGTTCAGTGGCAGTGCGACACTTGCCGCGTCGCGGGTCGCGGAATGCTGCTCATGAATATGAGCCTCTAGCATGGCTTGAAACTAGTCGAGTTCCTCGTCAAATAATTACGTGAGTAAGCCGAAAATATAATAAATAAACAATATGTAAGACTAAATAAAATGTAGTGAAGTTAAACTTGCTACTCAGGTTACCTCTTTCCCTAAGGAGTATTTAATACATTTAATTAGTTTTCTGTCTGGCACAACATCGGGCTTAGAGTGCAGATAGAAGTTTTAATTCTAGTTCTCAAAACATTATGGAGCAACGTGATATACCATCTCATTTTCATCTACAGATAAGTTACAGACCTTTAATAAAAATCGTGGGTTACTCACGTGCAAATACTGAGACAAGCTCTGCTTTTTTTTTTAAGGGTGGAAAATCATCGGATGACTGCTCCCGCCTGGGTGAGGTGGGAGGGAGTGTCAGACTCTTACTGACTAAAAACCACCCCGTTCCTTCTCCTGCACCTCGAGCCGGAGCCCCGGTTACCCGTTAGGTTCTCCGCGACTCCGAATCGGCATCAGCCCTTTCATGAGCAGCTTGCGCGGTCACGGCGATGTCTCACAGCCTACTCATGAGTAAACCTCTTTGTTGATCTCTGATAGTTATTATAAAAACAGGCTAAAGATCTATTTATTATTTCCCACTAGCTTATGCCAACGGCAGAAGTTCACCCGCGTTGCCGTGGGATAAAAAGTCTATGTGTTATTTCAGACCATAATCTATCACTGTCCCAAATTTAATCCCGATCCCTTCAGCCGTTTTGACGTGAAGGAGTAACAAACAAACGAACAAATAAACAAACCTGCAAAGTTTCGCATTTATTATATTATTATAGTAGGATTATTAATTATTATTCCGCAGTTTTAATGAATTGATTGATAAAACTTTTTCCACTGGTTATAGATGGAAGAATTAATATACAAGAATTATATAGTTGCAGTAGTAGATCGCCTTGGCTCAGTATTCGCTCCTGTAAAGTTTGGTATGCAAGGAAATATCGACAAACTAAAAAATATTTACAAATATGACGACAATTCTTGCTTAGGTACTGGAGTTAATGCTTGCTGAAAATGCTAATAAATAGTTCACCTGTTGCAGCTGAATGTGGACTGTGGCTAAACAGGACCTTGCTATTTTTTGACATTTTCTTTTCACATATCCTGTCCCACGTTCAAGCCAATGACATTGATATACTGACACTGAAATACTCAAACGCCATTCAGTTGTAAGTCGTGCTTAAATATAGAGGTAGATCTATGAATACAAACTCTTTGTAAAATGACAAAGATGACACGATATTTAAGTACAGCTCAAAGTAACCTTTCAGTATTCGAGCGCGATTGTTTCATATAATCAATTAATTACAATCATGTAAATATCAAACATAGCATCAGCTTTTCGAAACCAAAACAAAAGTATAATCATTATACATTTTATTTTTGGAAAAGTTGTTGATTTTATTTACCACTAGCTGTGCCCGTGACGTCACTCACTTGGAATAGTGATTCACAGCTCTTCTCCTGTAGGTGATAGCGTGATATATTGACCCAACTTGTTAGTAATATTCATACAAAATTTGAAGTAAATCCATGCAGCTCTTCCTTAGTCCATCCCGGACATACATACAGACAAACAGATAAAAAATCTAAAAACCATGTTTTTGGCTTTAGTATCGATTGCAGATCACGTCTCAGGCATTCTTTTAAAAACATATTCTATGTACAGTTTTCATTTCCGTACAATTTATATGTATATTGATAATTCCATTTCACAGTTCTTATTAAACATGTAGGTAACATAAATAGGAGCACGAACAATTTTCTAAGAATCAATTACAAAAGAGCCAAAGAACTTTGATAATTATACAGTACGCTCAAGTAGATAAACATTTTCCGAGAAATCTTTATTTTTCCATTCGTAATTGATTTTTACACATAACAAATTATTTTTAATAGAGTTCATACTAAAATCCTCTTTATACATTAAATACATGCTGTATAAACGTACGTGAAAAGGTAGGTATACCTCTACAAAATGGGCGCAACAATAAATCAGTTACAAATCAAATCAAATGTAAATGCTGAATTAAGCAGTAACAATCAAAACAACCTTGAAACATTGTTCGACAACCGATAAATGATCAATTAGCAATCACAGATTAAAGCAAAACATTTCCCAGAAACAGATATCAGTCGTACAAATTAGGTACACGGACCGTCTAATTTGTTGGATAACCAAAACCGAAAAGATAACAGACCATCGCTATCTCCCTAAAGTTTCAATAACTAACTACAATTCCTTTATCTATGTACAATGTAAATAAACCTATTTACATATTAATATTATAGTTATAGTAACATATAGTTAGGATGGGAACTGAAAGTAATAAAAACTTGGGTTAAATTTTAAACTTTATGATAAGCGTAAAATAGGGTTGTCCGAAGTTGATAAACGGTAAGGCCGTGAGCATTCAGTAACGAGGTTAAATTTTGCAGTCCCTAATTAACGCGCAAATGTAGGTGTGAATGTCAACCCTGAATTGACACGGTGCGGTGCTCTGATTAACATTTCGCATTTTGGTTGAAATGGATCATTTATTTTTTAATGTACCGTGATTTATGTGTGAGTTACACGTCAACGGTATGATGGTTGCTGTCGAAAATATATTAAATTAGATTTTAATCTGAATTTCGTTTAATGAATATGTTTTTTTTAGAAATGTTAAATGTGTGAATAAAAATTCGTTCATAAATATTTAGGTTATAAAAATTTGTAGAGTAAATTTAGATGCAGAAATCATAAAATTTAATTAAAAATGGCTGCCGCCAGATTTTTAAGTTTGTGGATTTTGTACAGTTAATTTAAATTCATGGGTTAGGCATACATTTTGTGCTTAATATATTATTATGTAGGTGCTTTAGTTAGCTATTTTAAAATAATATAATGCAAATACCCCACTATAGTTGTAGTCAGTTAGTATTCCTTAGTAGTCCATAGATATTAGTTAAAGCAATTGTGCATAGACATTAGACAACCTAATATTACAAGATCATAATTACATATATAACTAGCTTGGGTTGCAGATGCGTGGGTTAGGTATTGGCGGAAACGGAGATGAAAGAAAACAAACGAACTTTATAATTATAATGAGTCTGTGTATTGGCGTCAGGATATTATAGATATTACACTTAGCATATTATACAATACTAGGACATAAAATACTAGAACAAAACACGACAACGGGAGCGAGCGAGAGCCGCGTAACGGCTTTTAACCGTGCGGCCGCGCACGTATATTGTATCCACTCCTTTAACCCACCTAACGACCGCGCGCTACATATAGCTTTTTTTTAACCAGTGATAGCAATTGCTGAGCAGGAGGTCTTGGATATATTTACCAGGTTTAGCGAACTACTTCATTTATTTGTCAATTTTGAATTCACGTCTGTTCAGTTCGTCCCTGCAGGTAGACAAGAGGGCATAATAATAATTAAGTTGCCAGCAACTCAACCTATCCTTTCAGTAAAATTTCTATAATGTCTTCAACTTTAATGAAATTAAGTTTTTTTTATTATTTTTTATATTTGATGGGCCGAAGTTTGATCATTATCTCGCCTGTTGCTAAGCCATGATGTGGTCTACGATGGAGCACGTCGTCCCATAAGCAACCTATTCACTCGGGCGTTGAAGACACCTAGGTTATACTCTTCACGAAATATACACTCTGACAAAGAATTCCATTGTCAATATTCTGTTACAAAAATAAATATTGTAATAGTATCATAGGATAGTATTTTATAGGATAGCATAACAACTTCATAAAAATTGTAGGAATAAGAAATATTTTCCAAGAAGCCAGCCAGCCACCTTTGGTTATTACACGACAACATAAATGTTCTTTGAACTACTTTCCAACTCCACGAAGCATCTTCAGGCCTTTAAAGCGAGGAACGCACAAATTTCTTGCAAACTGAAGTGAAATTTTACGAAACAGATTATAATTTGAAACAAAAATGTTGTTATATTTAATTGGCATTTATTAAGAAAAATATAATTAGTAATGATTTTTCAAGGGGAATAATCCCACGTGCCAATACCATGACTTAATGAGAACAGGAGTCGTATCTCTTTAATTGAAGAGAATACGCAGAAATAGGTACCTACGTGTTTTTCTGCCTTCTAACTACCTCGTTGGGCGAGTGTTTGCAAGTGCGGCTGCCGGCCAAGGGGTCCCGGCTACGGTTCCCTGGTCAGGCAAAGTATTACTGAATTTTTGAAGAAATCTCAGTAGTAGTTTTAAGTCTCTATTTGTGCTCGTATTATAGCAATAGATTCATCTCCTACTACATGGGATTCATAACATAAATAGTGAAAAGTGGGTGTTACATTGTACAGTGGCATTAAGTGCCGTAATGTGCACTTCTGCCTACCCTTTCACCCCTTTCAGGGGTATAAGGCATGATTAGTAACATTACAAACAATTTGAATTATTACAACGGTTTAAAAAATTTTAAAGAACATTTCTGGTAAAAATAAAACACATGACAGTGAAAACGACGCCAATGTCATACAAACTAGCCTTTATACCGTATCCCCGACCCTCGGCCGTTGTCCGATTATTCACGAACAAGCAACAATCGTAAAATTAACAAATTTATTTGGTACCGACTTGATTAAAATTCTATTCGATTCACGGCACGTAATTATCGATACTGAATAAATTTCGCTCGAAAGCAATTATAGTCCGCAAAACATTAGGTATGTAGATGTTGTTCTATTTATTTTAATCTTTATCGATAGTTCCTACTCCGTATTGTTTGGATTAAAGTCTGAACACTTCGTTAAGTAAATATACTCTGGTTTAAACAATATTGGGATTAAACATCTGAGACTTAAGAACAACGTTATTGAAATGGGTCGTTTTGCTTTTGATTAGCCGTTTCAACAGTAAACGATTCATTTTGTATCGATAATACGCCACGATTCAGAATCGTGAAGCATTTGTTTCTGGATTATCTAATATAGCTGCAAGTACACGTACGAAGCGCTTCGCATCAAGCTTCCTTGTGCGTACTGCTAAGGAGTGGAATTCTTTGCCAGAGTCTGTATTTCTTGGATGTCTTCAAGGCCCGAGTGAATAAGTTACTTAAGAGGTATGACGTGCTCCATCGTAGATCGCATCATCGATTACCACCAGGTGAGATAGAGGTCAAACATCGGCCCATCAAATAATAAAAAACAAGTTCTGTCGACCATGGTCATTTTGACTGGACATTATTAACAACACAATCTAGGGTATAGGAATTCGTTGAACAGTCTAATGTGAAACCAGGCAATGGGGGTTAACGCTTTATTGTTTTTTTGCTAATGTAGGAAGGATGTTTTTGTCCAATCATAGCAATTGTCAAATATTGATCGTCCAATGGTATAACACTGATTAATTCCCTATTAGACGAAAAACGAGAGGATCATACTACCGCAGTCTGCTTAGCTAAACTACAGTAGCCTAGCCCTATTGCAATATAATGTCGATTAAAACCAGGCGTGTGGGGCATCAAAGTTACCTAGCATTATTTTAACCTAGTAACAGTATGAATTGGGCAATCTCAATCATATCAAGCTTATTAAAAACATATTTATAAACTATCAGTAATATATTTTATGACACATCATTTGAATACGTCATACATGCTAAAGAAGTAGAAATACAAATTTGGATACCCCATCGCAACCAAAGAAGAATGAAGAAGCAAAGTTAAATGATAAATATGTAAAGAAAAAGGTTTTCTTAATTTTTTAGTTGACTACTTTGTCAAATAGTCTTTGTTTTTTTAAAAACGTCAATATGTGACTTTTGTGTTAAAGAATTTATAGAAGAATAAAACATTAAATGTCGTTTCTTAATTTTACAAAGCAACACATTAGTTTTATTTCATTCTAAGATTTAGACGTCGACCAAATCAATAAGAAATCAAATACAAAACCTTTTTATATAATATTTTTTATAAAATAATCACCATAGATCCAATATAAACGAAAAAATATCTCAATGCAAAAATGACAATGACAGCCCCAACAATGAAAATAATTTTAATGAAGCAGACTAAGAAATTATGTTGACAAGAGCCAGAAATAGACAAGGCGCACCCCCACCACCTCCGGATTCGTCGCTCAGCCCCGCTTCGCCGTCGCCGGAACCCCGCTCCGCAGGATTGCCGGTGACTGCAGTTGCGTCGAGCTCGAGTGACGACTATTTCTCCCCACCTACGTCGCCACCACCTGTACGTCGGCCGGGGAGAGGCCGGCCACCGACTGGCTTGGGAACCAGGGGCCATCAGGCCCTGGGACGGGTCCCCGCTACCGGTGGTTGTGTGCGGCGCATGAAATGGACTCAAACCATAAATGAGAACGTCATGCGCGCATACTACGGTGCTACAGAGGGAGGAACTAACCTCACGGCGTACCGTGAAAGGATGCTGCCTATGTTTCAGGTGCTTGAGCCATCTGTCAACGTCTCGGCCCAACGACTCTCGGATCAAGTGCGGGTCATCCAACGCAATTGCAGATTGGATGAGGCTACGCTTGATCGGCTACGCCTTGAAGCACTGCGCAACCGTGTCGTCCCCGCACCACCACAATTGGTGGCACAGACACCTGTAGTGTCACAACGTGTGACACCAACCACCTCTATCGTTGGAGTGGAGGACGACAGGGTTGAACAAGTGAGTACTCAGTGCAATGAACGACTGAGGAGTGCTTTGGAGGATGCGGTTCGTGAGTACAGACTTGCTCCTAGCAATTTAAGACTAAAATTACCACGTTTGCCCATGTGTAAAAAAAATAGGGCGCTGGTGAGCGCCTTGGATTCGCTACTTAAAAAATATTTTGAGAGTAGCGAAAACCTCTATGATACACACTCAATCTTGTACTGTGGGGCGGTAGCTGCTTGTCGAGTGGCTAATGTCAGATTCCCAAATCTTGACGCAGCAGTCCGACCAAAACCAGTAGTACCTGCCTGGCAGTATAGGATAGAGCGTCGTATCAGTGAGGCCAGGGTACTCATCGGCAAACTATCCTGCTTTAGGGAGGGCAATACTCGCCCTAGAGTGATGCGCTTTGTAAGACGTGCATTTGTGGGGACTGAAATCCGTCCTCATGAATACCTGTCGCGTGTTACAGAGCGCATCGACTTCCTGAAGCAGAAAGTTTACGCATGGGCAAACCGTATTAGACGAAACAAAAAAAGAGTGGAGCGCTATACTCAGAATCGCATGTTCCAAAGAGATCAGAGGTGGGTATACAGAGATTGGGAACGATTCAACCAAGAAGTGGCTGACGGGAGGCGACCGGATGATGATGCCACTAACACATTTTGGCGCAACATCTGGTCGGTGCCTGTTAGCCACACAGAAGGTGACTGGATGTTTGATGTTAAGCGAAGGTGTGAGACTATATCAGAGATGGAGGAGGTAGTAATCACCTCCTCTGATGTAGCCAGTGCAGCCTGTTCGGTCCCGAATTGGAAATCACCGGGGCCGGACGGACTGCACAATTTCTGGATTAAATGGCTCAAGAGTTCACACGTTCGCTTAGCATTACACTTCCAGGCAGCTTTGGAAACTGGATCGTTACCACAATTTCTAACAAGAGGAGTTACCCATCTGCTCCATAAATCAGGTAGTTCCACTGAGCCCAAAAATTATAGACCAATCACATGTTTACCAACGGTCTATAAACTTCTTACATCCATTTTGAGGACAAAAATAACAAAAAATTCCATCATGTCTGTATCTCAAAATGGATGTAGGGAGGGGTCTCGTGGAACTAAGGAGCTACTCCTCATTGATATGGTTGTTAGCCAACAGGTTCGTCGGTCCCGAAAAGATTTGTCTACATGCTGGATAGACTACAAAAAAGCATATGATTCTGTGCCACATACATGGCTCTTGAAGGTGCTGGAGTTGTATAAAATAGATGCAACTCAGGCTGACTCAACTCAGGCTGACTCCAAGAAGGCGCGTAAACGCCTTCTTGGAGTCAGCCTGAGCCCACTATGGTTCTGCTTGGCCTTGAATCCTCTAAGTACTCTACTGGAGGATTCAGGGCTAGGCTATCCTTTGCGGAGAAGGGGTCTAGTTATATCCCACTTACTTTACATGGATGACCACAAGTTGTTTGCTCCAAACAAGAAACAATTGATGGAACTACTGAATATAACTGAAAAATTTAGTAGTTCCATCAGAATGGAGTTTGGAGTGGACAAGTGTGCGGTCATGCATGTAAAGCGAGGAGGGATTGTGGAATCTGAGGGACTAGAACTCTCAGATTTCACAAAGCTGAGATCACTCTCCGCAAACGATACATACAAGTACCTGGGTATGTCAGAAGGATTAGGCATTAATGGACCGGACATGAAGCAATCGTTACAGGAGCGCTTCTTTGGCCGCCTGAATAGGGTACTGAAAAGTTCCTTATCAGGCGGAAACAAGGTGCGAGCCTTTAACGGTTGGGTCATGCCAGTCCTAATGTATTCTTTTGGTATACTCAAGTGGACTCAGACTGAACTTGACACCCTGGATAGGCGAGTCCGGACCCTGCTGACTGCAAATCGCATGCATCACCCTCGTTCGTCGGTCATGAGGTTGTACATCCTGCGGAAGTGTGGTGGTCGAGGCTTATTAAATGCTAAGACCCTTCACAACCGTGAGGTGTGCAGCCTCAGGGAATATTTCCTGAAAGTCAACGAGGGTATGCATCGAGAAGTAGCAGCGGTGGACAATGGATTCACTCCGCTATCCTTGGCAAAAGAGAACTGGCGCAAACCTGTGGTACTGAGCGTCAATGATCGCAAGGAGGTATGGCATAGCAAGGAGCTCCACGGACGCTTCTTCCGGACCCTTCATGGGCCCAGTGTAGATTTTCTAGCGTCCGTGTCTTGGCTACGATTCAGTAATATCTTTGGAGAAACTGAAGGATTTGTCTGTGCAATTATGGACGAAGTTATCCTTACGAATAACTACCGGAAATATATAATTAAGGATGGGACGGTTGACATATGTCGGGCATGTCATAGTCCTGGTGAATCCATTAGACATATTATTTCTGGTTGTGGTCGTTTGGCTAACAGTGAATATTTGCATAGGCATAATCAAGTAGCCAAGATTATCCATCAGCAACTTGCTTTACACTATCGACTTGTTGAGTCTGAGGTACCGTACTACAAGTATGTGCCCGACCCAGTTCTGGAAAATGACCATATCACATTGTACTGGGACCGGTCTATCATTACTGACAGGACTATTGTAGCCAATAAACCTGACATAGTGGTGATAGACCGACAAGTACGCCGCACGATGATAATCGATGTCACCATTCCCCATGACGAGAACCTCGTGAAAGCTGAGAAAGATAAACAAATAAAATATCTAGACTTAGCTCACGAGGTTGTCGATATGTGGAGTGTGGATTCGGCTATCATTGTGCCGATAGTCGTGTCGGCCAATGGGTTAATCCCTAAAAGCCTCGACATCCATCTTAGGAGGCTGGCGTTAGGTGGATGGATCAAGGGCCTGATATAGAAGGCAGTTCTCCTAGAAACGGCACGTATCGTGAGGAGTTTTCTATCTCTGGAGCCCTAACCACCGGTAGCTTGGACCATGTTCCCGCTACTGGTCGGCGCCTATTTTTTATATTTTTAAATATTATTTTTTTTATTTTGTAAAAATGTAATTTATAGAGAATTTTAAATAAATATATGGATAATAATAATATCATCTATAAGATTGAAGCTATCAGTAGCGATGATAACGGTCTAGATAATGTTAGTTTAAAACTTTCTTCATTTAACTATTTGATAAACTTTGTGTTGATGTAAGTAATGAAGTTTCTTAAGGGCGAGGCGAGATCTTAGCCAATACTCGGACTTAGGTCTCATCTTATACATAACGGAGGGTATTAGAGTAATCTATCATGAAAGAATAAAGTGGCTCCGTATATAGTTGTCTGATGCCCTGGTACTTGTGATATTTGGATGTGATTTGTATCGGTTGAAGGTTTCTAGTTTTTTGTAATCAAGTCAAATTTGTTAAATCCCTTTTCGATCAGGGCATTTCGATAGGAATCTATCCAGATTTGACATACAATTTTCGTAGTCCATTTTTATTTATTTATTAAAGGCACATCAACAGTATACATATTATACACTAGCCATAACACAGTTGAATACAAAATTAAAAATTCTGAGATGCATACCAGTGACAGATGTACACAACACTCACGGGATCATAAATTCCATGTACCTCTAAAATTATATTAGTAAAGACAAAAAAAAATCAAAGCAAACAAAAATAAAATAACAATAATAAATATAGCAATCTAACACTACTTAAATGTTTTAACTACCTTATTCCTAAACACGTGAAGCGAATCGTGAAAGATGTCCAAGTCATCCGAGTCCCCGCAACGGTCGTTGTATTCTGAGCATATTCGTCGTAGTGGTGAGTTTTGTGCTACATTAGTGCGACAAAGAGGAACACGAAATGTTCGAGTCACTGGGTGTCTCGGGACTCTCCGTGGTACCTAGAGGGTGATGCAATTAACAAGTTCATTGCAATCTATATTACCATTGATGACCTTGTGTAGGAAAGTTAGGTCGTGTATTTTGCGACGATGGTGTAGTATGTCCATTTTGTAATATTGTAGTCTCTGGCTGTAGGGAGCTCTATGCGACACGCCGGAAGAACCATATGCCACATACCTAGTAAAGGCTCGTTATATACTTTCAATTCTTTGGGATTGTATAGTATAATGTGGGTTCCAGATGACTGAGGCAAATTCGAGATGACTTCGTATTAACGCATCAAACAGAAGCTTCTTCATTTGCACCTGACGAAATGCCCTCGTATTTCTTTTTATGAACCCAAGCATTTGAGCAGCTCTTTTGGTGATGTCATTGATGTGCGACGTAAAGCTCAACCTACTATCCAAGGTAACACCCAAATCCCTAATTTCTCCAACCTCCTTTAGTGCTGTCCCGTTGATATTATAATTCGATGGTATGGGTAGTCGCTTTCTAGAATATTTAATGTGGTAACACTTTTCCGCATTAAGAGTCATGCCATTGAACAGACACCAGTTCTGAATGTTGTTAAGATCAGACTGTATCAGATTAACGTCCATTTTTAAACTGATACTTTCGGAAAGTTTTCATTAAAGTCAAAATTTCTTCGCTCATCAGAGAAGTCTATGAAATGAAGACAAGATTATCAACATTATAACATAAACTATATTATATTTTGGAAAAAGAATCCAACATAAAAAAATTAGCCCCGGAAGACTTAACGGGTTACCAGAGCTCGATAATTGAATGATTTTCCCTCTCAAAAAAATAAATAAAATAAAGGTCATACAATCAAGCTAGACCACCAAAACAAACGCATTTGTTCAAATGCAAACATTTGTAAAATCTCCAAAAATTTCCATGTGAAAATTAGCCCGTGCCACGAGGAGCAGCATTTAAATATTTTTCCGTTCTAAAAAAAGAATTGGGATAAAGAAACAATCCGCACAAAGCACATTTTTGCTTCCCCCTATCATACAAACAACATGTTTGGTGAATTCAAAATGGCCGTATGTAGGTAAAGGAAAAACAAAAATGGCCTTAATTTTTTTCGTTCGCTAATTTTGTTTTTTGATATTTCTTATTTGTCATTTGTACGGTGTTGTGTTGTTTTCGTGTACACAGTCTTATTCCCATGGTTTAATGTCAATTTTTATTTTTGCCTTTGTCCCTTACACTTTAGTGGATTTCTGTATTGTCTTTATTGATGATTTTTAGCCTTTTTTACTTCGCGGTCCACTCTTTTTCGTAACGTTTTAACACCTAGTTTTAGTTTAAGTTTTTTTTTACGTTTTAGTACCTATACTTCTTGGTCTTGTGGTAGGCCACAAGACCAGTCAATAAAATTAAATGCATCCTAATACACACCATCTTTACTCTATCAAACAATAAAAACCCTATTACCTTCCGCCATATTTTACGCATCAGCCATCTCACAAATTAGTCGTAACAAATGCTTATGGCGCGACATGACACAACACGTGAGTGTGTTTCTGCCTTTACACACACACATTGTTTATCCAGAAGGTTGGAAAAAATACCTACAAACACACTAGATTAAGCAGGCGATTAGCTTAATGACGCGTGTCGAGGGAGGGGAGGACTACACTGTCTTAACGAAAACATAGATAAATATTACACCCAATGATAAATCTGAAGGAAAAAACTGTTGTAGTAGTAACATAGTTTTTATTGGGAAGAAGAAATGGTGAATGTGTTTCTTTTATGGCATAAGCCGGTAAACGAGCAGACGGATCACCTGATGGTAAGCAATCGGCGTCGCCCATAGACACTTAAGTCGCTACAAGTGCGTTATCGGCGTTGCGGATTAGGAATTTGAGGATCATTAGGGATTCAGAGATTAGGGAGATTAAGGAGGGGGAAGGGTAATGTGGAACCCAGTGAATTAAAAAAAAAGAAAATGAAAGAATTAATATATATAGATTTAACTTGTGAATCATGTAAACCTGGATAACATAAACAAAGAAAATAAATTATATTACAGCTGTGTACAATAAAAATTTAAGCTACAAAGCTCAAAAAAGAAGAATCGAAAGAAAAACGAATCGCATTATTTCAAACATTTTCAACTAAAGAAATCTGTTAAAGAACTTGTCAACTGTAAAAATCTAGTAGATAAATTAGACTACCGATTTGAAATACCAAAATAATGTACTATATCGTGAATTTACTCTATCGTACATTAGACGAACTAGCCATCATGAATAACGAATGAACAACGATATAATAGAATTCGAGTCATATTTTATCCTTTTTTTACTCGACTTCTTGACTGATGAAATATTTTCTTTGAAAAATGGAATTCCCAAAACATCTTTCACATTGGTCTAGCCACTATTTTTCATGTATTTGTTACCTAATTTTCAATTGATAGTAATGTGAAAAGAAAACCAATTTCGCGGTGTCTTATTCAAATTCAAATACGATATGAGTTCGATTTTTTATTTTCGTTCTATTCTTGAACTGGCTTTCAATTATATTTATTTGAAACTTTTTGTAAGTGGTAAACAGTTGAATGATAGATAATACATTTTGAAAATGGATTCTTAGGGATTTGAAATTTGAATTTAGATTAAAAATTCCGTTTCGATTATTGTTTTCGTTTGTCATAATATAATTAATTTTAAGTTTTTTTATATATTGATTGGGACTGACGTTTGACCACTATCTCGCCTAGTGGTAAGGTGATCAAATTGCACTTTTTAAATTAAACGCGTTTGACATTCAGTCGTAAATATCTTATAATCTTAGTGTAATCTTTTTTAAGGGGAGGAAATCACCAATCACCCATCATCCAATAACTTCACCCGCCAGGCTGAGGCAAGAGGGAGTGTCAGACTCTTACTGACTAAAAACCACCCCGTTCCTACTCATGCACTTCAAGCCGGAGCCACGGTAAGCCGTTTAGTCCTTCGATAATTATTGAAATTTAATTGGATACAAATTGCATTGACATTGAGATTAGTTTTAAGAGTAAGCGCCCTGATTTTTTTATATTGTGGTAGAGATAATAAGCTAGAGAGCTCACCAATAGAGCGGGAAGATTATTGATAACCTTCTTCACGGTCTATTGATGTGTAAAACCAAATTAATTTTAACCGTGAATGATAGTGCAAAATATTTCGTCTATATTGTACCTCTATTAAAAATATTATAAATTTTCTTTTCCAAGTTTTTTGCCTTCAAAACTGGCAGAAAATATTCGGAATTTTATTTTTAAACTCGTTACGTTATGCTTACGACCTTTTTGTTATATAAACCTCACAGTTTAAAAATAAAAATTATTTTGAATTTTTTTATGTTTTTCCACTTTTTATTACTTTCGTACCCGATATTATTATATAAATTACTGTGAACATTTCCAAAAACTTGTTCGAAAAAAAGATAACAACTGATACAATTTCAAGGAAAATTATTTTTATTGTGTTTTTATTGATAAAAATATTTTAGGCCCATTTTATAATGTTTGAATCATTTTTAATTTGGTCTGATTGATGGATAATTAGACGCACTTTTCATAGGAAATATGTCAGCTATTGTGTAACTGGCCCTTAATATTTTTAGCAATAAAAAAAATATCCCACTTATAAAATGTCATAAAACAAAAAAAAACTTAAAAAAAAGTTACGACGACATCACCAAGAAACAACACGCAATTCCATTTTTAAAACCGAACTTCAACAATATATTTTTTATAGTTTTCTTTGAAAACTCAAAGTGTCAGCCAGAAGGAAATGACGAACAACCAACAATCAACTTAAGGTACTACGGAATAGAGATTAAATTAACATTCTTTATTATTTAGATTTTTTTTAATACATACTTTAAGAGAACGAACAGTCGGATACGGCAGTATCTACTTTTAATGACTTCCCAGTTATTTGTTTTTGAATAAAAAAAGTTGTTGAACTTCCTTCTTAAATGAGAATTAATGGGTACATATTACGATACTTTCATATTGTTTTTTGAAATCAGGAAAAGGCAGTTTATTAATGTTCTGCTTTGTAAGGTTTTTCGAAGTTCTTCTTAACTCTAAAGTATTGTTGATTTTGTTTATATAAGGTATAATATTGGAGTAGCTACTCCAATATTATACCTCATTATATACACAAAGCTTTGTGTCTAATGTTGTGAATGGAACACCACAGGCGTTTCAAGTGCGTTACCGGCCTTTTGGAGATTAGGAGTTTGAGGATCGTTGGGGATTCAGGAATTGGGGAGATTGGTGAAGGGGAAGGTAATTGGGCCTCCGGTAACATCACTCACACGACGAAATACAACGCAAGCGTTGCTTCACGTCGGTTTTCTGCTTGGCCGTATTATCATCACTCCCACACTTGGGAAAAGTATGTCTCACGAAAGTTATAAGATTGATTATTCTTTGCGTAAACGCCAAATTATTGTTTCGGATCAAAGTGTGGGTACCTACATGTATAAGATTATGTGCCTGTAAAGGCATCCATGGTTAGAAATCGATGTTAAAAATTAAAAAAATGAGTCTAACACCATTTATTTAGCAGTGTAACTTACAGTTCTAAAAGTTAGGAAATATATATAGAGGTAAATATGAATGACGAAACAACCATTTTTTAGTAAGTTAAAAATAAATAGCATAGAGATGATGACGGGGTATGAAAATTAAAAATCTATAGTCCGAAAGTTAGGTAATGAAAACATATTAAATACGTATTTTTTTTATTTTGATGTATAATAAAATAATACTTAGATATAACGAATCAAAGTTTTGGAGTGGGGCTAAAATGTCATTTCTACGTATAAAATATACATAGAAGTGACGTCACTCGACATTTCAAATAAATAATTGTATCATCGAAAGTATTCGTTTCTGTAAGAAAATAAAAAAATATGTGTGTGCTATTTTAAAATAGACAGACGTTAAAATAAAAATTAGGCATCTACCCTATTGGATTAGTAATATACTGGTATTAAATGTTAGCACAAAATCCATTCCATATTTATTTTTCACATTTAGTGATTCTGTACGTGGAAAGCTAAGTCGCAAATATACATACATATTTTTAAACACTTTAATATTCATCCAGTTTTAAATTTCAGTCATACATCGTAATATTTAAAATTCAAACTCGTAGTTCCAGTTACATTGTGTTTGTATAAACTTGTCCGGGTTTCCAATCATAAATGTTTCAAATTAATTGTTGTAAAAAGTCGTCTAACAAATTAATAGGCATTTGAAAAATAAATGAATGGCAAAAGCAAAAAATAAATACTGGAAACATTTCATTCATAAGCTTAATTGGACTTCCGGTAACCTCACTCTCATGACGAAACACAACACAAGCGTTGTTTCACGTCAGTTTTCTATGAGGCTTGTGGTATCACTCCAGCCGGCTCGGACCAGCCGGCCCATTTGTGCAACACTGTCTCCTACACTATAATTAATTACAGATCAAATTCGAACATTCTTTTTTTGAATTATTTTCTTTATTATTTTCAGCCTACAAAATTGTGAAAATAATCGTTTATAATTTGACAAGGCAACAAAAAGGAATCTAAGATCAACTAAGACGGCAGAAACCGAAAATTCACATACCAAAAAACAATTCACCCAAACAAGAAACAAAATAAAAACATTAAACCCTCCCCATCAATTCATCCGCAACTATAAAAAACCCCAAGCATTAAAAATCAAGACCGGCAAATTACAGTTAACCCATATTTTATGGGTAATAAATAAAATTTGACAAGTCATTATTTTGATGAAAGTTTTCGAGTTAGACGCGTGTGGCAATCTTTACATACAGTTACAAAAAAAGTGTCTGAATATTACACATTTTACAATAAAAAAATAGTAAATGAAAACGGTAATGAAATAATACATAGAAAAAAAATGTATCTTTGTATTTAGGTACAGACTAATCTCTAAAACTAATTTACGGATTTTAGTATTGTTTTTTTTTTGTTAATAAACTTGGACAACATGATAAGGTCCAGGACCACATCCATTAGTGACTACCTCTACAGAATTGGTGCAGTTGATGGGCAATCGGCTACTACACAACGAGTCGCGGATTCGAATGCCGTGCGAAAAAACTATTTGAGAGATCAACAAATTGTTAGTGTGCGAAGTCTTTGTATGTTTGTAACTATACTAACGATAGGAGAAAATCCTAGTGTAAGAAGACAAAAAAGAACCTGCCTACATGAACAAAGTTGCGGGTAAACGCTAGTCTTTAATATGCGATGCATGGATGCGTGTGTGAAAACGATAGGCCATAAAACGGCTATAAACATTCCTACGTAGCCAGTTGCGGCTATAAAGTGAGTCTTGAGACCTTTGAATATCTTTTTTTATAGCCTCTGGTTGTCAATGTCAGGTTTGGTGTCGTTTCAAGTGATTTTTGATTGCATTTTCCATATCCGTATGAAGTTTGAGTTAGTAGACGGATTTTTATGGGATAAGTCGGTAAACGAGCAGACGGATCACCTGATGGTAAGCAATCGGCACCGCCTAGGGACGCCTTCCAGAGGTGTTACAAGTGCATTATCGGCCTTTTGGGGATGAGGAATTTGATGATTGTTGCGGTTTCAGGGATGGGGGAGATTGCGGAAATAGTTTTAGTTTTAGTTTAAGTTAGCTAGAGATCTTGGTTTCGGTTCTCGACAGTTAACTGTGATTCTGAGGTTTGAGGTTTGTTCCGAGGCTTGTTAGGGATTCAGGGATTGGGGAGATTGGGGAAGTGTGGTAGTTAGCTAGAGATCTTGGTTTCGGTTCTCGACAGTCAACTTCGATTCCGAGGTTTGAGGTTTGTTAGGGATTTGGCCTCCGGTAACCTAACTAACACGTCGAAATACAACGCAACGTTGTTTCACGTCGGTCGAGCCGGCCCATTTGTGCCGAAGCTTGGCTCTCCCAAACTTAAAAGTGACTTAGACTAATAGACAGTGTCACACGGTATTATATTTAAACTCACATACCATTATTTTCATATATTGTACATAGTAATATTTAAGACTAATAATAGTGGTATATTTCTTAATTGATTTTGTATGGTGTCAAAAGAGCAGGCAGATCACTTAATGGTAAGCAATTGGCGCCTCTCTCCATGGGCGGAGACCCGCTACACCAGAGAAGTGATGAGATTGGCCAGGACTGGGCTTTTGGTTTCGCCATATGAGTGACACATGGCGAAAAACTACAATTTTTAGCAGTGATTTTCTGTGAGGTCATGGTATCACTCCGGTCTGGACGGCCATGCTGAAAACGGCTCTAAATAGCAAACTTTATACCTTGGTCCATTTACAGTATTTACTTCAATATTCCAATAAGTAAGTTATTCAAAAGACAGATTTATTTCAAATGAAATAAGGTATCTTTTAAATTAAATCTTAGCTTCATAAAATCCGTTGGCGGTGATGGAAATTTCTAGAAAAGTGTGTAGAACGTTTGACCTTAATTCGGTTGGTCTTACATTTTTCCTTCGAAGAGACAAGTAAATGCAATGTGTGATGTGCTAAAGTAGACTTTATGTGTTATACTGTAGAGATGGTATTGCAGTGTGCTATTGAAAATATATTTTTAGGTTGCTATTATTTTAAAAAAAATACGTTATTTTGAAATAAAAAATATACTCTTATTTACGCAAATAAATTATGTTTTTATAATAACTATCGTGAGACATACTAAATTAAGGAAAAACGCGGTTTACTCACGTGAATATACTGATAAAAGCTCTACTAGTTTCGAACCACAGAGGGGTTCTTCCTCATGAGCAGCGTGCACGGTCGCGGTGACGTCGCGCTGCTCACTGAATATATTACCTACATTTTAAAAAACACTTTAAAAGATTTTTAAAACACCTTTAAGCAAAACTAAAACCTATTTCTTAGATGATAAAGTTAGTTTTCCTGGTAAGTCATTACAGTACAATACAACCAAATACCGACTGAGAAAGATTACTCTAGCGTTTACGAACATAGTAATTGCGACTAATATTAGGTACGAATATTACGCATTGTTGCGCGTCCAAAGCGCGCTGGCTATGTGTCAGCTGATGAAAGCGACGGTTAGAGTCAGCAATGAATCGGAACTGCATGATGCGCCTCCCCGTTGCATCGCTAGCGGATTTTCGCCTGTGGAAGAAAAAAACAAATGAATAAATTTTTGGAATCAACATCTTTAGTAAAGTTATCAATCAGTTGAAATGAGTGTCAACAGTACATTTAGTGTGGGAGAGCCATGCTTCGACACGATTGGGCCGGCTCGACCAGAGTGATACCACGGCCTCACAGAAGTCCGACGTGAAACAACGTTTGCGTTGTATTTCGTCGTGTTAGTGAGGTTACCAGAGGCCCAATTACCCTCGTCCCCTTCCCCAAGCCCTGAATCCCTAACAATCATCGAATTCCTAATCCCAAAAGGCCGATAGCACATTTGTAACGCCTCTGGTGTTCCAAGTCTCCATGGGCAACGCCAATTGCTTACCATCATATGATCATCTGCGTATGCTCGTTTACCGGCTTATTCCAAAAAAAAAACATCTTGACATCCCCTTCGCTTTTCGTGGGTGTCTTAAAAGCCGACTAAGGGACTACACATTTGACATCAGCATCAGAGATTAGCACTCTCTGATAATCCTGAACCTTTATAACTGAGATCTCCAACCCACCAGCTTGTTTGATAACAAGCTTGTTTGATAACAAGCAGGTGACTGCAAATTATTTTTCACCTACATTAAAAATGTAACACACATCAGCGTAATCAATTATGGGGAAAACCAAGGACTGAACAAGCATTGCCTTGGTCGACGACGGAAGGAAGTTTTTTAACCGATAACTGACTAAAAACCACCCCGTTCCTTCTCCTGCAATTCTCTGAGATGCCTTATGCGCTAAAACTAATAGTATAGCCAAAAGTCATCGACTGCTTGGTCAGCGCGGTAGCTGGGTATCTGGCAGCCATACAATATGCCGCGGATTCCCGCACGGAACCACTATTTGTGTGATCCACAGATTGTTGTTTCGAGTCTGTGTCATGTGTATGTGAACTTGTATCTCTGTAAACGCACCCACGACACAGGAGCAAATCTTACAATGGGACAAGGTTTTTAAAAAAACTGCACTTACTGTACCTAATCAATCTTTCACGAAATTTTTCATGTATTTTGTGAGAAGTTTGTTTAATAAAACTATAATTTATCATCCATATTAAAAATATATAACCTCTGATATGCCTTATGCGTCAACAATAAGTTATAGCCAAAAATTGCTAATGTACCTGTGTTCAGTTCATTATCAATAATAATAATAATAATATATTTTCAAGCTAAACACAGTCTAATGCCTCGTTTCACAGAAAGCTAACTCCGAATAACAAATTAACTTCAATCCACGTCAAAAAGAAGACGAATTACAAAATATAAAAGCAACAATCCATCTTTCGTGAATTTCAAAGAAAATCGATTGATTCGGTAATTCGATTCGATTCGGTTCAACTCGATTTAAAACATCGTTTCGATTTAATTTTGACTACGATTGTGGAATATTTTACATTATCGATGTTTCGTGTTAGGTCCATTGGGTTTGGGATAATGGAAAAGGCTAGTTTAGGCACTTTCTTCTTGTTTAGCCTGATTTTAAATTTTCGTTGTTGGATACTTTATATTTTAATAGGATATTTTTAAATTGATAAAGAGGGTTGTTTTGTTAAAAATCGATTGTGTAAACGAGTGTTATTTTAAATAACTGTGACGTCATGAGTTCAGTCTTCTTGGTTAAACAAAAAAAAATAAGGATGTGGATATGTTCATTTTCACTCCACTGCAATAAGGCATTCTGTTGTACCATAATAATATTTAAGAAAATGTTGCGCTACACTAGGTTTATCTCCTGTGTCGTGGGTGCGTTTACAAACATACAAGTTCACATACACATGACACTCAGACCCGGAACAACAAACTGTGGATCACACAACGAGTAGCTCCGTGCGGGCATTGAAACCGCGACACATTACGTGGCAGCCGGTTGTCTAACCACCAACCGTACTAAATGTGATATCTATTTCCAAATATGTTAATTTTCTTAAGGTTCTCGAATTATATTCGAATATTTTACTGATTTTTATTGCCTATATTCAAGTAGATAGGATTCTCTCCACTCGACTTATTTGATACTCGCTTAACCATATCGTCACAGAGTTATCTACCTACATCTATTTTTAATACACCTAGAACATATAAAATTCTGCTGAAGTCAAAATCAACCACAACACAAAGTGATAAAGAACAAAATTCAAGTTTTTGATACGCCTGTGTAACCTATGATACACAAAGTGGCACAGAAAATCTGCGAGCCAGTTCAAACAGATGTAATGATGTATGTCCTAGGCTTTGCAAAGAGCTGAACCTACTGTCTATGTACGCTATTTAATATAATCTTTACTTTCATACTAATATGAAGCGGTAAAAAGGTCTTTTTTTTAAGGGGGGAAACTTATCGAATGACTTCTCCCGTCTGAGTGAGGCGGAAGGGAGTGTCAGACTCTTATTGACTAAAAACCACCCTGTTCCTTCTCCTGCACTTTGAGCCGAAGCCCCGGTAACCCTTTAGGTTCTCCGCGACAAATGGTCAGGTTTGGAGTGCTATTGGATATTCAGTAGGTATGTACCTCTACATGACTATGATCGAAGGTAATGTATGTAAGGATAGTACATAGAATGTATAAGTAAGGCTTAGGCTGCTCGCCCACGAGCTACTTTTTGTAGTGATGCTGTCGTACTTAGCATCGATACAGTGCTTACAAAAGTAACACATGTTAGTAGCGATGTTGCCGCGTTTTAGTGATCGCGCAAAAAGTAGCTCGTGGGTGAGCGGCCTTATGGATCATAAAGTTTATAACACAACTTTTTTACATTGACGTTCTGAAATATATCATATTGCATAAGATGCAAAGTTCAAATTTAAACGACAAGGTGATTATTCGGTTGTATCGGTGCCGGATCCATGCTGGTTGTCCCACCTTTAGGTGTCTCGCCCACGAGATAATTTGCGCGACCGGTTGCACCGCCCTGGTGTCATGTACCTCTAAATAATAAAATAGCCCTCAGTAGATATTAAATTCATCATCATATTAAGATTTGGCAGAATCTTTGTGCTTGACAATGCCAAGGGTTAGAGATCGCAATACAAAATATTCAAGTATATCAGAGAGGTTTCGTCCCTCAAGCGTGGTCTTACATTGTTCTCACATATGTGTACAATATGGGAATATGTATCAAGAGATTGTAAAACATACTTTTTTTTAAAGAGTGACGAATGGAGTTTCTTAGTCTTAGCTCGTTCTTCTCTATTCGAATGTATATTTTGGATCGAGCACTCCGCTTTATTACGGACAGATTGACAGAGTATTATTTATTTACGTTTATATTTGTTGACGTTTCAAAAGTATTAGATTATAGTTTTATTAAAATAAATGCTTTTAAGTTTGAGTTTAAATCAACTTTTATAACACACTAGCAGCCCGTCCATCCATATCCCGTCCATAGTCCCGGCTTCGCACGGGGTCTGCGGGTACTATGCAATTTCTTTACCTTTTTAGGCCCATACCTATATAACAAAATAAATAAAGAGCTAAGCATTCATTATCTCACCAGAAGTAAATGTAAAGAAAGCGTCAGCGACTGGCTAAATAAACTAAACTATGAGGAAACTGAAAAAATTCTGAGACCACTTTCCTAAGCTACAACTGATGCAGAATTATCAGTCACTACATTCATATCAACACTTCCACCTCGTTCACTTACCTATACATACCCACACATAATACACATCAACTCACTCACTTACATACACATATACACGCACTCACACTACATTGTTACACACCCACAGTCACACACACACACACATACAATGTTGTCCATTTTCTTTAATTAAGTAAATACTTTATATTGCTCAATGTCTCCGGGGGTCACCCGGGCCTGGTGATCTGTAACACAGGTTATACCTTTAACAGACACCAGTCTCTTAATTGTAACATATTATATAATTTGTATCCGTAGAGTATTTTTGAGAAAATAAAGATTTTTATTATTATATTATTATTATAATTATTTATTTTGGAAATTTGGATTGTTGTAGTGACATAACTACAATAGTTGGACATATGCTACCGCGGAGTTTTTTGTAGACATTAAGATGTTCTTCAATATTGTTGTACATTATTTTGTTCTATCGCTAATAGTTTCGGCAGCGCATTCGATGAAAGACATTTTAGACTCATTTTTCTACACCTTCGGTTACATTGTTCAAATTTTACCAAGGATCCCTAACTTTTTTCAACATGAAAATGTAGCCTATGTCAAATTGGAAGAATGTAGCATTCTATTAATGAAAGAATTTTTTAAATCGGCCCAGTACTTTTTGAGCCTATTCATTACAAACATACAAAAATAGGTACAAATCTTTCCTCTTTATAATATTAGTATAGATATATTCACACAAGAAGACTCGGGGTGAAAAATAGTGTTTTACTTTGTCACCATATGTGCGTATATATGCAGGTAATTGAATGAAATAACACTGAAATAATTTACATTAAACATTTACGCTTAGAGTGCAGTCTAATTAACATGTAATGGTTAATTATTATGTATACAATTTGGACAAACAAAGCTATCACATGATAACGGTGAACGGTTGATTGTGGATGGGAAAAACATTTGATGTTGCGGTTAAAATAGAAGGTAATTTCAACAATACATACCAACATTTTGTATATTAATATAAAGTGAGGTCACATTTAATGTATTTTAACTGCTGACAGAAAACTGCTGAAGGCAAATCCTCCGCTAACATAGGTAGCCGGAGACCTACGCGGCGGTTAGCGTGTTAAATCAATGTCATCAATTCGTAGCAGCCTAAAAGTTGTCATGTTTTTTTTTATGTCATAATCCGGTAAACGAGCAGACGGATCATCTGATGGTAAGCAATCGGCGTCGCCCATGGATACCTGGAACACCAGAGGTGTTATAAGTGCGTTACCAGCCTTTTGGAAGTTTGAGGGTCGTTGGGGATTCAGGGATTGGGGAGATTGGGGAAGGGGAGGGTAATTGGGCCTCCAGTAAC
This sequence comes from Spodoptera picta, assembly GCA_038387885.1. Lineage (NCBI taxonomy): Eukaryota > Metazoa > Arthropoda > Insecta > Lepidoptera > Noctuidae > Spodoptera > Spodoptera picta. The sequence continues at coordinate 683,200 of JAZHFQ010000315.1, forward strand.
CTCACTCACACGACGAAACACAACACAAGCTTTGCTTCACGTCGGTTTTCTATGAGGCCGTGGTATCACTCCAGTCGAACCGGCCCATTCGTGCCGAAGCATGGCTCTCCCACACTTAAAAGACATTACATTGTGACTCGGTGTTTTATCTTATTATATGCCCAAATAGCCACTCAATGACCGATCCTGATGCAGGCGGGGAAATGCCTATAAATTTGTCACATAAATTATGAAATTTGGTATGGACCAATCCACCCAAAAATCGATTTTGGATTAAGATAAGATTTTTGAAATCGGCAATAAGTCATTCTAATCTAAACTTTGCCAATTTATATTTAAAGTTCATTTTTCTTACCTCTCAACACATGCACTGATACAGCGGACGCGGCAACGTCAGCTAGTGAGCATGTGTAGTTCCCTGAGTCATTTCTGTTGGCGTTCGCTATGTAGAGACGTGATAGAGCACCGTTAGATGTCGCCTCCGTCTTTACACTGTGGACAAAGAAATTTGAATTGAAATGTAATGTTTTTAAAGCCTATTATCATTACAGTAGTGTCTTTAAGGGAAGTGAAAACTGTCGTTTTTTTCTTCTCTTATAATATCTTTTGATTCACTTCGTTACGGGAACCAAGACAGTTACTCATGTCCCTGGGACGCGCCGGACTTCAGTATTCAGGTGTTTTCATGGTTGTATCTACTGTAGATCCTGGCTTATAGGAGTTGACGCGGTTTTGAGAGGATCTGGCTTGTCCCATTAAAAAGAAATAGCAACATCTTGCAGAATCCCAAATTGAAAAATCAATAATACATAGCCGGACCCTGCAATCGTACTTCGGTAAATACGTTTGCGATCAAACACGCATTATTATGTAGGGTAACACAGACTTCGCTGGTGTTATACAAAATATTATTAACAAAAAAAGTAAATTGGAACCAAAATCTTCCACAAACCTAACAAATCTGTCATTCAATTTCCAACCCTATAAACATCCAAGAACATCGCTATCCGATCCAAACTTCAGCTTGAAACAATTAAAGAACCAACAGATTCGACATTTGATTAAACGAAAACTTCGACCAGTCAGGACAGATGGATGCTACTGTCAATCCACCTGATTGGAAAGAGGGAATCCTGACCTAGTTCGGGGGAAACTGAATCGAGTTTTCCAACACTTCGTTTTAAGGCACATTTTAGTTTCTTTTACGTTTTTCAGATGAGAATGCTTTTGTTGTAGATTGTAATTACTTTTGTGGGAACAGTACATGGGTGATGTGTAAAGATTTATTAAGATCCTCTAATAAAGTAGGATAGAAAAAAGAAGGGAAGAATTCAGTTTTGTGGTCCTTCTGACCACAAAAAGGACCTATACACCGCCCTAGGAACATTTTCTTTATTTTCACACACAATTATAGACTCAAAGTCAAAGCGTTTATTTCAATTAAACCATAGTTTGGTACTTTTGAAACGTCAACAAATACAAAATAAATAATAGTCTGTCAGTCAGTCCGTCAGTGAAGCTGTGTTACTTGAAGAACTTCTTATATCATCATTAATAGCGCCTCTTCTCACACGTATAAGGTTTGAGTATTAATCACCACACTTGCTCAATGCGGGGTGATGATTTCAAACATAAAATTAGAAATTGGGATGATGACGGGGTATGAAAATTAAAAATCTATTTAGTCCGTCAGTTAGGTATTGAAAAATATAAGACACGTATTTTTTATTTTGTTGTATAAGAAAACAATACTTAAATAAAACGAGTCAAAGATTAGGAGTGGGGGCTAAAACGTCATTTCTGCGTATAAAATGCATATAGAAGTGACAATATATCGTTGAAAGTATTCGTTTCTGTAAGAAAATAAAAATACGTGGGTAATGATTTAAAATCATCTACTAGACGGACATTAAAATAAAAATTAGGCATTTTTCCTATTATAATTATGCCCAGGTCTCACGATGCTTTCCGTCACCGTTTTTCAGTGGTGTATAAACAATCCTTAGAAAGTACATATATCTCATAAAAAATCACAACGGTACTTCTCGTTGGTAGGATTCGAACCCGTATTCTCATAACGACTACATATAAATGACAATATTTTTGTTTTTCTCTTTGGTCAAAGTGACGTTATATATAGGTAGACTGTATGACAGATTTTAATGTAAGTGATTTTATTAAGATAAATAAAAATATATTGAAAGGATGGATCACAATTCGACCAAGCATTATCAGGATAAGGTTTAAGGGACATCATACACAGTTATAGCGGCACGGACACGGCATGGCTGCGGCGTACCATTTTTTGCTTAGGAAATGCGCTTACAGCCGTTTTGTATTGACGTTGTGAAATACATCATACGATTTAAAGTTCGAAATGGTTTAAAGTATGATATGACCTTAAGAATAGACCATGATATTTAGACATTCATGATTTGACAGGAACTGATAGAAAATTACTCGGAAAAGTCGGAAAACAGTATCGTACTGAATTCGGGTCGAACCTCTGGTTAGTATTACAAAATATCCTCGAACTTCACAAACGATATAGTTAAGGTATTTCACTTAAAGTTCTCTTTTGTTATGGGACTAAACTAATCGCTCTGCTTGACTTAACATTTTAATTAAACCCGATGCGAAGGGGGTAAGCAGGAAGGGCGCTCCTTTTGAATAAATCTTTTGTTTTTGTTGTTTTATATCATGTTGATATTTGGATTTGCCGTGGATTATAATCTTATGCTGTATTTACAGTTTATTATATTTAAAGTATCATGACTGCCTCATTAGACGAGTTTAAAAAAATTCTTTATAGTAGCACAGAGTCTGGTATTGTGCCCGGTATATGGCAATAGGCTCACCCCCTATTACATGGGACTCATAACTTAAATAGTGAAAAGGGTGTACACATTGTACAGTGGCCTTAAATGCCGTAATGTGCACCTCTGTCTACCCCTTCGGGGATAAAAGGTGTGATGTTATGTTTATGTAGTATTTTAAAGATGGTAGAATTAATATATTAGGTACATGTGTGGTGTGTTTGCAACCAGATAAATGTGTATAAATTTTTAGGATGTCCATAGGCAGTTTGTAATGAGGTAACGAATGCATGAGGAATCAACGAATTCTTTAAATTATGAAGATTCACACGTACCTTTTGGACGATGTCTTCTTTCGTAATAAAGCAGGGTTGAATTTTGTGACGCCCGTGTTTTTTTTATTTTTTATTTTTCTGTCTATATCTCATCAATATGTTTGTCTCATCATCAAGCGCTTCACGGATTAAATAGTCATATTTAACATCTAACGTCCTACGCTCCGATTATCAACAAGTAATTATTGAATTTTCAACATAATTATGTAACTACGAAGGTCGAATTTGGGTCTAATATTTGGCAATATGCTCGACCCCAACATATACTACCAATAACATAATTTGCAAGGCTGGGTGTACTAAGCACTCCACTGCCTACCCTTTTCTTAATGAGCTTGACATTTACAAAATTCATACAAGAACCTTATTATCAAAAGGTTGTTATAATAAAACAGTTTTGCCTGCATTATCGTGATAAAATGCCTCGTTGGCCGAGTGGTCGCAAGCGCTACTGCCGGGCAAGGGGTCTTGGGTTCGACTCCCGGGCAAAGTATTACAGGGATATAAAAAAAAATCTCAGTAGCACCTCGGAGTCTGGAATTGTGCCCGGTATATGGCAATAGGTACACCCCTTGCCTCATTGGCCGAGTGGTCGCAAGTGCGACTGCCGGGCAAGGGGTCTCGGGTTCGATTCCCGGGTCGGGCAAAGTATTACTGGGTTTTTCTCAGTGGTAGCACGGAGTCTGGAACTGTGCCCGGTATATGGCAATAGGCTCACCCCCTATTACATGGGCTCATAACATAAATAGTGATAAGTGGGTGTTACAGTGTAGGTACAGTGGCATAATTATCCGCTTCCGGGATAAAAGGCGTGATATTATGTAATTTAAACTTAAATAGTTCCAAATTTTCCTGTTGAATAATAACAATCCTGTTCAACTTCCTAACTATCTCCAGAGACAAATACAACCTTCACGAAAATACTACTTATAAAATCAGCAATAACTTTTTGTGGGCGTGGGTAGCGTTGTTTACCGTCAGGTGATTCGTCTGCTCGTGCGTCCCTAATCCATAAAAAAACACAAAAATCATTCTCAAAAACGTTCTATTGCAACGTATAAATACGGAAAATAATTTCACATTTATAATATTACTAAATATTCCACGGTTTCAAAACATATTAAGTTCGCTAAGAACCCTTTCCGCAGCTTACAAGGTAATCCTTCTTAAAGGTTAGGTAATCACTATACTAGGTTGGGTAAAGTATAAATTATGGTAATCTTTGTTGAAATTATAGTAATAATATCTAACGGAGTGATTAATTTAAATATTGATGGTAAAAGTGAAGATGTTTGGAGAAACGATGGCATAGATTGTGATTGGATTGATGAGAAAATAAATCGTTATGACAGAAGAAAGAATTAAACAGATAATGAACCGAATAAGAATAGCAAAGGGGATATTAGTCAAATTCCAATCACATGAAGTAAGATAACCAAAGCCAAATTAACATAAAACAAGATTGGAAACCAAAAACAAGATATAAGGTTTCAATTTCTTAAAACTTAAACATAGTTTATCGAATGACAACACGTCTGATAATGGAAATCGGAAAAAGACGACGTAGTATACTTGCCTCAACGTGGATAAATAAGATCAGAAAAAATATAATTCTGGAACTAAAAAATATAATAATCTGACAAATACACCAATTTGAATTGAAAAAATCAGTACACAACATTGATGAGACAAAGCGAAGAAAATGATGAATGAACATAAATATATCTTCATAGAAAATTATGAATAAAATATTTTCCGTGTTGATTACAAAATCAAAAGAAATATAAAATAAGTTATCGGTTGTTGAATAGGTACTGTTGACAAAGGAAGAAATTCTATTTTTATCTTTTGGATTAGGTAGAAATTGAGACAAAGATTTGTGATTATTTAGGTTGAAAAGTTATTTTTTTTTATGGAATAGGAGTCAAACGAGCAGACGGATCACCTGATGGTAAGCGATTAGCGCCGCCCATGGAGACCCGCAACACCAGAGGAGTCACAGGTGCGTTGCCGGCCTTTTAAAAAGGAGTACGCTCTTTTCTTGATGGTTTGAAGGTCGTATTGGTTCGGAAATACCGCCGACGCCAGATCATTTCACAGTTTTGATGTGCGAGGCAGGAAGCTACGTGAGAAGCGCACAGTTGTGGCCTGCCAATCATCTATATGATGGGGATGCATATGCTGTCGTGAGGGTCGATGGCGAAAAGATGCGGCAGGGATCAGGTCAAACAATTCCTCAGAGCACTCCCCGTGGTATAAGCGGTAGTTATACAGAATTATTAGCAAGTCTTGATTATTTGTTCTTTTAGGTACAAGGACGGTAAAAGGGTATATAGTGTCACTTACAAATGATTGAAGCACCAATATGTCAGTGGGTCGTTTATGTGTGCGTGTGCAATGGGTTACCACGTTACCAGACTTAAGAAAATGACAGATGTCCTTCGTGTCAATGTGCGTATGTTTTGCGTGTGTGTATAGTAATCAAATGCCACAGTCGTTGTTTCAAGAGACTGTGTCCGCCATTTTTCCATCGTCCTTGCTTAGGTATTGTGTCTTACGAAAAGAGGTAAGATTATCAGATAAAGATCTTCTTTCAAGTTATATGTACTTTTTAAGATTATTTAGATACCACTAACAAACGGTGAAAGAAAACATTGTGAGGAAACCTGGGCTTATAATTTCTAATTATAATTTTGTAATCGCCAACCCGCATTGAGCAAGTGTGGTGATTACGTAAACCTTCTCTGTGCGAGAAGAAGCCTTTGGTCAGCAGTGGGCACTCATAGGCTTATATGATAATAAAGATAATAATGACTCCATGTTTATGCCGTTAATAAGAGAACATTTAATGCCTACGTGATCAAGTTATCATTGTGAAATCTTAGCTACAATATTATCATTGTTACATCATGCCGTTTATCCCCGAAGGGGCAGGCAAAGGTGGACATTTACGACACTTAATGCCACTGTACAATGTAACACCCACTTGTCACCATTCATGCTATGAGTCCCATGTAATGTAGCCTATTGAATTGAATTACTAAATCAAAATTATAATCCAGCTCCTAAAGTACCAAGTAAGCCATCGTAACTCGTCCCAAAACTCTATATCTACCTCTATACACCGAATTAATAAGAAAACAAAGTAATTTCAACTAAATCAATGTGCCTTGTAATTAAAAACCTGGCATCGACTTTATAAATTCCCGTTATTTGACTTTCTTAGTTCAATTTGCTTGGTTATCTAGTTAATTAAATATTACCCTACTAAATCAAGTAGGTAGCCCAGTCGAAACGAATACACCAATTTTACACCTCATAAATTTAAGACGGCTAAAATACGATGCTACTAAGCTAGGTGAAACGTTGTATTTTGGTAATACAAGTTGGTTGGGTCGAGTTTCTTCTTTGAAGTCAGTTTGTGGAGTAACTTGAGGTTTCCTCTGTAGTACATGATCTTGAATCTTAACAGTGTGTATTATCAACGTAGGTTGATAACGTTTGGATGTATGCTCAAGCCAAAATGCTACTGAACGTATCAAAATAATATTGACGAAAATAAGAACATAACATAACATCACACCTTTTACTCACGAAGGGGTAGGCAGAGGTGCACATTACGGCACTTAATGCCACTGTACAATGTAACACCATGTAATAGGAAGTGAGCTTATTGCCATATACCGGGCACAATTCCAGACTTCCTGCTACTACTGAGAATTTTTTAAGAACCCGAAATTTTGATTCGATTCGGGTTTGATTCCCGGGTCGTGGTTGTCCCAGTCTTCCCGGTCTTGCTCGGCAGTCGCACTTGCAATCACTCAACCAACGAGGCAGAGAAGATAAGAAAATTGTTGAAAATACAACGTCATAAAGATTTGTCCAAAGTCAATAATAATCGATCAATTAATAGTAATTGAATATTTTATATTAATTGAGAATTTAAGGGGAATGTAGATTCCCCTTAAATTCTAACTTTATCTAGTTTCTGAGATATTTAAAAAAACATGTTTTCCACTGTCACTGGTATTTTAGACCCTTTCTTAGATCCTTTAACGCATACAAAGAACATACATTCGTACTTAACCTGATACCTATCTCCTGTGAGGGTAGAGATAAAGACTCGAGTATCAATTGCTACGATTATGATATTATCTCTTTTGCTTCCTCAACTGCCACTTAGTCAGTTTTAGTGTGAGCCATGCGGCGCGAATGGGCCGGCTCGACCGCAGTGATACCACGGCCTCACAGAAAATTAATTTGAAACACTGCTTGCGTTGCGTTTTGTCATGGGAATGGGTTACTGGAAGGTCATTACCCCTCCCCAATCCCTGAATCCCCAATAATCTTCAAATTACTTATCCCAAAAAGGCTGGTAGCACTTGTAACGCCCCTGGAGTTCCGGGTATCAGGTGATCCGGTAAACGAACAGACGCTTGTTTACCGACTTATCCTATAAAAAAGTCATCAGTCTTGACATGCATGTTCAATCCATTAAGGGTACTTTTAATTTGGCCCCACAAAAGCACTAGGTCTAGAACGATACGATTGGAACGCAGGAAATATTAATTTAATTAATAAATAATTTATTTTATTTATTTTTTTATTTAACAAAAGTACAATTTTAGGATTAACATGTTGTTCTTATAATTATAGATCCTCGCCAAACATATCGTTTAACGGCGAGAAGCGCTCATTTCTTATTCTTACTAGCTACTTAAGTACTTTATATAACATTAAAAGAAAACTGAAATCAAAAAAAAACAAAAACAAAAAACACACATCACAAAAGATATAAATTAAAGAGTGCATTGCCTATGCTCTCTTAAGCAATTCTCCCCTTAGCCTCTTCTTCAATATAAACAAACTCACCTTATTTTCCTCTCTCAATATATCCAATTATTTGCCAAATCTATTCAATATTTGCCACAAATTTTTAATTAGATGTATAGGAAGCAGTCCTAAGAACCGCAAACCTTCAATTACCTACAAACTTCAAGCGAAAACATTCCTTTTGCCAACCACTCAAAACTAGTTCCGTGGCGATAATCGCCTGAAATATTAATTTCTGTTTTGCGAATCCTTTTGAGTGAAGATTCTATATAGTGGAATGAATTCTAGTGAAATTCTGCGCATGGCTGCCGTAGATTATTGTGCTTAGCCAAGTTTAAACGTTTTAGAATATTACTGGTTTCTACGAACCATATTTTGATGGAGGGAATTCATTTTAAGTTGTAGATTGAGTGGTGTGAATATTATTAGATAAAGGATCTTTGGTTCGATACTTGGATGGGATGTAGGAACTTTTGAAGATTTCCTAATTTCGTAACTTACACAGAAATTGACAGCCTATAAGTGGCCAGTGCTAACCAACAACCACTTCTCACACGGTGAAGGTGAATTTGGGCAGTAACCACGCTTGCTTGACAGGTTGACAAATAAGTTAGAAATTGAAAGCCCAGGTTTCCTCACGATGTTTTCCTTCATCATTGTTTTACATCATCATATCTGCGGTGTTTGATTAATTTAGAAAAAAAGTACATATAACTTGGAAATAGTTACTAAGTACTTGCTTGAGGTTTCTCAATTGCACTGTCATGCATGAGAAGCGAACGTATTCATTTTCGTTTTTTTCGAACTTTCAAACCACAGTGACTTCTAATTAATTCACAGTCACGTGTAAAATACGGAATACTTTAAAATACGAAGGATTTTTATGGTATAAGCCGGTAAAGGAGCAGATGGATCACCTGATGGTAAGCCATCGGTGTCACTTATGTACACCTGGAACACCAGAGCCGTTGCAATTACGTTACCGGCCATTTGAAATTAGGAATTTGAGGATTATTGGAGATTCAGGGACTGGCTGAGGGTGTGGGGGCATTGGGCCTCCGGTAACATCACTCACACGACAAAAGAGAATGCAAGCGTTGTTTCACGTCGGTTTTCTGTGAGGCATCACTCCGGTCGAGCCGTCCTATTCGTGCCGAAGCATAGTTGTCCCAGTCTTGTATGTGTAATTCAACTTTTTTTTACTAAAAACATGTTGTACTCTTTAGAGGAACCATAAAGCGTATTATTATACTTTGTGTATTTAAAGTGGATACCATTCATTTGGTTAAAATTCAGTTATTTCATAAAAAACAATATATATAATATGCACATTAAAAAGTCACCACCACTCCCGAGAAAAACCACAACAAAGAAACACCGTAGAGCCACTGAAACTAGATCAGAACACATGAACTTCGCTAGAAAATAATATTACCTAGAGTCACATAGAGTTTTACAAACAAAACCACAACACAGAGTCGCCATAGAGTCACTAAAAATAGATCAAAAATAAAATAGAGCCTCTTACCTGACGCCACCCCTTTTAGTATCATAGTTGAGCAACCTAGAGCCATGCTTCCAGTTGACCTGTCGCGTCGGCTGAGGCACTTCGCTGACCACACAGCGAAGCTCTATGATAGAGCCTTCTTTGTAAAATTTGTCCTGTAGAGGCCGGCCACGTTCGTCCACTATCTCTACCTTTGGTACTGTAACAAAAAAAATTAAGTTAGTATTTTTTATTCTGGGAGATATTGATGATAACTCTATTCTTTAACTCTTTAACTCTACATCTGTGAGGTGGTTAAGTGACAGTTGAAGTTAAGCGACTATTGTTGAGGTGCATTTTTGGATGACTTATATTTCATTGCATCTTAAAACTTTTCTTTTGTCAAAGCGCACATCAAAAAAACCGTAATCGTAACCATAACGACATGAACCCAAGTATGGCCTGAAAATCCCGGCCAACTATCGCAGGGTGGGCAGCAGAAACCTGTACTTTTTCGGAGCCCCAACTGATTGATCCAAGTCATCTAGCAAAGACTGAGATTATGTATTGATGATGATAAAAACAAAGCATCGCATAACAAAATTTTAACTAAAACACCCAATAATACTTCATCCTCCTCCTCACAGCCCAGCCGTCGCGAAGGACACACGGGCGTCGGGGATCGCGGGACGATGTCCGGCCACTGTATACACGGGCCTGCAGACGACGAGCATGGGTAGCTCGCTGCCCGACTAGAACCAGTCCCAGGTGTACGGCGCGTCACGTTCCGCCCGCGCCTCAAAGAGCCATTAGACCACCACGGATGGGGCCTAATAGGGCTGATGCTGATACGAAGCCGCCGAGAGCTTAAATTGCAGGAGTAGGAGCGGGATAGTTTTTAGTCAGTAACAGACTGACACTCCTTCCCACCTCACCCAGGCGGGAAAGTCATTCGATGATTTTGCCCCTTTAAAAAAATACTTTATCAGACACTTTAGCTTGACAGTAGTAAGTATTCAGTCGCACTAACAAGGCAGACAGAAAGTCAGCCATTTTAATATTTCCATTTTTAAACAATATAATTTTATTGCGAGCATCGCCAACAGCGCGTTATTAAGTTTCCACTACGCAATAAAGATAAAGGGTGTTTTAAAAGAAAGAGTGCCACTTGCCCTGTCTTGTAAAACCGAATGAAACTAGTTCTAACTAGTTTTCGAAATATTGCTAGCTAGGTAGTGTTTCTGGGTAAGGACACTTAGTATATGATAGCAATAATCTTTTTTTTGGTCTTTGCTACTTTATATATATGTATATGTATAACTACTAAAGAGGAAATTAATTCTCTGAGTCTGACAAAATATTATTAAGGAATTTGATTTCTCAAATGCTTATCAATAATATGAAATTTGAAATCTCGTACAGAAACCAGAATCCCTACACGTGGCCTCCGGGTGGTGCTAACCAGGTGACACTTTGGTGGTAGGCTTCGGCCGCCGGCTTTATGACCACCCACCGAGCAAAAGCGTGTCGCCAAGCGGCCCAGCCGTGTTCCGCCACGATGCTCGGTGACGCCGTATGAGAGGATGGGTCGAGATGGTTGTTCCACTGTAGACTGGCCGGTCTGACGCGCGCTGGTGTAGCTACACCGGGTGTCCAGTCGCGGAGGGTAGCGGGATCCGAGGCACGGTGCACCGCTGGCCGACCGCAGATAGTTGGGGGCCCAACTAGCGTGCTAGCCACACGTGAAAGGCTGCCCCGCCATCTGGCGAAAAATCCCATGGATACGCCATCGTGCCGGTTGGCGACCGGAGGAGAGGGCCCGATGGATATTCGTGGGGGGGCTCGGGCGTCCCCGCAGTCTCCAGACTGGCCTCCCAATGGTGTGGCTAACTGCGGTGCGCGTCGAGGGGTCGCCTGCGTGGGGGACCATTTCACTGCCATCCTCTCAGCAACCTTCCACTCTACATCAATGACACCGAGAAATAAGAAAAGGGTTCAACAGCGGCTGCACTCCCTCTCCCTCAAAGTGCACCTCTCAAATATTCGAGGTTTGCACTCTAATGTCAATGCGGTCCATCACCACCTCGAGACCGAGAACCCTACACTCTTGTTTCTCTCGGAGACCCAGATCAGGTGCCCGTCGGACGTATCCTACCTGAACTATCCTGGTTTTTTCCTGGAGCACAATTTTGTTTCGCATGCAGGTGTATGCGTATACGTCCGAGACGGCATCTGTTACCGGCGTCTCCGAAACCTTGAGCACCCTAGTTTTTCTGCCCTTTGGATACTGGTAGACACAGGCATGGAGAAAATTCTTTATGCCTGTGTCTATCGGTCGCACAGCGGAGATTTGGAGGCGACCAGATTAGCGCAATATCTCGGTGAAGCGGCGGATGCGGCTCGACAGGCGTACCCTTCGGCCCAGTTGGTGTTACTGGGGGATTTTAACGCTCATCATCAGGAGTGGTTATTCCCATACCAGTGCACCGACCATGCTGGAAGGGAAATGCGTAAACTTGCGCTTTCGCTCGGCCTGACATAGCTGGTCCAGGAAGCCACAAGGGTACCCGATGTCGATACGCACACTGCCAATTGCTTAGACCTTCTGCTGACAACTGATCCAGATCGCTACTCGGTGACAGTCTCATCACCTCTAGGTAGCTCCGACCACTGTCTGGTGAAATCTGTATCCACACACTCCCCACCAGATCCGAGTCCCAGAGGACCTCGGCGGATGTGGCGATACAAGTCAGCGGACTGGGATGGGATGCGATCTTTTTTCGCATCCTATCCTTGGCGGCCCGTCTGCTTCTCTTCTGATGACCCGTCAGCTTGTGCGGAAGCCGTAACGGGGGTGCTGCGCCAGGGCATGGAATACTACATTCCATTCTCGGACGTGACATCCTTTGGTGGGTCCCGTCCTTGGTTCGATGCCAACTGCGGACGTGCCGAAGCGCAAAAGCAGGCGGCATACTTGGCATGGGTGGATGCCAGGCGCCGTAGGGCTGATGACATTCATCAAAAGAAGAGAGCCTTTAATCGGGCTGCCAAGTCTTGCAAAAAGGCATTACGGATGGCTCGATTTAACCACATTGGCCGTATAGGGAACAAACTAGCTTCCTACCCAGCGGGAAGTAAAGATTTTTGGTCCCTGGCCAAGGCGGTTGAATCGAACTTCTGTCGCTCCGCACTTCCTCCGCTCCTGAGGTCTGACGGGACGCTGGCTCACACTGCGGTAGAAAAAGCGAATCTATTTGCTTCTCTATTTGCGGAATCTTCGCGTCTTGACACTGGTGGCGCCTTGCCTCCTTCTCTTAATAGCGTATGCAAGACGAATTTGTCGCAAATTCGCATTCGACAGAAGGAGGTATATAGGACGCTACGCGATCTGGACGTGAACAAGGCCAGTGGTCCCGACGGAATCCCAGCCCTGGTTTTAAAAACCTGTGCGCCTGAGTTGTCTCCAATCTTGACACGTCTGTTTCGCCTTTCCTTGGAGACGGGTCTAGTACCGGCTGCATGGAAGCTAGCCAACGTACAGCCTGTGCCTAAAAAGGTAGTCGTGCCGACCCTAATAATTACCGTCCTATTTCAGTCACGTCCATACTCTGCAAGAGCATGGAACGTGTACTCAACAATAGACTCCTGGCATACCTTGAAGGTAACGATCTCCTCAGCGATCGGCAATACGGGTTTCGACGTAACCGATCGACTGGGGACCTTCTTGCGTATGCCACTCACATATGGAGCGAGGCCATAGAGGGGCACGGGGAGGCATTAGCAGTCTCCCTCGATGTCTCGAAGGCCTTTGACAGGGTTTGGCACGACAGTCTAATCGGCAAGCTTCCTGCATATGGACTTCCTACTGGTCTGTGCAGATGGATAGCAGACTTTCTGAGGGATCGGTCAATACGAGTAGTCATCGATGGCTGCTCGTCTGACCAATTCGGTATTAATGCCGGCGTCCCTCAGGGGTCAGTACTTTCAGCGACGCTCTTTTTGCTGCACATTAACGACCTGCTTAAGCCCGGTATCTTTGGGTATGCAGATGACAGCACAGTTGTTGAAAGGTATGTGTCCAGTGCGCGGACTAGCGGAACACAGATCCAGTCTTTAAGAGAATCCATGGTCGATCGTTTGAACTCGACCTTGAAGGCGGTCTCCGACTGGGGTGACGCCAACTTGGTTAGGTTCAACGCTAGCAAAACCCAGGCGTATCTATTCTCCGCCAAACGGAGTCAATTTCCGCTGACTCCTACTTTCCGGAATGTGTCCGTACCGATGACCGATCATCTTGAGCTTCTTGGTGTAACTCTGACGCCCACACTCAACTTTGGCTCTTATATAGAGTCAAAAGCGCAACTGGCTGGTAGGAAGTTGGGTATCCTATGGAGGGTGAGACGGTACTTCACGCCGAAACAATTGCTGAGCCTGTACCAGGCACAGGTTCGGTCCTGTATGGAGTACTGCTCTCATCTTTGGGACGGCTCGGCAAAATATCAGCTGGACGCGTTAGAGCACATTGAGAGGCGTGCCAAGAGGCTCATCGACGATGATGCGCTTGTGAAGGCTCGGCTTCAAAGCCTCGAGCACAGGCGTAAGGTTGCAAGCCTTTCGGTTTTCTACCGGATACATTTCGGTGAGTGTGCAGGGGAATTGCACAACTTGATTCCCCCTAGTCCTTTCCATCATCGTACCACAAGACAATCGGCGAAGCGTCACCGATTCATGGTAGATGTTCCGCCCACACGCACGAAGCGCTTCGCTTCAAGCTTCCTTGTGCGTACTGCTAAAGAGTGGAATTCTTTGCCAGAATCTGTATTTCCTGAAGGGTACAACCTGGGAGTCTTCAAGGCCCGAGTGAATAGGTTGCTTATGGGACGACGTGCTACATCGTAGACCGCATCATCGCTTACCACCAGGCGAGATAGTGGTCAAACGTCGCCCCATCAAATATAAATATAAAAAAAAAAAAAAAAAAAACATTATAATGACTTACTACTTACTGACGTAAAATATTTTAACAACATCTCTGCAAAATGTATGGGGATGACACTGACAAGTGTCAAAATATACGTCAATTTCATATAATTTGGTTTTCTATTCTACATGTAGACAAGCGCTAAGTGGCATTTGGCTACAGCTGCTGGTTACCTTATATCGAAACAGAATAAATAACTGTGTGTTATGTTGTTGTCACAAAAGTAGTAAAAAGGGTGCAAACCCCTTCAGGGATAGCGGACCATTGGCACGCGCAGAAACGCCTTGTTTCTGCGCGTGCCTACAACATACTGATGGCATTGAACACAAAATTTTGGCCACGACATTGGCCACAAAACGGCAACGCATCTGTGGTCTTTCTAGTATTGCTAGGTGAATTTCAGAAAACTCTTAACATTTTTATCAAATCATAATCCTTGACGGTTCAATAATATTTTTATTAGGTTGCTTGTTAGCAGAGACACAGTTTTAATTTATTCGATTGGCATAATTTTATTCATTCTTGTTATATTGTTGTGAAAAATCAACCGGCATGTCAGCACATCTAACCATTAGGCCCGCTGTAAACTTTGTTCTACTGATTAATGGTAAAAAAAAATATTTGATGGCACCTAAGATCTACAATACACATTTCTTCAAAGCAATTGCCACGTCAATGTGTAGGTAAAGGTTTGCCATACCTGTTATAATGAAGCCATACTATATCAAGAAACAAGACACCCAAGCAAAGTCACGGGAAACTAGCAGGTCCCACTAAAACCCGTTAGGTCACCTTCTAGTATGTACTAACCTAAATATTTATGATTCTATTCTCATCCTAAATATCTATTAAGACCCCCCAAATGTCCTTTATTAGTTTAGGGACCTAAAAGCAACGGGTGGCCGATATTAAGGTTAATCTTTAAGTATAAATGATAGCCTTAGTGCTATGGTTATGTTTACCTATTAGCTAATAGAAGCACGTAGTCGATTAGGTTTTTATAGTTTCATTTTTAAGAATTTCGCTTATGGAAGCGATGGCACGTATTTATTTTATTTTAGAAAAAAAATGTACATATACAACACCACAGCTTACGCCATTAAGTTATACTGTTAAACATATATATATAAATGCTATTATTTATATTAGGTAATCAAATACAAGAAATAAAAATTAATACAATTCATAAACAAAATTGATAAAAAACAAAAAAATGTAATGTAATATAATGTAATGTATAGTATATGTAATGTGTGTATCAAAGTTACCAATTATACCACGGCCTCACAGAAAACCGACGTGAAGTAACGCTTGCAATGTGTTTCGTCGTGTGAGTGAGGTTACCGGAGGCCCAATTACCGTCCCCTTCCCCAATCTCCCCAATTCCTGAATCCCCAACAATCCTCAAACTCCTAATCCCCAAAAGGCCGGTAACGCACTTGTAACGCCTCTGGTGTTCCAGGTGTCCATGGGTGACGCCGATTGCTTACCATCAGGTGATCCGTATGCTCGGTTACCGGCTTATTCCATAAAAAAATGAACCTTGGCCATCGGCAACACACGAGGACCTATGCGTTAAAACTTATTAGTTTTGTCCTCATTGTATGGAGATGGAGACCTTAATCATTTGCTATGAGCAGTCGTGCAGACATAATAGAATAAATTCATTTAGTATTGTAGACTGTACAAAAAAGTGAATTTATTTTGCAAATCGGCTTCATAGTCGTATTTTTACATGTCATTTTTTAAAAGAAAAAAATTCAGATGACGTCAACATTTCTTAATTTACTACTCTGAGACAGAGATACTGAAACAAATGCTAGGATTCATTTAGTTACCAGCAACCAGACCGTAGGAACTGCATCTTTGACCCAGTAGTTTATATAGAATATCCCTGAACTCGACGATCAAAATGCACCAGGTTTTTAAATTACAATGACTTTATGTGTAATCCACGAAAAAGTACCTATACCTATACCCTGTGCTAGCTTGGAACCTTGCCGATCACTTGGCAAGTGCAATTTGATCGTCGGCTTCAGGGACCTGTATTGTTGTAGAGTTTACAATCTCTTGGAATATTGATAATCTACGGAAAATTTGTATTATGCATCTCGACGCTTAAAACTGTATCTATATAATTATGTCGTTGATTATGTGATATGGTCGTATGAATATGGTATCCTAACAAAGCAAGGCTGTTAAACATCTTAAGAGCACCACGCGTAAGTAGATTTGATTTGAAAAACAAAACAAAGAAAGAAAAATGTGTACATCAGCACTCTACTTAACGCAATCTACGCATTACTATTCAAGTTGCGTCCTAAACAAATAAATATCACATTTACTGTTTAAACTGTCAAACACCAAGCGGTCACCGGTGACCGCAACCTATTGTTCTATAATTGTGTCTACAAAACCGGTATTCGACGAGTTAAACGAAGCAATAATTCTAAAAATATCTCCTTATACAAATATAGTCTCTATGCTGATTGCAAATAGGAGGAGAATGCTGTAGCAGTTGCTTTTAACATTAAATGCCCATTCATGTGGAGAAGGTTAAAGGTTATCTACTGAAAATTATTTAATTTCAGGTGTAATTGTGAATAACATAATGAATAAATTCTAATATTTGGCTCTGTTGTTAGTTGAGTGGACTCAAATCCGACTGTTGAGGAAATGACTGCATGATTGGTGCGGTGGCTGGGCAATCGGCTGCCGCACAGCGTGTCGCGATTTCGATTCCCGCACGGAACTACTCTTTGTGTGATCCATAAATTGTTGTTTCGGGTCTGGGTGTCGTGTGTTTGTGAACTTATATGTTTGTAAACACACCCACGACACAGGATACTGTAGGGAAACGTTTAATAAAAAAAAAGAATAATATGACACTCACATCTTTATTAGAAAAGAAGAAACTATTATAAAACTTTGACTATTAGAAAGCTTTGCTTTTTTTCTTACTTAAGAAACTTCTCCTAACAATAACAAACCCAGAAAAGGATTTAGCGAAATCGATTCAGCTGTTCTTGATATTTGCGATTATATTATAGACTGATTTTATATTATAGACGATAATTAGATATACTTTATTGTTGTTAAAAGCATCACTGTGATATAAGAATATTCTATATTTAGAATAAAATAATAGTCTAAAATTTAGTCAAATCCGAAACCAATTTCCTATTTTAAAATTTGTCTACTAACGAATATATTTATTTTTTAGAAGAGTACATACATAACATACATAACATCACGCCTATTATCCTCGAAGGGGTAGGCAGAGGTGCGCATTATACGACTGTACAATGTAACACCCACTTTTCACTATTTATGTTATGAGTCCCATGTAATAGGGGGTGAGCCTATTGTCATATACCGGGCACAGTTCCAGACTCCGTGCTACTACTGAGAATACTTTGCCCGACCCGGGAATCGAACCCGAGACCCCTTGCTCGGCAGTCGCAATTGCGACCACTCGGCCAACGAGGCAGTCAGAAGAGTACTTTAGTAGATAAAGTAATACATAAAAAATACACGCAGTATGGACTTACGAATTCGCTTCTTTCGATTATAACTAAACCGCAGACATAAAAACAAATGAACTGCCAATTCAGAACCGTACTCAAGTGTATGTCTAAACCTAAACAGGGTAAACGCATTATCAATACAAAATCCTGGAAAAATCTGTCCTAAGCCACTTCTACCTCTTAAATATGTGATCCACGTTGTGACCTTCACGGCAGGCGTATGAATTGTAATCAGCTTTTATACCTCTAGATACATCACGATGAGAATATAAAATATCCCAACTTTGCTTCAGAATATTTTTTAATAAAAAAAGATTTGACCTTTTTGACTGGATTTTAGTGTTACATTGTTCTCGCACAATCCAAACAACAAAACTATGTAACTAGAGAATTGTATTGTGAACCTGATTGAAAAAGAGTAACCTATGGAGTTTCTTGCTCGTTCTTCTCCGTAGGAATCTACACCTTGGAATGAGCAAATAGGTTTACGTTGATTTTTTTTGTTACTTTTTTATGGCATGAGCTGGTAAACGAGCTGACAAATCACCTGATGTTAAGCAATCGGCGTCGCCCATGGACACTTGGATCACCAGAAGTGTCACATGTGTGTTACCGGCCTTTTGGGGATTGGGAATTTGTGGATTGTGGAGGATTCGGGGATTGGGGAGACTAGGGAGGGGGGTAATTGGGCCTCCGGTAACCTCACTCACACGACGAAACACAACGCAAGCGTTGTTTCACATCGGTTTTTTGTGAGGCCGTGGTATTACTCCGGTCGAGCCGGCGCATTTGTGCCGAAGCATGGTTCTCCCATACTTAACTTCTACGGATCTCCCACGCTTCTTTAGTCTTAATGAAATAAATGATTTTGATTTTTAGATTTTGAAAGTCAATTTTTTTTTTACTGCCGAATCTTTGGTAACGCTTTACAGCTTGCGTTCGTAAGAAAAACGTAATTGTAACATTTAGTTTTTTTTTTGTAATCGTATATTGAATAAAACTGGTGTTTATTCTGAATTTCTAAGGCTATGAGATTATTTAAAAGGTTCTATTTGGGATTTTATTCAATTTATGAAACTCTTACGTGATCCGAATAATTATGCGTAATATCTATTCTGATATAATCGTGGCTGGATTCGTTTTGATACTAGTTTTATATGCAAGACGGTTTTATAACACAGGCTAGCTATTAAGATTGCACCATCATCTAAATCTTTGTGTGAAAATAGCTAGGTAAATGAAAGTCATACAAATTTTAAATGTAATCCAGTTACGTAGGTAAGGTCGAATTTTAAAACTACGACCTGAATTTTGAATATTATTATTTTAAGAATACTGCAAAAACTAGATAAGGAAGTAAATATAAAAATTAAAAAACTGCGTTTAAAAAACCGACTTCAAAAACTAATGACAAACGAAAGTAAAAACTAAAAAAGGAAAAAATAACTATTATTGGTCATACGTACTTATAGCTTACACACCCACTGATAGGTTAGAAGTCGGTGCCACAAGTTTTAAACAAAATTATTCATTAAAACCTTAATTGATACCTAAAATTATTAAGCTGTTTACAATTTTATTATGCGTTATACCAGTTGTGCGCATTAACTACTTTACATTTTGTTGTGGATTTGTCCTCCTCCTTTTTTTTGAAGTCGGTTAAAAAGAATCCAGGTCAATGCATTGTATTGTAACCAGGTCAAATATATCAATAAGAAAACTTCAGCCAAAATACTCCGTTTATTGCAATACTCAAATTAGGAATAACCATTTTGCAATGCGCACAATTATGGAACTTCAACCGATTGACTTTTTTAAAGGAAATTGGATTGTTGAGAATATTTTTTTATCATTATTTTGTTTTGATATTTTCTAGAAGGTAATGTGATTTGTAAAATTAAATAAAACCAGTAAATTAAAAATGTGTGGCGAAGAACCTAACGGGTAACCGGGGCTCCGACTCGACGTGCAGGAGAAGGAACGGGGTGGTTTTTAGTCAGTAAGAGTCTGACACTCCCTCCCGCCTCACCCAGGCGGGAGCAGGCATTCGATGATTTTCCCCCATTAAAAAAAAGGTTTTAAAATGTGACTTCATTATGTTCTCTATTTAAAAATATTTTGGCATAGTATGGTTATCAAGAATTGTATTGTAAACCTGATTGAAAAAGAGGTTAATTAAGAGTCCGTCGAACACAATTTTAAACTCTAATATTGAGTGATTACAATCTAAACTTGCATTCATAGCAATGTTTCGTCAATATTTCAACAATATTATCATATCGCAGTTACATTATTGATGGACATATGTCGGAATACTGAAACGTTACTCAATTTTAAGTCGTACTTAAATATCGTGCCATCTCTGTCATTTTATAAAGTATTTGTAGAGACAGAACTATACTTAAGCGCGACTGAAAATTGAGTAACGTTTCAGTATTCGGGCAATAAACAACCTTTCAAACCCTCTGTTTAGAAGTAGCCTGCGTCATAAGGTATAATTACGACCACAAAAGCATAATTCAATTGGGATGATGACGGGGTGCGAAAATTAAAAATGTATTTAGTCCGTAAGTTAGGTAATGAAAAATTATTAGACACGTATTTTTTTATTTCGTCGTATAATAAAACAATACTTAGATAAAACGAATCAAAGTTTAGGAGTGGGGGCTAAAACGTCATTTCTACGTATAAAATGTACATAAAAGTGACGTAACGCGACATTTTAAATCAATATATCGTCGAAAGTATTCGTTTCTGTAAGTAAATAAAAAATATGTGTCTAGTGTTTTAAAATAATCTACCAGACGGACATTAAAATAAAAATTAGGCATATACCCTATTGTAGCACTTGTCATTTAGTAGCATGTGGATCAGAATGTTGCTCATATTTAGCATGCTCATGTTGGGACTGTTTTTGAATCGAGAGGTGTTCGATTCTTGAACATTTTATATGTATTTTTTTTTTTTTTTTTTTTAAGGGGGGAAAATCATCGAATGACTGCCCCCGCCTGGGTGAGGCGGGAGGGAGTGTCAGACTCTTACTGACTAAAAACCACCCCGTTCCTTCTCCTGCACGTCGAGCCGGAGCCCCGGTTACCCGTTAGGTTCTCCGCGACTCCGAATCGGCATCGGCCCTATTGGGCCCCATCTGTGGTGGTCTGATGGCTCTTTGAGGCGCGCGCGGAACGCGACGCGCCGTACGCTCGGGTCTGTTTCTGGTCGGACGGGGAGCCACCCATGCTCGCCGTCCGCAGGCCCGCGCTTACGGTGGCCGGAGATCGTCTCGCGATCCCCGACGCCCGGTGTGTCCTTCGCGATGGCTGGGTTGCGAGGAGGCAGCGCTTCGCTGCCTCACGCGTCCCGCCTCCTCCTTAGCTAGCATCACTGCTTCGCAAAAGGAGGAGACGGCATCCCAGTCCCCCTCGCTCCGCATCATGGCCTGCACTAGGCCCGGACGCGAGAGGTCGCCATCGCCGATCACTTCCCTGAGGACACGGCGGTGCCCAGCCCACGAAGGGCATTCTCCCACCGTGTGTTCCACCGTGTCCTCAGGGCGGTCCTCGCAGTGATGACACCCGGGCGTTTCCTCCCGCCCCATCAGACACAGGTACCTCCCGAAACTTCCATGTCCGGTGAGGACCTGCGTCAGGCGGTAGGTGAGGACGCCGTAGCGTCTCTCAAGCCACTCCTCAAAGAGGGGACTTACCGCTGCGATGGCAGCGAGCCCAGCCCTCGGTTGCGACAGTCGTTGCTGCCATTCCGCCATGAGATCGCGCCGGAGCTCATCCCGCCACGCACCTATTTGGCGCGGCAGCGGGGTTTCGCCCCGGCGACGTGCCTCCGCGCGCATGCCGTACACGCGCGCGAGCACCTTCGCCTCCAGATCCCACGGCGGTAATCCGGCAAGGAGGTTCGCCGACTCCCCAGAGATCGTGCGGTATCCGCGGATCATTCGGATCGCCATGACCCTCTGTGCCATGAGCAGCGTCCGAGCGGGACGCCGCAACAGGTTTGGCGCCCAAACAGGGGCGCCGTAGAGGGCCATGGACCGCACGATCCCGGCGTATAACCTCCGGCAGGAGGCGTTTGGCCCCCGAGGTTGGGGAGGATGCGTTTAAACGCAGCCCCCGTCCTCTCCAACTTTGGAGCCAAACGTCGGAAGTGTTCTATGAAGTTCCACCGACTGTCGAGGACGAGTCCTAGGTACTTCATCGTCGTCTCGACGCCGATGGTAACTCCTCCCGCCGTTATTTGGGACCCACCCGGAGGTGGCGCGTTCCCGCGGCCATGAAAACACATGGCCTCGGACTTGTGGAGCGCCACCTCGAGTCCCAACTGCCGGATTCTCTCAACGACTGTCGCAACCGCTGTCGCCATTAAGTCGGCCGCCGCCTGGTGTGACCTCCCGTGCGCTAGCACCAGCGTATCGTCGGCGTAGCATATTGTGCTAACGCCGTTCGGGAGGTCGGTGCGCAGCACCCAGTCATAGCCGATGTTCCACAGGAGCGGCCCCAGAACCGAACCCTGTGGAACACCGCGTGACATCTCTCGCCGGTTCCACTCGCCCCGGTGACCGGGGTAGCTGACGGACCTGTCCGTCAGGTAAGCCTCGATTACACGACGGAGGTAGGTAGGCACCCGATGATATCGGAGTGCCTCCAAGATGCAGCTCCAGGGCAGGGAGTTGAAGGCGTTGGCGATGTCCAGAGACACCGCCACTACGACCTTACTCCTGGACACTGCAGTCCCCGTCGTGAGGTCTCTAACGCGCATGATGGCGTCCACCGTGGAGCGCCCTCTGCGGAAGCCGAACTGGCCGTCCGACAAGTCCGGCCCAATGTCCGTCAGGTGCGCGACGAGGCGGTTCGAAATGATTCTTTCGAAGACTTTCCCCACCTCGTCGAGCAACACTATGGGCCGGTACGCGGACGGAGAGTCCGCAGGGCGCCCCGTCTTCCGCACGAGGACCAGTTTTCCCGCTTTCCAGAGAAGCGGGAACTGGCCTCTCTCCAGACATGCGCTGTAGAGACCAATCAATCGAGGCCCGAGAGGCTCTGAGGCCAGGACCCATGCCTTGCCATGCAGGCCGTCGGGTCGTGGGGCGGTGTTCTTGGCGCCCATCCGGCGCACCGCCGCTCTCAATTCTGCCTCGGTCACCTCTGGGACGATGTCGTCGTCGTCGTCGCTGTAGCCCGCGTCGGGCACCGCAGGGGGCGGAGTCATATACGGAGGGGTGAACCCCCTCCACAGTCGAGGGAACAGGGTGCCAATCACCTCCTCCAAGACTTCTTGCCGGAGACTCTGGGTGAGCGGGGGAGCCCAAGCGCGGAGCTTGTCTCGTACCATCCGGTACGGGCGTCCCCACGGATCTCTGTCCAGAGTCCCCAGCATCTCTCGGCGGGCCTCCTCCTTGGCCCGCAATATCTCCGCCTTGAGGAGGGCCTTCGCCGCCCTGTATCCCTCGTATAACTCCGCCTCTCTCGCCTCCGCATTAGGAGGACGGATACGGCGCCTGCGGTGCCTAGTGTACTGGCGTCGCGCAGTAGTGCACGCCTTACGCAGAGCCGCCAGCTCTTGCGACCACCAGTACACCTGGCGCTTCTGTTGCCTCGATCGGATCCGGGGCATCGCCACGTCACAAATCCTGGACATGGCGTCCTGGAGCCACTTAGCCTCATCGTCGATGTCGGCAGGCCTGACCGGTGGTATCACCCAGGCCTGCACGATGGCGGCTTCCAGGAGCAGCTCCCGGTCCAGCTGTTTCAGCGCCCAACGCGGACCACATGGGGCCTGTCTGACCGGCGGGTCTGCGGACTCGGCGGAGACGTTGAACCGGATATACCGGTGGTCGGAGTACGTCTCCACCTCCTCCATGACACGCCAGTCAACGATACGCGGTGACAGAGCAGGGCTGGCGAACGAAATGTCCACCACCGACTCGCCCTGCATCCGCACGCACGTGGGGACAGAACCCCGGTTCAGGACGACTAGGCCTGTCTCAAGGGCCCAGTCTTCCACCATCCTACCCCGGACGTCGGTGAACCGGGAACCCCAAGCCAAGTTCTTGGCATTGAAGTCCCCGAGGACGAGCACGGGGAGGGAACGGAACCCGACGACGACGGTGACCAACTCCATCAAGGAGTTGTGGAACTCGGCGAGAGTTCGGTTCGGAGAGAAGTACACGCCCACCACAGCGAGCTCTCCGAACCGTGCTGCGACACAACCCCGACCTCTTTGAGCAGCCTCAAGAGTCGGGGTACCGGCGGCGGCCGACGATATGATGGTCACCGAGCCGTCCAGGTCCGTCACCCAGTGATCCCTGGGCGGGACGAAGTACGGCTCGGAGACCACGGCGACATTGATCAACCACTGCGCCATGCTCTGGAGCAGGAGATCCTGAGCAGCGGCGCAGTGGTTGATGTTCGCCTGGAGGAGGCGGAATGGGGCCATTATTGGCAGTCCATCCCGACCTCCTCAGTGGCGGCAGCGGCGACTGCGGCGGCAGTGGCGGCGGCGGCGGAAACGACGGGGGCGGCGGAGGGCCTACTTTTGACCTTGGCTTTGGCAGGAGGGGAGCAGCCCTTACTCCCGACCCGGTGATTGGCCGGCTTGCCAGCCGCCGCACATGCATTGCAGTGCAGCGGGGCGGTACATGAGCCAGCTTTGTGACCGGGCCGACCGCAGCGGAAGCAACAGTCGCTGCGGTCCACCTCCGAGGTGCATTTAACGCTCACGTGTTCGCCCACGTGGCAGCGATAGCACCTCAAAGGCCGGGTCTCGAGCAGCTTGACCTGCGCCGAGACCCATCCCACCAAGAGCCTTTTGCCCTCCTTCAGCTTCTTGGCCGCTGTGACGGGGCAGCTCACCACTACCGTGCGCAGCCCCGAGTTGTCCGGACGGATGGTGCCCGCCTTGACCTGGTCAGCAGGGCACCCTCCCGTCCTGGCCACAGCGGCCACCACTTCACTCTCCGTGACGGAGTCGTCCAGGCCCAGAATCCTGACATCCAGGCATTTGGTGGGCCTGGACACGCGGGCCTCGTCCACACCGAGGCACGCCCTAAGCCTTTCAGCCAGGGCGTCAGCCGATGGGCCGCTGGTCGCGCCGGGGACCTCGAGAAGACGGGCACCGGTAGCGGTCACCTTGACCGCGAACCCGTCCGGGGCCCCGAACTCCGCAGGAGTCACCGCCCCCTTTAATTTGGCGAGGACGTCGCCATATGTAACGCCCCTGTTGACCGCCTCGGGCTGCAGTGTAATTACTACAGCCGCGGTCTTAGGGGCGAGGCAGCAGCGCGTTTCTCCCTGCGCTGCTGCTGCCGTCGTTGCCGCTGCGCCTTTTTTCGGCGCTTCCGGCCCTCCTTGGCGACTCTCCTCGCCTCGCCGGCGATTTGCCACCCGCCGCCGTCCTCTGCTTGCGGGGCGGGTTCCGCCGCCGCCGCCGCAACCCCAGCCTGCCGGGCCGGAGTGCCCCTCCTCTTTTTGCGCCCAGCGGGCGCAGGCGCAGGCGCCGGCGGCGCAGCCGGCGTCCGCGCCGGCGGGGGCGCCAACGTCCTCGCCGGGGCAGCTGTTCGCACCTTTGCCGGCGGTTGGGAGCTGCGGCTAGCCTGACCCGAGGTCGAAGGCTTGGCCGCAGCGGCCGCATACGACCGCGGAACCGCGGGGGCGACCTGGCTCGCTGCGAGCGGGGGACGCAAGAGCCTGCCCTCCAGCACGTCAAAACGACGCTGGAAAGCGGCCATCTCCGCTCGCAGTAGTCCGACTACGTCGGCATCCGCTGAGGGCTGGGGGCGATTCTCACGAGCGGCGGCGAGCTCAGCCCTGGCCGTCCGCAGCTCGGCCTCCAGAGCCGCATTGGAGGCCGCCAAGCGCGCCATCTCCCGCCGCATCTCCACCAGCTCCTGGTGCACTCCCTCAGCGGTGGGCACACCATACCGTTGCAAGGCCACCTTCATAATGGTGGCCTCTGCTGTTTTGAGGAGGGCGGTCCTGGCAGGCTGGTTTTTGGTCACAGCCAGCCTGCGGAGCTCCTCCATGACAACTTGGAGGAAGCCCCCGGGATCGCCCTCGGTCCCGGAACAGCGTTCGCCCTCCGACATGTCGACGCCGGACATTTCCGCCGCGGAGGACTCTGAGCGGGCAGCGCTCGAAAGAGCCCTGCCCTCCGCAGCCAGCTGCTCGGCTGACTCCGCGCAGGCAGCTGGTGCCGGTTTCCGGCGACCGCTGCCCTTGCCACCTCTACCCCGCGCCGCCGTGGGGATCTTAGGGGAGGCGCCTCCTGCGCGCCAGTGGACGGGGACGGAACGTCCTCCTCCAGTCTGGGACGCTTACACGTCCCCGTCACGCGACGGCGTGAGCTCTTCGAGCTCACGCTCAATCGCTCCGCCAGCGATGTGTCGGACTCAGAGTCCGACCCCCTCCGACTAGACTCCCGTGTGTGGGGCCTGCTAGACGAGTCCAGCGCCTCACCACGAGTCCCGGAGCCACTAGGGCTCCCTTCACCCGCTACTGCAGGCGAGCCGAGCTCACCCGCAATCTCCTTCTTCAATGTGGTTTGTTTTGGTTTTGTTTTAATATTCTCCATTTGAATCCCACGAGTATGGGGGAAATATTCGGTCCACCCAGGCAGTGCCCCCTGTACCTGGGTAAGTGTTCATTTGTTTCCCAACTAGAGGTTCCACTGGTCCCCTAGCTGGGGGTGCGCTCGCGACTGACACTACTCCTCAGCCATGCATACTCTCGCCGCGCACCAGAACTTAGTATTGGAGGAATTTTTTATAGAGGTTATCTTCCTCGCGGTCCGGGCGACCAAGCCAAGACCCTCGTCCCGTTCAGAGTCACAAAACATGACCGTGACCTCCTTACGGATTACGATATCGACGGCTGCAATCGGGGACAGCTTGTGTTCCGATGCTGCTCGCTGGCAGGGTGAGTGCACAGCGAGCACCGCCCTTGCCTCTCCGCCACGCTCTCTGCTATGTTCAGAGAGACAGGCGGAGAAACGCCCCACGGAAGCACGGGCCATGAGCACACAGCCCGCCGCCTCCAGAACCCTGTCGGGTTCGCCCGCCCAGTCCAGAAGTCTGCTGCGGGCGACAGTCACTCCAACCCTATCACCCCCGCTAGGGAGACTGTCGCCCGCACCCAGGGTGCACCACGGGGAGGTCTTCTGGCACCGCACCCCATTTTATATGTATACCTTTCAGCTTTACTATTTGAGAGCGTGTATAAGTAGCTACTTACTATAAAGCTTTATATTGCAGAATAATATTGTTCACTAGCTGTACCCGCAACTTCGTCTGCGTTTTTCTGAAATATAAGAAGCCTACTCATGTTACCCCTTAGTACATCAGCTACCTGCCAATAAAAGTCCCGTCAAAATCGATCCAGCCATTTCAGAGATTATCCAATACAAACAAACGGACAGACCAAAATCGTTAAAATATTATTTTGGTAATAAGCGGTTATTTCAATACCATAAACAGACAAGGTCGCAAGTGCGACTGCCGGACAAGGGGTCTCGGGTTCGATTCCCGGGTCGGGCAAAGTATTAGGTACTAGGTTTAAAAAATCTCAGTACTAGCACGGATTCAGGAATTGTGCCCGCTATATGGCACTAGGCTCACCCCGTATTACATGGGACCCATAGTATAAATAGTGAAAAGTGGGTGTTACTGATGCTGCCTACCCCTTCGGGGATAAAAAGCGTGATGTTATATTATGTTACAAACAGACACTCCAATTTTAAATATCGATTTTCAGGCACCTTCTTTTTTCTCTTTTTTTTTAAACCTTGACACATACAAAATTTATTCATGTAATATACAGGATGTAGCCTTCAAAATTCCACACAAAACTTATTATACTGAAACCACAGATGCACGTGTGTGTCACGCCCTGTATATTGTGCACACGTGGTTACTCATCAAGCAATGAAAACTAGTTTATACTGACCTATGAAAGTGCAGTAAAATCGTACAAAACGAGACCATGATTAACTGGTTATGTATAGCTTGGTATACAATTAATTTCACGTGTAGAAACATGTCCGGCTTATTCAATTTGAACACGTGATATGGAACATGTATTTATGCGTTTAAATGTATATTATATCGAACACAATAGATATATTTAGTCAGTTTAATATAATTAGGTGTTGTTGGTGAGATATAATAGTGTTTCCGCCTGTTAGATTCATAGTTTGTATTCATATCGTGTGAAAGTTTTGAAATTGACCGTGTTGTTAACATACGCCGTAAAATATATTATGTTTTCGTCCTGAAATAAAATGGTTATATTTTGGTAATACAATAGTTTTACAAAGAAATATAAAATAACTAGTGAATCGTTATTATAATAACAGCTATCGTGAGACATACTAAATTAACTAAAAATCGCGAGTTACCCACGTGAATATACTGAGAAAAGCTGTAGTAGTTTCAAACCACAGAGGGGTTCTTGCTTATGAGCAGCGTGCGCGGTCGCAGCGATGTCGCGCAGCCGACTAGATAACTAAAAACATTAACGGGGCCGTTACCATAATACCTACGCCCCTTCGCTAGTTAAATATCTACATTGTCGAAAGAGTTAAATTCAAAACATCAAACTCTAATATAGATCCTGAAATGTGGCTAAAGACTTTGAAATCACAAAGCTCAACAATAAATTTATTGTAGCCAGAATCCCTATTTATCATTGTGCAATCATTAACTACCATGTCGTGGAGGCCCGGTGGTTTAAGGCGCCCGCTCTTCATGCATGAGTGTTGGGTTTAAAATCTACCAACGGCAAGTACCAATGTGACTTTTTCCAAGTTATATGTACTTTCTAAGATTATCTAGACGCCACTGACAAACGGTGAAGGAAAACATCGTGAGGAAACCTGGGCTTATATAATTTTTAATTATAATTATACTTACTTATAATTAGAAATTATTAGTCCATACTTATAATTTATACTTATGATTTCTAATTATAAGTTGGAAATCGACTACCAGCATTGAGCAAGCGTGGTAATAATTGCTGAAACCTCTTCCGTGCGAGAAGATGGTTTTCTCAGTAATGTTGTTGATGTAATCAAATATAGCAGTAGGTCAGCAGTGGCCACTTGTAGACTGATGATGATGGGTCTTTTCTAGTCGACCGATAATTTAATGATTTAGTTGACACAATTATTTAGCTTGAACATTTGAACTACCGATTAAGTAATTACGTTATAATCACATTTATTCTTCGAAATAAATACCCGATTACGGTAAAAGTACAGAATTAGGAACACGATGCTATCGAACTAATTCTAGAGTAGGGTTGCCAATATGTCCGCAATTTTCAGGATTTATTCGGAAGTTTTCGTCTTGGTCTGGAATGCGGGGGCCTCTTTAACCATCCGAAATTCCTACAAATAACTAAAGAATCAGAAACCAAGTCGGCGGACGAATGCAGCCGAGAGTTCGGGAGGCACTTTCCTTCAATACCATCAAAATTATCAACAATTTGTGAATTTATCAAACATTTATTACAAAAATTTGTGACATTTTTAAGACATCCGCTTCTCGTGCATGAGGGTGGAGGCTCCAAACTACCAACGGCAAGTACCAATGTGATATTTTCCAAATTACACGTACTTTCTAAGATTATTCTACACCACTGACAAACGGTGAAGGAAAACATCGTGAGGAAACCTGGGCTTATAATTTCTAATTATAAGTTTCAAATCGCCAACCCGCATTAAGCAAGCGTGGTGATTAATGCTCAAACCTCCTCCGTGTGAGAAGTGTATTTGCTAGAAAGTGTTGTTGATGTAATTAAATAATGACACAAATGTCTAGAATTTTTAAATATCGATCTGGGAACCCTACTCTGCAGTCGTAGAATTTTCCTCTCTCGGTTTCAAACGACAATTGCTAACAAGCGAGAGCGTTGGGTCGTTCGGTCGACTGCGAGAGTATCGAGGTAGTCGTTATGAGAATCGATAAGAAACATTGGTATGTAGGTGAAGTTTTCTTTCGCTATATTGTCATAGGAAGTCTATAATGTTTGTATAATATAACTTTCGTGAGACATACTAAATTAACTTCACTTCACTTACTTCTATCGGCGGCGCGCGCGACACTGTTGTTGAAATTAGTCAAGTTCTTCATCAAACACTTATGCGAGTTAGTCGAAAAACATAATAATTAAGTCTATAATCGTCTAAATGTAAAAGAACAATATAAGAACTATTTCTAAGTTCAATGAAGATAAACTGTCACCGAATAATTAGCTATGTCTGCGTTTCTCAATTAGATTAATTATAACAAATTAAAATTAGGTTATTTTTTAAGGTGTAACTGTTGAGAAAAATTATATTTTTTTTTTACTTTTTTCTAATCAGAACGAATAAGAATAGAAGAATGGAAGTTTAAGGCTTTGACTGCCGACAGAAAACTGTTGAAGGTAAATCCTCCGCTAGCGTGGCCCATTCGTTGTCCCCATGGCGTTCAAGGTGTTAAGGACACAATCGCTATATATAAGGTAAAAAATCTTAGAGTTTACACTCATGATTTTTTAACCGACTTCAAAAAAAGGAGGAGGTTCTCAATTCGACCGTATATATGCTTTTTTATGTTTGTTCGCCGATATCTCCGTTATTTATGAACCCATTTTGTTTAAAACTTCTGGTACCGACTTCTAACCTATCAGTGGGTGTGTAAGGTATAAGTATCTACGTATGACCAATAATAGTTATTTTTTTTCTTTTTAGTTTTTACTTTTTTATTATATAAGGCTTTTAAAGCGTATATTTAGTCTTAATCGACACTAAATTCACCGACAAAACTTAAAATTGATATAATTTCAACTTACTAAACTGTTATAAACCCTTTAAAGAGCATAATTTAAGAGCAATTTAGGATAAATCTTTAAAATCAAAGTTCATGATACTAACTTTACAGTCTCATTGAATTAATTACTTTAATCTTTGCTAAGATTGGCTGAAAGAGGTTTAACCTTAACCTCTACTTACCCTTTTAAACTATAAACGATATAATAACAAAAACTGCCACGTTGGCCGAGTGGTTGCAAGTGCGACTGCCGGGCAAGGGGCCTCGGGTTCGATTCCCGGGTCGGGCAAAGTATTACTGGGTTTTTAAAATATACTCAGTAGTAGCACGGAATCTGGCATTGTGCCCAGTATATGGCAATAGGCTCACCCCCTATTACATGGGACTCATAACATAAACAGTGAAAAGTGGGTATTATATTGTACAATGGCATAATGTGCACCTCTGCCTAATATTTCGGGGATAAGAGGCGTGATGTTATATTATGTTATGTAATAACAATTGTTTTGTAGGCAGAAGTGCACATAAAACAGTTTAAAGGTTACCACAAAACTAAACATGTAATTTCAATATGAACGTTAAATCGTCTTATGACGTCATATTGATGGAGTCAATACAAAAAAGCTGTTAGTGCGCCGTCTGTGCATTGATAGCACTCTTACAGTCTTACAGTATTTTGTAATTGTTTACAAAGCGAAAACATATTGCCGGAGCCCTGCCGGAGCCGTGCCGTTACTCTGTGCGATATCATTTTTTATCGAAATAACCCCTAAAATACTATACTAAACCCGGAAATCAAACCCATATTCACCAGCACCCACACCTCTGACCCCTCGACTGACAAAGCCAGCCAGAAAGACATAATTCCATCTTATATAATTTTGACTCGAACATAAAAAAATATTCTATCTTTACTTGAACACGCTCGAAGAAATCCGACGTCTACCTGAATATTCCACCAAATCATAAAAAGGACTGAGAAGACAGTAAAAAAGTAATTCAGGACTATCTCTGTAAAGCCTCTTTGGGACGGGACAGTCCGAGACAGATGTATTCAAGACATTGTATTATTGAAAATGCTGTGGAAAGAATAAAATAACAGTACATTTGTAAATATTTCATTATTTTAGTAGATGTTGTATATAACGACATAGCAATGCTTTAAAAAAAAACAGTATCTTTGACCTATATAATAGGGTAGTTTCCTAAATATAATTTTAATGTCCGTCTGGTACATTAATTTAAAACATTAGACACGTATTTTTTCTTTTCTCACAAAATTAAATACTTTCAACGATATATCTATTTGAAATATCGTGTGCCGTCACAGCGTGTCACATTTTGTAGCACGTTATGACGTAACAACCCCCCACTCCTAAACTTAGCGCCATTTTATCTAAGTGTTGCAACTTAATATGAGAAAATAAAAAAATACGTGTCTAATATTTTTTCATTATCTAACTGACGGACTAATTAGATTTTTAATTTTGATAACCTGGAAACTACATACACATACTACCGGATACACATCGCACCAAAACCAGGACAAAAATTCGCGTATCACATAAATAATTGGGTGGCTTGGTAGGAGAGTTGAAGACCGCAGTTCTAAAGGTTGAGACTTTGAGAGTCTATGTCAGAATTATTTAATTTTTTATTTATTCTTTTATGTACTAAATTTTATTATGGCACGTAAGGCGAACTTAATGCCATATGGCATTCTCCTTAGGGTTTAAGTAGAAAATCAGCGAAAAATAAGTTATGGAGAATAAAGTAACAGCAAAGAGAGAGAGAAAAAAATGGTAAATATTAAATAATATAGCTATATATAATACATATATATATATATATTATTGTCTCTGGTCATCTCTTACAACATCAAAAATTAATTATTATGTTTTCGGCTTTCTCACGTAACTGTTTGACAATGAACAACTCGCGGTTTCGGAGGGTCGCGAAATGCTGCTCATGAATATGAGCCCCTAGCATGGCTTGAAACTAGTCGAGTTCCTCGTCAAGGAGTTTCGTGAGTAAGCCGAAAAATTTAATAATTAATATACAGGGTGACTTGTAACTCTCTCGCGAGGTGACCTATTACAACTAATTTCCTACAAAATTAGCCCTGAGATCTCTGGTCGGCCGAAAACGATGAATGTCTCAGAAACTAGCGACTTTCGCTAGCACAGTTACAAATCACCCTGTAGTATGGCTCAAGAAAGTTATAATATAAACATATTACAACATATATAGAAACAAAATATGTATTGCACTAATGTGTATAATACTTCTACTCTGTGTTTGTTAGAGAGTTTGTTTTGGCATTTCTTCTCAGAGTAGTCAGAATCTGCCTTCATCAAGTAATTTAAATATTGACGGGTAAAGGTGTTACTTTGGCACCTATTTACAGAAATAAATACCATTTCATTTCATTACTGAAATGATATTTATTTCGATTGCCCGCCTCATTAGCTGACTGATCGCAAGTGCGACTGCTGGGCAAGGGGTCTCGGGTTCCATTCCTGGGTCGGGCAAAGTATTACTAGATTTCTTAAAAATTCTCAGTTGTAGTACGGAGTCTGGAATTGTGCCCAGTGTATGGCAATAGGCTCAGTTATGTGTATGGGATGGGATACATAACTAAATAGTGAAAAGTGGGTGTTACATTGCACAGTGTCATAATGTGCACCTCTGCCTACCCCTTTGGGGATAAAAGGCGTGAAGTTATGTATGTCATTTCATTACTATTGTAACAACAAAGCTAAAGCTTCACACTTCTTCGTAACTGAGAAAAATGCGTACCCCGCATCAAATAACAGTATATAACGTACTCAAATCGATACGTTATCACCATCTTTATGGTACACAAGGACCTCTTAGTTTCAGGAGCCTACCTGTACAATGTCTGAAAAAATATATCCGATATTTTTTCCATTACCTTCAGTTGACTTAGGCCTTTGGCTTATCATACGCCCAATTTATTTTATGTCCCTGAATAAAATAATGTAACCTTGTGATTGTTATTGTGGGAGAGGATAGACAGAAGTGTAGGTTTAAGTGTGGGAGAGCTATGCTTCGGTACGAATGGGCCGACTCGACTGTAGTGATACCAGGGCCTCACAGAAAAACGGCTTGAAACAACGCTTGCGTTATGTTTCGTCGTGTTAGTGAGGTTACCGGAGGCACGATATCCCTTTCCCAATCTTCACAATCCCTGAATCCCTATAATATAATAACACTTTCATGAATTGATTTTAAGACCAACTTAATTTTAGTATTTTTCCAGCAAATTAGAAAAAAAATAAGTACGCTGTTTGACCCTAAAAAACGTGACGTCACAATTCACAATCTCATACAAAATTTATAGAAAACTGTCGTTTTTGACAGTTTAAATAAAGTATCGAATTTGACTAGTTGTCAAATACCGTATTATAAACTATAAACAGCAGTCTTAATTGCAACCGTTGAATTAACGAGCAGTCCACACTATTCTATCAACTGATGTAATATTCCCATGATCTAATAGTACCAATGATTACAACCTCAAAAATCACCAAACTTGGAAAAGCATTAGTAAATCTTTATCACCTCCCCAGTGGGACACAAAACCTCAGCAATACAGAATGCAATAAAACGTTCGTTTTGTCAAAAACCTTAAACTCAACGGTACACCTCTGGCGACCATTTAGATTAAAATGGCACTGGTATGTCGTAAAAATTCTAACGAACCTGAGTCACAAAGTAGGGAAGAATCCGTAAGATATCTGACTTCAGAGAAGCTTTGCAAACTGATTTTGTGAGTAAGTAGAGAATGGAATGTTAACGTCAGTTACTATGTACTTAGTAACTTCAACATAACAGCATAACATAACATCACGCCTTTTATTAATGAAGGAGTAGGCAGAGGTTTACACAGAAGTAACACCCACTTTTCACTATTTATGTTATGAGCCCCATGTAATAGGGGGTGAACATATTATCATATACCAGGCACATTACCAGACCCCGTGCTATTACTGATATTTTTGTTTAATCCCAGTAATACATTGCCCGACTCGGGAATCAAACCTGAGACCCCTTGCCCGGCAGTCACACTTGCGACCACTCAGCCAACGAGGCAGTCAGTAACTTCAATGTTACTGTTGTCATATATTTTGTATGGTGTCATATATTTTGGCTGTAGTTATCACATAACCAATAATATTCCCTAAAAAAGTTCATTCAAAAGGTTTCCTTGACGAGACACCCATTAGCTCACACTACCCTAAACCTGTTAGCCTTAATTTTACACTAAAGTTGCAGCAAAATATTACAGACGTAACTCGTAGCGCATAGTTCGTAGCTCGTAGCACGTAGCATTTACTACGGCGTAGTTCGTAATGCGAAGACGCATTTTACAAAGAAAAATAATAAACATTGATGTTTTATTCTTAAGATCAAGCCTTTTCTGAGGGGGTAAAATTATCCGATGACTTCTCCCGCTTTGGGTTAGGCGGGAGGGAGTGTCAGACTCTTACTGACTAAAAACCATTCCGTTCCTACTCCTGCTCTTCGAGCCGGAGCCCCGGCAACCCGTTAGGCCTTCCGCGACTCCGTAAGATCGATCTTAGGCTTGAGCCTAATGTGACGTAGTAAAGTGGTCATAGATACATACATAACTTCACGCTGGTCTCTAAAGGAGGTAGGCAGAGATTAGTAAAGCGGTAACTAAGAAGATTGCGTCGTTGGCAGAGTGGTCGCAAGTGCGACTACCGGGCAAGGGGTGTTTTTTTTTAAGGGGGGAAAATCACCGAATGACTGCTCCCGCCTGGGTGAGGCGGGAGGGAGTGTCAGACTCTTACTGACTAAAAACCACCCCGTTCCTTCTCCTGCACGTCGAGCCGGAGCCGTTACCCGTTAGGGGTGTAGGGTTCGATTCCCGGGTCGGGCAAAGTAATACTGGGTTTTAAAAAAAAATCACAGTAGTAGCACGGAGTCTGGAAATGAGCCCGGTATATGGCAATAGGCTCACCCCCTATTACATGGGACTCATAACATAATAGTGGGTGTTACTTCTTTGTGCACCTCTGCCTACCCCTTCGGGGATAAAAGGCGTGATGTTATATTATTATGTAACTAAGATCATTTACCGTTAAAAGGACCATGTGCTCGTTTGCCCATAGAAATATGCGTCATACTGAAACCTCCACTCACTCAATACTCCACAACGCACCGAGTTGACATCGAAACATGTAATTGAACTCAAAGAAGGGATTATCTGAAGAACAGTGCCGTATCAATTCCAGTGTACTTTAAATAATTGTCTTTCATTCGTATTTGCCTATTTGAATACTTCAAATAGTAATTCAGAATAAAATGGAATGTATTGGCTTTGATCACTACAGATGTCGGGCGTTTGTCGGATTATTGTACTTTGTAGGATTTAATATGGAGTAGAAGTCGGGTGTGTACTATAAAAGTGTATGCTTTGAGACAGGATTGCTAGGATTCGAACTAGGTTTTATTATTTTATTTATTATTTTCTTGTCTGTCTGTTCGAGTGGTACCAAGAAAAGAGCGTATTCCTTTTGTAAATGCCGGCAACGCACCTGTGATTCCTCTGGTGTTGCGGGTGTCCATGAGACAGGATTGCTAGGATTCCTGCTAGGTACTAATACATATTTTATTTATTACTGTTTTGTTATTCGACTAAGTGTGACTATCAAGCAAAGGGTCTAGGTTTTAAAACCATTAATCGTTTTTTTCCTATAACGCATTTTTTTCAGTAATAGCAAGATGTACTAGTGTCCTTTTCTTCACCGATTTGCTCACGGTAACTTTAACTACGATTTTCTTTCCCCCTTGTATAGGAATAGGCTTGCATTAAAGTTTTAACATAACTTTTTTAACACATAACATAATATCACGCCATTTATCCCGAAGGGTTTTTTTTTTTTTTTAAGGGGGGAAAATCATCGAATGACTGCTCCCGCCTGGGTGAGGCGGAAGGGAGTGTCAGACTCTTACTGACTAAAAACCACCCCGTTCCTTCTCCTGCACGTCGAGCCGGAGCCCCGGTTACCCGTTAGGTTCTCCGCGACATCCCGAAGGGGTAGGAGGACATTAGCGCACTTAATGCCACTTTTCACAATTTATGTTACAAGTCCCATGTAATACGGGGTAAGCCTATTGCCATATAACAACCACAATTCTAGACTCCGTGCTACTACTGAGAATATTTTTAAACCTAGTAGTCATTTGCCCGACCTGGGAATTGAATCCGAGACCCCTTACCCGGCAGCCGTACTTGCAAACACTCGACCAACGAGGCAAAACTTTTTTAACATAACATGTGAAAGGTGGGTATCAAAGAAGTGATTCTCATGTTATATCATGCCATAGTTATTACTACTGCCCAAGCATGCAAACTACATTATACTAGACCCAAAAATAAACGTAGCGACCTCTATATCTAAAACCCTAAGCTCATATTCCAGTTCTAATATTAATTCGTACAAAACTTCCTTTACTCATATGACAGTACACAACACATCTCACACACACAAAGACATAGTGTTGAGATCATATTTCATGTCGCTGTGTTTGCTGACAACCGCCACAGAGTAGATATGATATGGGTGTGCAAACAGAAGCATATCGCAGACTCTGCTCTTCATTACTCTGTCTATTTATTTATTTAGCTGTGCATTGGAAAAGAGGATTTAATAACTTGGGATAAGTCTTTTTTTCTTAGCATTAGATGAGCTATTGTACAGATAATTTCAATAATCTAAAAGACATCATAATCATAATCATAATAAATTAACTAAAAATCGCGGATTATTCATGAATATACTGAGAAAAGCTCTACTAGCTAGCCTACTGGCTGGCTGGCTACGCGACATCGCCGCGACCACACACGCTGCTCATGAGGAAGAACCCCTCTCTGGTTCGAAACTAGTAGAGCTTTTCTCAATGGGCGACGCCGAATGCTTACAAACAGGTGATCCATCTGCACGTTTACCGGCTTATGCCATAAAGAACGTAAGTTCCTTTCCTAGATATATAGTAAGTACCTAATCCATAGAACTTTGATTTCCAAAAATGCCTATCAAAACCTCCATTCATAAATAAACAATCTACTTATCGCTTACTCGCCACACACTGAAATTAATAGCAATAATTATTGATAGCAATAATATTTGACTGCCTCGTTGGCCGAGTGGTCGCGAGTGCGACTGCCGGGCAAGGGCTCTCGGGTTCGATTCCCGGGTCGGGCAAAGTATTACTGGGTTTCTTAAAAATTCTCAGTAGTAGCACGGAGTCTGGAAATGTGCCCGGCATGTGGCAATAGGCTCACCCCCTATTACATGGGTCTCATAACATAAATAGTGAAAAGTGGGTGTTACTTCTGTGTGCACTTCTACCTACCCCTACGGGGATAAAAGGCGTGATGTTATGTTATGTAATTATTAATACTACAAGTTCATATCAACCAATCTTTCACACAATACAACCTGCTTCAAAAAACGCCTCCCACAACCCGAACCGTTTATTTTATAACGAAAAACAAATGCCAAAAAACAAACACATTTCACGTGAGGATCATATTTCATATCTCCGTATATTTGCCAGCATTGCCGTACAGTAAATATATCAGTCTGTACGTGTTTTAAGACGCGACGTTCTCATGCATAGAGATAATATGTAAAAAAACAATGCATAGTTAATATTTGCAGATGTTATAGTAACTGAACGTGTAGTGGGTTACATTGAAATAAAGTAAAAAGGGTTTTTGTATTTTCATTCTGCTTTTGTTTTTTTTTTAAACGAAGATCGAGTTTTGTATTCTTTTGTAGGTTCGCGTATTTGTGTTGACTGCCTCGTTGGCCGAGTGGTCATAAGTGCGACTGCCGGGCAAAGGGTCTCGGGTTCGATTCCCGGGTCGGGCAAAGTATTACTGGGTTTTTTTTAAATATTTTCAGTAGTAGCTCGGAGTCTGGAATTGTTCCCGGTATATGGCAAATAGTGAAAAGTGGGTGTGCACCTCTGCCTACCCCTTCGGGGATAAAAGGCGTGATGTTATGTAATGTGTATCGTGGGACTTGTTAAATTACCTCTAATTAGATTGTGTAACTTAATCACGTAGGTAACTGTTCGACGAGGATACTCAACTAGTTTCAAGTGACATACAGGACCCATAACCGTAAGTAAAATGAGCGACTACTTTTTTGTTTTTGTTGTTAGATTTGGTCAAGCTTTTTAAGGGGGGAAAATCATCGAATGACTGCTCCTGCCTGGGTGAGGCGGGAGGGAGTGTCAGACTCTTACTGACTAAAAACCACCCCGTTCCTTCTCCTGCACGTCGAGTCGGAGCCCCGGTTACCCGTTAGGTTCTCCGCGACAACTATACGGGTTACAATACTGTAATACACACACGGATTTTTCCCATCAAAATCACATCTCCTCTTTTACAAGAACAATATCCCATCCAAGATCCTCTATAATCTATTCAAGGACACGATCACATCAATTCACAGCATGTTATAAAACTTCAATTTATATTTTAAACCCGACGTAGTACATAATGCTTGTCGTGCTTCGTACGCGAACTAGACGATTTGTTTCGCTTGTACAGCAAACTAGAATACTGATTACATCCTGTATGTAATATATTGATTGTTAATCGTGTGTGAAAGGGCTAAAACTAATATTCTATAGTGTATTCTAAAATAACTTCAAGACTTTTAATCCCCGAACGGTTAGACAGAAGTGCACTTAGTTAGTTCTATTATGAGAAGCGTGTAGTAAGGCGTACTGTCACACATCGGCAACAATTCCAGATTAACATAACATAACATCACGCCTTTTTATCCCAGAAGGGGTAAGCAGAGGTGTACATTTCGGCAATTAATGCCACTGTACAATGTAACACCCACTTTTCACTATTTATGTTATGAGTCCCATGTAATAGGGGGTGAGCCTATTGCCCCCTATTACATACCGGGATATTTCCAGACTCCGTGCTACTACTGAAATTTTTAAAAACCCAGTAATACTTTGGCCGACCCGGGAATCGAACCCGAGACCCCTTGCCCGGCAGTCGCACTTGCGACCACTCAGCCAACGAGGCAGGCTAAGCTACAAATCAGAAATTACAAGCTAAAGCTGCTAGACCCAATATTTTTTTAACGTTGCCCACACTAGGATTTTCTCCTGTGTCGTGGTTGCGTTTACAAACATACGATTTCACATATGCTTGAGAACCAGACCCAAAACCACATTTGTGGATAAAAGAGTTCCTCCGCGCGGGAATCGAACCCGATACCCGTTGCACGGCAGCCGTTTACAAAGCAACTGCGTCGACCGTGTATTCTACTCAATACTATACTGATGCTTGATAAGGAAACCAGCCCTGCTCAGCAATCGCGCTTGTTCAGCATTCAGACCGAGGCAATAAATTATATTATTATAATGATACTAATACAGTCAAAAAGCACCTTACGCCTATCAATACATATTCAAAACAAACACAATTCATCAATCAATAAAACTCTCGCCACCCAAACACAAAAAACAGACTCTAAACTCAATAAAAACACAAATATTTTGTTCCCCAATCATCTCGTCGTTCATTTTCAATAAACCAAGTCTGATATTGTTTGCCAAACAATTTACTTATGTTTAAAAAACTCCGCGAATGGACGGTTGTCTTACAAATTGTATTCGCTTTTAACAGCCCACATAATGTTCTTTTAGGCCCTATTTATAAGCAAGTTAATGTATTATAATGCCTTGGGAAGAGGAAGAAATCAACGATAACATCTATTGTGTGTTTCGCAATTATATTTTCGATGTTATTGTCAATTAGGAGTTGTGTTGGGTGCGTCTTCGTGTTTTTATTGTGTCTATAATGATGTTAAAAATTCGAACTAACAAATAGGTGAATGCAGCAGCGCGATATTCGCCGCGTCGCGGGTCACGAAATGCTGCTCATGAATATGAGCCTCTAGTATGGCTTGAAAGTAGTCGAGTTCCTCGTCAACTAATTACGTGTGTAAGCCAAAAACATAATAATAATTATATTTAGTATGTCTCACGAAAGTTATAATACAAATATGTAGGTTGCATTAAAACAAATCCAATACAGCATATTATCTGCTGTCAATATACTTTGGAACGAGCGCTTAGCTTCACTGACAGATAGACGGATGGACGATTCAAATTTTGACGTTTCAGAAGTGCCTCATTAAGGATTAATTATTTAAATAAATACTTTGACTTTGACTATGTATTTCTGTCCACACCGACAGTTCGTCCACTGTTCGTTGTGGGCCTTCTCTCTTGAAGAGAGTATGTCATGCCAGGTGGTTTAGAGACCACAGTTTAAAAGGTTCAGGTGTATCAGTGCGGCGGTGGTTTCTGTCAATTGCATAATCCGTTACCACACGGGTAAACATGGCACGGTACCAACATGGCTGTATTCTGTTGAATCTGTATCTAGAGGTATATGTAATAATATATATACATATAATAAACGACTTACGGACTTGTGGACCTAATGCTCTAACTATAGGGCCGATGGTTGAAAATAGCTTGAACCGATGATGTTGTGCTGACCCAAGGTTTAAGACGCCTGCTTCTCATGCATGAGGGTGCGGGTTCGAAACCTATCAACGGCAAGTACCAATGTGACTTTTTCCGAGTTAAGTATGTACTTTCTAACATTATCTAGATACTTCTGACCAACGGTGAAGGAAGACATCGTGAGGAAACCTGGGCTTATAATTTCTTATTATAAGTTTGTAATCGCTAACCCGCATTGAGCAAGCGTCGTGATTAATGCTCAAACCTTATAAGGAAGTCTACCACATTACGTTCAGTAGTCTCTCTCTCTCTCTCTGTCTTCAGTCGTTCTCTAATGTGTATAGATTGTGGTCAGCATCAGGATTTCATCTGGAGCGGATGATATGCTTCCAGCGGTATCTGTCCCGCGCGTCTTTTACAGCCGTGCATAATTTTGAGGTCGATTCTTTTATTTGATCGGTCAATCTTGTTGGAGAACGCCTACGCGATCTCTTGCCTTCGGTGTTTCTAATAACAATCAGCTTCTCCAGGGTCTCGCTGCCCTTGTGGATTGTGTAGCCAAAGTAAGAAAGGATACGTTGTTGGCATAATTATGGTGGAGAACCGAATTTTTATCCGAACTTGATTAGTGCGCTTTACTGTTCAAGGTACTCTTAGCATTCGCCTCCAACATCACATTTCAAACGCATCTATCGTCTGTCTCTTTCGCGTTCTCATTTCTCTACGTTCATGTAGTACATTTATTGAAAGACCTAAATTTCATCCCATATTGAATTGCAGAGTAATAACAGTATTGTCGGCGTATTGCAAATTGTGGTCTATTATTATGTGTTAACAGAGCTCAATTTAGTGTGGAAATAGATACGGTACTGTTAGTAAGTTAGAACATGGTAAAATTAATGGTTATTTGCCGTGCCAAAGTAATACAAATGTCTTTGAATTGATTGCGATTTTAATGCGATTGCGATAATAATGACCATAACATTTTGAATATATTCCTACATAACATCACATCTCATATCCCCGAAAGGGTAGGCAGACGTGCACAATACTGCACTTAATACCACCGCGGAGAACCTAACGGGTAACCGGGGTAACTCCGGCTCGACGTGCAGGAGAAGGAACGGGGTGGTTTTTAGTCAGTAAGAGTCTGACACTCCTTCCCGCCTCACCCAGGCGGGAGCAGTCATTCGATGATTTACCCCCCTTAAAAAAAACGCTTGTCAATGTAACACCCACTTTTCACTATTGATGTTATGAGTCCCATGTATTATTGTCATATACCGGGCACATTTCCAGACTCCGTGCTACTACTGAGAACTTTTTAAAAACCCGTAGTTACATTGCCCGACCTGGGAAACGAACCCGAGACCCTGAGCCCGGCAATCGCACTTGCGACCACTCGGTCAACGAGGCAGTGTGAACTCGGATTTTCATTTATGTCAAAACAAACAACCTCTTTAGATATATTCAGGACGTCCCTGAAGATGACAATCAAATGGCACCGGTGATCGACAAGGTTCCAAAAGTCATCAGAAAAATATAGAAAAAAAACCAAGTCATATAGTTTTTAAATTATAATGATTTCTGTGGTATCCACAAAAATGTACACTATGAGAAGTCTAAGGACGTTGACAAAGGTATTGATTTCACTCGTCATCATACATATACATATTCAGTAAATACTGCGCCATACTGTGAAGGGAGATAATCTGATGATAAGGATAATCGTGGATAAATACTACTTATTGGTAGGTCTTTTTTATATCAGGGATAAGGGAGTTTTGCGAAAATCTGCTTCTTGTGTCAGTTTTTTTCGAACAACGTTTTTGTCGCTCAACTTTAACTTACAGCAATGAAAAAAATGTGTTTAGCTTTGTACAACAAGCATAAAAACTACCTCGTTTAATGGTATTTTGGAAAGGACACCCTATATACAAGGTATCCAGTAAATAGTGCACCATACTGTGAAGGGAGATAGCTAGGATAAATACCTACATAAACAACCCAGTATTATGTTCAGCGAAATTATATGGTTTCAAAATTATAACATACCTCTCATACCTCTCACAGATATCTAAAAATGAATATCTTGACACACATCTTTTAGCATATCTCAGTGAAAAAATCTTCTTTAAGAAAGATTTGTAAGGAGAATGTACTATTATTATATCCGTTGGGTTCGCACCGCAGCAGACTCGAGTAGCCAGTAACAGCGTGAATATGAGCATGGCTTGAAACTATTATTATACCTTTCGATTTAATTAGATCTAGTTCAAAAGAAAACTAATTAAAGTATAGGAGTGGGAGCTACGTCATTTTTGAGTCAAAAACGTACTTAAAAATGACGTCATGCCATATTACAAATCAATATGTCGTCGAAAGTATTTATTTCAGTAAGAAAATAAAAAAACGTAGTCAATGTTTTAAAATAATCTACCTTTACATTAACATAAAAATTGGTCACCTACCCAATTCTGGGCTCTCAATAAATATACACAAAAGTACCCCTACTACAGGGACGAAGGTAAGCAGGGATCACATTTGCTTGTCCTCTCGAAGATCTAATTTACTTGAGCTAACACTTGAACGATTTCCATTTAGTCGGGTGTCCGTGAAATGGTTTCAGAGATTCAGTATTCCAGTTTAACTAAAATACTATTCTCTAGTATATAAAATTAAATTTATCTTCGTCTTGAGTGTG
Organism: Spodoptera picta; assembly: GCA_038387885.1. Classification (NCBI taxonomy): domain Eukaryota; kingdom Metazoa; phylum Arthropoda; class Insecta; order Lepidoptera; family Noctuidae; genus Spodoptera; species Spodoptera picta. Next base: position 727,265 of record JAZHFQ010000315.1, read on the forward strand.
AAACTGGTGATATAGATAAGTAACAATTGCGACCACTCGGCCAACGAGGCAGTCGTCGATTGTATTGTTTTTGAAAATAAAGTTACATATTTGTTCATACTCATTACTTTCGTCGAGTGATTCGTACCAGTTGTGTTAACAGTCATACCTATAACAACTTAAATACCAACACAGTTTTGTGTAAAAAAACTTCTCTTAAAAAACAAAATTTAGTCAAACCAAAGTCCAGCTTCCCAGGAGACAGGTTCCCCGTTCCTTCTACAGACACTATCGAAAACTTCCGACTAGAGACAACTCGTGTCGATAGATAGAACACTGCTAGGTGCTGTTACTCCAATAGACGACAAAGTGATGCTCGTTTGCGACTTAGCGTCCTTTCTATATCTATACTATCTATACTTCTATATCTATACTAATATTATAAAGAGGAAAGATTTTTACCTATTTTTGTATGTTTGTAATAAAAAGGCTCGAAAAGTACTGGGCCGATTTAAAAAATTCTTTCACCAATAGAATGCTACATTCTTCCAATTTGACATAGGCTACATTTCATTTTGAAAAAAATTAGGGATCCTTGGTAAAATTTGAACAATGTAACCGAAGGTGTAGAAAAATGAGTCTAAAATGTCTTTCGTCGAATGCGCTGCCGAAACTATTAGCGATAGAACAAAATAATGTACAACAATATTGAAGAACATCATAATGTCTACAAAAAACTCCGCGGTAGCATATGTCCAACTATTGTAGTTATGTCACTACAACAATCCAAATTTCCAAAAATAAATAATTGTCTACCCCGTGCGAAGCCGGGACGGGCTGCTAGTATCTTATATAAACAGTGTCTTTGGCATTTTACGTTCAATGCATTCGATTTCAAATAAAGAATGGTAGCGTTTGTGTTTTTATTGAATTTGCATTCACACGAGTCGATTGAAAGTTGATATGATCAATCGGTATTTGCCATGTAAAATGTATCACATGGTACAAATTAGAGTGCAAGGCTTAAAGGAGACATCCGTCTCCCTAGGCATGTGTCGTAACAGGCGTTGCACCGTGGAGGCTCCAGAGCAGGTCTCTTTTAGAGGACCCGGTGCCTCCATACAGGTGTTGAGGGTGGCCACCGGGGTGGTTTTAGTGAGGTAAAAATCCCACACTCTCTAGTCTTTTATCCCCAAAAAAGCTAGGCGCGTGTTGAAAAATTCCCCCGTCATCAAAAAAAAAAGTACAATGATAATACCTACCTAACTGACTTCTCCCGCCCGGGTGAGAGGGAGTGTCTGACTCTTACTGACTAAAAACCACTCTGTTCCTACTCCTGCATTTCGAGCTGGAACCATGGTAACCCGTTAAGTACTCCGCGGCTCCGTATCGGCAAGCATGTACGTACATATCTAGCACTTCAACTTACTTCCACTTTATAAAAAATGAAAACCCGTGAATTTTTAACCACTCACACATATAGATAGTTGAACTCGTACTTAAACCACAGACCACAGTAACACACACCAAAATAAAACAAATTAAAATAAAATACTCACCAACAACGCTAAGATGTACCCTTCTAACTAAAGGAGGGTGAGTAGAGATCTGGCACTCATAGAAGCCTTCGTCTCTTTCACTGACATACTGGATGAGGAGGCGCCAGTCGTTTGGATGTTCAAAGGCTAAAGAGTAGCGAGAGTCTGCTGAATAGGTGTGGCGGCCGAAGGAAAGGAGGTGCAGTTCATCACCACGACGACGGACCCAGGATATCTGGTAAAGAAAAGAGGGTGGTTAAGTTTATTCGCACGTGAATCGTCTTGATAATAAAAGACTTAGTAGTTGGGTATCATTTCACACTCGTCCTTTTACTAGGGTTTTTGAAAATCAAAGGTTCGGGATTCGAGCACGAACTGCCTTGTTCTAACTTCTCGCTGACTCGCTGCAAAAGGCAGTATTACGTAGCAAGTTTTTTTTTTAACTTTACTTAATAAGAAGGGCTTTATTCCTAATTCCTAAGAGGAAAAAGTCAGCCCTATTATAGGATACAATATTCAGTACACAATTACTAAAGTAAAGCAGCTAAACCGTATATAAGTTTAACTTAATATATAATAAGTTTAAGTGTTACCCTCAAGCTTAAACATAAAATAATTAAACGATACAAAAATACAATAGGGTAGATGCCTAATTTTTATTTTAATGTCTGTCTGGGAAAATATTTTAAATTATAAGACACGTATTTTTTATTTTCTTACAGAAACGAATACTTTCGACGACATATTGATTTGAAATGTCGCGTGACGTCACTTCTATGCACATTTTAGAGGTATACGTAGAAATGACGTTTTAGCACTGTACTGTTTTATATACGACAAAATAAAAAATACGTGTCTAATATTTTTGGATTACCTAACTTACGGACTAATTTGATTTTTAATTTTCATACCCTGTCAACATTCCAATTTATTGCTCAAAGACTAGTAAAATAATATAAGTGATGGAAAATAAACCTTATGACAGAAAACACATAGCACCAATTCAGCTGAACAATTAAAAACTTTAATAACCACACATTATTTTCTCCAAACATTCATAGCAAGAATATTCAAACAAAACAAAAAAAAAAGCAAAATGACTTCAACAAAGTGAAATAAAAAACCCTTTATATTTCTAACAACTATAAGTACTAATGCATAAGTTAAACAATGATATAACATTCCCAACTTGTTAGGAGAGTGAAAGGGTAAACACGATTTTCTGCCTCGCTCACTTTAATGGCATTCTGTGGTTCTTCGCTATAAAATGTCAACATAAAAAGGATTCTATATCATATTTCTACTACAGTTATATGAGACCTGTGTGTTCAAGCTCGGTTTAATCGCTTTCTGGAATAGGCCAATAGAAATTCTTTTTAACAGAGTGAGAGAAATTCTAGCTTGTTGTTAGGCTACTTTGTGCCTTATTTGCTGTAGCTTAACCTACCATCTAATCATATATCTTATACTATTATAGAGGTATAAAGCGGAAGAGTTTGTTTTTTTGTTTGTTTGTTTGAACGCGCTAATCTCCGTAACTACAAGTCTGATTTGAATAATTCTTCTTGTGTTGAATAGTGCATTTATCGAGGATGGCTATAGGCTATAAAACATCACGCTACGACCAATAGGAGCTAAGCAGAGCGTGTGAAACCGCGCGGATCAGTGTGAAATATGAGTATCTATAATCGATATTATTTTGTATTAGCTTTTGCCAGAGGCTTTACCCGCGATCCCGTAGGATAAAAAGTAGCCTTTTTATCCGTCCTCCAGACCACACCCCTGTTCAGAATTTCATGGCGATCCCTTTAGCCATTTTGACGTGAAGGATTAACAACCAAACTTTCACTTAGCTTAAAATTACGCCTTTTATCCCCGAAGAGTTGCACATTACGCTACTGTACAATGTAACACCCACTTTTCACTATTTATGAGTCCCATGTAATAGGGGGTGAGCGTATCGCCATATACCGGGCACAATTCCAGACTCCGTGCTAATACTGAGAATTTTTAAAAAACTCAGTATTACTTTACTCAACCTGGGAATCGAACACGAAACCCCTTGCCCGGTACTCGCACTTGCGACCACTCGGCCAACGAGGCAGTGTATATTGAGGCTGTATTTTTAATGTTGCCTCGAAATCCTTTAGGAAACGTATTCCTGTAGCGAGTAGTAACTACAGACACAACTCATTTTTGTGTCGAGCTTGTCGTACTTTTAACGACATCAGTAGCAAGCATGATGTAGATATCTTTGGTAGAAGCCTTAGAAAAGATAGAACCATGATGACTAGAGACTTTTTTGATAACTAATTTAAAAATATAATATATTCACCCATTTTTATTTTTTGCTGTGTGCCTACTTTTTTATCTTCTTTATATATATAAATCTGCTGTACGTGTGTATGTCATTAAACTCCTCCTAAATGGCTTGACTGATTTAAATGAATTTTTCTGTACGCGTTTGTATGGCGCCCTGGATGGTTTAGATTCACAAATCACCCCGGCAGATGGCACTACAGTCGGTGCCTAGGTCATTTATCCTAAACGGCTGAACTAATTTGGATGAATTTTTGTTTATACATTCAAGTGGATAAGCAGGACAACGTCTGTCGGGTCCTAATATTGAAACACGACGGGTTACCACCATCAACAGCCTGTTATTGTCCATTCACACGGAGAAGGTTTCACCTTTTACTTTTGTCTCTTAGTCACTATTCGTGTGAATCTGTAAGTGGCTCAATGTTACTATATTTCTGCTTAATTAGTGTAATATACCTCTAGTATAGCTGTTAAAAATAAATTTACTCTATATTTACATTAATAATGGTAACATTTTCTAACTAACCTGCCTCTTTATAAATTGTGACGCAGACTACGACTTCTTACGATTTCAGTTCTGAATTCTTATATAATAAAACTGGAAACGTATATTCTTCTTTAAAGTCAGGTTCAAGAAGCTACACACGTTTCTATTGTTATGAAACACCATATACTACGAATATTTTGTGCTTCGTATTCTCTGAGTAGCTTTGCAGAAAATATCTGAAAGGCGTGAGAAGACAAGTGATTCTGATTATACGTTCTGATACTGTATTTCTTTAGAAACGATTTTGAGCCTTACTCCTGATAGGTTAATAAGCACTGGATCCTCTACATTACCATGGTCAATTTTACACTCTAAACACACTCGTTTTTGATAGCGCTTTGACTGATGAACGAAGGATATATTTCTCATTTTATTTTACGTTATTGATCTTAAACTGTCACACACCAAGCGGTCACCGGTGACCGCAACCAATTGTTCTTTAATTGTGTCTACCTCTATAATGACGGTACTCAACGAGTTAAATAAGTACAGACATGTTTGCAAAATATTGGTCTACTATTCTAACCAAAGGTCTTTCCAATAATAGACGAATAACATAGATTTTACGAGTTGGTCTACTTACGGTCTTCTCCCCCAAATCATGGACGCGACAGTGTAAGTGAACGCGACTGCCAAGCTGTGCTGTCACGTTATTAGTAGAAACATCGTCTTCGAAGAAAGGTAAGGGTTCAGAAGTAGTAGTAGACGGATCTTCTTCGTGGTCTTCATAAGTTTCCGTGAAGACCTCGTGCCAGAAAGGACCGTTGATGATTTTCTTGTCACCGGTTTTGAAATCTGTTGAGGAGAAAATAATGGTTATGGTAGTGTAGTTTTATGTAACTCTATATTTTATACATGGCACCTACGTATTATTTTATATGACCTGGTTCTTAAGCGAACAACCCTTCACGGAATTGCATTTTATAACACATATAAAAACAATGACTAACGATACCCTCATTGGACAAGTGGTCGTAAGTGCGACTGCCGAGCAAGCGGTCTCGGGTACGAATCCCGGGTCAGGCAAAGAACTACTAGGTTTTTCAGTAGTAGGACGGAGTCTCAATTTGTGCCCGGTATATGGCAATAGGTTCACCTTCTATTACATGGGATTCATAACATAAATAGTGAAAAGTGAGTATTACAATGTACAGTGGCATTAAGTGCCGTAATGTGCACCTCAGCCTACACCTTCGGGGATAAAAGGCTGTTATGTTATAAAAAACTACGCAATTTAAAATTAACTATAAGATATAAGCTCCTTTGCTATTGTTCGTATTGGTTAATGAATATAAGTCCACAAAAATGTTAATCTAAACTAATTCCACTGTCCACCAGACTATATATACGTTTATAAAAAGAAGGCACATAATTGCGTGTAAACCTACAAACAACGAAAGCCGATTAAAAACTAATTGTCTTCCACCTAAATCAAGAATTCCAGAAACCGATTTACCACCCCAATCCCACTCCAATTTCAAGACTTTCAAACAGCGAAATAATCCAAACAAAGCTACCAAATTGGGCAGAGTTTAACGTAAAAAACAAAATTTCTTTCAAAAAATCAGATATTAGGGAAACAAAACGTGGAAAACTTGAAAGGAATCCGTATAATTAGTAATTAGAGTAACTTTTTGTGCCAAAGAAAGTCTGTGGGATGTTGAGGGCAGAAATTTAGAGCTCACATTATATACTTTCGTAAGTACTGGAGCAGAAAGACCGCTGCCAAGACAGTACTTAATACTTGGAGGAGATTTTGCAAGAAAAGGTGGAATTTATTCGTCGACGTTTAATTCAGTAGTTTTTACGCGAAGATTTGCGATTGCGACGAAAATAGATACTTTTTTGCTTTCAAGTTTATAGATTGGTTGTTTGTAACCTAGATTTTCGGCTACCACCGGACCAAGCGTCAGGGCAGAACAAGAAACTCTTAAATAATTTATTTTATTTGAAATCCCAGGGCGCCATGATTCTCTCCGTGGGGTATAAATAAATTTAAAACAACACAAAGATATAGAATATAAATTTACTGGTAAATTATTTAATTTAACACACACTTATTCAAATTGCCAACAAATTCAAATAGCGGTACAAATAACATACATTCAAACGATCATCTGATCATCAAATCATGCACCTTTAAATATAAAACAATTATTACACATTACCCACGTGTTTTTGTTAATTTTAATTCAACTTTATCTGGAAGAAAGTGGGTAATTACATATATGTATCAAAAATTCCAAATATACATGAATGGCAAAATACCACAATAAATTTGTATTAAAGACAGCAAAAATAGCTAATCTGTAACAAACATATTATCACCTTCGCAGGATGATTGTCAATACCCTTATAAGAACATACACTTAATAAGCTATGTTACTTAACTTATGAGACAGATTTCCGGCGTGCCAGCACTACAACAGAGGATCTGGTGTATGGCTGTAAGGATCTGCCTTCTTCCGGTGTCATCAAATAAAACTCATGAGTATCCGAAGCCGCACTATGACGCTCCAGTTTTACTTCATGGTCAAAACGATAAATCAACGGATTGTCTACAATGGGGTAGACATGGATAAACCCTCTCCTGATATAAAGAATTTTCTCCTGTTATAGAGAATTTTCTCCTGATACAAAGAACCTATAACAATGGGTACATCGTAAGAACACAATATAACCTATATTCTCATCGCGAAGAAACGAATAACTATTTAATATTTTGTTTTAGAAACTTACCCAGAATCTGGGACGAAATACACACAAATATTAATTAATTCAGGTCTTTCATTGGACCTGCACGACAACTTTTTAAAAAAATTATAAGATACAGCACTTCTTCAGTCTGATCTTCCTTGTTGTAGATATCGATTTCGAAAAAGGACGGTTTCTACAAAACTCCTACATTTATACCCCCTATCTTTCGATTCCACTACTGATCGATGCACCAACCATAACCATATTTGGTAATATTTTGCACGATCCACTTCCTGATCCGAAGAAATCTCTAGATTGTTCCAGATTACGATCTGTGAGACCCCTACCGTCAGAAAGTGCTATTAAAAGAATATTAGTGTGGAACTAGTGCCATCTATGTCACAGAGATTGCACTACCAACACTTGGTCGATATGAAAGGCAAGATCCAAGGTTGTTGATTATATTGCTAACGTCTATGTTAATTCGCAAAAGCGATGACAGATGGCGGTATTTAACAATTTATCCATTTTCCCCTATTATGGGTTAACATATATTTTTTTTTATGTTACAATACACCCCCCCTTATGAAAAAAATTTTTAGTTACTAAAAATTTTCCCAGGGATCGTTCCTAGAGACCTGACTGGCAAAAGCAACAAACAAAAAAAACAAATAACAAATTAAAGTTAAGTTACACACAAAAAAAAACATACAAAATTAATCTTCTGCAATTTTATGTTGAAATATAAAAAAAAAACATAGACAAACAACCTAAAGAGAATAATAGCGAGTAGGTCATAACTCGGGTTTGAACCTGAACTCAATCTACTACCTAACCTTATCTTGTTTCTTGTAATTACCATTGTGTAACCTCCGTTACTGGTAATACAGATTAAAATAATCACTATTTGTGTTTTAATTTATACTATCGACGCTAGTCAAACAGACATGAACACAAAAGTTAATTAATTTTTTTTTTTTAAGTATCATACTTGAGGATATCTTTAATATGATAATTACCCAAACATTTTCCGTCTAGATCTGATAAAGTATATACTAGTGGTGAACGCTTGGCTGTTACCACACATTTTATGAATTTAGGAGCCAGCTTAGATGAAAAATTTTTGGCTTTGTTAGAGAGATAAAATGTACGTTTATAAACAATTTGGCCTATCTTCAGTTCCACCTGTCTTTTCCTTAGGTTATAATATTTGGCATTGTGTTGATGAGAAGCCAATAAATATTTCCTCACCTTTCGGAAAATATTTTCTAGTTCACGGAGTTTCCCACTATAATTCGGTATCTCGGGATCCTCTAATTCATTTCTCGAGCAAGGGGGATTGGAACAGTTGTAAAGGGATCCGTCGATTATAAATTCCCTACCATGGACCAGAAAATACGGTGAAAACTTGGTGGTTTCGTTTACCGAAGAATTTAGGGCACATTGTAATTCTACAAGATGTTCATCCCACCGTTTGTGTTCGGATTTGACGTAACAAGCGATAGCATGTACTACATTTCTGATTGCTCTTTCCGCTTGATTAGTCTGGGGATGATATCGAGGATTATAATATATGTTAGGTACATTATACTTAATCAATAGTTGCCTAAATTGAGAGCTAATAAACTGAGGACCGTTATCCATAAAGATAGTCTTACAAACCCCATGCACTAGGAATACCTGTTTCTCGATGAATTTGGCTACAGCACTGCCTGTTGCTATCCGTATAGGATGCAACATAACGTACTTGCTAAAGTAATCAGAGATGACTAACAGGTATACGTTCCTGTTCCTAGAGCTTGGAAAAGGACCTAACAAATCACAGCTTACTGCTTCGAATGGTTTTGTTACTTGTTTGGGATTACCCATCAGACCAGGACGAGCGGTGTTGACAGGTTTATATGTTTTACAAACTTCACATTTACTCACGTAATCTTTTACGTTTTCATACAAGCGAGGCCAATAATAATGTAAGGCTATTCTTTTATGAGTTTTCATAACGCCCAAGTGTGCACTTGTAGGATCGTCATGATACTTTTGTAATAATTCTAACCTATTATCTTCAGGTACTACCAATTTCCAATCAAATTCGTTTGTCAAATTATATTTATTTTTCGAATATCTAAATAAACTACCATCTTTTTCCATAAAATTTGGGTACCTGCGCGGATTTTCTATTACGGACGTGAGCATATATTGATACCATTCATCCTTTGGACTATCTACAGAGATGATATCTACTTTTATCCGAGACAAAGTATCAGGTAGGACATGGTCACGTCCTTTTCTATGTTCTATTTTGAAGTTAAATTGACTCAAACGCATGCTCCATCGGGCTAACCGGCCTGTGGGGTTTTTAATTTTGTGGAACCACAGCAAAGAAGCATGATCAGTTACAACAGTACACTCCTGACCCTCTACATATTGTCTAAACTGTTCCAGTGCAAATATAACGGCTAATAATTATCTTTCTGTGGTGCTGTAGTTGACTTCATGTTTATTGAGTGTACGACTACAGTAAGCGATTGGATGTTCTACGCTGTCATAGCACTGGGTGAGAACGGCAGCTACTGAATGAGCAGAAGCATCTGTTAAAATTCTAAATGGACGCGTATAATCAGGCATTTTTAAAATAGGGTCAGAAACTAGTGCTGATTTAAGTTGGTTGAAAGATATCTGAGTCTCTGAGTTCCACTCAAATTCAACGTTTTTACGTGTAAGTTTACATAAAGGTTTACTAATACCAGAGAAATTTTTTACGAATCTCCTATACCATCCTGCCATGCCCAAGAATCTCTTAACTTCCTTGGAACAGGTGGGAATCGGATAATTTAGGATCACATCCACCTTATTGGGATCTGTTCTTAAACCGTCTTTATCAATATAATAGCCCAAATACTTGAGTTCTTTACGGAAGAATTTTGACTTTTCCATATTGATAGTTAAACCTGCATCTTTGAGGCGGTGAAAAACTTTTTCCAATAGAGCTATATGTTCCTCAAAGGTAGATCCTATTATAACAACATCATCTTGGAAGGCGAAAACCTTGTTGTCAAACTCAGGACCAAATAATCTATCCATAAGACGTTGCATGGTAGCAGAAGCACCTACCAGTCCAAAACACATAACATTAAATTGAAAAAGGCCTCTACGAGGAACCGTGAAAGCAGTTTTTTCAGCTGAATTTGCTGAATCATATGGTATTTGCCAGTAGGCGGCACTGAGGTCAATTGAGGAAAGGTATTTCGCATTTCTGAGCTGATCTAAGATCTGGTTGATATAAGGTAAAGGATAAGCATCAGGTTTAGAGACTTGATTTAGTTTACGCGAATCTAAGCAGAGTCTGATTTCACCGTTGAACTTTTCCACCATAACCACCGGAGAGTTCCATGCCGAATTAGAAGGGGCTCCTAGCTTAAGCATTCTATCCAATTCCTTTTCTAGAGCTATTTGCTTTACGGGTGATAAAGGATAGTAACGTTGTTTGATTGGGCCTCGGTCACCTGTGTCTATCCGATGATGCTCTAAAGTGGTCCTTCCTAAACCTACTTTCTCAGTGTTTATGGTATCGAATTTTTCGACTACCTTATTTATAATACATTTTTGAGGATCCGATAGATTCTCATATTCTTGTATACCCTTATTACTGAATAGGGAGTTTATGAGCTCATCTATATTAACTTTATTATTGCATGTTGGAATAGGCAAAGTTAGCTTCTTTGTCAGACCAAATACATGCCAAAAATCTATTCCTAATATAACGGCTGTGGTAACTTCTGGAACCACATAAAAAGTAATAACCTTAAGAATTGAATTATATTCTATTGGTAGTGACATACTACCTAAACAAGATAGTTTACTGCTATCTGCAGATTTAATAATTCGCTCTTTATGAGAGGAATCGAGTTTGAAACCTAATTTGCTAAAAACAATGTGTGCGTTCTTACCTAAGATTGAGCAAGAAGCGCCAGAGTCGGCAAGACCTAGAATTTCATAGTTCAGGACTTTAAATTGAAGGTAAGGTCGGTTATCAGGCTTTTTGTTTGGAAAGAGAACTTTACCTTTATTAAAGTTGTTAGGTGACCTATTTAATGTTAAGTATCGGGTAGAGTTCTCACATTTCAGTTTTTTGTGACATTCTCAAGTTCTACTCTTGAGTTGCAGTGTGGACATGCAGGTCGTGTTACGCCTGGCTGTCCACGTCCATAACATAATATTTCCCTAGATTTAGCCTGTCTACATTCATTAGTGAAATGTTCGTTGGTTTTACATCTCCAGCACGTAATGTTCGCCTCACCTCGTGGACTGGACTTTACGGCTGCAATTTTATAGTCCTTATTCGGAAACTTGCCACTCCTCGACGGAGGGTTGTGATAGTTATCTGATTTATAAATTCTGGGTTCTATAAAGTTGTTTGCACGCGATTGTGCTAGCTCTAAACGCTTTCCTAAATGTTTCAATTTGCTAATTGAATCTACTTCCTGCAAGGCTAATTCCTTCATATACTCTGGTCGAATATTGTGCATTAGTATTTCTAGTTGTTCCTCCTCGGACATGGAGTAGGACAAACGAGAAAACATTCCTTGCATAGTGGAAATATAGCTTAAGATTGTTTCATGTTTAGACTGTGTACGTTGTCTAATTTCATTTCTATATTGATAATCAAAATCTGGAGTGTCAAAGTCCTCTTTTAGACGAGATAACAATTCAGAATAAGAATTAAAAGTTGGTTTATTGCACCTAAACCATGATAATGGTGGGCCTTCTAATAGGTCAGAAAAAGCTGTAAGCATACGTGATTCCGGAATCTCACGGGCCTGCCTGAGTTCCTCTAATCTTTCTATAAAGATTCGAATACATGTTGATCCATTGTATTTTAAGTTCAAAGAGTTTAGGTTTATTGGTTTATCCCTAACTACTAAAATTTCTTCCCTACCTTTAAGCATATCAATCCTGTTCTCTTTTACAGGACGATCTCCTACCTCACTATCTGGTATGTGGGGCAACTCCTAATCCCAAAAAGGCCGGTAACGCACTTGTAACGCTTCTGGTGTTCCAGGTGTCCATGGGCGACGCCGATTGCTAAACATCAGGTGATCCGTCTGCTCGTTTACCGGCTTATGCCATAAAAAAGCAGATATCACAGCGAAATAAATACTACAAAAATATGTATCTACAACATATGAACACATTTACTCAACTTCTAAATGAAATTCTAGACAGATATACTCAGAGTTTAAATCGGAAAATTCGATACCGATCCCGCCCAGACCGCTAGAGAACCACAATCACATTCTCAATTAATTAAACGTCTAACAATTTATTACGACCATACAAAATACCAGTAATGTTCTGAAAAGGGTAAGAATATAATAATAATTTTCGTTCAACGATTACATTTCTTTTGTTACAAACAAATTGGACAAATATTTTTGGAATATAATTGCTTTTTTTTTTTAAGGGGGGAAAATCATCGAATGACTTCTCCCGCCTGGGTGAGGCGGGAGGGAGTGTCAGACTCTTACTGACTAAAAACCACCCCGTTCCTTCTCCTGCACGTCGAGCCGGAGCCCCGGTTACCCGTTAGGTTCTCCGCGACTCCGAATCGGCATCGGCCGTATTGGGCCCCATCTGTGGTGGTCTGATGGCTCTTTGAGGCGCGCGCGGAACGCGACGCGCCGTACGCTCGGGTCTGTTTCTGGTCGGACGGGGAGCCCCCCATGCTCGCCGTCCGCAGGCCCGCGCTTACGGTGGCCGGAGATCGTCTCGCGATCCCCGACGCCCGGTGTGTCCTTCGCGATGGCGGAATATAATTGCTTAGAAACCCATTATTGTATTGAAAAATTGGTATTCGATATGGTTTAATTTATATTGTGGGCAAAAATTTTGTTTATTTTTTATTTTTAACCTTTATGAAATTACCATAACATAACATCACGCCTTTTATCCCCGAAGGGGTAGGCAGAGGTGCACATTATGCCACTGTACACTAACACCCACTTTTCACTATGTATGTTATGAGTCCCATGTAATAGGGGGTGAGCCTATTGCCATATACCGGGCACAATTCCAAACTCCGTGCCACTACTGAGAATTAAAAAAAAACCAGTAATACTATGCCCGACCCGGGAATCGAACCCGAGACCCCTTGCCCTGCAGTCGCACTTGCGACCACTCGGCCAACGAGGCGGAATGAAATTGTTACCTATAAACCAGTTGCCATAATATACCAAAATCATAATAATATTAAACATTTAAAAAAACTCAACAATACTTTGACCTAATCGGCAATGAGACCCAAAACTTCTAACTCAACAGTTCTAACTACTATCGATCATTCGATCATCAAACTGTAACAAAAGAGATACAGAAGTACTTTTATGCATACATTTTATACATATCACAGACAAAAGTATTACACTCCTAGAACATTCTTGTATTACACTTCCAAATACCTACCTCAGGGTTGAAGTAAAAAAATCCAGAAAATCTCGGTGGCTTAGTAATAAATAATAAAATAAGGCATGTAATAAATCTGGGCAAACTGTCTGTGGCCCAAAGAATTTATGAGATAGGTAATAATTTCACCGCACAGGAGCAAACAGAAAGGCTAATTAAAGAACAATAGTAAAAGATATTTTCGTGGTTCAGAATTCGGGATTTTTTTCGCTTCGTTGGTTGAGAGGGTCGCGTTTGGCTTGAGCTGTGGTTTTAATCTCCAATTCGTGGCATGCTGCTCTATAAGAGCATATGGTGTTGTCTACTTTGTTTTTTGATGTTTTGAGTTTGATGTCCTAAAATTGCTATTAGTTAATGCCGAGACGAGTAGCCACATCATCCGGGCGATGTAAACGTGATTGCTAAGAGACCTACCAAGCATGGTGATCATGGTATACCTGTTAAGAAGAGACTTTTGTTCAGAAGAAGAAGAAACATATTCTATTGGTGATGAGTGAAGATTTATTGTCAAATAATCGTTAAAAAGTCATGATTTCTTTCAGTGAAACCAGTATTAAATAATTATTTGATAAACTATGGTTAAAAGACCCTCTCTTTTTTGGAAGTTGGTTAATTAATATACTTAAACCTTCCCCTAAATGTCACAAACACTTTTTTGAAAACCTCATCAAAATCGGTTCAGCTAATTGCGAGATAATCTAGCCCAAACATACATACACACAAACATACAAAATGAATCGGTCAAAAACAAAAAGTCATAAACTAGCGTACATTGTAGACACTCCTTTGCACTTTCGAAATTACCTTGTCGAAGGTGTAAATATATTTTTATCTCATAAAGGAAAGTAATAAGATATTAACACGTTTCGTATTTTTGCTCATGAAGGCAGACATTGGAGTTTTTATCTGATTTTAAATATAGAAGAGGTTTCGTGTTCGGTTGCGTACATCTTGTTATTTTCGGTTTTTGGTATTTGTAATTCGCAGAATACTATAGGCTGGTGAAAATTATATTGGAAGCTGCATTTCGACGAACCATTTTACTCTAAGCTTTGTTCATCGTTGGATGGAAAAATACATGTTTTCATAAATAATTGGAATCATGAAAACATGTATTTATTATTTCATAGAGACTGGGAAAAACCATAGTGCAACATATAGTGTAGTAAGTCTTTTTGAGAATTCAGAACTATTTCCACTTTTGGGTTCATAACAAAGGAAAAATGTTTATAACATCAATGGTTGTCATTGCCTAAATTTCTTCCTAAATATTTGACCCTTATTCTTCACGCCTAAGACGCCCGCTTCTCACACATGAGGGTGCCGGTATGAAACCTACCAACGGCAAGTACCAATATGACTTTTTTGGGTAATATGTACTTTGTAAAATTATCTAGACACCACTGACAAACGGTGAAGGAAAACATCGTGAGGAAACGTGGGCTAATCATTTCTAGTTATAAGTTTGAAATCGACAACCCGCTCTGAATAAGTGTGGTGATTAATGCTCAAACCTTATTCGTGTGAGAAGAGGCTTTTGGTCAGCTGTAGCCACTTACAGGCTGTTGATGATATTCTCCACGATAGAGCTAGGCATTAGTCATGCCATAAGCTGCAAATGCAATTTTTGCATTAACAATCATTCACGTGGGTAAAAATTGACAGAAATCATGCTACACTATAAAGGAACGACCATGCTAACAATAAGTAAAATATAAGACAAACTACCAAAACTGCGACCTCGCAGTTTTGGTAGTTTGTCTTAGCATACTTGTTGACCTTAGCATACTACACGAACAAATTGTTGGTCCATAAAAAATAAGTCACAAAGGCACATCATGTCACCGCATCATATTTTTGGAAGCACAATCATTTGTTCGCGGAAGTTTTAGAAAGGAAACGACCAAAAATCATGTCAGAGCCATGGAGCAACCGATCGCCATTACAATTTATATTGTAATTGACGACTGAATATCGTGATAAGAAGATGTAAATATTTTTGGAGACTTAAGGTCAGGCATACCTAACGAGCACAGCTCCGGCACCGGTGTGTTTAGCTTTTAAACAGTACAAAAAGGTTGTAAGAGCGGCGTCGGTGCGTGGGCGGCGCGCGGGCGGCGCGCGTTCAACTTTTTTATATTGATGTTATGAAATATGTTATACGACAACCGATTCAAAGTTCATATTTAATTGACAAGTTTAAGTGTGGGAGAGCCAAGCTTCGGCACGAATGGGCCGGCTCGAGCGGAGTGATACCACGGCCGAGCAGAAGACTGACGTGAAGCAATGCTTGCGTTGTGTTTCGTCGTGTGAGTGAGGTTACCGAAGGCCCAATTACCCTCCCCTTCCCCAATCACCACAATCCCTGAATCCCTAACGATCCTCAAACTCCTAATCCCCAAAAGGCCGGTAACGCACTGGTAACGCCTCTGGTGTCCCAGATGTAAATGGGTGACGCCGATTGCTTACCATCAGGTGACCCGTCTGCTCGTTTACCGGATTATGCCATAAAAAAACAAGTAAATTGCTGGGCTGGAGCCATTCCGGAGCTGTGCTCATTAGGTGTACAGTGTGACCTTCACATAACACACTCCACCTATAGTATAAAAACGTATACAGGAAAGCATTTACCGTAACCATTTTACGCCAATAGTTTATACTATTGTAACGTTAAGTTATTACAATGATTTTCTAAATATTAAATCCAATAAATGATACTCTGCGGTCACATAAAATAACATAACAACACGCCTGTTTATCCCCGTAGGAGTAGACAGAGGTGCACATTACGGTACGGCACTTAATGCCACTGTACCTCATACAATGTAACACCCACTTTTCACTATTTATGTTATGAGTCCCATGTAATAGGGGGTGAGCCTATTGCCGATACCGGGCGCATTTCCAGACTCCGTGCTACTACTGAGATTTTTAAAAACCCAGTAATACTGCAGATACGGGAACCAAAACTAAAAACTGAATATTTATGACGGCCGCTATGTCTATTCAGTTTTGAGTTTTCGATATTTGAGTTCATGGGTTATTGAAATTCATATATGAGCATGATTGTGTCGATAATGGTATATTATCGAAAACTTTTATACAAATACTAAATTGTGGTACGCCATAACTTTATCTTTTCTCGACTGTCCTATAGCATTCTACATATTTTTAATAAGCAAACTTGGCTTGATATCGCTGCAGGATGTCGTTTTCTCCACTAGACTATAATACAATCAAACATCACCTTTCTTCATATCCTTTTACAGTACTTATTTTCTTTGGTGGTGTTCTCCCTCTGCATTTATTTAATACTAAATCCAGCACACGTCTTATTAGGTATACATTACTACACCAAAGGGTTTTAAGCCTCTAGAATTATCGGTCTTAATTGAGGATGTCTTAATAAATGTAGTACCTGGAATCTGTGGAGCAATAACGCATAGCGTCCGGGTAAGCACTGAGCAGAAGACCAAAAGACCAGCCGACGTCATCTTGTCAGCCCCTGGAGTTAGGAGCCATAGAGTTCATCTGGACAGCCGTCTCTGCTTCTGGAAAGAAGAGAAGTTCAATTACTTTATGTTGTAAGAAGGAGCAAAATATATCTTATATTAGTTTTTTTTATGGCATAAGCCGGTAAACCGGCATACAGATCACCTGATGGTAAGCAATCGGCGTCGCCCATAGGCACCTGGAACATAAGAGGCGTTACAAGTGCGTTACCGGCCTTTTGGGGACTAGGAGTTTGAGGATCATTGGGAATTCAGGAATTGGGGAGATTAGAGAAGGGGAGGGTAATTGGGCCTCCGGTAACCTCACTCACACGATGAAACACAACGAAAGCGTTGCTTCTGTGAGGCCGTGGTATCACACCAGTCGATCCGGCCCATTCGTGCCGATGCATGGCTGTTCTGTCTGTTTCGTATTCCAAAAATCAACCACGTGAAGGTATTAATACTTAAACTTATTAGCCAACTCGCTGTGCCCGCGACTTCGTTCACGTGGAATAGGGATTTACTGTGCTTACCCCGTAGATGATAGCGTTATAATATGTAGCCTATATGTTGACCAGACCTGTTAGTAATATTCGTGCAAAATTTTGAAATAAATCCATTGTAGTACTTTTTGAGATTATCCCGGACATACATACAGACAAACAGACAAAAATTCTATAAACCGTTTTTGGCTTCAGTATCGGCTGTAGATCACGCTTTTAAAAAAATATTCAGTGTACAGTTTTGACTTTTCTACGATTTTATTATATGTATAGATATAGAAGATAGATTGACCAATAGATTTTTCAGATATTGAAAACAATTTTTTTAAGATTTTCAAAAAAATCCATATCATTTTATAAGTGCTCAGAGTTATAGGTATCAAAAACAATACATTCATATCAATAATTATTGTTTTTAAAAATATTAAATCCAAAACGAAAGACACAATTCGGCAAAAATAAATTCAGAATCAAAGTCAAAGTCAAAACATTTACAAAATAAAATAATAGCCTATCAGTCTGTCCGGCAGTGAACGTAGGTGCTCATTCCAAAATCTAGATTCGAATTTAGAGGTAGAATAACGAGCAAGAAACTCCCATCTCATTTAACGAATTCAGGTTCAAAGATCGAATGCGTTCCCAAATCTAAAACGCTCAAACAATTGCATACATCTGAAGCTACAAGCATTAAACGCTTACGAAAGATCAGACAAACATACGGACTACTGACTTGCGATTGTAGAAGCATGTTCCACCGAACTTTATGGGGATTAAATTAGTTGAACAGCTTTATTAGACGAGTGGTTACGTCGCGATGTGAAGCAAATTTCAGTGTAGAGGTTTCATTATGAATATGTAGTGGTGCGCCGTGTTCTTTGTTATTAAGGATATATTGAATGATATTTTGGATCTTTTATTATTGGGTGGTTAGCTAAATTGTTGTGTAGTTTTTAAGAGACAAAATTTCAATTAATTTTGTTTCAAGTTTCAAATCGTCAATCAAATTCTTCAATTGAATTGTGTTTTTGCAAATAATTAATCTTTGTATTTGCCTTTGAATGGAGGCTAACATTTTTTTTTGCTCACCAAATGTTGTGTATGCCATAGCCATGCTTCGGCACGAATGGGCCGGCTCGACCGGAATGATACCACGGCTTCACAGGAAACCAATGTGAAGCAACGCTTGCGTTGTGTTTCGTCGTGTGAGTGAGGTTACCGGAGGCCCAATTACCCTCCCCTACCCCAATCTCCTCAATCCCTGAATCCCCAACAATCCTCAAACTCTTAATCCCCAAAATAACGATAACGCACTTGTAACGCCTCTGGTGTTCCAGGTGTCCATGGGCGACGCCGATTGCTTACCATCAGGTGACCCGTCTGCTCGTTTACCGGCTTATGTCATAAAATAAAATAGAACATAACAACAAGCATACAAACAAAACAATTGAACAACACAATTCCACTACAAGAAGATGTTCAATTAGATGGATATCACGGAACACGATGTATTGTTAGCCACTTATCTTCTACAATCGTAGTTAGAGTCACAAGGAAATAAATGGCTCTAAATAATTGTATTCCGAATGTTAGCTATGGCTTAGGAACGTCTAGGAACGTAGGTACTATTGTTGTATATATGACTGCTAGTTTCAAATTGTATTTAGTGTTAGAAATTGTATGAATATTTTGGGTGTAATTTAAATAAGAGGTGTTTTATCATCATCAAAACATCAAGAAAAGAGCGTATTCCTTTTTAAAAGGCCGGCAACGCACCTGTGACTCCTCTGGTGTTGCAGGTGTCCATAGGCGGCGCTGATCGCTTACCATCAGGTGATCCGTCTGCTCGTTTGCTTCCTATTCCATAAAAAAAATAACGTCGTTTGACAGGCGAGTTGTGGATTGTAGTCTAAGTTTCGCATTTATCAGAGAGCGCTGCTGTCCAAGAAGAAGAATAGAAATGTAGATAAAATGTATTCTACTCTGCTATCACCACTAGGTTTCAGAGCAAAGGAATATGAGTATTAAGATAAATATTTACAACTCAGTGTAGGTCCTTTATTTGAAGGATAGAATCTATACCAAGTAAAAAGCAATAAAATAGAATAGGAGGCAAACGAGCAGACGGATCACCTGATGGTAAGCGATCAGCGCCGCCCATGGACACCCGCAACACCAGAGAAGTGGTGCGTTGCCGGCCTTTTAAAACGGAATACGCTCTATTCTTGAAAGTTTGAAGGTCGGATCGGTTCGGAAATACCGCCAACGATAGATTATTCTACAGCTTTGCTGTGCGAGGCAGAAAGGTAAGAGAGAAGCGTACTGTTTAGCTTGCCAACCATCTATAATGATGGGGATGGATATGCTGTCGTGAGGGCCGATGGCGAATAAATGTGCTAACCAAATCAAACAAAGCAGTGTAGGACGTCACAAATCAACAGCCTATAAGTGGCAACTGCTGACCAAAGGCATCTTCTCGCATGAAGAAGGTTTGAGCATCAATCAACACACTTGCTTAAAGGGGGTTTTAGATTTTAAACTTATAATTAGAAATTATAAGTCCAGGTCCAGTCCACACGAAGTTTTTCTGAAGACTGCCTCGTTGGCCGAGTGGTCGCAAGTGCGACTGCCGGCAAGGGGTCTCAGGTTCGATTCCCGGGTCGGGCAAAGTATTACTGGATTTTTAAAAAACATTCTCAGTAGTAGCACGGAGTCTGGAAATGTGCCCGGTATATGGCAATAAGCCCACCCCCTATTACATGGGACTCGTAACATAAATAGTGAAAAGTGGTTGTTACATTGTACAGTGGCATTAAGTGCCGTAATGTGCACCTCTGCCTACCCCTTCGGGGATAAAAAGGCGTGATGTTATGTTATGTTAATTAGAAATTATAAGTCCAGGTCCAGTCCACACGAAGTTTTTCTTCAACCTTTGTGAGTTGTGTCTAAATAATCTTAGAAAGTACATACAATGTATACGTAACTTCGAAAAAGTCTCACTGCACTGGTAAATCAGTTTTTATTACTTTCAGGAGTATTATCAACTATTTTAACGTTGTAATTACAATCAAAAACAAAATCAAATCAAATTCAATTTCACAACCGTAACAGATAGCTACTAAAAATCAGTATCTTGTACAACACAAAAGAGAATTAACACACCGCATGTTACTGGCATCTTCAAAGAAAAAAATGTAACAACAAAATATTTTTCAAAAGACGACGAAGACGATGAAACAAAAA
The DNA here is from genome assembly GCA_038387885.1 of Spodoptera picta. Taxonomy (NCBI): domain Eukaryota; kingdom Metazoa; phylum Arthropoda; class Insecta; order Lepidoptera; family Noctuidae; genus Spodoptera; species Spodoptera picta. The sequence continues at coordinate 748,044 of JAZHFQ010000315.1, forward strand.
TCTTTACAATCGGCCTGTATTTGACCCTTTTCACCTTTTTTCACAAAAGCAATGCGAATTATTGGCACAAACTCGAGTGACGGAACGTAATTTTGTGACATAGATAAACAGAATTTGAACAAGGAAAAATATTTTGACAAGCTACAACGGATGAATGAATTGAAAGAAGGAATATTCTGAATGAATTTGGTAGAAAAATTATTGTGAAGGACGACTTTAAGATCTCGTCTGATATAAAAGCATTAAAATAGCCTAAGAAAACTGATTTTTTGTTCGGTAAATTGTTAATTTATTTATCATCATTCATTTTTGTTATTAAAATGAATTTTGTTTCCGATACGACCTTCATAAGACAACAGATACCCACGGGCGGTTTTGATAACTTAACATCAGGTCCTAATCCATCTGCTCGTGTGCATCCGATTTATAAAAAAGTCAAATTCATATAAACTATAATATTAAAGAAAAATGTATTGTAACTTCAAGGACTATGAAACAAGAATACTTTTTGTCATTTCATCTTTACAATAAAATTTATTCCTCTTTAGACTTGTAAATTCCAATTTCAAATTCAAAATAAGCGGCCATTTTTTGTCAATTTCTTTACGAAATTGGAAGCTTCTGCGTTTAAATTGCAACGGTGTTCCTGCATAGTTCCAATTTTGAAGAGAATGAAAGGTAATTTCCTTAGTATTTTCTGTTCTGTCTCCAAATAGGCGAAATAAAGGTGGCGTGCTATGTTATTGTAATAACATTTTCTGGTTCGAAAAAGATTTTTTTAGGTATTGGCAACGTTGCTAGTTTTGTTTATATAAGTATGCTTTTACAGAGAAACAATGTTCCTGTGGCTCATTAAAGACGAAAATAATATGTTCCGGGTCATAATCATATGATCTAGATACAGTTAAGCCTAATATGTGTCTGAATCGATGTTTCTTTAGGTAAAAAATAACTTAAGTATTGTATAAATGATTTATTTTGTTTCGCAACAGACCTTTTCTTCATTACACCCTCGCAACACAATAAGCTAGACTCTTGTCGCAGACAACCTAACGGGTAACCGGGGCTCCGACTCGACGTGCAGGAGAAGGAACGGGGTGGTTTTTAGTCAGTAAGAGTCTGACACTCCCTCCCGTCTCACCCAGGCGGGAGCAGCCATTCGATGATTATCACCCCTTACAAAAAAAAAGCTAGACTCTTGAGACAGCAAAATTAATTGGAGAGGTATTATTTTATATTTTATTAAATGCCTTATTTTTTATAATACTGCCTGCCTACCTATTACTATTTATATTCTTATTCACTCATTAATCACTTTACGCAAGATCAACGATCACAAGGATACTGTTATTAGTAAATATTAGTAAATTATATTTGTCTGCATCTTCATCTTTACCAGATAGAAATGGCACTTATTGAGCAATGTCCTATGCAATTAGATCACCGAAAATGAAGAACAAAAAGATGATCAATAATAATGAAAGAAATCTATCCCGCTGCCTGTTTCTTAACGGACTTCTGTCTAGCTACAGCTGTTCATAGCTTTAGGAAATACTTGAAACTTTACAGAGCCCCTTTCGACCGGAGTGATATCACGGCCTCACAGAAAACCGACGTTAAGTTTCGTCGTGTGAGTGAGGTTACCGGAGGCCCAATTACCCTCCCCTTCCCCAATCTCCCCAATTCCTGAATCCCCAACGATCCTCAAACTCCTAATCCCCAAAAGGCCGGTAACGTACTTGTAATGCCTCTGGTGTTCCAGGTGTCCATGGGAGACGCTGAAATGCTTACCATCAGGTCTTCCGTCTGCATGTTTACCGACTTATGCCATAAAAAAGGCCACAGAGGTAATGTCTGTAAAAGAAAAGACTCTGTTACTTAGGAAAACCATCGTCTTCCACCTCGATCGATCATGAACTTTAACACTTTGACTGCCAATAAAAAACTGTTAGAGGTAAATCCTCCGCTAACGCCGGTCTCCGGTGACCCCCATGGCGTTTAACGTGTTAAGATGCTTGAACTATATTTTTTTTGTTTTTTAACCATGGTCATCCTAATGTAGGGCAAAGGCCTCCTTACCCTCCGTCTACTCGTCTCTTCTTATAGCTTTCTATGGCCAATCCTTTTCATAGGCGTCAAGTTCGACCTGCCTTCTCCTTCGGGGCCTACTGCGACGTCTATTGACGTTTACTGGGCTCCACTCACCTGTGACTTTTGCCAACCATTCGTCTGATATGCAGCAGATATGGCCAGCCCGCTAAAAATAGTAAAACTCTTCACAAAACAAACGCTAAAGAAATACATACATACATAACTTCACGCCTGTCTCCCATGGGGGTAGGCAGAAACTAAGGAACACCAATTACTACGATTCTTACATACCTCTTTCGCTTCATTAACAGTCATCAATCTTTTCATGCATGCTCGTCGGTTAAGAGTACTTTTAATTTGGCCCTTCTTTAATATATCGCACATCTGGTCACTATACCTCTATGTCCGTCTAGGGCGCTATCTACCGACGGCCCCATTCATATCCCGTCTGTATACTTCTTTCGTTACTCTACTTTCATCCATCCTTTCTACATGTCCAAACCAGCGTAACATTCCCTTTTCAATCCTTGTCATTATCTTTCAATCCACACCTTTATCTAATAACACTATTTTTCACTCGATCACTCAATTTTAGTCCACACATCCTAATCACACACACACACACACTAAAGACAAACCTGTACAAAATAAGCAATTTTATTCTTTCACCATTTTCATATAAGACATATAGTTGCAGTTCTCACTATTCTTACTATATTTGATTCCCGTAATGCTTTGGCGCAGTGAACGTATTTATCACTCGGAAACACCAGAGGAAGCGTTCGGAGTGAAGACATACGTTCGCAATGTGTGAAATGGTTAGTGCTATACTTTAAAATGTACTTTTAATCCTTTATCTTTATCTTTAAAAGGTTGGTTTCATGTTTTAAGATAATAGATACGAAGCAGTTTTTGATAAGCCTAATGGTGTTGGGTATACATTGATAAAATTATTATTATAGAACAATTATTAGTTTTTTTTTGCATTCTAAAGAAATTAGTATGTGTGATTGCTGTATATTATTATGAAACAATGACTGCTGATTATTATGACTGCCTAGTTGGCCGAGTGGTCGTAAGTGCGACTGCCGGGCAAGGGGTCTCGGGTTCGATTCCCGAGTCGGGCAAAGTATTACTGGGTTTTAAATATTCTCAGTAATAGCATGGAGTCTGGAATTGTGTCCGGTATATGGCAATAGGCTCACCCCCTATTACATTGGACTCATTACATAAATAGTGAAAAGTGGGTGTTACATTGTACAGTGGTATAATGTGCACTTCTGTCTACCCCTTCGGGGATAAAAGGCGTGATGTTATGTTATGTTTTATGTTATTATGAAACATATGTTGCATACGGTATGCATTATTCTGTCTTAAACTTTATAAATTAAACATGCTTAGCGTTGGTTTAACTACTTCCATGTAAGTAGTTACCTCATAAACTTATGTGACAAATAGTTCATACTAATTACGTTCTTAATTCTTTATCTGGTAGACGGCTATCCAGATATTGTGAAATAGGACCTTAGATACCATACAATAATCTTGGCTATTATTTCAATTTGAAGCATCATCAACTATCAACCTTTAAAATAGATCTACAGAATTTGAACCACATACAAAAAAAAATAACAAAAAACAAAAAACTTAAATAAATAAAAAAACAACTTGTATCAGATTCTCACATACTCCCGAAGCGAATCGTGACAACAAAGGAAGAATCTAAAAATACACAATAAAACTATCTACCTATATAATATGTATGGAAACAGAAAGAAAAACAAAAAACGAACGAGTATTTTCATCACGTATACATTTAGGGACGAAACACCGATCCTATCTGGAGCAAACCAGTTACACGAAGTTTACTTTAACTTTTCTTTTATTCTGTAATTCTGTAAGATGCTTAGTTAACGAAAAAGTTTATAATTATCAACGTAGACTGTTTTGAGAATTTGTCAAACGCATTTGTAAGGGCTGACTAAGAGATTTTACATTTTTAACAAAGATCAGTCAGCAGTATTCTTTGGTGAACCCGAAGCTTTTAAACTACGAGCGTGTACTTAGAAAAGCTTGCGTTGTGTTTCGTCGTGAGTGAGGTTACCGGAGGCCAAATTACCCCCTCCCTAGTCCCCGTCTCCCGAATCCTCCACAATCCCCAAATTTCCAATTCCCAAAAGGCCGGTAACGCACCTGTAAGGCCTTGGTGTTTTGAATGTCCATGGGCGGCGCCGATTGCTTACCATCAGCTGATCCGTCTGCTCGTGTACCGGCTTATGCTATAAAAAAGGCCTTTTTTAGAGAGGAGAATCATCAAATGACTTCTCCCTCCTAGGTGAGGGAGTATCAGACTCTTACTGACTAAAAACCACCCCGTTCCTACTCCTGCACTTCGAGCCGGAGCCCCGGTAACCCGTTACGTTCTCCGCGGCTCCGTATCGGCATTAGCCCTATTGGGCCCCATTCGTGGTGGTCAGACAAGGCCCATAGTTAGACAATGCACTGTCGTGTGTAAGGATAACATGAACATGTGTACATTTTAATTATGAATTATAATTTAAATGAAAACATAAATAAATATGTACAGTCAAAACTCAAAAGTCCACTGCCACCGTGAGTGATGTTCACACGGCAATGCGTAAGTAATTTCATATTAATGTGCATAAACACACGCACGTGTACGCACATGGATAAACATATGCGTGTGCATGTGTGTACAAGCGCTGCAGCGCAACCGATAGTAGTCTTACGGTGGCAGTGGACTTTTGACCTCCTTTGACCGTACATTAGATAATATTTAAGTACAGGTTTACATATGTGGGCACTAGGTATTACAGGTGCTGGGGGTGGCCACCGGGGTGGTTTTAGTGAGATACGAATCCCACAGTCCCTAGTCTTTCGCCCCAAAAAGCTAAGCGACTTTTCAAGGTTTCCCCCCGACATAAAAAAATATAGGGAATACCGCTGTGTAAGTCAGTACTTAATTACACCACGCCATTTACGTGACCACTTGGGTAATTTATTCTGGACCTTAAAATCATAGAACTTAAAACTAATAGGTATCATTTCTCCTAAATCGTGAGTGATCGATGATGATGATGATTATGATTTTATACGAGAAAATAGATGATTTGGCTCATTACCTCTTTAAGCGATAGCACAACTAAAGAACGTGTAGAGTTAGTATCGAATTTATGATCTCGTTATTGGATATTTTATTCTCAGTATATGCTATAACATGATCACTAGAACTGTGAGGCATTTCAGTGAAACACTTGTTCTCAGAATTTCATAAAGCATACAGTGCGTTGACAGACTGCCTCGTTGGCCGAGTGGTCGCAAGTGCGACTGCCGGGCAAGGGGTCTCGGGTTCGAATCCCGGGTCGGGCAAAGTATTACTGGGTTTTTAAAAAATTCTCAGTAGTAGCACGGAGTCTGGAAATGTGCCCGGTATATGGCAATAGACTCACCTCCTATTACCTGGGACTCGTAACATAAATAGTGAAAAGTGGGTGTTACATTGTACAGTGGCATTAAGTGCCGTAATGTGCACCTCTGCCTACCCCTTCGGGGATAAAAAGGCGTGATGTTATGTTATGTTATGTTATGCGTTGACAGACTAGAGAAAATATTAATTTCTGTATCTGCGTTCGTAAAATGTTTCCCATTCAGCATATAAAAGCGAAAATTCTATCGTAAAACACAGTTCAAAACAAAATATTCGTGCAAAAACTTTATCCCCGAATATATAGGCAGAGGTGCAAATTATGCCACTGTACAATGTAACACCCACTTTTGACTAATGGGTGAGCCTATTGCCATATACCGGGCACATTTCCAGACTCCGTGCTACTACTGAGAATTTTTTAAAAGCCCAGTAATACTTTGCCCGACCCGGGATTCGAACCCGAGATCCCTTGCCCGGCAGTCACACTTGCGACCACTCGGCCAACGAGGCAGTCCTCGTGCAAAAACAACTTGGTTATATACCTCTAGGACTTTTAATATATTAGAATTTTTATTTCGGTCCATTTTATGATAATAGCTATGTCTCCTATTACAAATTCCCACATAACAGTTGAAAACTAGATAGGCATATATATTTTCACCGTAAGCGCGGGCCTGCGGACGGCGAGCATGGGTGGCTCCCCGTCCGACCAGAAACAGACCCGAGCGTACGGCGCGTCGCGTTCCGCGCGCGCCTCAAAGAGCCATCAGACCACCACAGATGGGGCCCAATAGGGTCGATGCCGATTCGGAGTCGCGGAGAACCTAACGGGTAACCGGGGCTCCGGCTCGACGTGCAGGAGAAGGAACGGGGTGGTTTTTAGTCAGTAAGAGTCTGACACTCCCTTCCGCCTCACCCAGGCGGGAGCAGTCATTCGATGATTTTCCCCCCTTAAAAAAAAAAAAAAGGCATATATATTTTAAATTTATCGTTTATAATACGGCAAACTCCAACGTAGCTGATATCACAAACGGCCATACACTAAAGTTATTATAAAACAAAATAAACTTTATGTTCGTTTATCACGGGTGTAGTAAAAAAGTAAATAAAATAAAATTAAAGTATCTGCCTGAAACATAGAGATAAAATGTTAAATTTTAGTGGAACGATTATTTTATGAATACAGGTTAAATGAATAGGGCATATAAAATAAATATTTTGAATATTTTTTATCATGACGTAACCTTCAACTATGTGGAGGACTTCGTACACTCATATTTTATGAGATTTTTTAGGGGGAAAATCACTCAAAGGCTTCTTTTGCCCGGGTGAGGCGAGAGAGTGCCAGACTTTTTCTGATTAAAAACCATCCCGTTCCTACTCCTGCACTTTAAACCGGAGCCCTAATAACCTGTTAAGTTTTCCGCGGCTCCGTATCGGCATCAACCCTATTGTGCCCCATCTGTGGTGGTCTGATAGCTCTTTGAGGCGCGCGTGGAACGCAACGCGCCGTACGCACGGGCCTGCTTCTGGTCTGCAGGCCTGTGCATATTTTATGCAATAGGCGGTTAAATGAGTAGGCGCTAGATCACATGACGGTGATTGACCACTACTACCCATTAACACACTCGCAATACTAGAGGAGTCACAAATACGTTGTTGCTATGCTATAACTCCCAATAAATCAATAGGAAAAGATTATTTAAAAAATACTTTGCCCCACACTATGATTTTCTCCTGTGTCGTGGGTGCGTTTACAAACATACAAGTTCACATACACGTGACATCCAGACACGGAACAATTATCTGTGGATCACACAAGGAGTTGTTCCGTGCGGGAATCGAACCTGCGACACGTTGCGCGGCAGCCAGGTGCCCAGCACAGCGCCAACCGTGCAGTCTATTGCATACATAGCATGACACAGAGCTGGCAAATAAATAATGTTAAATCATAACAACACTCCCATTTTGAAAACGTACCTACCTTTTCTAAAAATTTGAAACCACTTCATTGTAGCTTCACAAAGAACGCACCAGAACTCAAGACCCTTTTTCGAAAAATACCTTAGCTACGCAATAAAACAGTCCATCAAATGCTAACAATAACTTGGTATAACTTGTCTACTATATTGGTGCCTAAAGGCGATAATTCCTATTCCACTACACTACTAATATTAATCAAGTGGGAGTAGGTTATCTGTCAGTTTGTGCAGTAAAGCGACATAATAAATATGTTTTGCTCGCATCTTAAGTAATATAAACGATGTCGACAGATCCGTTGTCGTCAGGGAGGGATGATATCGAGGGTATTTTGTTTTCTCATGCAATAGCTATTTGGATTAGGTATAAAAGACAAAAAGGCTAAAACCTTCCACAGATACGTTCCCAATAACTTTGAAGTAAAAATATTTCTCAATACCTACTTCTCTGCTTACCACAAAATGGATAAACCTACTTACGTATGTATAATATTATAATCTAGCCCCGTCACAATAGATCTTAGTTCCCATCGCCAAACTTGTCTCCCCTTCAGGACGTCCGTACATTAAATTTCTGCTCCACAACCGGCTCATATTTCGTTTGGAAACTTTCCAAGGCACTGGGGGACAGTTGAATCCTTTGTCGGGAACAAATATTACTATAGTCATTTACTAGGTGTGTGCGTGGCTTTGGTTGTGTTGAAAAAAGTCGTAACTAGAAATGAAACATAATTGAGGTCTTTGATAACATCCCAGTGGGTTATGAGTATTTTTTTGTTTGTGACGACCAAGAATTCTATAATTAGAATGAAATCTTGTATAGTAGCTAGCATATCAGCCTATACCAATGTGTAAATCTTTCATAGGATTTTCAATTTTATTTCATAGAGGTATTTATTTCTCAGGGGTTTCAAGTTAAAATATTTTTTTTTAGAATCGATAAGCTAAAAGAATCTCTCATATTTTTGGAATAAGGAGCAACATTAATACTATCTTAGTATCTGTATATGTAAAGTGCTTTTAAGTGTGGGGGGGGGGCATGCTTCGGTTTGAATGGGCCGGCTCACAGAAAACCGACGTGAAACAACACGTTTCCGTTATATTTCGTCGTGTGACTGAGATTGCCAATTACCCCCCTCCCCAATCTCCTCAATCCCCGATAATCCTCAAATTCCTAATCCCCAAAAGGCTAGTAACGCACTTGTAACTCCTCTGTTTCAGGTGTCCATGGGCGATGCCTATTGCTTACCATCGGTACCGTATCGTATCGTACCATCGATGATAGGCATGCTGGTAATTACCGGCTTATTTAAAAAGAATACTGGATTTAATTTCATATGAAACTCTATACCTAAGTTTTACGTGTTTTGTGACAATCATATAAACAATTGACAAACAGACAGGCGGCACTTATTGCTAGTTGTATATAAAGGTTCTTTATGACGTAACCGTCTTTTGTTTTCGCGCGTTCTCAACCGAAATGGCGGGTGAATTTGAATATTATTCTGTACTGTTCCGCCATTTTATCGTTCGTTTGAAAGACGTGTCGATTTTGTTTTATTTTAATGACCTGAATTTTTGATACACAATTTTTCTCTATGGTTATTATAATAATTTGTCTACATTTACATCATTGTATTAATATCACAATTAGCCAGAAAATATTTATTTTGTTACTCAACATTCTTCCCTTGTAAAAAAGGGTTTTGCGATAATCCCCACTGTTAAAAAAGCAGTTCGGAGATTGTAGAACCGAAATAGCTGAGGCAGCTTCCCATCCGTACATATTCCTGCGTTATTGCGTAAAAAATCTACCAATAAAAACGACAATACCACTTCATAGACAAACCTAACCTATAAAATCTCCCGCCACAAAATGACAGATGCCATAGACACAAAGACAAAGTTTCCCGCCCATCGCTCGGCTTTAAACGTTCCACGATGAGAAACTATTTAATTTGAAAGTAGTATAAACGGTTCTGCTTTATTTTCCTAGTCTTCGGTTAGAAAACTTAAGGTAGTGTTCAATATATTTGTTCTGCAAACGATGGCTCGTTTCATACTGGGTTTCTAGTCTTATTCTAGCCTGAAGTCTTTTGAGTGTAAGTGTCTTCTGCACGATACCATTGGTACACTTTGACTATAGTCACTTTTCTATGTTGTTCAAGTATGTTTCTTTTTTTTATGGAATAGGAGGTAAACGAGCAGACGGATCACCTGATAGTAAGCGATCAGCGCCGCCCATGGACAACCGCAACACCAGAGGAGTCACAGGTGCGTTACCGGCTTTTTAAAAAGGAATCGTTTATAATCATAAAGGAGACAATATTTTTTACGCAATTATGTCTAATGTCTGAATTTCAAATATACAGGTGTAAACGGAATGCTCTCGAAAAGGCAGACGGGTAGGGGTAACGGGGTAGTGGTCATTTATTAAAAAAAAAATAAGGAGTTAAACGTTTTTTATGTAGGTAAATAATACTTGAAATGAACTGCTCAAGGCTGATGTGGAATGAATAGCACGAAAACAGAAAAGATAAAAAATGAAAAATTTATATGCGTTTTCTGTAGCGATCTGTTTATAGAATAGTTTTTGAAAACAGACGTTTATTTTGTCTTGAACACGATGTTGGTACGATTATATTATTATTGTTTCTTATCTTACAATAATAGTACTTAAATAACATTTTCTATTAATCATACGATGACACACAGTTACCAGACTTGACAGTCCTAAATATGAGTACAACTGTTCAAGTTTCCATAACACCAGACAACAGACGACGAACGGCTAACAAAGTTTCACCGTCAAAAAACCAGTACCATATATTTTTCCTTTGCACAAAATATTCAACCAAAACCATCTACAATGTTGAATAAAAACCTCAAACTATTCAGGAAAAGGTCGAAAATAGGAGGATTCCTCTTTCAATACCTTCAAAGATGTAACAATCCATCCTTATATTCATTGACCTTTGACAAAACGACAATAAATATAGTAAAGGCATTCTTATAAAAAACCTTTTTGTTAACAAATAAGGCTACGTTGTATTGAAAAAGAAAATTTACGTCATAGATACGTATGGTGGTGAAAAATGTAGCTTAATTGTGTGAGAATAGAATTCTGTTTTCAATAATAATAACTTTAGCCTGACTAATTTAATGTAATTCGAACTTTATGGTTTCAAATTACACGAGCTTGTGACCAGAACCAGACCCAAACGTACGGCGCGTCGCGTTCAGCGGGCGCCTCAAAGAGCCATCAGACCACCAGAGGACTTAACAGGTTGCTGGGGCTCCGGCTCAAAGGGCAGGAATAAGTCAGTAAGAGTCTGACATTCCCTCAACTAGGTGGGAGAAGTCATTCGATGATTTTCCCCTCTAAAAAGGCCTTTTTTCATAGCATAAGCCGGTAAACGAGCAGACGGATCACCTGATGGTAACCAATCAGCGCCGCCCATGGACACTCAAAACACCAAGGCGTTACAGGTGCATTACCGGACTTTTGGGAATTGGGACTTTGGTGCTGGTTTTTTAGTCAGTAAGAGAGAGAGAAACCATTTGATGATTTTCCCCCCTTGAAAAAATGGATTCAAATTGTCTTATAGCGGCAGCAAAAAGTAATCTAGAATTTGAAATCGGAACCTCATACATGCCAGTTACAATGACAACAACTATAATAAAAACCGTGACCTTGATAAACAAATAAATAACTAATCCTTTGGCTCATTTCCATATATGTCAATAGTTTGCAAACAGCCAATGAGAGTATATATTTGTGTATCCTATAGAAAAAAGCTTTGGAAGTATTCAAGACATAATTTGTGGGATCTCTTTTATTGATACTAAATTCAAGGAAAGTTGAACCGAGAGACTTATGGGACTGAAGAATGGTGACGAAGGTACACACAGTACAATAAGGGTTGTATTATTCACTACTATTTTTTATATGTAAGGGATCGTCGTGTCCAGCATCTGACCAGCAGCTGAAGCCAAATGCCATTTAGCGCTTGTCTACTCATAGAGTAGAAAACTAAATTATATGGGATTGACGTAAATTTTGACACTTGTCAGTGTTATCTCCATACATTTAGTTTTCTATTCTCTCGGTAGACAAGCGCTAAAGTGGCGTTTGGCTAAAGACACTGGTGAAAAGCGATGATGTAGCCTGCGATGGAGCAATTCTGCTCATAACTGCTTATCTTCCTTTCCATCATCATACCACAAGACATCGGCGAAGCGTCACCGATTCATGGTAGATGTCCCACTCGCACGCACAAAGCGCTACGCATCAAGCTTCCTTGTGCGTACTGGTAAGGAGTGGATTTCTTTGCCAGAGTCAATAATTCCTGAAGGGTGGGTGTCTTTAAGGCCCGATTGAATAGGTCGGCATGCTCCATCGTAGACCACATCATCATTTACCACCAGGCGAGATAGTGGTCAAACGTCAGTCCCATCAAATATAACAAAAAACAAAAAAGCCTTTTCACAATAAACTTGACACGGTCTTACATGAGAGATAGTCCTGTCATAAATTCCTAGTCCAAACAATAACAAAAAAGTAATGTCCAATTTATAATATATAGTTGTTCAAAATTTATATGAATTCAAACAATTTTGATCCAGCTATGTGGAAACCTAATAAAAGTTTTTGTAAAAAGTCACTAAACTTCATTGTGAAAAATATTCATCGTCAACTTTTCAAAATAGGTACCCCATTGGTGTTTGTTTGACACAAGATTCCATTACATAGGATAGTATAAACACATTGCTCATACTTGATTGGCTGCAGTAAAATGTTTTTTGAACTATATAATGAACAAGAGTTCTGACCAGATTCAGCATAATTATCTAATTATATAGTCTACTATACTATATCTATAGAAAACAATAGTTTTCATTTTATATCAGTTTGGTTCGATATTTTGACAGTTTTAAAACAATAGCTCAAGTACCAATACCATCAGAAAGGAGAAGAGCTTTATCAAAACTTTAATGTCCTGAGTTTCGTAGATTTTTCAAAAACTGTCCATAAACAGTACTTCTTTTCTCTAAAAAATGAAGCTTAGATTGGATTTCGATATGTGACAAAAGTAAACAATAACGCATTGTCTTGTTTAGTAATAAAAAGAAGAAAAACCTTAGGTTTTATATCGAATAGTTTTCCTACCCAATATTATTGCGCAAGAAAACAAATAAAATTATCTTCAATGATTTACGCTCATTACTAGACCATAAATATCATTAAATCACTTTAAAGCATTAAGTAAGTTAATTTATTAGTCCATTTTTTACCATTTATTTTATTGTGGTCCTTTCCCCATGTCTTTCCAGTTGATAATATTTTTGCCGTAGACATTAAAATAATTAACATTCACTGTGATTAATTCTAACTATTATATTAAGCCATTGTATTACTCGAAAAACAAAACTCAATTAGTCACATTTTCTTTTAATATTTTTGGTCCTTTTACCCTGGTCCTTTGATTCGCCAATAATTCATTCGTTTTTGCTAAAATCCATTTGAAAGTCAATGGCTATTTGATGAGAGCCGTTCACTGCAACTGGCTCTAGACATCCGTGCAATAAATTTAAGGAAAATTATGAGGAAGACGTTAATTCTGGAAGTTAGAACCACAGAATGTTATTGTGGTTTGAAATGATGTAGTTCTCTTAGGAGTAATAGCGAGAACTCGGTATGATGGAATGAGTGAAGTGATTTGTGGAACGAAGTATTAGATTTTGAGATTATAATTATCTAAAATAGTAATATATTTTTAGTGTAAAGGATTATTCGTCATTATATAAAGTTTTAGGTTTAAATGAGCATGAAGACGTTACAGAGGTGTATTGGCGGGTACTAATAGAGTGAGCACATAAAACACTGCCACTTAAAACTAAATCCAGTCAACCAATCAATCAGACAGTATAATCTCATAAAAGTTAGAATATTTCCAGTACAACAAAGACGGACGCGACAAATACCTCTAGTTACATCTAATAAAAATATTCACCAAAGCGACCAGATTTAAACAGCTGTCAAATCACAAACGTCTACATGAACCGTATAAAAAAGATGAAACGAACCTCATTTGTACGAAAAGACCAAAATACAGAGCAACCATTGCATTGTACCCCTTTTCATGTTCGCGCGATTTATGCCTAACATTTTTATTCTGGTGTTATTGTGGCGTGATTTCGATTTTTCACATTTTTCTCGTGTCTGATAAGAACGTGGTTAAAAATTTGTCTCGCTATCTTGGGTATCTAGAAGATTGCGTAGGTAACATTTAAAGGTGTTAATCCGAAATGAAATCTATGTGTTTGTGTTTAAAACACGGTTTTAAGTGCTTGGTAGTCGCCTACTAAGCTCTGAATTCGAATAGGTACCAGGTGGAGTAAATTATGTTGGGCCTTCTCGAGATTTTGTGAAAATCTCAGTTCGAAATTATCAACACTCATTTAAAAACTGTTAAAGCAATCTTTTGATGTTTTTCTAAATTTAAGTATGGGAGAACCATGCTTGGGCACGAATGGGCCGGCTCGACCGGAGTGATACCACGGTTTCACAGAAAATCGACTAGAAACAACGTTTGCATTGTGTTTCATCGTTTGAGTGAGGTCAACGAAGGCCCAATTACTCCCTAATCTCCTCAATCCCTGAATCCCCAACAATTCTCAAAGTCCTAATCCCCAAAAGGCCGGTTACGCGCTTGTAACCCCTCTGGTGTTCCAGGTGTACATAGATGACGCCCCATTTGCTAACCATCAGGTGATCCGTTTGCTAGTTTACCGGCTTCATTCGTTTAAAAAAAGAAGTAAATTTATTTAAAATTATATTCTACATAATACACAAAAGCAACGCAATTAAAAAAATGTACTCGCATCTCGTACAATACTCATTCAGTACAATTTTCCGCCATTGCTTTGCTTTGCCATTCCCTCTTTTGTACATTCGCAACCAATTAACATCTTGACCAATTAAAACGGGGGTTTTCAAAAACGGCTTTCAATTAGTCCAATAGAGAAGAGTTAATTAATAACAAAAGAACAATTGTTTTGAGATAGACGCTGTATTGTTTTTTATTATTATTGTTACCGTCTTGGTTGAGCTGTCGAATTCGTATTCAGTAAACCGGTTCAATTTATGAAATCGTGTTAAATGCTATGAGAGTTTTTAGTTTCTAATGTCTTCAGTATTAGCAAAGAATAATGGCTTGGTGGATCGGAGATCTAAAGAGGCCTCACTTCTCGTGCATGAGGGTATTGGTTCCAAAGCTGCCAATAGCAACTACCTATGTGACTTTTCCGAATACTTCATTATGTACTTTCTAAGATTATTTAGACACATAAAATAACATAACATCACGCCTTTTATGCCCAAAAGGCAGAGGTGCACATTATGCCACTGTACAATGTAACACCCACTTTCCACTATTTATGTTATGAGTCCCATATAATAGAGGATATTATTTAGATATCACTAACAGTCGGTGAATGAACACGTCGCGAAGAAACCTGGGCGTGTAATTTCTAATTATAAGTTTGAAATCGCAAATCCGCATTGATATTGAGCAAGCGTGGTGATTAGATAATGCTCAAACCTTTTCCTTTGGTCAGCAGTGGCTGCTTGCAGGCTGTTGATGTATTGTATCGATATAGACTTATTGATTTACCCTCGTTTACATGGAAATCTTAACGTAACTAACGAGATCTCTGTATTATTTTTTATCTTTGGTGAAAATATATAGTAATACACATGTATTGTAGTTATTTGAAATGCTATTTGTATTTCAAAGTATTTATATTGTTAGCTATTATTTTATTATGCTTTATAGGGAGAACCTAACGGTCGCGGAGAACCTAACGGGTAACCGGGGCTCCGGCTCGACGTGCAGGAGAAGGAACGGGGTGGTTTTTAGTCAGTAAGAGTCTGACACTCCCTCCCGCCTCACCCAGGCGGAAGAAGTCATTCGATGATTTTCCCCCCTTAAAAAAAAAAAAAAAAATTAGGTACTATTTTACATACATATTATGTACCTCAAAGATATAAATACGGCAAACTTACACAAGCACTTAGCCAACGTCACTCACCGAGATCCCCCAATTACAAAACTTTTGCACATAGTAACTATAATTACTATGAAAGTGTAAAATGGCGCAAATACCCCGAAAGTTTTTTAATATCATGTCTGAACTCGGATTCTAGTCGAGTTTCTACGTTTATAAAAAAGAGAACGAGCATTTCTATTCGTTAGTTGCGTATCTGTAAAAAAATGCTTAGCCTTTCGTTTTTCGAACGGTAAGCTAAATTGCACATATTAATTTTTAATATAACAGCTACTTTTTGTCAATTGTGTTGTACACCCCAGCTAATATGGAAAGATCTAATCAGGAGATCAGATAGTGAATTTTACACTATTATAAAAATGAATCCGAAAATTACAATCATATTTTGACAATCGTAGAAGTCAAATTAGGGAGACCACAGGCAATGAGACTTGTAACTACTCAACCAATGTAAAAGTTTAATTCTAGAAAAGATTTAAATCAGTCTTAAAGTAAATTAAACAGAATCATTAATTTGATTATAGTAATCAAAACTATTTTGACATTCAACATTGAAATATGACACGTTAACCACCACACAAAAACCACAAATCTAATTAACATTGTAAATTGAACTCTGTTAACAAATTATTAAAAAAATTAATATATGCTAAATATATAAAGATATAAAGTACTACAACATACATACATACATTGGAGAGCCAAACAGAGGTGCGTACTCACAACTTTCCAGTAATCACACCACAAAATACATACACAATTACCCTCCCCTTCCCCAATCTCCACAATTCCTGAATCACCAACGATCCTCAAACTCCTAATCCCCAAAAGGCCGGTAACGCACTTGTAACGCCTCTGGTGTTCCAGGTGTCTTACCATCAAGTGATCAGTCGACTCGTTAAATAAATGATTACTGTTTTTTTGGAAGACTGTAAATAAGCACATAATATTTTACCTACAAAGTCACTCTTACCAACAATCGGCCAAGGAGAGGAACTACTTCAGTGAAAGTTAATAATAGAACAATATATTTGGTACCCAAATATAGAAATAATCTTTTCATTCTCTATGTTCATGTGTCCTTATGTCTCAAATAGACAAGTACAGCTTTTGAGTGATTCTATTTACATAATTAAATTTCATCATATCGTATTTCTGGAGCTAAAGTCAATTTTAAATCATATTATTTCATAACGATCTAACTGCTTTCGTCTGAAAGATTTTACAGATGTGCCATGAATTTCGGATTAACGTTACGTATGTGTTTAAACAAAGAATATCGAATAGGTTAAAATTTTACTTTTTTTATGGCGTAAGCCGGTAAACGAGCAGACAGATCACCTGATGGTAAGCAATCGGCATCGCCCATGGACACCTGGAACACCAGAGGCGTTACAAGTGCGTTACCGGCCTTTTGGGGATTAGGAGTTTGAGGATCGTTGGGGATTCAAGAATTGGGGAGATTCCGAAAGGGGAGGGTAATTGGGCCTCCGGTAACCTCACTGAAATGGAAACACAACGAAAGCATTGCTTCACGTCGGTTTTCTGTGAGGCCGTGGTATCACTCCGGTCGAGCCAGCCCATTAGTGCCGAAGTATGGCTCTCCCACACTTATCACTAAACTACACTAAGATTAATACCAAAGCGTTTATAAAAATATAATCGTGATGATTCATATAAATAAAATCTCATAATAACTCTGTCTATGCTACTTTAAACCAGCTTGCCATTTGGCAATATAAAGACTAAAAATCAAAATACTAAAAAACTACGATCATTATAAAGCTATCCTAACTGACCTATATATACAGTTTGCCAAAGAAAAAAAAAGAATGAATATTAAATAAAATTTTATGATCTTTAATATGTGTATGTACGTGGTGTTAAAATTTCTGAATCTCTGTAACTATACACGTTCTCACATTTGGCTAGAGGCCATTTTGCAAAATATCTTTAGCGCGAATATAAAATTTTAATTGTAAAGTCCTGCTTTTATTGGTTCAGATAAAACAAACGGTTATGAAAACTAATGAAGTTCACTATAATTTCAGGTTAGCCTAAAAAGATTAGAATATTTTATAGACCCAAAACCATTGTGCGTAATAAAATAACGCGTGCCTAATTTACTAGACTTTATATTCTCCAAATTGAGGGTAAAAAATTAAACCGCAGACATCAAATTTCGACATAAAATATTTGATTATATCAATGAAATTTACATAAAGTTTCATGGATACACGCACCACGGATCAAAGGACCAATAGACGAGCAAAACTGAACAGAAGGACCAAATAAATAAACACCTACAAAACCCAAAAAATGCCTAAAAACAGTCATTAGATACTTTGCCATTTTATTTTTTTACCCAAAAAATACAGTCCAGCTTTTCGAATTTTAAATCAAAACCTCGGAAGACGTGGATTCGACATAAGAAGGACTGTTCTTCGCCAAATGGGAACGACTATTAATGCGGGCTTAGAGTCCTTCGATATTCAGGACCAAAAAGGTTCACTGGTAAATGGAAATCGGCCTTCTTCCAATTATGTGGAATCAAAATGTGTCTGTCGAGTGTTTATTTTGCTTAATTGGAAAATGTACTTTGTGTGAATTACAATTTGAATAAATTTTGATTGTGTTAATTGATTGTATATGTATAATGTCATTTCTATGACCATATTGTTTAAATATTGAATAACAGAATTTCATTATAAAAATACATTCAGTACAAAATCGACCACGTAATACTTTTTTCACTCCTTTTCACAAAGCAGTCAAAAAGGCCAGAAATAAAATAAAATTCACAAATTAAAAGAATTAAAAAGTACAACGACACACGAATTTATCACAGGCCGTACAAGTAACGAAAAGGTGTAAAAGAAATATCGCTCCGTTCCACGAAGCCGAAAAACTTGAGCAATTTCTTACTTTACTTTGAGAATACTAAAAACTTCGTCAGTTCCACGAAAAAAAGGTAAGCCGCATGAAATCTATGAAGGTGGAATGTAAAGGGACATTCTGAATTACATATGTACACAAATATAGCTAGAAAAGTAAGTTAAGTCGTTTTACTCATTCAAGGTTGGGCTAAAATATTTTTCTTTCAATAATGTATTCTTAGCCTAACATACGACCTGTCAGCTAGTACTAATTTTTCTTTTTTTAGCCCTCTAACCGAGGTCTTTCCATTCCAAGTGGCTTTTAAAAGTATCTCTTTTATTATTTTGGGTCTGGAATCTGAAAAGCAAGTACCCATTCAAGCCCAATTTGGTCCTTCGATCTACAAAAAACACATTAAATTCCAACAAATTGTAAAAACATGTCAACCTACGTTCGACTGCCAAAAAGAGAAAAGTACAATTTGCTTTTGTAACTCAAATTTCGTAAATACGCTTTTTAAAATTCAAAAAAGGAACATTCACACGATGTCGGCGTAATGCCGCATTGCGTAGAAGCCACCGTTTGCTTGGAAAACCCGCCAAAATATATTATTCGTTATCTATCCCCCGGGTGCGGTCCATTTACGCTCGTGAACATGAAACACTATTGGTCCGCATATTATTATATTTAACACGTGGACCCCGTCTCTGATTCTTATTAAGAACTATTGTAGTTCCACAATCCTCCGCTGATTTATACTGGCGCTAGGTGAATCGCTTTAGCTTAATTTAATACGGGGTTGAAGTATAAGGTTTTAATTAACATATTACGTATAGATAAGTTTATTTTCATAATATTGTGAGATTTTATATAATGCCTACGCAAATATTTTCGTGTCTAAAATGCAAATGAGTTTTTAAGTTCAGCGAAAATTATAATATAGTTAGGACTTTGAAAATTTATGTCAAATGTCGAAAGCAAGGTTAACGGTCTAGATTAATCCATTCGTAATTCCGAAACTCAATTAGTGGGAGAACGAGGCCTATTTGGGATTACGCTTCTTGATCTGACGTTGATGATAAAACATTTATATTAAACCAAGGAATCAAAGATAATCGAATTCATTAATAAAGTTCTTCCAATAACGTCAAAGAATCTCATAGAATTTTGCGACTCATAAAAATATTAACGAGAACACCGAAATGTTGCGGATCTCTTACATACGTAATACGTATATCGGTATTCGTCACGGTCATTCATTGAATCCCCGGAAGGAGGGCAGACAACATAACAATATTTATCCTAAATAGAAATCGTCATCATCAACAACCTATAAACGACCACTGCTAAGCAAAGCCTCTTCTCATAAGGAGAGGGTTTGAGCATTAATAACCACGCTTGCTCAATGCGGGTTGGCGATTACAAACTTATAATTAGAAATTATAAGCCTAGGTTTCCTCACGATGTTCTTCTCCACCGTTTGTCAGTGGTGTCTAAATAATCTTAGAAAGCACATATTAATAACTCGGAAAAAATCACATTGGTACTTGCCGTTGGTAGGTTGCGAACCTACATTTTCATGCATGGGAAACGGACGTCCGAATATATTGAGTCTTATGTAATTGTAAGGAAGTCTATTTTCATTTGGACACAAGAGTTTCAGATTCCGTGATGTGATGATGTTACAAACAACTTTCCGAAAAGTGATACAATATTTTTTTTTATAACACCTTACAATATGACATTTTACAGTTGATTCCAATGCACTATCGTATTTCCTGACATAGGTAAGTCTAACATAACATAACATCACGCCTTTTATCCTCGAAGGGTTAGGCAGAGGTGCATATTATACCACTGTACAATGTAACACCCACCTTTCACTATTTATGTAATGAGTCCAAAGTAATAGGGGGTGAGCCTATTGCCATATACCGGTCACAATTCCAGACTCTATGCTGCTACTGAGAGTTTTAAAAATCCCAGTAATAATTTGCTCGACTCGGAAACCGATCCCGAGACCTCTTGCCCGGCAGTCTCACTTGCGACCACTCGGCCAACGAGGCAGACATTACAGATAAGTCCAACATGTAACTTCATTAATAAAATTAATATAACACTACGCATGCATATTATATAACAATATAGAGGTAGAAACAATTACTCAATATGGTCACATTCAAAAAATATGTCTTTGTACTGCTTTGACAAACATTAGTATGTTGTGGAACAAATCATGCTCCGGTATTTATAATTGGGATGATAATATCTGCGTATGAAAAAATAAATTTAATTAGTCCGTAAATTAGGTAATGAAAAAATATTAGATACGTATTTTTTTATTTTGACTTATAATAAAACAATACTTAGATAAAACGAATCAAAGTTTAGGAGTGGGGGCTAAAACGTCATTTCTACGTATAAAATGTACATAGAAGTGACGTCACGCGACATTTCAAATCAATACGTCGTTGAAAGTATTCATTTCTGTAAGAAAATAAAAAATACGTGTCTAATGTTTTTAAAATAATCTACCAGACGGATATTAAAATAAAAATTAGGCATCTACCCTATTGTTTTATTAAACTTGAAAATATAGAAATTGATACCACTTCCGTACAGTTCCCAGACTAGGCCATTTACTTTTAATGAAGTCACACCATTTCAGAATACTCCACAACTTACAATAATATGAACACGAGCACTCTATAGTTATATAATAACGCAATAAATAAAGTTGTCACAAATTACTTGGTACTTTGAAAACTTCGTGGAGTTATAAAAATAATATCTATCATTGTGGAAGTCATAAAATAGTAAACATCATTTCGCGTAATATTTTTCCTAAGTGAGATTTGGTAAACTTATCTACTATATAATATACATTCTACTATATGTTACACATTAAAATCCTACATTACAAGATGATTGCCACAATAATAATTATTAGGCAATTACATTTTCGCTTAAAAAAATATTATTTTCCTAAAGGAATTAATTCCTAATTAAAGGAAAATAATATTTTTTTAATCGACCATCTATAATATAATCGATTAAAAAATATACCTGAACATAATAATATACTATACCTGAATGCCATCAAGGCTTGATTGAACAGGCTGCATATAGACAGACTTGCTCCATTAGCGTATATCATTACTAAACATAAAGCAAGAGGGTGGCCAATCAAAACAATACTATAACCATTTTGAAGAAAAAAATAATCATCATAACATCCCGCCTTTTATCCTCGAAGGGGTAGCCACTCTTCACTATTTATGTTATGAGTCCCATGTAATAGGGGGTGAGCCTATTACCATATACGGCACAGTTCCAGACTCCGTGCTACTCACAGATATATTATAATATTTCTGTGGTGCTACTACTGAGAATTTTTAAAAACCCAATAATACTTTGCCCGACCCGGGAATCGAACCCGAGACCCCTTGCCCGGCAGACGCACTTGCGACCACTCGGCCAACGAGGCGTGCTCAATGAGGATATGTCATTGCTTATCATTAGACGAGATAGTGGCCAATCAAAACAATGCAATTTTGAAAAAAAAATCCGGATATATTAAATATACGAATAACAAAACTCACCACTCTAAGGAGAAATCCCTACATCAATCCATAGTCTAATGCAACCGCAATACATTTGACTCTTATTATACCTCTCAATCATTTTCAAGTCTCCACCAGTGATGAATTGAGACATGATGCATACGTCAATTGCTTAGACAGCCGCACTTCAAGCTATAAACCACCAGCATATCCGGGCCTCATGACATATGGTCTTCTCTTCAACATGCAGGTCAGGTTATACTGGTGGCTTATGTGTCCGCCCTTGAAGCTATAAAGTCCAACATATCCTGGTCTCATAACACGTTGGCTTCTCTTCTAAAAGGAGGTCAGGTTATATTGGTGAGTTATGTGTCCAATCCGTCATCCTGTGAAACGAATGAAAGGATGCAAATCCTCGGGAAACTACTTCAGTTGATCGATTGAAGTAGATCGAATAGTTTGAATTTTAAATTAATGTGTTTTTGTAGTAAAGTAAGGTGGATACCGGTTTTAAATTGATAAATCTTATCCTGAATATCATTATTCAATGTTTGATAGGTTCTTCTGCTTGGAGATAGATAAAATAGGATCAATCTACTTTGCTAATGTATAACATAACATAACATCACGCCTTTTATCCCCGAAGGGGTAGGCAGAGGTGCACAGTACGGCACTTAATGCCACCGTACAATGTAACACCCACTTTTTACTATTTATGTTATGAGTCCCATGTAATAGGGGGTGAGCCTATTGCCATATACCGGGCACAATTCCAGACTCCGTGCTACTACTGAGAATTAAAAAAAAACCCAGTACTACTTTGCCCGACCCGGGAATCGAAACCGAGACCCCTTGCCCGGCAGTCGCACTTGCGACCACTCGGCCAACGAAGCAGCTAATGGATATGTAATTATAATAATACGTAACTTTTCAAGGCTTCAGACGCTAATAAAACTACTTAAAACCAACAAGAAGTTTACGGAGCCGCGGAGGAAGTGCAGGAGTAGGAACGCGGTGGTTTTTAGTCAGTAAGAGTCTGACACTTCCTCTCGACTCACCCGGGCGAGAGAAGTTATTCAATGATTTTCCCCCCTCAAAAAAAAACTAACAAGAAATTGAGAGAAGCCTAGAGAAGCCTTTCAACAGTAGCTATATAAAGACGATAAGATCCTCTCTTTCTTGTTTGAGCAATATGACTGTTCAAACTTCAAACATTTTATTCTACCTATCCATCGTCGGGAGTTACATTTTTAACCGACTTCAAAAACAAGGAGGTTGTCAATTCGACCCGTATAAGGGGAAAGATATTTTGCACCTATTTTTGTATGTTTATATGTTTGTAATGAATAGGCTCAAAAAGTACTGTGTCGATTTAAAAAATTCTTTCACCAATAGAATGCTACATTCTTCCAATTTGACATAGGTAAGCTACATTTCATTTTGAAAAAAATTAGGAATCCTTGGTAAAATTTCAACAATGTCACCAAAGGTGTGGAAAAATGAGTTTTAAAATGTCTTTCGTCGAATGCGCTGCCGAATTAGCGATAGAACAAAATAATGTACAACACTATTGAAGAACATCATAAAGTCTACAAAAACTCCGAGGTAGCATATGTCCAACTATTGTAGTTATGTCACTACAACAATCCAAATGTCCAAAAATAAATAATTGTCTACCCCGTGCGAAGCCAGGACAGGCTACTAGTATTTAATATTTTCAGAACTGCTCAGTTTTCGTATTATGTTAGTCTCTATCAGTGTCTGAATAAATGTGCCAATTTTCATAAGTGTTTGTTTGTATGTGTGTATGTTTTTATGTTTGTTCCCTCATATCTCTGGAATTACAAGTCCGATTTAAGTAATTCTTTTTTTGTTGCAATAGGTTTTATTCAACTTAGAGAGTACTACAAGTTTCATCAAAATAACATAACATCACGCCTTTTATCCCCGAAGGGGTAGGCAGAGGTGCACATTATGGCACTTAATGCCACTGTAGAGGTACAATGTAACACCCACTTTTCACTATTTATGTTATGAGTCCCATGTAATAGGGGTGAGCCTATTGCCATATACCGGGCACATTTCCAGACTCCGTGCTACTACTGAAGTTTTTACAAACCCAGTAATACTTTGCCCGACCCGGGAATCGAACCCGAGACCCCTTGCCCGTTTTATCAAAATAGTATCAATAGTTTTGAGATAGAGAATTTAAACCAACTTTTTTTTAGATTTATTATTATTTTAGATTGAAATGTATGTAAAATAAATAAATAAATAAGTCGGTTTTACTTTTTTGGAAAAAAAAATTGTTATCACAATTTTTATGAAACTATCGTAAATCCCAATCAAAAATCACCATCAGCAAAACCCCACACGATTTCTCAGCGATTGCTCCACATGAACTGCAAAGCATTCAGCTATCGTTACATTCTAGCTCAAAGAGGATAGCTCGGTGAAAGGCTAGCCATGTGAATAATGATCACTAAAGACGTGACCGCTACTCGCTAGAGTTAAGGCTTTCTACCCATTGTGGCATACCATCAAAACGATGAATAGATTTTAAAGACTTATACAAAATACTCCATTGATACATGTAGACAAATTAATAAAATTAGAGTGGCTGTTTGTAATATTATAATAACCACCTTATACCACATGCATATAAATATAAATTTAATACACAAAAAATACATACAATTTATTTTATACCCAAAATAACACTTTCTACAATTTTTGTCTGTCTTTGTACCGGCTAATCTCTAAAATGGCTGGACCGATTTCGACGAGCCTTTTATGGCAGGCAGCTAATGTACTAAGGTGTAACATAGACTTGGCCTAATTTGGCCTTCAGTAACCTCACTCACACGACTAAACACAACGCAAGCGTTTGTGATACAAATTTCTTGCATTATGATTATGTGTCTGTGGCACACCACAATATTACCACAGTAATATTAACTGTACTGTATTTCATTTAAGTACTTTTGAAAAGGAATGAGTTTATAAGTAACTATGTGATTGACCACAAGCATTTTCACACAGATGATAAATAAAAAAAAATCAAAAGGCCTTATAATATCCCAATTAAAAAAAAATACAATTGCAAAAAAATCATACATACATACGTATCATCACGCGTTTCAGCCCCGAAGGGGCAGACAGAGGTGCACATTACAGCACTTAACTCGTCGAGTACCGTCATTATAGACACAATTATAGAACAATAGGTTGCGGTCACCGGTGACCGCTTGGTGTTTGACAGTTTAATGCCACTGTACAATGTAACACCCACTTTTCACCATTTATGTTATGAGTCCCATGTAATAGGGGATGACCCTATTGCCACATATACCGGGCACAATTCCAGACTCCATGCTACCACTGAGAATTTTTTAAAACCCTGTAGGACTTTGCCCGATCCGGAAATCGAACCCGAGACCCCATCGCCCGGAAATCGCACTTGCGACCACTCGGCCAACGAGGCAGTCATTCGTTTTATCTAAGTATTGTTTTATTATACGAAGAAATAAAAAAATAGGTGTCTAATATTTTTTCATTACGTAACTCACGGACTAATTATATTTTTAATTTTCATGCCCTGCCATCATACCAATTCTAAACTTTTTTTGGGCTAAACATTACGACATTTTTTTAAAGGCGCCTTAGAAAGGCTGTTCTCCCTTTCCAGTATATTCGTTTTTATTTGATCAACTTTTTGATTACTATCAGAATTATATAAACATTCCAAAAACATTTAAAGAGGATCTTTTTCAATTTCTATATTATGACCCACTTCAGAAAACTTCTAGTACACACTTCTGGTCTTTTCATCCATAAAAGAGCGGTCAGATGGGTAAAAATCTGACCGAGTTTCCAGTTAGGAACACACGACCGCACCAAACTATACAAAACCAATTTAACATGGTCTCACATTGTATGATCTTTATGCACGTTCAAAGGCCAGGTTATACTGGTTTTATAACTTGATGTGTTACCGTCAGTACGTTAGGTTGCCTATATTTAGAATACCATTTTAGTAGCAAAGGGCTGATGTGAATTAAAATTGTTTAATTTGAAAGTTGGGAATTATATTTTATTTTACTGTGTTGTTTTTAGGAACGGGGTTATTTTCATGTTTTTCTGTACGAGTTAAAATTCACAAATTACCATTAGCTAGACCATTAGCTTATGCCAACGTCTAGTCCACATTCCCCGGGAATGCGGAATGGAAAATGGAAAAACACATAGGTGTTTTTCCAGACGATAATCTACTCCTATTTCTAAGGTCATCGTGATCCCTTCAGCCATTTCGACGTGAAGGGGGAACAAACAAAAATCCAATCTTTTGCACTCATAGTATTAGTAGGATGATTAGTTCGAACGATAAAATTGTCGTTAAGAGAAATTAAATTAGTTATGGTGTTTAAAAATAACTGATACCAACAACGAAATCAATAAAATCCTAAAACCAAAATAAATTCATATCAACGTAATAAGTATAACAAGGAGTTTTTGGAGTTGTGCCCGGTATATGGCAATAGGCTCACCCCCTTTTACATGGTACTCGTAACATAAATAGTGAAAAGTTAATATTACACTGTAGTTATAGTACCATAAAGTGCCGTAATTATGCACCTCTGCCTACCCCGTCGGAGATAAACAGGCATGATGTTATGTCAAATTCATATTAACCAACACAACTTTAATCAAAAATCATTTCTTACACAACCGATATTCGACTCTAAGGACCACAAACATAAGGACCAAAAATGTAACATATGTTCATAAAAACCCACTCAATACAAGCCCTTAGGTAATTACGAACATTTGTCACTGAATTGTTCTAATAAGTTGTCCTAAGCCAACAACCCTACACAAGGTACTTCGCGCCGTAAATTTCGGCACAATTAAGTCCTGTCCCTTTGTTTTTGATTAAGTATCTGCGTGGAGTGGTGTACAGTTGCGAACAGGGGTATTAGGTTAGTTGTTTATATTTTAATCTCACAGGTAAATATATAAGCAATAAGAGCTATTTTCGTTTGTATGAAAGTTGATTTAATATACCTAATTGGTATTTCCTGTGCTTAGTAAATAACTAATTGTACTGATATAATAATAATGATATGTGATTGTGGTATGAGTAGGATGAATTAGAAGTAAATAGGTAGTTATTTATGTAATGACCTCGATGATTTTCTGAGTCTAATCTAGGAGGCTACGATTGTGATTTTTGTAATATAAGGTGCCATAAATGACCTTGAACTCGAGCGTTATATTACCCAATCAAAATCTATACAATCACTACCTATTTTTATATCTTATCTTATACTATTATCTTATTTTATATCTTCTACTATTATATAAAGCGGAAGGGTTTGTTTTTTTGTTTGAACGCGCTAATCTCCGTAACTACAAGTCTGATTAGAATAATTCTTTTTGTGTTAGATAGCGCATTTATCAAGAATGGCTATAAGCTATAAAACATCACGCTACGACCAATAGGAGCTGAGCAGACCGTGTGAAACCGCGCGGAAATAGCTATTAATAAATAATAATGAAACATGTTCTCCAAAAATTCAGTTTCATATCCACGTCACAAAGCAGGTACAAAGCGACACCAAAATTAAATTATGTAGGTATATCACAAACTATAAAATTCAATTTACTATAAATTCCACAAAATATATTTTGTGCTACAACAGTACCAGGAAACCGGTTTTATCCGGTTAAACCGGGCTGACAACATAGCTTGAGGTTATGGGTGATAGTTTGACACAGGACTGTTGGACTGTGACATAGATCCTTTTTGGTCCTTTTGTACATACAGCTGCAAGTCAAGCTATCTAATCCAGTTTATCATGGCCTTATTTTGTATGATCTTTCTGCAGATTCATAGTTCAGTTTATACTGGGTTGTTAAGCTCGATATGTAGGAACAACACGTCTTTAAGTATGTAGGGTTGTAGTAAAACGGTTTTATTACCATCTGTTTCGCGGTTTAACCCACGTGCTCCATGACTAAGAGTCATAACGTGATACTAGAGGTAGATAGCCTATAAATCTCCTAAGTAAATAGGCTATCAAATACGAAATCATTATTTAAATCGAACTGTTTGTACCAAGGGAAAGTAGTTCCTTCTTTATTTTACACTAGTTTCTTCTAGCGGCTTCGCTAGCAATCCCGTGGAATAAAAAGTAGCCTAAATATTACCCCAGATCATAATCTACCTTAGTTCTAAATGTCATATCGATCCTTTCAGTCGTTTTGACGTGAAGGTGTAACAAATTAACAAATATACATCATCATCATCATAACATCACGCCTTTTATCCCCGAAGGGGTAGGCTGAGGTGCACACAGAAGTAACACGCACTTTTCATTATTTATGTTATGAGTCCCATGTAATAGGGGCTGAGCCTATTGCCATATACCGGGCACAATCCAAACTCCGTGCTACTACTGAGATTTTTCAAAACCCAGCAGTACTTTACCGGGAATCGAACCCGAGACCCCTTGCCCGGCAGTCGCACTTGCGACCACTCGGCCAACGAGGCAGTCATAACAAATACACAAACTTGCGCATATATAATATTAGTAGGATGACTTGAATTATTTCTAGTAAATTCAAGGTTCGAGATTCAATTAACAAATAATATGCCAAAATTATTACTCCATGACCACACGACCACTCAAAAGACAACACTGCTACAGTGTAACACACCACAAAAAAGACAAAACAATCAATTACTGTTGCCCCAACAAATAATTACTTATCTACCAATATTTAACCAGAGCTTCAAGTAATATCTCCTCTTTGTACCGAAGGACCAAGAAATTAATCGTTTCAATTAACACTACAATCTCTCATACTCGTTCCTGATTGGAGCGATTTACGTGAGATACGAACTGAACAGATGTTTTCTGTTTTCTTTTGTTATTATGTATGTTCTTGTTATGTGTTATTATGGAATATCATAGTTATTTGTTATGGAAGTGGAAATGATAATAGTGTTTTTAGTTTGGTATTACTGCTGTGAGTCTCATGTACAAATCAACGAACTAGCCAAAAGTGAGTGCTTTCTCTGACTACCTTTTCAAAATTGAATAGTAAAAGGCTTAGGTATTTCATATTGGCGAACACGCCAATTAATGAGTGATGCTACGGCTTCACGGAAAACCGACGTGAAACAATGCTTCCGTCGTATTTCGTCGTGCGATTGAGGTTACCAGAGGCCAAATCACCCCCCCCCCCAATCTCCTCAATCCCTGAATTTCTAGCAATCCTTAAATTCGTAATTCCCAAAAGGTTGGTAACGCACTAGTTACGTCTGTGGTGTTCCGGGTGTCCATGGCCGATTGCTTACCATTAGATGATCCGTCTGCTCGTTTATCCCATAAAAAGAGAACAGCCGATGTACTAAGCCATTGATGATGATAAAGAATACCCTGACATTATATTACTATTGTATGCTACAATACCGTGAACAGAATTCATCCTTATGATGCAGTCCAAAGGTGTAATTGTGAAGAAGATGAAAATCTCGAAATATTTTATTTATGTATACAATCTTAAGTTCTGATATATCACAATACAAAGTTACACAACTTCATAGTTCATATTAATACAGACAGTACACTTACATCATGCTACAAAACTATCAAAATTCTTCATTGGAATTTCAACTGTATGGTTCTGTAACAAAGTCCAGAAACACATTAAGCAACTTGCCAGATAACCGTTGTTTCTTTCATCAGGCTTGTATGTAGGCCTACTACATATTGCATTGGCCCAATTACTCACAATATTATACAAGATTCATTCAATATTTTCCTCTCCCGATCTGTAACTCAGATAAATGTATTACAATACTCTGGTACTTCCTAGAGGTATAGTTAATTAGATATGAACTCCTCAATTATTATGTTGCTCTGGTACTCGGCAACAATTTGTTACAATAATATACAAGTGCTTCTGTCTTTTGCTATTGTTTTTCCTTCATGTTCGTGTATCTGTTTTGTTTGTTTTGCTTTTGGGATATCGTGTGGATGTATGTGGTAAACTGTTAGTACTACTAGATTGCTGTCGCGGAGAACCTAACGGGTAACCGGGGCTCCGGCTCGACGTGCAGGAGAAGGAACGGGGTGGTGTTTAGTCAGTAAGAGTCTGACACTCCCTCCCGCCTCACGCAGGCGGGAGCAGTCATTCGATGATTTTCCCCCCTTAAAAAAGAAAAAAAGTACTACTAGATTAGTAGTAAGAAGAAAAACAATCATAATGTTATGTTTTATTGCTGTTGACAAATTATCATGGTCTTTACTTACTTTTTATTTTTTTATCGGATAAGGCGGTAAACGAGCATACAGATCACCTGATGGTAAGCAATTCGAGCCGCCTATAGACACCCGAAACACCAGATGTGTTACAAGTGCGTTGCCAGCCTTTTCAGGATTAAGAATTTGAGGATAACTGGGGATTCTCCGGAAACCTCACTCATACGACGTAACACCACGCAAGCGTTGTTTCACGTCGGTTTTCTGCGAGGCCGTGGACCCCGGTCGAGCCAGCACATTCGTTCTGCAGCATGGCTCTCCCACACTTAAATAACGTTTTAATAAATGCAAAACTCGAAAGCTTTCTATAGAAAAACTTATGATGAATATATACCACAAATATTATAGAACGTTCAAAGTATTTTACAGATGTCATCGTCTTCAACATTCAAATTTACGATGTCAAATAAGGACGTTCTTAGTTTGACCTGTATATATGTATATGCATGTTTGTGGGCAATTATCTCGTGATTGGCTGAACCAATGTTGATGCAGTTTTCAAAAAGTGTTTGTTACACGTTACGTCACGTTACAAGGTTTAAGTATATTAATCAACCGACGTGGTGATTCACAGCTCCTCCCCCGTAGTTGATAGCGTGATAATATGTAGCCTATATGTTGACCCGACCTGTTAGTAATATTCAGTATCTTCAGTATCGACTGAAGATCACGCTCATAGCATTCTTTTAAAAAAATATTCGATGTACAGATTTCAATTTCCTACGATTTTATAATTATGTATATGTATTCATATGTATATAGATTAATTCTTATAAATAACAGGCAATTAAAAAAAATTATCACATTTATAATGTATAACACGAAATCTGTAAATTTTTTTTATGGCATAAGCCGGTAAACGAGCAGACGGATGACCTGATGGTAAGCAATCGGCGCCGCCCATTGACACCTGGAACACCAGAGGCGTTACAAGTGCGTTACCGGCCTTTTGAGGATTAGGAGTTTGAGGATCGTTGGGGATTCAGGAATTGGGGAGATTGGGAAAGGGGAGGGAGGTAATTGGGCCTCCGGTAACCTCACTTAGGTACACGTCGAAACACAACGCAGGCGTTGCTTGACGTCGGTTTTCTGTTAGGCCGTGGTATCACTCCGGTCGAGCCGGCTCATTCGTGGCGAAGCATGGCTCTCCCACACTAATTTAATTTTAATTTAATTATACACGAAAATAGTCAAAATCCTAACCTCTTACTAAAACACTAAACAGTATGTATTCTATAAATACCCCTCTATTTACCCCTTCAGAATATAATTAGCATCATGTGAATGTAACACAAGTTCGTATTACCAGCCAACTTGAACACATTCACGCCGCAATATGGCGACGAAACTATTGCATTGTGGTTATATCAACTCTATTATTACATTCTCTATTTACACATGCGACGTGTAAGCGATTATAATAGATATTAGTATGTTTATTAAGGTTTATTGTCGTTTGTAGTTGGAGTTTATAATTAGAAATAGGTTGCAAGCGGTATTCTGCATCTAGTTGAAAGAAAAAAAGATAAATTTAAATTTGAGTCATAAACGTACTGTAGAGGTATATCAGATTAAGTATTCAATTTACTGAATCAAGATGAAATAACGTGAGACGTCATAGTTTTCATAGGAAATTGTGACATAAAGAGCCCCTACTGATACACTATACCCAGCTCACTCGGTTAAATATCCTTACATAATTATATAAGGAATACACAACTCAAAAATTGAATGTTACATTGAATATGTGTCTTTGCTTATAAATAGTAATAGGGTAGATTATATTTTTAAGTCCGTCTGGTAGATTATTTACAATTATTAGATATTTTATATTTTCTCACGGAAACGAATAGTTTCAAAGATTAATTTGAAATGTCGCATGACGTCACTTTTGAGTACGATTTATATTCTAAAATGACTTAGCTACCTCCTAAACTTTGATTCGTTTTATCTAAGTATTGTTTTCTTATACGACAAAATAAAAAAATACGTTTCTAATATTTTTTCATTGCCTAACTGACGGACTAGTTAGATTTTTAATTTTCATACCCTGTCATCATCACTATTATAAAAATAAAAAAAAACGTGTTTAATATTTTTAATACAATATTCATATTCATTTTCCCCTTCTCTATAACACTTTTCGCATCCAAATAACATTACTATATGAACACTGAATGCGAAATTGCACATCATGTTTATTTAGTAACTGAACGATTCATAAATCCTAGGGGAACAGAGCCGGATTAAATGCGAAGCAAGGGTCGCATGTGCTGCGGGCGCAATGTGAGTGAAGGCTCTGTGTCGACAAACTCATCTCCACCTTAGCTTATATTTTGGTAAAACACTGATCTAAAAAAATTAAGGAATATCTTGTTTACGTCCCCGTTTAGTAGAACCCACACTCCCACGGATAAATCCAAAGATAAATAGATTTCAGATATCTAAATTAAGTCAAATACTTTAAAACTAGAATCGCCAAATGGACATCGTTGTGGTGGTTTTTTTATTATTATCTTATTTATTTTAGGGGCTTTTAACCAACAGGCTACGTCAGCCCCATCGTAGACCAAACTTATCTTTCTAAAACATTTTATATTAACTAAAAAATAATTAGAAGTATCAAATACCAGCGGGTCATCACTGTTGCAACCTCATTACAATAGATCATGCTTTGCTTAAAGGTTCTTACAAAATACTAGAAAAGGATCCCAAATCATAGTTTTTTATATTAAAATGTTGCATCAGTGAGTCTCTGACCTTAAATTTAACACACTCCACCAGCATATTCAGCATAAAACCATGGAACATAAGGGGGCTGACATTGAGAGTTTTAAACCAGATACCTTTTTCCTGCTTCTTTCATCAAAATATTCTTTGAAACTCATATAGGTTGTGGTAGTTCAAAACTACAAATTCTAATGAAGAAGAACGAGTACAAAACATTCCATCGCCTACCTACACCTTGTATGAAATAGTGGGCCCCACAATATTATTGGCTATGGGCCCCGCGCCTGATTAGTCCGTCACTGTACGCCTAGAAACCGCCTAGAGTGGATGGACGTAGGCGGACGACCCTAGTTCTAATACATTTGAAAGGCAGCCATTAGGATCCTCACACAAAGAGGTTGGTAAATAATCTTCTAGACTTTTTGTAGGCAAACTGTTTGAGATGGGGAACTGGTGTGAATAATGGTCCATTTTCTTTCAAGATTCAAGATTTTCTTGGGTTTTTCTTATATTCAATTCAAGTTTAGTTTGAACTAGATTTGAAGGTTACAATACGTTACATACATACATACATAACTTCACACCTGTCTCCCATGGGGGTAGGCAGAGACTAGAGAACGCCAATTACTACGATTCTTACATACCTCTTTCGCTTCATTAACAGACATCAATCTTTTCATGCATGCTCGTCGGTTAAGGGTACTTTTAATTTGGCCCTTCTTTAATATATCGCCAATCTGGTCACTATATGTCCGTCTAGGGCGCCCTCTACCGACCACCCGTGAATACTAAAAATGTACAATTTTTAGTATATTTTTATAACGCTTCTTGTCATGATATTTTCGAAAACAAATGCCATTTTGATCAGCGATGAATATCGATCACGCTCATCAAAAGTTTATATTTTGTACGCACAAGATCACCCTGAATTTCTCTACAAAGTCACTCATAATCCTGTCTAGTCTACAAAATAACTGCTGATCAACTCTCTACTAAATAGAAGCTCCACCAAATTTGATTATAATTCTAATCTCACTCACTATTGGAGATTCCAGTTTAAAGTTCTGATAGTGTATTCTCCTTTACTTGAGAAAACTTTGGATACTAGCCGATCATGAATATAGAAAGAGATTGAAGCCTTTGTGTAGTCTAACGTACCTATATTAGGTACACGTCGTGGTACTTATTAAGATCTGTTGTATGGAGTATAGTTTCAATAATAATATATTTATTTATTCAGATAACTGAGATCCATAAAACTAATAGTAAATGAAGAACACAATCATATATAACTATATAACTTTAAGTGTGAAAGAGCCATGCTTCGGCACGAACGGGCCGGCTCGACTGGAGTGATGCTACGGCCTCACAGACTGACGTGAAACAACGCTTGCGTTGTGTTTCATCGTGTTAGTGAGGTCCGGAGGCCCAATTATTTTAATATTACACCTAGAGGTATTTTTCAACGGAAATGTCAGAAGCCTCACAATATAAAAAAATATTGACCATACTCCAGACAGTGTTAAAATCTACATTATTACTGTGATTTTTTTTTGAGAATCCGAAAAATAAAACTAGTAATACTTAGCCTGCCCCAGGAATTCAAACCATTAGAGCCTAAGAATAAATCTACGAGTACTATGACAAACTTATAAAAAACGCAACAGATTCACAATAGAATATTGTATCACCTTTAGCAAATTCTGTAGTTCAAATCACAATAACTCTGCAAATCTATATTAACAATTTCGTCAAGGGGTACGGTAGACTCGATCGAAACATTACCTGAATAATAAAACATCGATTTCGAGGCGACAACATATATCCACAAATTTCGGATTACGAAAATTATTTTGTTTTATTAATTCATTTTAATGACACTGACAGATAAACCGCAGTCGCCATCTTGAGTAGACAATAAACGTTCCATTTCATACTAGCTCTCAAATACGCCTCGTCAATCAACACGTTGTCGCGTCAAAAAAGTATAAATTAACAACAAAAATATGAATAATTTCACGCGAACGAAGTCGCGGGTAACAGCTAGTACAGATATAAATCCAGAAAGAGAAAACGTTTCCTATCAGCTCCAATTAAAACTTTGCCTACCGAAACACATTCATTCATTTCCACATACACATAAGGGTAAGGCCGCGAAAATTAACACAAAATAACACAAGTGTAACACGGCATTTTTGTGTTATCGTAACACAAAACTAACACAATAGTAACATATTTTCTCATTAAGGTAATTTCACAAGGTATGTTTATTTAACATCATCATTTTTTTCTAGTCGTAAATTTTGATTTTTGAATTTGTATTCTATTTTACGTTGAACTCTTAGCACAGCAGCATCTGAAATTGTTCCTTCATCGGATTTTACTGAAACATTCAATGCCTGCGTCGAAGTCTGTAGAGATCTTTTCTTTTTTTCGTCTTCTTTCCATTTTATTTTTAAATCATTTTTTTGTTCTTCTGTTAAATTAGCCATCCGATTCCTGTAATTCTTTTGTGTTCTCTCATTATTCTGTTTTTTTTTTGTAGCTCAAATTTTTCAGGATTTGTTTCCTTTAACTTCTTTCTATATTTTTTTGTCGTTCCGCAGCTGATAGTGGCATGATCTAAAGAAAAATAAAATGAATAGAGTTCTAATAAATCTGAACAATTCTTGGGTCAAAGTGAGCACTTAATATAGCTCAGTAAGAACTACCTACTACTGACTTCAACCGTTAGCTTAGTTCACTCCAAAGGGGTCATAGACTGTATTGATATCATCCGCGACATGTGCATTACTCCGATAGCATTGTTGGGACTGCTGTTGAAGACACCAACCCCTCTCCATCAATGTTGAGATCATGATACATTGGTGGATACCAAGGCTCGGTACTCAGTCCGTACCTGTTCATATGATTTTAGACGAAGTCTAAGAGTGTCGCCTACTCTGGTGCGGCCACGTCTTGTAAATACCGGCAATTTACGACTCCACCTAGTCCTGGCAGAAGGGGCAAACCTTGAGGTTTTCAAGGTGAATATGCGTGCCAATGGCCTTTGAACTAAGAATACCTACTGAAGACCTTGCGAAGTGGACAATAAAAAGTAGTAAAGTGGACCCTGGGGTCGGTTTCGGTAGCCTTGTAGTTGAGGATGCAATTGGGAAAACACTCATATGATTGAGAGTGTCCACCAAAATACCGAAATTAGTATTATAACTACACTACTTAAAAAACAGCAGTGGGTTATATGCATTTTTGGGTTTTGGCTAGTAGTGATACATATCGCTAGCAATACCAGCGCTATAACTGATCCCCAGTGAACTCGCGAAAAAGAAAGTCAGCTGTCTCATACCACCAAAAATTTGAGACCTTACTGTATCTAAACTAAAAGTATTCAATGAATTTCTACTGCCTGCCCTGTTGGCTGAGTGGTCGCAAGCGCGACTGCCGGGCAAGGGGGTCTTGGGTTCGATTCCCGGGTCGGGCAAAGTATTACTAGGTATTGTTCAAAATTCTCAGTAGTAGCACGGAGTCTGGAATTGTGCCCGGTATATGGCAATAGGCTCACCCCCTATTACATGGGGGACTCATAACTCATAGTGGCATGTGCACCTCTGTTTACCCCTTCGGGGATAAAAAAGGCGTTATGTTATGTTGTAAAATGTGTTCATGAGTCAATACAGAGATGGTTGAAGGGTTAAAGGTATTTTAAATATGGCCACACGTTCAAATAAGATATAGCCTATGACACCTTTACAATTTTAACGGTTGAAACCTTAATTGCCAAAATCGGGTTATTAGTTTTGGTGCTATGGTGGAACATCCATACACAGAACTTACATACATTTATATACAAACATTGCTAAAATCATAATCCTTATTTTATTTTTCGACATGTGAATAGCCATTTTTTTAAATGAACCGTAAATTGTATTAAAGTTCAATTTTGCTTTATGTATAAGCCTTTACAATTGAATTGTGATACCTAACACAACATTTGTATCACGAATAACACGGAAGTATCACAAAAGTCACACAATTGTCACACAATTCTTACGTTTTTAGGTTATTATTTCTAAATGATAAATAATTCCACCATTTTACCTTTTAATACACGTCAAGTACACTTTTCTACGATGACTACATATAAAGTTTTTAAAAAGAAACTATATTTACCTTACTTTATTGTCCAAAATTTCCGTGTTGATGACAACCATGCAACCACTTTCACATCGAGCCATAGACAAACTAACATGGCGATTTTACTTTTTTAACTTGTTGACAAGCAATAGCGTTGCTATTTTTCAAATTATTTTTTTCCGGTTTTCGTTTTTAAACTTTGGGTAGTAAAATGCATAACACAAAATATTGTAACACAATAGTGAAAATAATTGACCATCACTATTGCGTATATAAAACACGTTTTTATAAATAAATTTCAACAATCATGGCTTTCATTGCATAGTTAACTATCTACTCAACCAGAATATCAAAAGTTTTTTTCATATTATCAATAATAAAAAGTTAAATAAACGGTTGCAACTGAGGTATACGAAAAAAATTGCATATTTTGGCCAAAAATTTACGTCTATTTCAAAAAGATAACTATTTTTTCACAAAACTAAATAAGTCAAATATGTGGTTTATTTTTGGAAGGCAGAATTATTCAATATATAATGAAATGAAATGTATTTTAAGTGTTTACGTACGTAAACACTTAAAATACATTTCACGTTATTTCTTTTATGAAATGAACCAGTACAATTTAGATGCGCAACAAATGGTGTTAATTTTCACGGCCTCACCCATAAACGTCCCTAACTCTCACGACCTTGACAGTGACCGCTGACCACGAACGAACCAAAAACAAGGCAAAAATAAAGCGAAATCTCCTATTTATTGGCAAATAAATTCTTTTTCTTATAAACAGCAAGACAGGCAACGATTTTGTCGTATCGTCTAACCTTTTGTCAAGTTAGATTACTTAAGCTAGGGCCACACTATTGTTTTCTCCCTCGACACACGCATATTTTTTTTTAACATTGCTCCACACTACGATTTTTCCTGGGTCGTGGATGCGTTTACAAACATACAATTTAAAATACACATGATAACCAAGACCCGAAACAATTAGTGGATCACATAAAGAGTTGCCCCCGACTCTGCGCCAACCGATTATGGTGATGAACCACAAAACTATTTGCGATATTTTCAACCTTAAGTACAAGCACAAAATTTTCCATTTCAGGTAAGATTTACGGACAACCTAACGGGTTACAGGATCTTATAGGACGGGACGGGGCTTAAGCAAATTTAGACGGAAAAAATCACGCCAAAATAACATCGCGCTTTTCATCCCCGAAGGGGTAGACAGAGGTATACATTATGCCACTTAATGCCACTGTACAATGTAACACCCGCTTTTCATATTACGGGTCCCATGTATTAGGGGGTGAGCAAATTGTCATATACCGCGCACAATTCCAAACTCCGTGCTACTACTGAGAATTATTTAATACTTTGCCCGACCCGGGAATCGAACCCGAGACCCCTTGCCCAGCAGTCGCACTTGCGACCACTCGGCCAAAGAGGGAGTCAGTTTCTAAATCAGTCGCGGGATAAAACATAAAAAGCGACTGATATTATTTTGTTTTCTATTTTCACAAACATATATTTCTCTATAGTGTGACCGCGGCATTAAAGAGCACAATTAGTATGCCAGTATTGTATG
This sequence comes from Spodoptera picta, assembly GCA_038387885.1. Taxonomy (NCBI): domain Eukaryota; kingdom Metazoa; phylum Arthropoda; class Insecta; order Lepidoptera; family Noctuidae; genus Spodoptera; species Spodoptera picta. Next base: position 786,857 of record JAZHFQ010000315.1, read on the forward strand.
TTGTACAAAATTGCAAGCTGTACAGAAATGTTATTGGGCCTTAGCGCAGTCATTTGTCCAAAACAATGGTCTGTGATTAATATGATCTTGTTTGTTGAGTATTAATAAGATGTAGAGCGCTTCTTTGGTAAGTAACGTTCACGTTGATGTTCATCGTACACAAAATTTATGAAAAATCCCTGTGTTGCTTCTTTGCTTGGGTTTGGTCTATCGATAATAAGCTAACTGCTTTCTGGGTTGCGTGATCGTTAAATGCAACTTCTAAGTCAAATATCTCACGATGAATATGTCGAGTCGTTAAATGAGTTTCAAAGACTTATCCAATTTATGCAAAGAGTCAAAATTTACATTAATATGATTTTTTTACTGGGAAAAGCCCGCCCAATACCCCTGCAACTCCTGTAAGCTAGGATCTACAATAGATACAACCATGACAACACCGGAACACTGAAGTCCATCGCGTCTCAGGGACATGAATAACTGTCTTGGTTCCAGCAACGAAGTGAATCAGAAGATATTATAAGAGGAGAAGAAAAAAACACGATAGTTTCCCCTTCCCTCGGTGAATTACTGCAGGAGACAGAATGAATTAGGCCTAAAGGCACATTAGTATGAATGTTTAATCCTAATATTATTTTATTGGATAAATGTTTTAATACTTATTCCTTTACTATTTTGAAATAAAAATACTGGTTAGGTTGTCTTAGCTTAGATAGGGTCTTTTGTTTACAAGTTAATATAAAAAAATATTATGGTATATATTCATACATACATATCATCACGCCTTTTACCCCGAAGGGGTAGGCAGAGGTGCACATTACGGCAGTTAATACAATGTAACACCCACTTTTAACTATTTATGTTACGAGTCCCATGTAATAAAGGGTGAGCCTATTGCCATATACAGGGCACAATTCCAGACTTCATGCTACCACTGAGATATTTTTTAAAACCCAGTAGTACTTTGCTCGATCCGGGAATCGAACCGGGAACTCGGACAACGAAGTAGTATGGTATATATTCTAAATTCATATTGTGATATTATAATTAGTTCTTTAAAATTGTATTCAGAAGTAATATAGGACTGTATTTATACCACAGAATAGCAATTAAATTAGAAATATAGCAATTCAATTATAATAAACATAGGTTTTGTTATATTAAAAAAAAGCTTGATTCAAATGATACATTCAAACTTCTACTAGAGACCTTTTTTTACCAAACAAACCACATTTTTATTTAACAAGCACTTTATTTGACTTGAAACCTGCCTCGCACATCTGTTCTTGTGGTTTTAATACAGGATATTAAGCTCTGTTGTTATCGTATGTTACAGAGTGAAATTGAATTGTGTAACAACTATTTTGGAAAACAAAATAGACTTTTCGTTGTCTCTTTAGGGAACAGAGAGTATAGTTCCCTAAGATCGGAAAAGGAGGATCCTCTGACCAGGCGAGGTGATCGTGCCTGGCGGGCGTTCTGCCCAACAGTTGGTTGTTAGGATTTTCTATCCATGTAAACTTTACATGTGCGATGTAGGATTTTGTGACGTCATTCGTTGATTTGTTCTTATCTATGTGCGTGAGCTGTCATCTGATATGTGACACGATCTCGCCACATCTCTTAACTTTGTCTATTATCTGTACCTTTTCATGGGTTAAGCCGGTAAACGAGCAGCCAGATTACCTGACGGTAAGCAATCAGCATGGCCCGTGGACAGTGGACACTAAAAACATCAAAGGCGTTACAAGTGCGTTATCAACCTTTTGGGGACAACGAATTTAAGGATTGAGTAGATTGGGAAGAGTGGAGGTAATCAGGTCTCTGATAACCTAACTCACACAACGCAAGCGTTGTTTCACGTCGGTTTTCTGTAAGGCCGTAGTATCACTCCGGTCGAGCCGGCCCATTCGTGCCGAAGCATGGCTCTCCCACACTAACAAGTATTAAAAAAAGAACTATAGTAGATATTAGGTATCAACCTAATAAATCTCCGTCTACACTTTTAAAACACAAGGAATATATAAGTACTAAAACGAAATAATGCTTCCTTTTTTACCACAGGCATCAGTATTTAAAGCTTATTTATTAATCACACCCAAAATAACTGGACCAACAAAACAGTTACCTTCGTATTTCAAACATAATTTTCTATAATATGTTTACAGTTAGATTAAATACCCATTTTATTTAAGACGCCTCGTAAAACACGGCACAAAGATTATGTTCAAAGATAAGTACCTCCTTCAGACTTTCTGGTTTAAATATTTAATATATTAACGCAGCCAAGATACGCCTCACATGTCCCTTAAAATTTAGCTCAAAGCCAGAGGAAAAGGGCCTTTCTTTATATTAGCATTTATTATACAATTAAACAAAATTTGTTTTGTTATGTGTAATTAAAATGGGAGAGAGATGTGTGCTGTGAGAAATTGATTTTTGTTGTTGTCTGGTATATAATCTGGTCCGTGGAGAATTAATCTGTAACATTGAAAAAAACCATGTCTAATTCATACCCCGACGCCAAAACAGACAAAATATTGTTGATACTCAGCTACTGATTACAGTATTGGTTTCTAAGATATTTGGGCATAGTTTTTGTCGCATCGGAAGATATTTATCACGTTACCCATTATGGTTCTGGAATAAATGGAATCTGGGTATAATTGAGAAGGATTAGAATTCAAAGGCGGCTTGGGAAGATGTAGATATTGTGAACAATGGCTTTAGTTTCTATAGATAATAAATATATGTATTATACATTATGTATTTTGGTTTGACTGATGCTGTATTTTGAATAGACTGCCTTGTTGGCCGAGTGATCGCAAGTACGACTGCCGGGCAAAGAGTCTCGTGTTCGATTCCCGGGTCGGGCATAGTATTACTAGCTTAGTTACGATGGAATTTTGGAACCATAAACCTCAAAAATAATCATTCTGTATCTAGGAGTCGTACTCACGGTTTAATACTTACTAGTTGGACTTAGCTTAGATGAATCATTCAACGTCATAACATATTTTTTTCTCATAATATTATTAACTATAAGACCGCACGGCTAAATCTATACTAATATTACAAAGAGGAAAGATTTGTACCTATTTTTGTATGTTTGTAATGAATAGGCTCAAAAAGTACTGGGCCGATTTAAAAAATTCTTTCATTAATAGAATGCTACATTCTTCCAATTTGATATAGGCTACATTTCATTTTGAAAAAAATTAGGGATTCTTGATAAATTTTGAACAATGTAACCGAAGGTGTAGAAAAATGAGTCTTAAAATGTCTTTCGTCGAATGCGCTGCCGAAACTATTAGCGATAGATCAAAATAATGTACAACAATATTGAAGAACATCATAATGTCTACAAAAAACTCTGCGGTAACATATGTCCAACTATTGTAGTTATGTCACTACAACAATCCAAATTTCCAAATATAAATAATTGTCTACCCCTTGCGAAGCCGGGACGGGCTGCTAGTAATATATATTATAATGTAGGTCCCAAAGACTTTTATTGTCAAACGAAAATAAAAAACCCGATAGCTAGGTACTTGATAAAATAAAACTAAAAAGAAACACACTAACATAAATTTATACAGCAATAAGTATACATAACATCACGCCTTTTATCCCCGAAGGGGTAGGCAGAGGTGTACATTAATGCCACTGTACAATGTAACACCCACTTTTCACTATTTATGTTATGAGTCCCATGTAATAGGGGGTGAGGTGTAATAGCAATAAGTATACAATTATATATTTGAAAGCCTAGTCAACTTCAAGTAATAACAGTATAATTTATTTTCTCAACAACCGCCTCGAAAGAGCAATAAAAATAAAAATTCACTCACTACAATAAACAAAAGCATTAAAATTGAGTCCTAAATATTTTCCCAATTATTCAAATTGCTTATGATATCAAAGAGAAACAGGTTTTAACCATTAATTTGCGCTTATCACGACATCTCGACGCCATAATGGAGAGAATTCGGCCGAACGAAAACATTACTTTTCCTTCAAAAAAAAATCTTTGAAAAATAATAATAGTCCGCCATTTTGTCGTTAGTTAATTTGGCTATTGAAGTAAAATTTTGTATTACGCAAGAGTTTTTATAAAAGCTTAGCTATTTGTAGATTTCTGCTTGATAAATTGCCCACTGTGTATTTTGTTGAGTAAAATAATTTTGCTGCTGACGTGTCTAATGGCAGTTTTGAGTATTTTCTTGTTGCCTAAAATACTAGTCTAGGTTAGCGTACAAAATACTTGGTAGGAGGAATAAATTCAAATTCTTGAGAAGTTTTTAAAGTGAGGTGAGTTTTATTTAGAAAATAATTTATTCTGGTCCTTTGGCTATATTTTAAAAGTTCGTATGCCATTGAAAAATCTATAACACGAATAATTCGGTTTCTTTGAGCAATCTCAACAAAATTACTTTAATATTGTCCTGATAATCTCTTCATAGTCACATCACATATTAAGCGACTAAATTTTTCTAAGAAAATCGTTACGGAATCAGCCGTCTAAAAAGTCCCATCAAGTATACGTAAATGTAAAGAAAATAGTCCACCTGCAGGTAGGCACCTAGCTACTCATATATAATTATTATTTATAACAGCCAATAAAGGCAGTACTTTACCATGCAACATTAAGAAGTCATAACACAATAAATACTCGAAGTCTCATCAAAATACCAATCAAAATATAGCATTCTGACGGACACGGTGTAATTCTAGGAAGAAGTGGCCCCTGATCCGTACAAGAAAAGTAGTGGAATATTGCGTTGTATGCGCACTAAATTATGGACGTTTTTTTATAAGAAAACCGGTAAACGAGCAGACGGATCAGGATCACCTGATGGTAAGCAATCGGCGTCGCCCTGGAATACCAGGGGCGTTACAAGAGCGTTACCGGCCTTCTGGATTAGGAATTTGAGGATTCTTGGGGATTCAGGGATTGGGGAAAGGGAGGGGGGGTATTTGGGCGTCCGGTGACCTCACTCACACGACGAAACACAACACACGTTGTGTTGTGTTTCGTTTCACGTCGTAGTTTTGTGAGGCCGTGGTATCACTCCGCCGGCCCATTCATATCATGTAATTTTCTTATATTAACTTATTTACCCTGCAGGTTCACTGCGGCAAACAACCACTAATTAAGTATACCTAACCCAAAAATACAGTAACACAAAACAATAGTTTTAAAGTTAACAAAACAGAGAGCTCTCAAAAACTTTGCTCTTGTCCGTAGCCGTAGGTAGATACTTAAGAATTATTATTTCAGTAAAGGAGCTCTCGTAACATTGAAGTTACCTGTTAAATAATTACAACGAGAACTACAAGTACTGCCAGTTGTCGGGAACTTTACGAACTGGGCTATTACATAAGAGACCCCAACTGTAATTACCGGACTCGTAACATTTTAATTAAATGGAAACTATTTTGATACAATAAATGAATAGAATGATGAGGATCTTTAATGTAAAGCTGTCTATTTACAGATTATATTTTTAAGCAAGCTTGGGCTGCCATCGGGCCCAGAGGGAGAATCCACCCACTTCTTTCCCCGATGTGAAACATCTTCTCCATCGCCCCACATCTTACCGGCGCAATGCTTGAGATAGGTAGTAGCTTGGTGATCAGTGAGGCCCTACCACAACAATCCATGATTATTACGATTTCGTCACTGGACGCAGGCATCTCCAAGTGCAAAAAAAAATTGATGTAAAAGTACGTATTGTATTTTTATTGTATTGTATTGTATTTTTCGCCTATAATGTTAAAGTTCTTTTAAAAAAAACATTGCATCACCAGGATTTTCTCCTGTGTCCTGGGTGCGTTTACAAACATACAACGTCTGGGTGTCATGTGTATGTGAACATACACATGACACCCAGACCCGTAACAACAATTTGTGGATCACACAAAGAGTTGATCCGTACGGGAATCGAACCCACTACACATTGCGCGGAAGCCGGTTGCCCAGCCACCGCGCCAACTGTGCAGTCAGTTCTGTTACTGATCCTAGTGTAAACTGAAGATGTGTCTAACCATAGGTCAGTTACATTACAAAATTTGTCCTCTATCCAGAAACAAAATTAAAAATTTCGCTTTTTCGTTTCGTTTCGCTAATATAATGTCTGTTTTTCTAACCACTATTGCTGTCAAAAATGTAATGTCCAAAGGTTTGACGCAAACCTATTCTCTACTAGCGACCCGCCCCGGCTTCGCACGGGTGCAATATGTATATAGTATACAATAAACCTTCCTTAAAAATCATTCTATCTGTTAAAAAAAACCGCATCAAAATCCGCTGCGTAGTTTTAAAGATCTAAGCATACATAGGGACAGACAGACGGCGGATACCGACTTTGTCTTATAGAGGTACTATGTAGCGATTTGACGAACAGGTGTTAATTCTACATCAACCATCCATCCATTGAGTAAGCAAAAAATATTATCCTTATTATGCTAGATGCAAGCATATATAAGGATTATTTTTGCTTGACCAATAATTTTCAAATGGAGCAACTCAAAGGTAAGACCAAAGAAGTCGCAAATTAAGTGTATTTCGAGATTCGTCCTTCAAATAGGCGAAAACTACAAGCTTTCAAAGTGTCAGCACTCAAATAAAATGTTCCCAACCAAATAATTTAAAAGAATTAACCAACAGAAAGGCGAAAAAGTTGTTCTTTTTAAAAAAAAAATTAAGCCTAAAAAGCATGTCTAAGCAGAATCTAGACCCCACAAATTCTTTGAAAGCCACCCGAATACAAATAAGATTAACGCCGGCATTCTGAAGTGGAAACTTTGTAGAATATTCTAGACTTCTCTGTAATTTTTTTGAAAAATTTCTTAAAGATTTATACCCACCCTGTCAAAGGAGACTCGACTTGTCGAGCGGTTGCATTACGCAACAGGAGGTCGCGCTCAGCATCTAGTTGAGCAACGTATTATTAGGGCTTCGAGTTCGAAGTCCTTATTATTAGAATGGAGTCTGATATTCTAGAAGTTATTGGAATTTGAAAGATGTCGATTAGATCGAGTTCATGTAGTGGTTTTGAGTTTCCTGTATTTTGAACCTGCTTTAGGTGCCGTGGCCACTAGTAAAATCTTTTATAGTGAGTATTAACGATCGTAGTGTTTTAAAAACTTATGCAGTGCCTACCTCTTTGCACTCTATTCATCAAGGGGCTCAGTACAACGAGTATTTGACAAAAAGTAAGTTAACCTCCTTTTCACTCGATTTGAATAAACAAGTAATTATATATTTTTTTAATATAATAATTAGTGTAAACAAGAATCTTTTATTATTTTACAAAACAGTTTGATTAAGAGAAACCGTTATAAGATGGTAGCTTCCGTCTTGAAGGCAATTAGTTAATTAATATAATTAATTTTAATCAATGATTAATTAATTTTTTGTAATTTTACCTTATTGCGTAATTACACTGAAGAGCTGTTATTTGAAGGTTAGTTCAGAATGTAATTATAATATAACTTCTATTCCCTGAAGGGATGGGCAGCGCTGTTTAATTTACTTTCCATTATAATGAGATAGAAACCCACAAACAAAAAGTTAATAGGTAATTCTATATTCTCATTTTTCATCGAATCACGTTATGATAATCGAGAAACCAAATTGGGTATCGTAGTTATATCGCCCTTATTGCATGACTAATGGTAAAATAATTGACTATTATACATTTAACCCTGAAAGATGCATGCTCTAAACAGACGAACCGTATTTCAACTACAATCCAAATTTATAACGCAGTTGACACAACTGCAATATGCTTTAAGTGTGAGAGAGCCATGCTTCGGCGCGAATAGGCCGGCTCGACCGGAGTGATACCACAGCCTCACAGAAAACCGACGTGAAGCAACGCTTGCGTTGTGTTTCGTCGTGTGGATGAGGTTACACTCCCCAATCTCTTCAATCCCTGAATCCCAAACAATCCTCAAATTCCCAATTTCCAAAAGGCTGGTAACGGAATTGTAACGCTTTGTTGTTTCGAGTGTCCATGGGCGGCGCCGATTGCTTACCATCAGGTGATCCGTCCGCTCGTTTACCTGTATATGGTATAAAAATTTAAAAAAATAGAATTGCAATCGGACTGCACGTTTGATTTGACATTCAATAGTCACACGACTGGATTCAAACTGCATCCGAACTGCAATTTGCGGTTGGATTGCAGTTAAAATGAGGTCCGTGTGTCTAGAGCCTTACTCTGCCTGGTGACGGCAGAGACATTTTTTTAAGGGGGGAAAATCATCGAATGACTTCTACCGCCTGGGTGAGGTGGGAGGGAGTGTCAGACTCTTACTGACTAAAAACTACCCCGTTCCTTCGCCTGCACTTCGAGCCGGAGCCCGGGTAATCCAGAGAACCTAACGTTCTCCGCGACTCCGATGGCAGAGACATTTGGCACCACATTTACCGCGGATATTGTGCACATTCAATCAATAAAAACTGTGACGTCATAATTTCTCGTGGCATAAAGTATGTATGTATGTGTTACATCTACCATTAATCATTTAAAACCCAAGGCAACTATTAGTACTGCCACATTTCTATACCTTAGTACTTATTTATTTACAAAAGACGTTAAACTCGACCCAATCGACAGCTTAACAGATTAACAATGAATCAAAAAGCAATTCTCAAGTTTAAGTAACAATCTAACAAGTTTAATTATACTTTAAATAATTGATCGGTCCAATTTGGGAATAAGTAAAGGTCGGTGACACAGTCGGTTCAGTTTATTGGACTTCGCATTAGGTATAAATGTTGTATAGAAGTCGTTTGGTCCCATAAGGACAAGTTCGTCTTCAATTTATTGAAGATAAGAAATAGGTACATACTGTATATACTTTGTTCCAAATATAAATTATTCTGCTAAATATCAGCTAGATGCGTTAGAGCACGTCGAGAGACGTGGCATGGGGCTCATCGATAATGCGCTTGTAGAAGCCCGGCTTCAAAGCGGCGTAAGGATGCAAGCCTTTCGGTTTTCTACCGGATACATTTCGGTGAGTATGCGGAGGAATCACACAACTAGATTCCTCCTAGTCCTTTCCATCATCGTACCACAAGATAATCGGTTAAGCGTCACCCACACGCATGAAGCGCTTCGTATCACGCTTCCTTGTGCGTACAGTTAAGGAGTGGAATTCTGGGTGTCTTCAAGGCCCGAGTGAATAGGTTGCTTATGAGCAAACGTGCTCCATCGTGGGTCATATCATCGGTTAGCACCAGGCGAGATAGTGGTTAAACATCGGACCATCAAATACCTACAAAAAAAAACATTCGTCAGCAAGCAATCATGCCCCTGACAATTTGATGTAAAGCTACAGTTTTGACCCAAAGGGCACAGTTATAAGTTTATTGTTTCCAGTCAAGGTACAGAGTCGTGAGTCGATTATCAGTAGGTACCGAAGCCACGGCGCGGAGCAGGAGTTGGGTAGTTTGACTAATAAAATAAATGCGAAAACTTGTATGTTTGTTTGTTTGTTAAGGAGTAAGCAAAGGTGCACATTATACGGCACTTAATGCTACTGTAAGGTACAATGTAACACCCACTTTTCACTATTTATGTTATGAGTCCCATGTAATAGGGGGTGAGCCTATTGCCATATACTGGGCACAATTCCAGACTCCGTGCTACTACTCCATGAGATTTTTTTTTTAAAACCCAGTAATACTTTGCCCGACCCGGAAATCGAACTCGAGACCCCTTGTCCAGGAGTCGCACTTGCGACCACTCGGCCAACGAACCAGTCCTTGTCCTTGTGTTTATTACTTCTTCACGTCAAAACAGTCGAAGGGATCTGAATAACGCAGACTACTTTACATCCCGCAGGAATGCTGGCGATACCGCTATCAGAAGCGAGTAGGTCACGCCTGAGTCCTTGAGTCAAAAATTTCACTCACTAGAATCTCTAATAGACCTAGTAGGTATGTACCTGTATCGACATATATCGTGTTATACAAAACCAGTATATCATGGTCTTACTTCATATGATCTTTTTGCACAATCAACAATCAGTGTATACTGGTGAGCTCAGCTTGATGTTAAAGCATATGTTCATTATACAATGGACGTGCGTAAACGTGCCTTAAAATGCCCATAATAAAGGCAACCAATGGTGCGTATCACTGAATATCAGTAACCCTTCCGTAGACAGTTTTAGATGTCACTAGTCCAACGTGACTGCTTACTCTTCTAAGGCAGTGGGTTTTCGTGAAAGAAAACGGTATTATAAATTAAGGTGTAGAATAAGCCAGTTGGGTACTTTCCATATTCAAAAATAAATTATTTCGACTGTTCAATACAGAAAATTAATAAAAAATAAACATACTCTCATCCATTAATTTGAAAATTTACCTATTTTTGTATTATTTTTTTTTTCGAAAATTTTAAGGAAATAAGTATGCTATTTGACGCAGAAATATGATGACGTCATAAGTTGGGTCAATACAAAATTCATAGAAAAGTATCGTTTTTGACATTTCAATAAAAGTATTGAATTTGACTACCTGTCAACTACCGTATTGTACCTACATTTTAAAAAATACTAATATAAATACTAATATTAGTATTTTTACATATAATAAATATATTACAATACATAATAAAAAATACTACTGTAAATTTTTTATAATATTTGTTAATACTAATATTTGTTATATAACTACCTATAAAAAATTTACTTAAAAACTTATGTATATATACTTTAAAATGTAATTTGTAGGGAATTTTCAATAAATATATGTGGAAAAATACTAGGTACTATATATTAATAAAATTTAAACCTAGGAAACTAGCCAATTGCAATATGTATGATGATTTTCTTCCCATAAAAAAACTTTTATAATAAATAGTCGAACCACCATCCATCCTAAAGACTTTACATTACCAAAGTACCCATTATTCAATAATAGCTAGTTGCTTAAATCTTCATTTGTTAATTTGTTCAAGAGCAATTATTCATTGTTATAATTATTTAGTTAGAGATTTAAGGCCCAATTGATTTAATTGGCATACTAATGCTATTGTAGAAAATTTCCATTGTCTGCCTCTAGCAAAGGTAATTGGAAATTGTTTCTTTTATATTTATAAATATAACATAGTGGGTGTTTTTATTTCGTAGCTTAATTTATTTTGTTAAGTGGTCCTCTATTGAAATTTTCAAGTGTTTACCTTTACTTGTGTTGAAGTGATTCAGATTTAAAATAAATTTCGAAAAAGAAAATGTTTCAATATATTTAAAACACACGTTTGACCTTAGGAGTACATATATCAGTTGCTAAATGGGTAGCCATAAATGCGATAAGGTACATCACATTTCGGAACAAAGGACCAACAACGTTCCCATCAGTTTGACAAAAACATTACTTAAAAACATCATTAAAAATTCACCCAAACTAAAAAAAACAAGCCATATAAAAACACCAGAACTTCCTCAATAAACAAATAATAAAAAGAAAAACTCACGCATTCCCAAAGCGAACTTAAACTCCGCGATGCCGAAGTTTGTAACTGCGAAATTATTCATGAAATGTAACCCCGTCGTGATTTGTCGTTTGAATCACACTAGTCTACGTGACGAGTATGGGTTGAAACACCGTGCATTGCCTTCATAATGGCTACGAACACCTGGAATTTTTATATACGAAATTTCTTTACATATATCTTTGTCCCAAGGGTGTCGAAAGGAAAACGATACTTATGGCTTACTAAAAAGGGATGAAATTCGAGGTATACATATATATAACTGAATTGTTATATATTTATTTATTTCTGAATTAACTAAAATCGCGGGTTATCATGAGCAGCGTGCGCAGTCACACTTCACTCATGAGGAAGAACCCCTCTGTGGTTCGAAACTTGTAGAGCTTTTCTCAGTATATACACGTGAGTAACCCGCGATTTGTAGTTAATTTAGTACCTATGTCTCACGATACTTATTATAAAAACTTTATTTATTTCAATTAGGCACGGCTTACAGACTCTTTACATATAATTACTACTTGCATTAGCTAATCACAAGCCCATGCAATTTTCTTTTTAACCGACTTAAAAATGAAAGTTACGGCCTTGACCTGCATGTATATACATATATACATATATATGTGCGCGATTATCTCGCAATTGGGTGAACTGATTTTGATGCGGTTTTCAGAACAGTGTTTGTTATAATTAGGAGAAGGATTTAGTATATTAATTAACCAACTACGAGGGGATTGAAGTGGATTTTTTGAACGTACTTTGTAAAAAAAATATTGCAATTATGCCCCATAACCTTGTCATTTTTCATGCAATACAATATGTCTATTGATCTACATAGAGCTAATAGGTGTGTCGATAGGGTAAAAAAATCAAAAAAGTAATTAGTCCGTCATTAAGATCGCACGAAAATATCAGACACGTATTTTTTGTTTTATCAAATTAACAGAAGAATACGTAGTTATTCCGCATTAAAGTTAGGGAGTGGGGGGTGTTGACGTCCCACTTACGGAGAAATCGTACCTAATTGTGACGTCACGCGTCATTTCAACTCAAAATATCTACATGTTTTTTTGGATACGAGAAAAAAGAAAAAATACGTATCGAAGATTTTTAAAATATCTAAAAGACGGACAAAATATTAAAAAATAGTCGCCATGCCTATTGAAGGACCAAAATTAGGTTATACATATTCTGACAGGCTAGGAACATCAAATACTAATTCATTTCTGCCTACTATATACAATCAATATATATAATACAAGAATCTAGATACTACATTACAACGTAACAAGATTTTGAGCAAAATACAGAAAACCCTAGAATATTTTATCTCAAAGAAAATGTAAAAGATATTTGGAATTGTTCGTACACTCACAAAGATTGGCGTCACAAGGATTCCGTTGTGACGTGTATTACCCAACGCTTATCCAAAAAGTTCGAATCGGTCAGTAATATTTGAAACACTTCGGTCCTTTGATCCGCAAATATGAGACAGCCCTAGATTCTGTTTATGAAATATACATAATACATAATGTAATTTCAAGTTTGGTATTTTCGTAAAAGTAAAGAGACATTTCTTTTACTGACATAAATAGTACCTACCAATTTTTTCACCATTAAAAATTTTCCGAAAATCTTTGTGGTTGAAATTGAGCATATTATATCTGAATCAACATAAATTTCGACTGCAAGCTTGGTGCGATGACTGGGCAACCGGCTGTCGTGCAACGTGTCGCGGGTTCGATTCCCGCACGGAACAACACTTTGTGTGATCCCCAAACTGTTGGTTCGGGTCTGGATGTCATTTGCAAACGCACCCACGACACAGGAGAAAATCCTAATATGACGCAACATTTTGTAACAAAAAAAAATATTAGACATGCTATTCCTCAAAGGTATATCTTTTTGCTGATTCGTTTTATATCAATGTCAACACATAATTATGCAGACCTCTTTTATACTATGGTAAACTTCAAAATTGAATAACCTCAATAACACTGTCCTATGAAATAATTGGACCAAGACCCTTACATCACTAGCCTTGCCACTAATAGTAGTGGCAAGCACTAATAGTAGTCTGTTGTGTTGGTATAGACCAACACAACAGACAATTACATTAGAATATGTACGGAATATCGTATTTCACGAAGCCTACTTACAAAGGACCACTTTCTTGAATACTTGGAACCTCGTGTCCTCTATAATTACAATCTCCTATTACCTTAGGACTTACTTATTTTCGTGGGACTAAGACAAAATGCTAGGAGATCGAAATCATACGCCGTCTTTTGTTTGGTACATTCGAGATGTGTCTTTTGTGTCAAATGTTTGGATAAAGAGAATTTTTTTGGTCCTTAGCTTCGCATTCTCCGCGTATAGATAAGATTTGAGTGGCGGATGCTTAGTGCTAAGATATTTTGACGAAATACCTATAGTGTCACCTTGGGAGTCTCGCTTTGAGATCGAAGACGGTCTGGAAAATTTGATGTGGTTTTATATTCAATTTTTAATATTTAAGCACATGGCCTTGTTGTAGTCTTAATATGATAATAATAAAAATATGATATAAGTAGTATCGGTCGTGGTGGTGGCCCGGAGGTTTGACGCCCGCTTCTCATGCATGAGGGTACTGGTTCAAACCTACCAACGGCAAGTACCGATGTGACTTTTTCCGAGTTATATGTACTTTCTAAGATTATCTAGACACCACTGACAAACGGTAAAGGAAAACATCGTAAAGGAAACCTGGGTTTATAATTTCTAATTATAAGTTTTTAATCGCCACCCCGCATTGAGCAAGCGTGGTGATTAATGCTCAAACCTTCTCCGTGTGAGAAGAGGCTTTGCTCAGCAGTGGGCATTTATAGGCTGTTGATGATGATCATGATGATATAGGTAATACCACGTACTCTATTTACAGTCGAAAATTCTGAACCACAAATAAAGGTTCACTCCCTATTACCTATATAAAATAAACACTACCTAAAACTAGGCATTTTCTACACGGGGCTACATCTTCTAAGAAAAATTGGAAAAGTCTTCGGTAAATAAGGATAAAGCTTGTTTACTTGTTTACTGAGTTGATCGCGAGACTCTCCGGATTTAGCTTTGGAATTAAAAACAACGTATTTTATGAATTAAATGAATCCTAGATGTTGCTACTTCTTTTATTAACACCCTACTAACAATATTTTAGACCTAAGCGTGACACAAAATTGACAACCAGAAAATTATTATCAGAATTATTTTATTATCAGAATTATATTATATATTACATTGTACTGTGGTAGAATGTGCACCTCTGCCTACCCCTTCGGGGATAAAAGGCGTGATGTTATGTATGTATGTATTATATATTATTTAATAATTATTATCAGAATTCCTAATTGATAATTTTAAGAGCGTAAATAAATAAAAGAACTGTATACAGAAGTAAGTTTAAAACACACAAAACATCTTCAAACAATTTCTTGACAACACAAAAATATTCAAAGATCATCTAACCTTGAAGAGATCTCTAAAATAATTTAAATCTAACATGTCGTTAGCTAATTAAGCCGGCAACTACCACAGAAAGTTTTCCTAACATTGAGCCACCGCCGCCATATTGCGTAACAGAGAGTATTAAACATACCTCCCTTGAGAAATTCAAGAAAATTACATATGCCAAGGTATTTTAATTTAAAAGGGGCTGAAGGCTGAAAGACAGGTTTAATTTATATACTAAAGTTATTATTCATAGCCGTTGCGTTGGAATTAGGTATTCACAAATGTTCGTCGGTTTGTTGGTATAGACAGTGAATTAGATTAAATTGTTTGACTGTATTAGTTACTATTAATATTTGTACTTTTAGATAAATGTTAGGTAGTTAAACTGTGTCGTTGGCCGAGTGGTCGCAAGTGTGACTGCCGGGCAGGGTCGGGTAAAGTACTTATTACTGGGTTTTAAAAAAATCTCAGTAGTAGCACGGAGTCTGGAATCGTGCCCGGTATATGGCAAAAGGCTCACTCCTATTATATCGAACTCATTACATAAATAGTGAAAAGTGGGTGTTACATTGTACAGTGACATAAGGCGTGATGTTATGTTAGATTAATTTAGATATGTGGTCCTACAGCGCTAATGATCATAAATTTGATTATAAGTGGTCCTTTGAACCGCAAACAGTGTGTTTAATTTTGCTAATGTTAAAGTGTCAACTCGTGTCGTACCGCAACAAATAAATTATACTAAAATTGTGATAACACTAGCCAGAATCATAGGTTATAATCACACAAATATTATAAATGTGAAAGTATCCTTGTCCGTCAAACGGATTTTAATGAAATTTCGTATACAGGCACGGCATAGGCTGAGGCTGACTTAGGTGATAGAATTTTCATCCCGATTAAATATTCCCATAGGATAACACAGGAATCATGTTCTACTCGGACGAAGTCGCGGACAACAGTTAGTTTTGTTACATTTTAGGGCCTTGATAAACTGATGAAGGCAAGTTCTCTACTAAAGTGTTTATATGTTGTCTCCTATAACGTTTAACTTGTTAATATGCTAATAGACTTCAATGGACGATGAATATGATACATGTCTACTACAACCAATATAGATAGATACACAAAGAACATGTTCAATGAAAAGAATAATATTATTTTTAAAACTTCTCAATGTTTTACTAAATCTCTTTTCTCGAACGAAAGTAATTTTCCTCATATATTTTTTAAATATTGAATCTCACCTCATCTTCACAAATCCAACAAGTCAAAAATCGTTACACCAGTCAAATCAAACACGACTTTAGGAATCTGATAATACAGATTAAAATCCTTTTCAAATTACATTTGGTCCTTTTACCCACAGACCTTGGAATGGTACACAAGACAATTAGCGGCTGGATAGAAGCCAGCAACTAAATTACAGTTACCTACATTCATTTGTCCTAATTGGATATCTATATATTTACTTAGTACCTTTGAAAGTACTTAAAAATATTTGAGATTATAGAAGATAATAATTTCATGGAAAATGTCGACTGGAGTTCCTTTTTTATAAAGGCTGAGTTCATTGACATATAATTATTTACGACTAGACTTTTTGCTATTAGAGAGTACAGGAAAAAATAAAATGTTAAGGATCGTCCTCAATGATGATGTCGATTGAACCTAAGCTCTTATGCTCTACAGTTGCATTCTTTGACCAACGACTTAAGCTGATACAGATCAAGAATATACCCTAAACTTTAGAATTTCGTAATCGGCAAACCTGCTTTACTTTGTCAGAACCAGAAGTTAAACGGAAACTCTTCGGTCGCCTGTCGTACTAGCAACAAGTATTGGTACTTATAGACCGACTTATCTGCGTTTATGTACAACGTACAAACATCGAAATAACTTCAGACTTTCATCCACTATATATCTAAGTAAATACTCTAACTTAAACGCAAGAAAATACTAAATATCTAAATCGAAAACCTTAATAATACTATTAAATTACTTGAGTAATAACTCAAACAAATTAATACGGCTGCAGATTTATGAATTTGATTTGAATTTTGTTTCGTGTCCGTGGGTGAGTAATTTTATGATTTATTTCGTGGAATTGTATTTCTAAATAGAGATAACGTAATTTATTTCGGCTTCAGTAATTTTTCTGTAATCAATTATGATAAAGCGAAAATTCACGAAAGTGTCTATACTCAAACTTTTGTGAAACATACTGAATTTATTTATTATGTTTTGCCATGCTAGAGGTTCATATTTCATGAGCAGTATTCCGCGATTTGCGACGGATCGGACTACAGAGGCCTTAGTATGAGTTTGTTTTACGTTTAAAGTAATCGTAACGAGTACGCGTTCGGTGCTCTGATTGGTTGGTTCATTGGCGCCGGCCAATCAGAGTGCCGAATGCGTACTCGTTACGAATACTTTAAACGTAAATGAAACTCGTACTAAGGCCTCAGATCTGTAGCAGCGCGACAGTCGCCACGTGTATGAGCCTCTAACATGGCTATTAGTCGACTTCCTCGTCAAACAGTTACGTGAGTGAGCCGAAAACATAATAATTAATTAATCAAAGTGTTTGTAGTTCCACCTACATCACCGTTCTTTGGTAATTGCTTTTTGGCCTTCATGGTATTTAAAGCAATATTGTAGATATATTTACTCACTGCATAATTTTGAAAATAAATTATGCTCCATAATCTAACTCAATATTTGCTAAAAATACTTTATCCGAGAAACTGGGGATGATGACAGGGTATGAAAATTAAAAATATAATTAGTCCGTAACTTAGGTAATAAAAAAATATTAGACACGTATTTTTTTATTTTGTTGTATAATAAAACAATACTTAGATAAAACGAATCAAAGTTTGGGAGTGGGGGCTAAAACGTCATTTCTTAGTATAAAATGTACTGAGAAGTGACGTCACGCGACATTTCAAATCAATATATCTTCGAAACTATTCGTTTCCGTAAGAAAATAAAAAATACGTGTCTAATGTTTTTAAATAATCTACCAGACGGACATTAAAATAAAAATTAGTCGTCTACCCCATTGTACTGTAACTTAGGATCAAAAGGACCACTATTCTACACCTAGGCTACAAAACTAGCTAAAATTCATAAACAATTTTCTAATTACAAACATTCCTACAAGCACAACCTTCAATTCAAATCTTTACGCTTGACGAACCAACAAACAGAACGCCAATGTAACTGAAGCTCTACATACTTATCACTCAGCTACGATCGTGGTCCTTTTTATACTGGAGACATCTTCGTTCGGTTAGTTGTGTCAGCGTAGGCCACACAGCAGTTACTTTGTTACCGTGTTCTCAAACAATACTAGCTTTGTTGGAACACAGGCTTTGAAACAAAAGAAATGAGACATATACGTATTTTTATATGTGGACACGTATATTAATTTTCATATTCTATGGCTGATATAAAAAAGGTGTTGAGTTTCTTTGTTTATAGAAAGAAGATTAAAAGACCGATGTGTTATAAAGTCTCATCCCAAATTAAAGTCGGGTAACAGTTAAGGTTTCAAGAATGATTCTTTATCGATATTACATTCTTGAACCTTTTACAGTGCATTTATCACTTTTGTTTTTCACTAAAATTATTATGTTTGGCTTACTCATATAAAGTACTATGTGTACTCATATAAAGTAAAATGTGTTCCTTGTCTAACAGTTACGTGAGCAAGTCGAAAACAATAATTTATTTTTACACTCCGGGCGTCGGGGATCACGGGACGATCTCCGGCCACAGTAAGCACGTGCCTGCGAAAGACGAGCATGAGTAGCTCGCCACCCGATCAAAACCAGACCCGAGCGTACGGCGCGCCGCGTTCCGCGCGCGTTTCAAAGAACCATCAGACCACCATGGATGGGGCCCAAGATATAGCTGATGCCGATAGGGAGCCGCGGCGGACTTAACGGATTGCCGGGACTCCAGCTCGAAGTGCAGGAGTAGGAATGGGGTGGTTTTTAGTCAGTAAGAGTCTAACACTCCCCCCCGCTTCACACAGGCGGGAAGAGCCATTCGGTGATTTTTCACCCTTAACAAAAACACAGCGTTCTTAAATCCACCCACGCCTTAATTTGCTGAAGAATAATGCGAAGTAATAATGACTAATCACTTTGTGTACAGGAGGACAGAGGTTGTCAGAGGTTGAAGAAATGGTTAAACATAAACCATGCTTCATTTTTAACCGACTTCAAAAAAGAAGAAAGTTCTCAGTTTGTCCTGTATGTATGTGTGTATTCCACGATCAGCGATTTTGATGCGTTTTCAGAAAAGTGTTTGTTGTACTTAGGAGATGGCTAAAATATATTGATTAAATGACTTCAAAAAAGGGAGGGGTTCAAGTATGTTTTTTAAACGTAGTTTATGAAATGATTATTAAGCAAATGGTCTAGGTAAGAGGCCCATCAAAGCAGTAATATAAGGAACAATTATAACATACGTATGTAATGTACTTGTTCTCATATAATTATGTGTAAAGAAAGGAAAATAGTTCTTATTGTATCTTTATTTAGGACCAAAATATCTGGTCCTTTTACCCCTAAGGTCTTTTATTACTTCTTATTATTATTGTTTGCTAAAGGTTTTCTATTGGAGAGCAAATACCGTATTATCTTTGTTTTGTTAACATCTGAGGTGGAACTGAAAGGATCGTGATATAATATCAGGGCTGTTTTCCTCAAAAGGATAGGCCAAAGTGTAAAATAAAATCTGTTTTAGTAGGTAAATATTATTTCCTGATCCTGTTTAACGAGTCTATTTCTGTTTAACTGAACTGAGAATTCAAATTTCATTGTGTCTGGGTGTCATTGTGTCTGTGAACTTGTATGTTTGTAAACGCACCCACGACACAGGAGAAAATCCTAGTGTGGGGCAACGTTTAAAAAAAAAAAAAAAAAAAAAATTCGAACCGTTTGAAAATGAATATTTTTTCTGATCTGCATAAACAAAGAAACGACTGTCGACTTCCAGCTGTCACACTTTCATTTAATTATAAATGAATATCGAGCTTATACGGAGAACCTAACGGGTAACCGGGGCTCCGGCTCGACGTGCAGGAGAAGGAACGGGGTGGTTTTTAGTCAGTAAGAGTCTGACACTCCCTCCCGCCTCACCCAGGCGGGAGTAGTCATTCGATGATTTTGCCCCCTTAAAAAAAATGTTTCTTTTCGGAACGACTGACCTTTTGAGGATTAGAATTTTGAGGATTGTTGGGGCCTCCGGTACCTCACGCAAGCATTGTTTCACGTCCGTTTTCTACCTCTATAAGGCGGTGATATCACTCCGAACAAGCAGGCCCATTCGTGGATAAAAATGGCTCTCCCAAGAGAGAAGTTTATATTTGAATGGAAAAA
The DNA here is from genome assembly GCA_038387885.1 of Spodoptera picta. Taxonomy (NCBI): domain Eukaryota; kingdom Metazoa; phylum Arthropoda; class Insecta; order Lepidoptera; family Noctuidae; genus Spodoptera; species Spodoptera picta. The sequence goes on from JAZHFQ010000315.1 coordinate 807,249, forward strand.
AACGAGCGAAACCCCATCATTATCAATATAGAACAACACATAATATAATACAACTACCATAGTCACATATGTATGTATGTCTACTTGATTAACATCATACTGCCAATTAAACTAGTGTCCAGTGTCAGTAATTTAATAATCGTATTCGTTAATCGAATTACAACACAAAGGATATCACGCAATCTATTAAATCTATACAGGCAACCATACGCCTTGGTAAATTTAATAAAAAACCTATTTGGAACAAATTTTCATACGTAATTTTCAAATTATGTTCAAAATCGAGTCGGTTTTGAGGTTTACCGCAATATAATGATATTCCTAGATCGATTTTTATGACTATCAATGTCAGTAAGCTTATCCAATTGTACCTTCAGGCCAAATTAGTAATACCATGTAATACTAGCGTAAATTCGTAACTCTTAATATTTAGTTAATTAAGTATGTCTCACGATATCCAGTATGCCCAGGTTTCTAAACGATATTTTTTTTCATCGTTTGTCAGTGGTGTCTAAATAACCTTAGAAAGTACATAGGTATAATTCGGAAAAAGTCACATTGGTACTTGCCGTTGGTAGGTTTCGAATCCGCACCGCATGAGAAGGGGATGCCATAAACCTCGGGGCCACCACGTATAATGTATCAGTATGCTCTCAAGTACAGATGCACTTTCTACCCATCTACCGTCATAATCCGATAGGTAGGCAATACAACACGACTGGAAAGAGGTCAGCTATAGCAACAACGGCTTTGTAAGCTTTTTGGAGCATGAAGGTCAAGCAATGTCGATACGTCAGCCTTCGATCAAGGAAAAAGTGGTTTCTGTTAGGAAAATCAATTACCCCTTGTCCTTGAGGTCTATAAATAGTTCTAGACTAGACTAACGTGTTATTATTTATTCTTTTTCATGTTATGGCGTGATGTTAGAATACCTAAAACTTTTATAAAAAGTCATTAAAGACCAAAATGTTTCTGTTGTTTATTTTTTTCTATCAACAAAAATCGGTTTTAGGTACCTTTTTTATTTTATACTTTAGATATTTAGTAATATGGAGAGTTTCTTTGTATGTATGAACGAATTGGTGTCCGGTACTACTACTGGTCAGAATTGACTAATTATTTTTGTGTTAGATAGTCAATTTATCGAAGAAGGCGATAAAACATCACGCTACGATTGGTTGGACCGGAGTAGAGTGGGTATAGCTAGTATTAATAAATAAATATTCACAAACAACACTCGATTTCTGCCACCACTAGATGAAAAATTTTATTATTTTCGTAAATAAACCTTTTATGTTGAGTATAATTAAAATGTCATGGTCCTTTTATCCGCATTCCCAAAGGACCAAAACCAGTGTAGTTAAAAAACTCATATACGTGTATGTGCGGCAATTTTACTCTCTCGTGTACGATTCGCGATGCAGTTGTAAGTTACCTATTTCATGGGCGAAAAAACAGGACGATGAGTTTTTCTACCCATGAGGCCTTTCGAGATGTGATGACATTACAAAACATTATGAATAAGAAAATTTATGTTCAAGATCCCTATCGCTCCCTACTAAAGAAGATGTTGCAAGGTAATTGGCGGTATTGATAATAGTTTGATTTTTGAATTAAAAATAGCGGTTTACTCACGTAAATATACTGAGAAAAGATTTACTAGTTTCGATTCCTTTTAACTCTGCCTCATGAGCGGCGTGCTCGGTCGCGGCGACGTCACGCAGCCTACTGCCTTTACTCAGTATGTCTCATAATAGTTATTAAAATATACAAGGTGTTGTTTTAAAGCCGCGTCATTTTCTAGGAGGTAACTCGGCTATCGATTCTGAGTCCGAATCAACAAAAAATATTGTAGGTAAATATTTTACATTTTTATGTAAATTACGGAAATCCGTAAGTGAGAAATACACGCCGCCGTCTTGTAACTAGCTTTATAACGTGGCTTAACACACACAAACTGAAACACGTTATTGATATTATTCCTGATTCCATAAAACTCCAATAAGAAACATTGCTGTCGCTTTTTCTAAAATACTGTCCAACTTATACGATTTATTATAGCCGTATTTTTAACTTTTGGCCCGAAATTTTCTCTTACATTGAACCTTTATGACTTCTGTGATGCCCCCGAGAAATGCCACGGCTTCAAAACTACACCTTGTATATATTTGTCAAATTAAAGATTTAACCTAAACCTTTTCCATATCACAGTAGGTACCGGTACCTTTTGTACCTAGGTGTTGCTTTAACTTGTGTCAATTTTGGTTTCCAACGCAAAATATTTATAATAATTTTCCCCGTACTGCTTCCCACACCTTCCCCGAACCGTTAATGAAACGTGACTTTTCAAAAGTTCAAAATTACAGCGAATCATAAACCCTATATCAAAATATATACATTTAAATTGCACGATATTTCTTCATTGCTTCAAACAATCTTCGTTAACCACTACCCACGCATCTTATTATTACGAAGATATTATTTTGTTCAACACCGTTCCAAAGTATTTGGTCGTGTTGGCTCAGAGGTTTAAGACTTGAGAGACTGAGAGCTGACTGAGAGCTTCTCGTACATGAGGGTGCGGGTTCGAAACCTACCAACGGCAAGCACCAATTTGACTTTTTTCGAGTTGCATATACTTTCTAAGTTTATTCAAACATCACTGACAAACGGTGAAGAAAAACATCGAAAAAACCTAGGCTTAAAATTTGTAATGATAAGTTTGAAATCGCCAACCCGCATTGAGCAAGAGTGGTGATTAATGCTCAAACCTTCTCCGTGTGAGAAAAGGCTTTGCTAAGAAGTGGGCATTTATAGGTTGTTGATGATGATGATGATATTCGACACCTAAGCTTAAGTTTGGGAGAGCCATGCTTCGGCACGAATGAGCCGGCTCGACCAGAGTGATACTATGGCCTCTTAGAAAACTGACGTGAAGCAACGCTTGCGTTGTGTTTCGTCGTGTGAGTGAGGTTACCGGATGCCCAATTACCCTCCCCTTCCCCAATCTCCCCAATTCCTGAATCCCCAACGATCCTCAAACTCCTAATCCCCAAAAGCCCGGTAACGCACTTGTAATGCCTCTGGTGTTCCAGGTGTCCATGGGTGACGCCGATTGCTTACCATCAGGTGATCTGTCTGCTCGTTTACCGGCTTATGCTATAAAAAAAAACCTAAATCTAAAACCTTTTTACCGCATACGCCTAAATTTTCTACAGGTTCTTAGTAACCTACGCATTCGTTTGGAGTCACAGTAACAAAAAAGGTACATGTAGAATACTGGTAATACTTATTTTTAGACCTCATACTTGTCTTGTCGGTTATATTAAAATTCTTCTTGAATACAGAAGACGCAATTACGTTTGTAAGTGTAACACCCACCTTTGTCTATTATATCTCAAGTCGCATATTTGTAATAAGGCCCTATTAGCAAACGTTGAAGTCAATTCCAGATTTTGTACCACATTGTATATGTATAATACACTGTCACCCACGCCTTCAAAGGCGTAGGACTATAGTCACGTCAGTGTTGGTTAAAACTACAGAGCATCGCCAATCCTTTTCTTCTTTAGATCACTTATCCATTTTTTCGTCGTTTTTGTTTAGTCGTTAGTCGTGAGTAATAGAGCCATGGTCTTTAACGACGATCTTTATTATGAAGTCAGCATAGAAAACCCCAAACTGTGATTATTATCACTCTTTCAAATATCTATCTATCTATTCTATATCTACGCGTCTATTCTATATAATAAAATCGTAGAAAAGTCAGAACTGTACATTGAATATTTTTTTAAATAATACTTTGGGCGTTATCTACATTCGATACCGAAGCCATGTCAATTGTTTTTTTGTCTTTATGTATATCTGGGTCAAATTCATAAAGTACTGCATGGATTCACTTCAAATTTTGCATGAACATTACTAAAAGATCGAGTCCACATATAGGTTACTTATTATCACGCTATCACCTACGAGGAGCTGTAAATCACTATTCCACGCGGATGAATTCACGGTCACGGTAAGTCCTTCATACCTAATATAATTACTGGCAATAATAATTCTTCCTGTTCCAAAATAACATTATGTTTACATAGATTAATTATGTAAAGGAAGCAATTATTCTTTCGCTCAAACTAACATGATCATAATACTCATACTAATAATACATAATACAGGACCTCTATAAAACCATATCTCCATACTTGACCGGTTTCCACGTTCCAGTGGTTGTAATAAATAGAAAAATCAGTCTGTCATCTTACCTACAATCTTTTATTCGTACAACTGAAATTGAGTTCTTTAAAAAAACGGCTAAGTGCGAATCGGACTCGCGTACATTTTAATTCGACCAATAAAATGAACTTTGTTTTATGGGAGTCCCTATTAATGTTTATTGACTGACTTCAAAAAAGAAAGAGGTATGTGTGTATGACCATCCGTGATTAACTCGTGATTGGTTGAATCGATTTTGATGCGGTTTTCGATGAAGTGTTTGTCACCCTTGGGAACAGGTTAGTCGACCGTCGAAGTCGGTATTTTTAAACGCATTTTTTTTTAAAAGTGACAAGCCCGCCACAACCTCCCAAAACCGCTGCAATTCCTGTAAGCCAGGATCTACAGTAGATACAACCATGAAAACACCGGAACACTGAAGTCCGGCGCGTCCCAGGGACATGACTCATGAGTAACTGCCTTGGTTCCCGCAACGAAGTGAATTAGAAGATATTATAAGAGGAGAAGAAGAAAAATCTATGGTTTCCACTTCCCTCGGTGAATTACTGCAGGAGACAGAATGAATTAAGCCTAAAGGCGCAAAGAACTGCTTTATTAAATTTCGAATAAAAACTTAAATAATATTAAAATTAACTATTACTAAATTAATAATAAAATATATACAACTTAAGATTAAAATTATACCTCTATAAAAGAAAAACAAAAACAACAAAGAAGTTAAACGCAATTTATTGACAATTTTATTTTATTTTGTTTTCAGTATCAAAAAATCCATCATCTGTCCTCGACTGTCTAGCTATAGTTCATAAGGTATAGCCTGGTGACAGACGGACAGCGGAGTCTTAGTAACAGCATTCCCGATTTTAATATTAAACTGTTTTTAGCTTACCTCGTTTGTAGTAGTAGTAGTCGTGTGTAGTAATTAAAATACCCTCTTGCTTACGATAGATACTAACTACTTATTATGTTTTCGACTTACTCATGTAATTATTTGACTAGGAACTCGACAAATCTTGCTAGAGGCTCAGATCCATGAGCAGCATTCCGCGACCCCCGACGCGGCGACTGTCGCGCTGCTACTGGCTACTCAAGTCTGCGGTACTGGCCCGCAGAATAATAAATTTAGTATGCCTCACGTTAGTTATAATATCTATATATTATATATTTATATATTATATATTATATATTATATATATATTTTATTATATATTAATAATTTCGTCAAGGGGTACGGTAGACTCGATCGAAACATTACTTGAATAACAAAACATTAAAAAATATCGATTTCGAGTCGACAACTTATATCTGCAAAATTCGGATTACGGGGATTATTTCGTTTTATTAATTCATTTTAATGACACTGACAGATAAAATGCAGTCGCCATCTTGAGTAGACAATAAACGTTCCGTTTCATACTAGCTCTCAAATGTACCTCGCCAATCAACACATCGCGTCAAAAAAGTATGAATTAACAAGAAATATGAATGATTACACGCGAACGAAGTCGCGGGTAACAGCTTATATATCTTTATCCCTAAAAATATAGCGCTTTATCCCTAAAAATATAGTAGCTAATAGAAATAGGTTTTCAAATAAACTCTTTTTCATGCTGAAACTAGAACTACATAACTTGTTATCAATCATGGTTATAGATAACGGACGGATTTTTATTAAAAGAAGAATATATTTTCATGATTTTATTCAAGAAAATTGCGTTTTATTTATGGAGATGAGATAGAAAATTGTTTTTTGAGACTGTTTTTAGGCACATGTAACTTTTGTATTGAGTTAAAGTCTTGTATGGAAATTACGTATGTCGTGGTGGCCCGGAGTTGTTGAAAATCATCTCCTAAATTTGTTCATACAAAAGTAGTCTCTAAACATTGGAAATAAGGTCTATAATGGAGCTAGTGGAAAGCGGTCACCGGTGACCGCTTGGGGGATAAATGGGGACGCCCGCTTCTCGTGCATGAGGGTACGGGTTTAAAACCTACCAACGGCAAGTACCAATGTGACTTTTTCCAAGTGATATGTACTTTTTAAGATTATCTAGACACCGATGAAGGATAATATCGTGAGGAAACCTGGGTCTATAATTTTTAATTATAAGTTTTTAATCGCCAACCCGCATTGAGCAAGCGTGTTGATTAATGCTCAAACCTTCTTCGTGTGAGAAGAGGCTTTGCTCAGCAGCTGTGAGCATTTATAGGTTGGTTGAGAAAGTGAGCTGTAGATACAGTTACCAAAACCTTCGGGGTTGAGAAGACGTTTAAGTAATCATAGTAAACGTACCCAACTACTTACCCAAAAGAACACAAGAGTTCTATTACACAAAGTTATTAATTCATCTTAACACGTAGGTAGATCTTTCTTAATTATATTACGCAAGAAAATTACAGCCGAGCCCTCAAGATACAGACTAATTGCCTAGTTTAGCCCTTACCTTGTTATTAAAATTTGTATCTACCTCTACATGTACCTCTAAATGTTAGTTAGAACTGTGTAGCTTTAAGTTTAGGTGTTGCTTAGGAATAGTGTTTAATTTTGGTCCTAGAGATATAGGACAACGAGACAGAGTAGATTCTATTTAACACCAGCTTCTGTCAACGGCTTGGCCCGAGTTCCAGTGGGATAAAAAGTAGCCTATGTGTTATCCCAGACCATAATCTATCTCTGTTCTAAATTTCATCTCGATCTCTTTAGCCGTTTTGACATGAAGGAGTAACAAACAAAGTTTATGCATTAACTAGCTTTTACCCGCGGCTTCGCTCGCGTCACATCAGGATAAAAAGTAGCCTATGTGACATATACCAATACCTACACACAGCGCCATCTATACCGATACTTTTGTTTTCCCTCAGGAATATCAAATTTTTTCGGGATAAAAAGTACCCTATTATTTAATCCAGACTTCTAACTTTACGTCTGCAAAAATTCAAAGCAATCGGTTTCGTAGTTACGGCGTGAAAGTGGAACAAACAAACTCACTTTCCAATTTATAATATTATAGTAGAGATAATATTAATACAATGTCTTTTATTTTACGTAGAGATAAAGAGTGTCTTCTATGCCCAAGTGAACAGGTTGCTTATGGGTCGACGTGCTCCATCGTAGGCCACATCATCGCTTATCACCAGGCGAGATAGTGACCAAACGAGAACTATGCATCGGTATATACATACATATAAAATAAGTTACACATATTTTTACCAGATAATATGTAGGAAAACGGGATCATTACCTGTAACAATTATCAACTGTGATTAAAAAAAACTACTGAAAATATAAAATAAATAGGCAACTATTATGTTACAAAGCTGTAACGCGATAAGAAAAATGGTGGTAACGTAATGACTACGCGTTCGCGCCTAAATTTAAAATTGGAAGCCCCGCCCACGCCTCGCTCGAGCGGGTCCCGCGCTCGCGCCAACAGTCGACAGTCGCCGCCGAAACATTGAATGAGTGAGCGTGTTTGAAAACGCACTGGAACGAGCGTTTTTAATTTTAATTTTCTCAGTTATTGAATTCGTTGTGGAAACATCTAGCTCTAACCTATTACAAAATAACTCAACAAAATTCAGTATTACGATGGTTTCTAATCAAAAATTTTCTAATAGGTAAAATGTGGAATTTGTTGGCTTTAAAATTAAATAAGACCACAATCTATTCATATAAAACCACTATTCTATCGCATTAGCAATCTAGAAATTTAATATTGTTCTACTATCACATTGCGGCTTTAAGGACCAGCTCTCATCTACACAAAAATAAAACGTAACACCTTATCTTAAATTCCATTTTACCAAAACTCATTCAGTTTCATTTTAAGAGATAAATAAGAAAATTGGAATAACCTACTGAAATGTTTAAAAGTACTTTTATAGAGCCCACTTTAATATTGTGTTATTAGATTTGAAATCTCTTAATAACTTCTATTGATTGGAATATAATTTCTTTCGAGCAGGCTTTTAAGTTCAATCTTGCTTGGATCTTTAGAAATAGATTTGTATAACTTCGCGAAAAAGGTTTCGATCTAATTTCAGGTGTTCATAATAAAATTATTTGTTGTTGGAATTAAGAAAGATAATTTTAATATCTTCGTTTGTTTTTTATTAGCAAAATTAACACGTCATACCCTTATTTAAAAATCATCCAATGACCTCTGCCGCCTTGGGTGAGGTGAGAAAGAGTTTTAGGCTCACTGATTAAAAACCACACTGTTACTACTCCTACTTAAAGCCGGAACCCCGGTAACCAGTCAGAGGCCTTACGTACGAGTTTATTTTACGTTTAAAGTAAACGTCACGAATACGCGTTCGGCGCTATGATTGGCCAGCTCCAATAAACAAACCAATAAAAGCACAGAACGCCGTCTCGTTTCGATTACTTTAAACGAAAATGGAACTTACTCATACTATACCCTCAGGTTGCCTTCAGTTCCAGCTCAAAGGAGCATACTATTACCAGTAAAAAGAAATTGAGAAAATATAAATAAAGATAAACACGTGTAAATCCACTGCTTAGACTCCTTTACATGGCAATCGCCATGATTTCTATGCTCAGCAGGTGGGTAGAAAATCGCAGTCTAGAAGGTTCGGGTATTTTGAAGTCAGCTGCCTGCTCGTCTTAGTCGACCCCGATACCACTCGCCCACTCGCAGTCACACTTGTGACTAAAATCAACAAAGCACACTCTATATACACAGATGTGATTCTATATAAATATTGAAATACGAATTATCACCATCATCAACAGCTTATAAATACCCATAAAATTTGAGCATATTAATGCTCGTGGTTAATCACCAATTTCAAACTTGTAATTAGAAATTATAAGACTAGGTTTCCTCATCTTGAGCCGGAGCGCGTGAGGGAACGAACCTCCTGACGCCCCGGCCGTCGCGAGACACTTCGGGCGTCGGAGATCGCGAGACAATCGCCGGCCACCGTAAGCACGAGCACGGGTGACTCGCCGCCCGACCAGAGGCCTTAGTACGAGTTTGATTTACGTTTAAAGTATTCGAAACGAGTACGCGTTCGGCACTCTGATTGGCCGGCGCCAATGAAGCAACCAATCACAGCGCCGAACGCGTACTCGTTACGATTACTTTAAACGTAAGACAAACTCGTACTAAGGCCTCAGAACCAGGCGGTGAGCGAACGGCGCGTCGCGTTCCGCGCGCGCCTCAAGGAGCCATCAGACCACCACAGATGGGGCCTAGCAGGGCTGATGCCGATACGGAGCCGCGGAAGACTTAACGGGTTGATTACACAGAGAGATTAGAAGCGGTGAGTTCTGTATTCATGCATGGCATTCACACGGCAGAACTAACATAAATAAATAAAAATAGCCAATGTAATAACTTCAGCACAGTTCGAGAAGCAGCCATATTGGATAACTCGTAGCGTCATTTATCATCTGTCAGTTGAAGAAAAATATACGATTTTAAAATACGCTCCGTACGTACGTATGTATGTACATATTTAAATTTATTTGATGCAGTATCGGAGTGGGATCGAAGGAAACATTTCTGACATATAAATTGGTAACGTATGATATATATTTCTATAAATGTAGATCAAAATGATCCTTGATAACAATTTCATAAGGTACATTTTACAAAATCGCATAGGACTGAAGACAAATCAAGCACAATAGGGTAGATGCCTAATTTTTATTTAAATGTCCGTCTGGTAGATTATTTTGAATCATTAGACACGTATTTTTTATTTTCTTACAGAAACGAATACTCTCGACGATACCTATATTGATTTGAAATGTCTCGTGACGTCACTTCTATGTACATTTTAGAGGTATACGTAGAAATGACGTTTTAGCCCCACTCTTATACTTTGAGTCGTTTTCTCTAAGTATTGTTTTATTATTCGTCATAATAAACGTATACTTGTCTAATATTTTTTCATTACCTAACTTACGGATAAAATATCATCAAAATATAAAATATAAATCATCTAACCTTTGTCTGTTACTGAATCCAAATTATCAAAAAGTACTTGATGTATCATGTGGTTGTCACTGTTTATGTAATGAGTTCTATGTTACAAGAATCGAAACTATTATCATAAGTTTGGCAGTACTCCTTACAATTAAAGATACCTTCTTGCAACCGACATAAGAAGGAAAAAACATTTGAAAGAATAATCAATATTTCTTTGCTGATCCCATTTGACTTTTGACTTTTGAATTTGACTGCACGGTTGGTGTGGTGGCTGGGCAACCGGCTGCCGTGCAAAGTGTCACGGGTTCGATTCCCGCACGGAACAACACTTTGTGTGATCCACAAATTGTTGTTTCGGGTCTGGGTGTCATTGTGTATGTGAACTTGTATGTTTGTAAACGCACCCACGACACAGGAGAAAATCCAAATGCGGGGCAACGTTTTTAATAAAAAAAAAGAAAAAAAATCGACCCAAAACTCCTTGCAAACCAGTCACACTTACAATAAAAATCAACAAAGCTCACTCAATATACACAGATGTTATTCATATATATTGAAACGAGAATATACTTCTCAAAATCTCAACCGAGCAGAAGGACGTCCACATATTGAAAGCATCTGTCCTCTAGACCCAATTTACGGGCTGACGTCCTGAGCTTACAAATTGTTGCCTTATCCTGCTGTTTTCATGCTCCAGCTGTGCTATGTACATACATTGTACAATACAATCCATTTTGAGATGTTGAATGAAATTGTAAAAAGGTATGTTTTGCTGACTGTATCAATATACCTCTATGTATACATATGTATGTGTCTTTAGTGTCTTATTGGGAACGTGGTCCTAAGTTCCGCGAGTTGGACAAAGTCTTATTGATTTATTAACCGTATCTATTAACTTAACCTATGAATATGGTAAGTATTGCTATTAATTTTATTATTGTTATTGTTGTTAAAGAATTGTATAGCACTATTTATAGTTAGTATAAACTAACAATAAAATGCGTCAACATTCGCGACCACCATCTCATCAGCATCAACGAGGCAGCAAAAATATTTAAAGACGTCGGTCTATTTCTAACATAACATCACGCTTTTTACCCCCGAAGGGGTAGGCAGAGGTGCACATGACAGCACTGTACAATGTAACACTACCTGCTTTCTATTATCTATGTTATGAGTCCCATGTAATAAGGGGTGAGCCTATTGCCATATACCAGGCACAATTCCAGACTCCGTGCTACTACTAAGTACGAAATCAAACCCGAGACCCCTTACCCGGCAATCGCACCTGCAACCAATCGGTCAACGAGGCAGTCGAGGCCGTTCTATTTCTGTCTTACAAAAGTCAAACAGGACCATTATACTACATTATTCAATTAAATGAAACACAAAACCACAATAATATTATATATACATCAAAAAAACAAAATTACATTCAATGAAAAGCTGATGTTATATTCCAGAACACGCACAAGCCATTATAGGACAACGTCACTTCGTTTTCCAATATTTTATCATTTCAAATTATTCAAATTGCCTCCAGGGAGTCAAGGGTATGGGTAATGTTGTCCTATTACTATTTAGATAGATATTACTTTTATTCTCGAAAGAATACGTTTGACAGCTTCGCGCCGTTTTTTAATTATACGGTTGAATAAGTTTTTTTTTATTTTGATTGAAAAGAGTATTTATTGTGTTTTTAACGCCTGGGTTTAAAAGTGCTGAGCACGGACGTTGAAAGAAAGGTGATCATAGTATCTTAAAACAACGGCTGTGGCTCCTGGCTACTTTAGACTTCAAAGTCAAAATCATTTATTTGAATTCGACCAGAATGGCACTTTTGAACGTCAACAATAAAATTAAAAGTGAAGCTATTTACTCATTCCAAGGTGTAGATTCCTATGGAGAAGAACGAGCAAGAAACACACATTGACACGAAGGACATCTGACGCGTGACGTTGCCCGTCATTACACTACATATATTACGGTGTTGCAAGTATACGCACACATAAATACACCACTGACATGTTGGCGCTTTAAACATTTCTAAGAGGCATAACGTCCGCCATGTTTAACGTGAATCGTGCAGAGTATCACGTCACTACATTTACCAAGTTAAGTGAATCATGGTCTGCACTCACATCATTCGTTGTTTTGTTGTTTTGCATTCTTGTTCGCTGGCGATTAGTGAAGCTGGCGGGACGCCATTACGTCACCCAAGGATGTGCTGAAAATCAGCGCTGCGACGCTAACCTCTTGAGGTTTAAGTCGCAGAAATTGCTGAGCATTATCCTGTTTTTACGCACGCATACATGACGCACAATATTAAGGCAATGGCATGGGCAGTGTTTCCTTGTCTATGGTCAACAGATAATATTAGATATTAAATATTCTATCATTTCAGTAAAATAATAAGTCTGTGGACCATGGACAAGATCTCACTTCATCTTAATTTTTTAGCTTTTTTTTGTTTTCTTTTTTATTTTTTAAATAATTATGTTATGCGTGTTTTGCGCAGAAATAAATGGCTTTTCTTTCTTCTTTTCTTCTTTCTTTTCTATAAACATTATGATCAATTGTCAGACATGCGGCTGACAATTTGTTTTTTTTTTTGGTAGGACAATAATTAAATATGTGTGGTACAGATAAAGTGACCTTTTTTGACATATGCCGAATGGTAAACGAGCAGATGAATCACCGGATGGTAAGCAATCCGCGTCGCCATGGACACCTGGAACACCAGAAGCGTTACAAGTGCGTTACCGGCCTTTTGAGGATTAGGAGTTTGAGGATTGTTGGGGGTTCGGGGATTGGGGAGATTGGGGAAAGGGGGAGGGAGCTGGGCCTGTAGTTGTTGTTGCTTCACGACGGTTTTCTGTGAGACCTTGGTATCACTCCGGTCGAGCCGGCCGATTCGTGCTGAAGCCTGGCTCTCCCACACTTAAAAACATTGCGAATTTTCTAGGATTACTCTTTGCCCTTTTTGTTAACTTTATTAATCGACGCTTAGAAAATACCAACCTAGTCAACACTAAACTCTCCATCTACGACTATGTAGGAAATCTAAGACCTATATTATACGGCTCATTTTATACGCGAAGCAGGCCCGCATACGAGATTGGAACGCAACCTTGTAATCTCTAAGCACACGGGGCGATCGTGACACGCGCAGAATAAAACAATTGCACTGAGATGTAATAATAATAATAGTTTATTTACCACCAAACATTCATAGATATAAATACATGTGGGCGAATGGCAGCGGTGGATGGCGCTTCTTTGTTCACACGTTTGTATCATCAATGCAAACGCAAGGAGGGAAAGTCATCGAATGACTAACACTCCTTCCCGCCTCACCCAGGCAGGAGAAGCCATTCAATGATATATAATTTAAAAAAATAAAATGGACCTTAAATAGACTTTTTCAAGTTTAATATTTCATTTTTAACAATTACCTTTGTCACAGTCCGGCTAATGAGGATCTACTCTATGGAACTAATACCTAAAATGCATTTAAGTACTCATCTCATAGACCCGCCTCTGCCTTATTCCGCCGACTGCACATAAATAAAAGGTCTATTCTCCGTTCACTCATTATCTGCAATTAATTAAACTTGTCTGGCTTCGATTCCCAAGGCGGGCAAAGGATTATTGGGGCTTAATATGGTTAAGTAATATCTTGTCTGGAATTGTGTGTACAGAATTATACGTGCCCACCCTTTTAACATGGATTAAATTTAATATACCTCTACATAAGTGGAAATATCTGAATATAGGTACAATACACTACAAAACCTAATTTCTTAAAGAAACCTCTTTTGTCCTATTTCCTTAATAGTTATTTTAATGGACAACAATTATTTTATTCCTACCTCCTATTATTATAACGAAAATAAAAAAATCATAAGAAATGTATAAAAATGTATATGAGCGGCCATTATGAAAATAGAAACAAAAAAAAAAGAAATTCCGTGTTCACATAATACGAAGCTTTTAAATGTGGAACAATTTTTTTCTTTTAAATAAATGTCCTTTATCTTGTGAGCTAAGGTGCGTTGAAACGCTTTTAATATAACAGGAGAGTAACTGGCGCGAGTGACGAACTAAAAAGCAAAGGTCGCAATTTCTCAAAAGTGCTGCGTAATTTTACAAATGTTAATAATACGAAAATTGAATTGTCTAGTGTAAGAATGATTGTAAAATGTTAAAGCCCTCTAATGTTTCATTTAACTAGTTTGTTTCATTATAATTATTTGAATTTCAAATTAATATTTGCAGATGAGCGTTCTGTTTTAAAATTGTAATAATAAATACTATTCCAGAATCCAGATGGCTATCTTTGGAATACTGTTTAAGTAAGATTGGACATTAAGGAGTCATATAGAGGGTGATTGAGGTTTAAATAGGTATGAAATAAAACCTGGGCTTAGAATATTACTACATTTTTATTATATCGACAACTTGAGTTCGTTCTTACTAATGTAAGTAAGAGTTTAAATTTCTAATGAAAGGACCTCTAAAATGTCATTATAATTTTTTTTATGGCATAAGCCGGTAAACGAGCTGACGGATCACCTGATGGTAAGCAATCGGCGTCGCCCATGGACACCTGGAACACCAGAGGCGTTACAAGTGCGTTACCAGCCTTTTGGGGATTAGGAGTTTGAGGATCGTTGGGGATTCAGGGATTGGGGAGATAGGGTAAGGGTAGGGTAATAGGGCCTCCGGTAACCTCACTCACACGACTAAATACAACGCAAGTGTTGCTTGACGTCGGTTTTCTGTGAGGCTGTGGTATCACTCCGGTCGAGTCTGCCCATTCGTGCCGTGTGAAGCATGCTTCTCCCACATTTAAATAAAAGTAATATTGTTTACTCTGATTTGATTCTAAAAGAACCGTTTAACGTTTCGCGTCAAGCTTCCTCGTGCGAACTGCTAAAGAATGGAATTCCTTGCCCAAATCTGTGTTTCCTGTCAAATATGACTTGGGTGTCTTCAAGTCCCAAGTGAACAGGTTGCTCATAGGTAGGCGTGCTTCATCGTCGGCCAAATCATCGCTTACCATCAGGCGAGATAGTGGTCAAACGTCGACTTATTAAGTGTATAAAAAACCAAGAGAACGAAATTTCACTCCTCAAAAAAGGGATAATATAATTTTCATTTGTTAAGTATCAATTAAGGACATCGCCATTCTTAGATTAGACAAGTTAAGTTTAAGTTCAGTAACAAGAAATTCACTTATGACATCACCAAATTGCTTCGTGACTGCCTCGTTTGGCCGAGTGGTCGCAAGTACGACTGCCGAGCAAGGGGCTTTGGGTTCGATTCCCGGGCCGGGCAAAGTATTACTGTTTTTTTTTATAATTCTCAGTAATAGCACGAAGTCCGGAATTGTGCCCAGTATATGGTAGTAGGCTCACCCCCTATTACATGGGACTCAGAACATAAATAGTGAAAAGTGGGTGGTACATTGTACAGTGGCATAATGTGCACCTCTGCCTACCCCTTCGGGGCTAAAAGGCATGATGTTATGTACTTCAGCTATAAAATATTCATAGGACAGCTTATACACTGTGCATTTTCCTAAAAACAAAACACAATACTTCCTTCTTTACGATAAAATATTAAGGACATTTGGTAAAGTCTGGCACAAAAGCCAGTAATAAAAAATGCCATTACGCTAAAATGCCAGACGTCATGAAGTTTGTTGTTGTCTGGACTAATCAACAATATGGCGGGAAAACTTATTTGATAAAGCGTGACATGAAAGGGAGCGCGTCTCATTCCCTCTCTGTCTCACGTTAGAAGTAATGGATGTAGATATTGTGTTAGGATGCTGATGTTCTTTTATTAATGTTGACTGCCTGTTCTAGCAGTTGAATGACATAAAAGATACATATCTGTGTATAGTTCTGTCACTATAACTTCTTTGTAGAATGACAGAGCCTTTCAATGTTCGGGATGGACGATTATGACATTGTCTTTCTGGCTAGTAGCTCTGTTCTGACATTATATTAAGGAATGCCACGTGTGAGAAAAAAAATATAATGAGAATTAATAAAATTTAGTCAATTTTTCAACAACTGTAGTTAAAAAAAGTTCCAATATCATTATTTTGACTGCTTGATTGACGCTTTGCTTGGCCGCTAAAATTTGTACATTTTTAATTACTCATTAACTATATAGTTTAGGGTTACATTTGAAAAAATAAATTTCAACTTATTGCTGAATTGCGGTATTTTACACAATATATAAATGTATAAATGCAATAAAAAAACTGCCTCGTTGGCCAAGAGGTCGCAAGTGCGGCTGCCGAGCAAGGGGTCTCGTGTTCGATTCCCGAGTCGGGCGAAATTCTACTGGATTTTTTAAAACTTCTCAGTAGTATCACGAATTGTGGAATCGTGTCCGGTATATGGCAATAGGCTCACCCCCTATTACATGGGACTCATAACATAAATAGTGAAAAGTGTGTGTTACAGTAAGTGCCTCTACCTAACTGCTTCGGGGATGAAAGGCGTGATGTTATGTTATGCAGTAAAAAAAATACTGGCTGCATTTGTAACATCTTATTACATAAACACCTTTCCACTACCCCAGTAATCCCATCTAAACGGGTCTAAACACGTCCTTATTATGAAGTAGCTTGCAACAGTCACTTAGACTTATTACTTTTGTCTAAGCTCTGTTAAAAGAACAATTCTACAAACTAAATTTTTAGTGTTAAAAGCATTGCTTTACATTATGAAATCGGATTTCAGTCAGCTTCCATCTTCTTGTAGCATTTAAATGAGTAATAAACGAGGCCTTGATGGTAGAATAACATGACAACAACAACATGAACAGGCCAGTAAATACTACAGCCTATAATAACACTGCTGAGTAAAGCCTCTTCTCACACGAAGAAGGTTTGCTTGCACCACGGTTGCTCAATGCGAGTAGGCAATTCCAAACTTATCATTAGAAATTATAAGCTTCGGTTTTCTCACAATGTTTTCCATCACGGTTTGTCAATGGTGTCTAAATAATCTTAACAACATGAAGTCGTATTTAATGGTAATTATTCACATTAGAGTAATTATTATTTAACATCATCAGCTACGACTACTGCCTCACATAGGCCAGGCCTCCCACAATAAGTTAGAAGCGACCTGTATCCAACGGCTTTTATAATGTCCTATTGTCTTAGACATCCTGCGTTATAAAAATACATCTTAGGTACTCATGTAATTGATAGCGACCTCAACAAATTTCGAAGTTACTCAACTAGTTTCGTGCCATACCTGGGACTCATAATCATTAGTATATGCAACATCCGATTTTATAAGTTAATATACCTCATCAGTTACGTAAAACCGCAGCCATTTCTTCTATATTTCCCTTCATGGAATGAACAGGTCCAGTATTATCTTGTGTTTATCAACTGCGCTCATTTCATATTCGAAACAAAACAGCCTATTGTCATCCCTATTTAAATACAATGTGTTCATAAAATGTTGAATGGACTAATTATAACTTTACTGGGTCGGTATTACTGTAGAACCACTGACCAGGTAAGATACAGAAGATCAAATGTACAAAAATACAAATATACCAACAATTCTTTTGTTGCCCGAAGCAGCTACATTGATTTTTTGAACGTTTTGCTTGGATTTCTCCTATTTCGTAGATTTTTAACAAGACCGGATACAATAATTTGTCGATTACGCGAAAAATTAATGACGCGATTGAAATTGATACGCGAAGAGTTATTACGTGCAGAAATCGAACCCGTGATATGTTGCACAGCATCCAGTTGATTAACCACTGCACGAACCAGGTAAATTTTGTCATAACATGTCGTTTTACGAGAAGAGACAACATAAAACTTCATAAACATTTATTTGTTTGAATTGAACCTTCTGAGACATTTCTTTTTCAGTTGTATGAATTCTGACGTCCCATAATGATTATAATTTTGGAAAATTGTACGTACGGACAATAAATTCATACTTTTTAGTATTACAAGCTCGTGTTAATTTCAAAGAGGCGTTATACGCTCTTGATTATTTAAGTAAATAAACATAGCAACATTTTGTTTTTCGAAGAGGTAGACAGAACCGGTCCAGTCTCTCTCTCTCTCTATCTCTCTCTCTCTCTCTCTCTCTCTCTCTCTCTCTCTCTCTCTCTCTCTGTCTGTCTGTCTTAAGATAAAATATGACACAGATGTGGTTTCACGTCAGTTGTCGGTGAGGCCGTGGTATCACTCTGGTCCCCACTTACCCATTTGTGTCGCAGCGTGGCACTCTCACGTAATTTTCTTAATACCTACAGGTGATAGGGATAATACATGATAACGGGGTACGAAAAGTATAAATCTATTTAGTCCGTCAGTAAAAATATTAGACACGATTTTTTTTTATTTTGTCTTATAATAAAATAGTACTTAGATAAAACGAATCAAAGTATAAGAGTGGGGGCTAAAACGTCATTTCTACGTACAAAATGTACATAGAAGTGACGTCACGCGACATTTCAAATCAATATATAGTCGAAAGTATTTGTTTCAGTAAGGAAATACAAAATACGTGTCTAATATTTTAAAATAATCTACAAGACGGACATTAAAATAAAAATCAGTTACCTACCCAATTGATTATATTGAATATATATGATTATTGCGTATTAGTTACCTTATGAGAGTAAAATATTAATCAAAATGATTATTTTGATTTGCAACATTATAAATCAAATAGATACTACTTCATAGCTAATATTAATTATCACATATTTATTTAATAGATTCAACTAAATGTTTATCTTTGTAAATGCATATTTATATTTAATATTTAAAAATATACCAGTATAATAACGTTAGCGCTAAATCATAAACAGTGTTATTTTATTTGCTTTTTTTGGAATTCATTCAATAGAAATACTAATATTGTGTTACACAGAAATTATTTATTTGAGAACAAAGGATTACCTACTACAAGAATGTCAAGTGCATGTTGCGAAAACAATACTATTATTCTTCGAAGGACTATACTTAGGCACACATATCAAATCTAACATTCGATTTTCGCCTTTATTGTTAAGTAAGAAAGGGTGACCCTATAGGTCATTGCCTGCTTGCTCTTTGGTAAAACGATTAAACATATTTATTATGGGATAAACCAGTAAACGAGCAGACGGATCACCTGATGGTAAGGAATCGGTGTCGCTCATTTATAGGCGGGGGTGAGCCTATTGCCACCAATAGGGTCACCCCCTGTTACATGGGACTCATAACATAAATAGTGATAAGTGGGTGTTACATTGTACAGTGGCATTAAGTGCAGTAATGTACATCTCTGCCTACCCCTTTTTTTTTGAGGGGGGAAAATCATCCAATGACTTCTCCCGCCCGGGTGAGGCGAGAGGGAGTGTCAGACTCTTACTGACTAAAAACCATCCCGTTCCTACTCCTGCACTTCGAGCCGGAGCCCCGGCAACCCGTTAAGTCTTCCGCGGCTCCGTATCGGCATTAGCCCTGTTGGGCCCCATCCGTGGTGGTCTGATGGCTCTTTGAGGCGCGCGCGGAACGCGACGCGCCGTACGCTCGGGGCTGGTTCTGGTCGGGCGGCGAGTCAACCGTGCTCGCCGTCCGCAGGCCCATGCTTACGGTGGCCGGAGATCGTCTCGCGATCCCCGACGCCCGGAGTGTCTCTCGCGACGGCCGGGGCGTGAGGAGGTTCGTTCCCTCACGCGCTCCGCCTCCTCCTTAGCTAGCATAACTGCTTCGCAAAAGGAGGAGACGGCATCCCAGTCCCCCTCGCTCCGTACCATGGTCTGAACCAGAGCCGGACGCGAGAGGTCGCCGTCGCCAATCACATCCCTGAGGACACGACGGTGCTCAGCCCACGCAGGACACACCGCCACCGTATGCTCCACCGTGTCCTCCGGGCGATCCTCGCAGTGATGACACTCGGGCGTTTCCTCCCGCCCAATCCGAAACAGGAACCTACCGAAACTTCCGTGTCCGGTAAGTACCTGCGTCAGGCGGTAGGTGAGGACGCCGTAGCGTCTCTCAAGCCACTCCTCAAAGAGGGAACTTACCGCTGCAATGACAGCGAGCCCAGCCCTCGGCTGCGACAGCCGTTGCTGCCATTCCGCCATGAGATCACGCCGGAGCTCATCCCGCCACGCACTAATCTGGCGCGGCAGCGGATTTTCGCCCCGGCGACGTGCCTCCGCGCGCAAACAAAACACACGCGCCAGCACCTTCGCCTCAAGATCCCACGGCGGCCTACCCCTTCGGGGATAAAAAGGGCGTGATGTAATGTTATGTTATATTACTTTTCTCGATAATATACTAATGTCGAAATACTCAAACGTCACTCAGCCTAGTTCTGCAAATACAGACTGCACGGTTGGCGCAGTGGCTTGGGAACTGGCTGCTGCGCAACGTGTCGCGGGTTCGATTCCCACACGGAACAACTCTTTGTGTGATCCACAGATTGTTGTTTTAGGTCTGGGTGTCATGTGTATGTGAACTTGTATGTTTGTAAACGCACCCACGGTACAGGAGAAAATCGTAGTGTGGGGCAACGTTTTAAAAAACAAAAGACTCTCTGTAGAATGACAGAGATGGCAAGATATTCAACCGTCTGCAGCTGACGTGTAGTCCCACAGACACCGCGAAATACAAAATCACGTGTTATACCGTCATTTTTCAAATACGAGCATCACTGCTGCGAGTACCTTACTGTAGAGGTATAGTGCTCGCTATACTTTAATTCTACAAAAATATTTGCTGTTGAAACGGTGTCTGGTATAATATACACCTCAGTTGAATTGTAACAATTTAACCACGTCAGTTGCAGAGGGTCAAATATACAACTTAAACTTGAGTAGCCTTCAGTTTTTGGGCGTACAACACACAGCCAGCCTTCTAACCAACTTGGGGAAAGTACCAACTTTCCCCACTGACGTCGATGCGGACGAATTTTTTCGATGCTTTACGTAAATAGTTGTTTTTGATTTTCTTTTAATTAATTTTAATCTTAAGTTGTATAGAGGTATATTTAATTTAGTAATATATTAAAATTAGTTTTAATTTTACTTAAGTTTTTATTTGAATATATTTTACTATTAATAATACTCAGTAGAATATATTTGAATATTTTTTAATATTCTCAGTATTAGCACGGAGCCTGAAATTGTGCCCGGTATATGGCAATAGGCTCACCCCCTATTACATGGGACTCATAACATAAATAGTGAAAAGTGGGTGTTACATTATACAGTGGTATAATGTGCACCTCTGCCTACCGATAAAAGGCGTGATGTTATGTTAAATATGTTATGTTTATTTGAATAAATGATAGGTAATATTAAACACACAAATTCTAAAACTTAAATCCTTTACTATTGTTAAGATTATTCCTTAAAGAAAATAATGTCCTAAGTGGCGTCCGTTACGAAGTTAGGGGGTAGCCTAAGATCCTTTGTGTATATAAATAGAATGAGAACAATAGCTGGCTTCAGTCTTTTGTAGTCTTAAAGTCAGCTGGACTTTGAGGGTGACAGTTTTATTTAGGCGCTTGTATTTACGCTTGTACATAATTCGCCTTTTATATCTGTTAAAGGAGTAGTTAGAAGTGCATTACTGTGTAATATAATTCATACATCTTATACTATTATATGAAGCGGAAGAGTTTGTGTTTTTGTTTGTTTGTTTGAACGCGCTAATCTCCGTAACTACAAGTCTGATTTGAATAATTATTTTTGTGTTGGATAGCGTATTTATCGAGAATGGCTATAGGCTATAAAACATCACGCTACGACCAATAGGAGCTGAGCAGAACGTGTGAAACCGCGCGGAAGTAACTAGTCTATATTTATAAAAATGAATCCCTTTTTCCCTTGGTCACGGCATCTCGCGTGACTGCCTGGACCGATTTCACTAAATTTTTTTTTGTTGTATTTGTTATTATAAGGATAAGGTTCTTAAGACTGACTGCCTCGTTGGCCGAGTGGTCGCAAGTGCGACTACCGAGCAAGGGGTCTCGGGTTCGATTCCCGGGTCGGGCAAAGTATTACTGGGTTTTAAAAAAAAAACTCAGTAGCAGCACAGAGTCTGGAATTGTGCCCGGTATATGGCAATAGGCTCACCCCCTATTACATGGGACTCGTAACATAAATGGTGAAGGGTGGGTGTTACATTGTACAGTGGCATAATGTGCACCTCTGCCTACCCCTTCGGGATGAAAGGCGTGATGTTATGTTTTTTTTTTTGGTTCTTAAGACAGAACACGACAGATGAGTACAACTTATATTTGGGTACTTGTCAACTAGTCAAATTCAATACTTTTTTCGAACTGTCAAAAACGACAGTTTTCTATGAATTTTGTAGTAGATTGTGTATTGTGACGTGAAGTTTTTTTAGCGTCAAACAGTATACTTATTTCTTAAAAAAATGCTGAAAAACACTTAAATGAAGTTGGTCATAAAATCAATTTTTTTTTGCCATAAGCCGGTAAACGAGCAGACGGATCACCTGATGGTAAGCAATCGGCGTCGCCCATGGAACATCAGAGGCGTTACAAATGCGTTACCGGCTTTTTGGATTAGGAGTGTGAGGATCGTTGGGGATTCAGGGATTGGGGAGATTGGGGAAGGGGAAAGGGGCCTTCAGTAACCTCACTCACATGACGAAACACAACGCAAGCGTTGCTTCACGTCGGTTTTCTGTGAAGCCGTGGTATCACTCTGGTCGAGCCAGCCCATTCGTGCCGAAGCATGGCTCTCCCATACTTATTATATAGGTACAACAAAGAAACTTTTCTCTCTAGAGGTATACAATCACGGAACTCCATAATAACGTTCAATACACAACGACTAACTCCTCAACGTAAATTATTCTTTATGACCTTTACCATAGAACTCATCTTTGTATCTCCAACCAAACTTAATGAAATCTCAATTTTAATTAACTTAAGCACATACTTTACCTCTATATTAAGACGCACGTAATTATAATTATGGTCGCAATTTCATTATACAATTTATGTGTTGATAATTATATTCAGACAATTCTGCGCCTTCTTATTATTATTAATTAAGGTTTAAATTCGTGCTTGTTTTCTGGAGTAGAGATATATTACAGATTTGTTTATATGACTAGAATAACTGAAACTAACGAAAAGCAGATTTTTATATTACTTTATGTGCACCAAAGACGATTAAAATGTAGGTACATACACACTACAACGAAAATCAACTAAATTAACGTCACTATTTTAACCAGCGTCACTATTTTGGTATTGACAGCACTAGCTGTCACGTTGACGCTGTCATCTGTCAAATGTGACAGATTAGTAAGAGTTGTAACGTCCATTCGGGTCGGAAGTTTGATTGAGCATTGTTGTAAGATCTGTTTCTTAAAAAACCTAACAAAATCAAAGTACAATATTATTGTGATTAGTGTAAGTTAAAATTATTATTGAAGCTGTATTGCACACAGAAAAAATATGACACGAATAAATAAATGAACAAAAATTAAACCATAATATAAAATAACTTACAAAAGCTTTCTATAAATTTTTAATTAATCATTTATTACTCACATGGTAATAAAATCACCAAATGGTCGAATAAATTATTTAATCAATATAATAAAATTATTTATCGGTGCATACATTAACAAAATCGTTGCTTAATATGTATAAATGTTGGCTATTTTATCTTTTAATACCTATTCGGGTTTTGTGGTTGTAGTGGCCTGAGGTCGAATGAATGAATGCATGGATGAATGAACAAAAGAACGACAGGTGAATGTAAAATTGTAATGTGTTTTATTATTAACTGCAAATTGTGGGTTGGTTCTGAAGTAAGATAGTATTAATGTTATGAATGTCTGATTGCCATTTGAGACTGATATTTGGTTAAACAAATCCCCTAAGAGGCTAGTAATTGACCTAAGTGATGGAATCTCAAAATATCTATACCTCTGCTTTGCCTTTTTTAAGAGGGAAAAATCATCTAATGACTTCTCCCGCCTTGTGTGAGGTGTGAGAATGTCAGAGTCATACTGACTACTGAAAGCCAATAACCACAGCCAGCATGATCTGCCTCCTCACAGCCCAGCCGTCGCGAAGGACACTCTGGGCGTGTCGGGGATCACGCGATCCCCGGCCACCGTAAGCACGGGCCTGCGGACGGCGAGTATGAGTAGCTCGCCGCCCAACCAAAACCATACCCGAGCGTGCTGCGTGTCGCATACCGCGCGCGCCTCAAAGAGCCGTCAGATCACCACGAATGGAGCCCAATAGGGCTGATGCCGATACGGAGCCGCGAAGGAATTAACGGGTTGCCGGGTTGCCGGGACTCCTGCTCAAATAGGAACAGGGTGGTTTTTAGTCAGTAAGAGTCTGACACTCTCTCCCGCCTCACCCAGACGATAGGAGTAATTCGATTTACCCCCTTAAAAAGCCAGAATGAGTAGATAGTAGCTCATTACTTCCGCGGCTCCGTATCAGGACCTCTGCTTTGCCTTGCCTTATCTTTAAGAATTACAAGCATAAATTGCATATTTTTATACCATTTCTATTTCATCAAAGTTACCAACGACACGGTAATAATTAATTAAGTTGTATTCTTACAACTCTCTAAAATCATTCTCACAACTCTACAGAAAAATATTTGAAGCCTAGATTCACAAAATATTTGCGAAAAAAGTAATATAACCACGTATTTACTTTCAGTACGTAAAATACATTTCACGTCATAATAAATGCAAAATACATTCGTCCTGAAAGGGTCGCAATAAAAATGTTTAATACCCTGAATTTCATTTAAAACTTAAAAAAAATATATATGCATGGATATTCCACCGAAAATTTGTTATGTGGTACAAAATTTCAGCCGTTCCACTTGCTAGGAATGCTTTAAAAAGGGTATTTTTCAGCGGTTTTTACAGGTATGTACAAACATGTTTTTAGGTTGAAAATTAGGTTTTTTGTATGTAGGACTGAAATAATGGTTCGTACCGAAGGACTATGTAACTCAGAGTGACAAAGGACCACAAGTATTTTTCACTTATTTATCATTGGGTTGGTCATTGTTCCCATCTTGTGTACATTTTATTTTTATTTTTATGGGATAAGTCAGTAAACCAGCACATGGATCAACTGATGGTAAGCAATCAGCACTTCCCATGGACTAGTTAGGAATTTGAGCATTTTTGGTTATTCAGGGATGGAGGAGGAAGGTAATTGGGTCTCCAGTAACCTCACTCACACGATGAAACATAACGTAACCATTGTTTCACGTCAGTTCTCTGTGAGGCCGTGGTATTACTCCGGTTAAGCCGGTCCATTCGTGCCGAAGCATGGTTCTCCAACACTGATGACACAAAATACCCTGGTGACTGGGCTACTACCAAACTGTGTTCGCCAAGTTGGGTGCCCAGCGTGGTGATTGTGACAAGTCCTCTTGTAGGACTTTAAAAAAAACATAGGAGGTTTTCAGTTTCTACAGTTTCTACAGTATGTGCCTGTATATTATGTATGTTTATCTGCGATTACCTCGTGATCGGGTGGAATGATTTTGGTGCGGTTTTCAGAATAGTGTTTCTTAATTAAAAATCGCGGGTTACTCACGTGAATATACTGAGAAAAGCTCTACTAGTTTCGAACCACAGAGGGGTTCTTCCTCATGAGTAGCGTGCGCCGTCGCGGCAATATCGCGCAGCCTACTCCGTGTGAGTGTAGCAGTGAGTGACCCGCGATTTTTAGTTAATGTAGTATGTCTCTCGATAGTTATTATAAAAAGTGTTTGTTATCTATAATCGACTCCAAAAAAGTGGGGTTGAAGTAGCTTTTATGAAAGTTTTTAAATGATCTGCCTGTTAAACTGTCAAACACCAAGCGGTCACCGGTGACCGCAACCTATTGTTCTATAATTGTGTCTACAAAACCGGTACTCGACGAGTTAAGAAAAAGAAAGAAAAAAATTAATCAAATTAAATTATTAAAATACACCCTATAGTATCTATAAAAAAACCAACATACCCTATATGTAGGTACACAAATAATTGGACTAATGTTCCTTGAAATTAGAACATCCACGGCTAATAATGCAGTATAAATACTCTGAAGACCAAAGACGGTCCAAAACTAACTTCGAACTTACCACAAAGGCACTAAAATACAAATTCCAATAAAATTAAATAGCAACAGCTAAAACAATACGCATCTACACGGTTGGCCAGTATTGAATAGCCCTTTCCAGGTCACCTAAAGATATAAGTTGTATGCTAGAAGCGCCTCCATTCTCGTATATGGGTCGCAACGTGATTGTACGCGACAGCTTCACATCAAGCTATACAGAACCAGTATAAACTGACCGTCGGATGTATGAAAAGATCTTACAAAGCGAGACCAATGATAAACTGGTTCGTTTTATGTGAACGAGTAGCCATGTACGCGATGTTTTAAGTAAAACGTATGACAGTAATTTCGTTGCCACTTTCTATTATTTTATGAAATTATTTGAGATTGCTACATGCGTTAACAGTTTAGCTGTATAAAAGAAAAAATGTACAGAGGAAGTGAACTTATTTAGTGTAACCCCAGTTAAGTTACCGTACCATACAAACAATTTTAACTGTGGGATAACCATGCTTCGGCACGAATGGGTCTGTTCAACCAGAGTGATACCAAGGCCTCGCAAAAAACCGACGTGAAATAATGCTTACGTTGTGTTTCCCGCAACCGGAGGCCCTATTACTTCGTCCTCATTCCCCTATCTGCCCGATCCCTGAATCCCCAACAATCCTCAAATTGCTAACCCCCAAATGACCGGTAACGCACTTGTAATGCCTCTGGTGTTTCGAAACCGAAAAGAGGCAAAGAGAGAGAGCAAAGAAAAGCTGGATGGATTACGTAAAGAATCATACATAATTGTTAATAGAAAAAAGACGACATTCAATAGAAAAAGACAATATATCGTGCCAACACCATTTTCGTAAAGGACAATACAAAATCAAAACATCAACTTACTTGAATAAATCCATGTAATAATAAGAACAAAACATTCATTAGTATCTATAAATCTAAAACAAAATGGCAGTGCGACAGTACCATCAAAAATGAGTACCAAAAGCTAGACAAACTTCTTGAAATCTTGCTTCTATCTAATCAGAAGTGACAGACGGCTTCCATTAAGTGTGCTAGAGAACTTTCCTTCAACAGCTAACAGTATTTCAAGTTTCACGATACATTTACATGATCTATATATCGTCTAATAGCTTGGCAAACTAATTTGTACGAGCAAAGCACATTACAAGTAGCTAGAGTTGAGCAAAAATCTACTCAGTCCTTTAAAACGTAAGGTTGTTATTTCTTTAGCGAAAGTGACATATTTTATGAAAAGAGTATTTTATTGGACATGGTGATTCTGTTGAGCTTTTGTGATCTACCGATCAACAATGACGAGGAGTTTTTAGTTATTGTTGATCGAAACTGGTGAATATTTTTGTTAGGTTGCTGTGCATCCTTGGCTTATCCTATCAAAAATAAGATGTGTTTTAGTACTTTAAAGATATTACAGCTATTTTTTTTATAGCGTGAGCCGGTAAACGAGCAGATGGATCACCTGATGGTAAGCAATCGGCGTCGCCCATGGACACCTGGAACACCAGAGGCGTTACAAGTGCGTTACCGGCCTTTTGGGGATTAGGAGTTTGAGGATCGTTGGAGATTCAGGAATTAGGGAGATTGGGGAAGGGGAGGGTAATTGGGCCTCCGGTAACCTCACTCACACGACGAAACACAACGCAAGCGTTGCTTCAGCTTTCTGTGAGGCCGTGGTATCACTCTGGTCGAGCCGGCCTATTCGTGCCGAAGCATGGCTCTCCTACACTTAACTATATACAACATACCATAATACCAAATCATATAATAAGATGGGTCTTTGTTTAGTTTTTTTATGACCATGCCACTATTTAGACGAGGTTGATTGGCAAATAGTTATGCTAAGGACTAACGAAGCGATCTTCTCCCGCGCCCGCCACGGCTGCGGAATAGAGGCGGAATTTTCAAAACTCACGAGACCGCAGTTTTCTGCGATTCCGCAGCCGCAAACAATCGAAACCGCTGCGGGCGTAACACGCGCCGTGAAAATTTCTTTGATTTTTTACATACAGTACAAAGCCAAGCACAAATAACTATCGCATTCGTAACGTATCGAGCGCGTTCGACTCTCTGATTGACCGGCTCAAGTGAACCAAGCAATCAGAACGCTTAACTCGCTCGATACTGTTACGATACGAATGCGACAGTTATTCGTGCTTGGCCCTCTGTATTCTATAAAGGCTGGGGTCCCGCAACCACGTTATAATACCACGTCACAAATACATTATAACCACGTTATAATGTATTTGTGAAGATATTACTACTCAATTCATAGCAAAAAGGCAAAATTATTCTACTCATCAAAACTTCCCACAAATTTTCTCACGTAGAAACCTGTGAAACGAACGATTTTTTTGTCCAAAAATAGAATAGGACGCACTCATCCAAGAACTGGCCATTGGTGCCCAATGAAGTGTAAACTCACTCACACTCACATGTAACTCGGCCCACTACCGTAAACGAACGAATTTAACATTAACTAAGGGTCAGTTTACACCGGGACGCGACGCGACGATGGCAACGCTGGAATAGGCCAGCGGTTTTCGTCTAAGCCCTGCGAGACGCATTGCATGAAATCTGTATCTTTTCATGTAGAAATCCGCCCATTCCCATGTAGGTTTGCCGCGAAGAACCCAACGGGTTACCGGGGCTCAGGCTCGAAGTGCATGAGTAGGAACGGGGTGGTTTTTAGTAAGTAAGAGTCTGACACTCCCTCCCGCATCACTCAGGCGGGAGAAGTCATTCGATGATTGTCACCCTTTAAAAAAAATCCCATGTATGTAACATTTGGACCTGCCGCCTAGGCAGGCTTAAATCCTCGCATGATCAAAAACCCCAAAATCCCCATTCGTCAAATCCCTGACCCCCATATATGGCTATCAATGTACTTAACATTCCTAACTCCTCTGGTATTGCAGATATCCATGGACAGCGCTGATTGCTTACCATCAGGTGATTCATTACCTCGTTTGCCTAACTAAATAGCATACAATTAAATTTTGAGCCGCACTTTTGAAGCGGTCGTGTAGCGTCACGTCACGTCTCGGTGTGAGCTAAACCTAAGGGTAATCAATTACATTTTGATCGGAGCCTTGTCAAAAATGAGCGATGCCCAAAGAATGCCCAATTCCGGGTAACACGCGTCGAATTAATATTCTAACGTGTGCTTGTTTAGGCTGTTTGATGAAGGAGTTAGTGTAATTACGGTTATTAGAAGTTTGATAGCTTGTAGCAAAGAAGAATAATAACTATATCAATATTGGTTGAAAAAAGTGATCACGAAGCCTATTTCAAATAAGCTAGACGTTTCTTAAATCTGTTGAGGCCAAATATAAAATCATGAAATGTATTTGTTTAAGTTATGGTTTTTCTGGAAGCTCTGCTCTGGTGCTCTTTTATATGAAAACCCTATTTCGTGGAACTGAAGTGTGGAGTGAAAAGAGGATGGTTACATTGCAAATCCACTTCCAACCTCTCCTCTGTTTATGTTTTGTTCTCTCCTATTGCCAAAACATCTTCAACGTCTATACTACTACCAACTTCGAACTAACAGAATCCACAACCATGCTTTCAGTAAACCAAATCCAAAACCTCTTGCTCATCAGACACATCATTTGCACCAAACTTACGAAGCCCATCTTACCCTTTAAATCTATATTCAGGTCACACCTCTCTAACGACAATGAACGTAAACTAAAACTTCTACAGGCGTCCATCTTAACAAAATGTTCGTCTTTCAGACAAAAAGATTACAAGGCTTATCGTGGCTACTAATTGCAATTATACCGTACCCCCTTCCAATTAAGCCAGATAAGAATGGCTTACGTCAATTTCGAGTTTGGTCCGAATGACCTCGCATGCCAATCTGACATCTTAAGCTTTTGGAATAGATGTTACTATGCCGTGTTCGATAATTTATCAGTGGCTGTTATTTTTTTTGTAGAAAAATATACTTATAATAGAGGGGAAGACCAAGGCGGTTAAAATATAACAAAAAATATTTATGAATAAAAAATAATACTCTTCATACAGTTGGGTAAAAATATCCTAGAATATATTTATTGTACTTAAAATCAAGGTTCCTTAAGTTTTATTTTCTAACAAAGAATCTTCTATCAAGAACACTATAAATGCGACACCTTGCTTCTATCTTAGATTATTATCATTTAAATTGCAAACTAGTGCTGCGACAATAGCAATTGTGACGCCACTTTATATCGATAAGTTCACAAAACAAAAAACAAAGTGCGGTCAATCAGAATAATTGAAACGAAGTACGAAAATAATGAAACACTCAAAATTCTTACCAACAATGACACTTCGCCGCAGGGAATCCGAAAAAAGCCCTGTGAATTCCCTAAACTGATTAGAAAGAAACTCACAAACGCTTTTGATCAATTACTTTGGAAGTGATTACGAAAATTATTCTTTCACCCTCATTTTCCAACCTTAAACGTAAAACTCCCATCAAAAATACATAAAACTTCACGATGGCAGTCAATAGAATGTTTTTTTATGTAATATAGTGCTGTTTGGTTAACCACGTCGACAGAATTAGTCAATAGTTCGAGCCAGAAGGGGACGTAATTTCATTACCAAATATGAGTTTTATGAATATTTCAATGCTATTAAGAGTCATTTTGTATGCATTGTTGAACTAGTCGTCACAAACTTGAACATCTACTGACTTTACTTGACCTATATTCATTTGTTTGGCCCATTAAAAATTATAACTGAAGTTTAATTTCTCTATAAAGTCTACTAAATCAACGAAATATTTGTTAACGAAACTAGTCATAGTACTAGTTTCGTTATCTCTAGAGATAAATATATAATACACATCGATAATACTACATTACTCTTATTTAAAAACGTTTGTCCACTAAATTATCGATAAAAAAAACAATCGATACATCAACAGCACTAACTAAAAAGTCGAGTCAAGCATTCTCTAGCATTTCAAGCGATTGAAGTTAGAATAGTGGGGACTTGGAATCGAATGAAAGATATCGGCTCTCTGTTGAATCGAGTCTCATTGTGACGAATGCATTTTTTCCTCCACCATACAAACGCTTTGGAATTTAATAATAGTTCAGACTGAAATATTGCTAGCGTACGATTTTGTTGAGATTAATGCGAATCGAAGAATGGAAGCAACTATTGGTTAGTGAATGGATTTCTTCTGGTTCTGTTAGTGTGATGCCATTGTGTGGATGACGTTTTTATTAACGGTATTGTGTTTTAAACGAATTTGGTCTTTTATGGCTTTGCCTTTCAGTTTGTTTTGCTTGTTTTACTAGATTTCGGATTACTAGATTTTGTGCGTAGAGACCCCAAAAATCTGGAGAAGCTTGTGGTTGTTGGTCGGGTTAACGGTAAAAGATCTCGTGGTCGCTCACTTACCCGGTGGTTGGATGCTGTAAAAAACCTAACCGGCCTGACAGATCCACTAGCCATAAAGACCGCAGAGGACAGGGGCGTTTGGAGGAGGGTTGTGCATCAAGTGACGCATGCACCAGACTAGACACGACCTTCAGTAATGAAGAAAATGACTAGGAAGAGACTAGATTTCGGATTGACTGAAGTTCTCTCCTTAATTTTATTGTTTAAGACCTGTAGGTAAATGTGGGAAGACCATGCTTTGGCACGAATGGGTCGGCTCGAGCGAAGTGATACCACGGCCTCACAGAAAACTGACGTGAAATAACACATGCGTTGTATTTCGTCGTGTGAGTGAGGTTACCGGAGGCCCAATTAATCCCGTTACCCAATCTCCGAATCCTCAACTATCCTGATATTCCTAATCCCCAAACGGCCGGTAACGCATTTGTAACACCTCTGGTGTTTCGAGTGTCCATGGTCGGCGCCGATTGCTCCCCATCAGTTGATCCGTCTACTCGTTTGTCGGTTTATTCCATACTAGCTTTTACCCCCGGCTTCGCTCGCGTCACGAAAGGATAAAAAGTAGCCTATGTGACATTCACCAATACACACAGCGCCATCTATACCAATACTTTTGTTTTCCCTCGGGAATGTCACATTTTTTCGGGATAAAAAGTACCGTTTTATTTAATCCGGACTTCTAACTTTACGTCTGTAAAAATTCAAAGCAATCGGTTTAGTGGTTACAGCGTGAAAGCGGAACAAACAAACAAACTCACTTTCCGATTTATAATATTATATATAGTATATAGTATATATAGTAAGGATAAAAAATAGATATAGGGAGATGTAAATAGATTCTTCAGTGATATAAAATGCTAGCAGTGTACAGTACAGCAAGAAGGTGATGAGCTCAACAATGAATGTATCCACGTCCAATGAACAATAGGAATGGTATGTCAAGATAAACAGAAATGTTGAAATCTGCTTACAATTCAGGAATAACATTATGTAATACAAATTCCCTAAATACAATTTATATTATATATATCGCCCTTTTTTGGACAGAAATCTAACCCCTCGTCAGGTTTTGTCCAAAATGTAATTTCATACTTGACCTAGCATTATTCAAATCCTAGAATACGAGCCGAAATATACATAGATAAATATTACAAACCTCTATGGGTACAGTGGTCAGGAGATGAACTTACTCCAATCTGTTTCCAATTTATTGGATTTTCGACTTAATGTTAATGCAATAAATTTTAAGATGTGATAGAGAAATTTGTCAGAAAAGTTTTTACACGTGAATTTCGACATTTTTTTTTCATTTGATGGGCCTTTGTTTGGCCTCTATGTCACCTGGTGGAAAGCGATGATGCAGCCTACGATGGGGCACGTACATAATGACGATAAAAATTTAAACTTTAGAATATTTTTATCTTATCTTTGGTAATCCAAAGATGCGTTGCACTCTTCTCTGTAGAATTTCGGACATCGAAGATTATATTGTAACTAGCGACCCGCCCTGGCTTCGCACGGCATGCAATATGCATATGCATGTATTATACATATAAATCTTTCTATCTATGAACAAAAACCGCATCAAAATCCGTTGCATAGCTTTAAAGATCTAAGCATACATAGGGACAGACAGACAGTTGATAGCGACTTTGTTTTATAATATGTAGTGATATACAAAACTTAGTACCTAGTTACTCATTCATTAAATACATTATATAGTAGGTTTTCTTCTCATTTACTTTCCTATTTAAAACCAGCACACACACATACACAACTAAATACGTCATCCAGCTACGTTGGTACCTTGCAATAATTGTCTCTTAATCGCTTCCATCTTATTCCTTTGTTACGAAGAAGAGCTTTGCAATGGCGTCCCCATAGCACCATTAATTACTTCCTTGTGTGTGAACGTAGCTGTGTACCGCAAAAATCTTATTTCCCTTGTGTTAGTAAATCGTTTTTATTGTTCTAGTGTTCTGTTCTAATTGAATCTGAGTATGACTTTCGATGATTGTCATTGCATAATGGTATCTGATGTAGGATAATTGAGTTTGCTCCGTACTACATGAGGTTCATAATCAGAATATTACTAAATTAACTAAAAATCGCGGGTTGCTCACGTGAATATACTGAGAAAAACTACTAGTTTTGAACCACAAAGGGGTTCTTCCTAGCAGCGTGCGTGGTTGCAGCGATGTCGTGCAGCCTACTGTCGCCTACAGTTAATTTAGTATGTCTCACGATAATTATTATAAAAACACAGAATATTACTGGCTAAAAGGCAATATAAGCACTTGAAGGGGTAGGAAGAAGAGGACACATTGCAGGACTTAATAACACTGTGCAATGTAACACACACTTTTCACTATATTATGTTATGAATCCCATGTAATAGGGGGTGAGCCTATTGCCATATACCAGGTACTTTTCCAGACTCAGTGCTACTACTGAATTTGTTTTAAAACACCCAATACCTAATACTTTGCTCGACCCGGAATCGAACCCAAGACCCCTTGCCCGGCAGTCGCAATCTTGCGACCACTCGGCCAACGAGGCAGCCACAAAGACTTTTCGTATGTCGTTATCCACATGTTATTTTCAAAATGATCTAGATGTTCAATCGCTTTCACACAACCTACCAACCCCACACAATCTAACTCCAAAATAATCCAAAAAAAAAACAAAACACCGTGCAACCTTTATGTAGAACAAAACGTTTTTATACAAAAATGCTCCGCTACAAAGAGAGAGCAATAGTTTAGAGCACTCCAACGAACAATGGTGTAACTAGTTCAAGGGTAAAACTTCAGCTTTTGATACCAACCACCGTGAAATAAAAGGTACCACAGCTCTGAATGGGACCTTGGAACTTTGTAGTAAAGTGGTCGAGAAAATTGAGGGTGCACTCCCTTTTTAAATAGTTTGCGCTGCTGCAAAAATTGAGGTTTTAGTAGTCTTGGATGGGATGGAATTTTGTTGCTAAGCGAACCTTGAGTCGTAACGCTAAGAAGTGACTATGATTTCAGCAGAACAAATGTTGATGTTCATGTTTTTTAATATTATCCTAGAGTTTTTAACCCTTTCAGGGTTGGTCTAATAAGAGGACCCAGTACCTCTTTCAAGTGCAGATAGTGGCCACCTTGGAGGTTTTAGTGAGGAAAAATCCCACACTCTCTAGTTTTTCCCCAATAAGCTAGACGCCTTTTGAAGGTTTTCCCCAGTCAACAAAAAAAAGGGTTTATAACCCTATTGCAAACGTGCACAAAATTAAAACTAGTCATCATGCAATAGTAAATTGGACTAAGTGACATTGCATAAAAAAACAATAATTTATTTCTATTCGACCTAAAAGTTGTGGTAGGCTGGAGGATCGTAGTGGCCCGGAGATCTAAGACGCTTGCTTCTCAAGCATGAGGGTGCGGTTTCGAATACTACCAATAGCAAAAGTACCGATGTGACTTTTCCGAGCTATAAGTACTTTCTAAGATTATTTAGACATCACTGACAAACGGCGAAGGAAAACATCGTGAGGAATCCTGGACTTATATTTCTAATTATAAGTTTTGAATCACCAACCCACATTGAGCAAGCATGGTGATCAATGCTCAAACTTTTTATGTGTGAGAAGAGGCCTTCGGTCAGCAGTGGGCATTTATAGGCTGATAAAGACCTAAAAGACACATCGGAATTTTATACACTAATAAGTCTATCTTATAGCCTCCTAGAAAAGCTATAACCGGATCCCAAAACACAACTACAAAAATTTATTTTCTTCAACCGAAATTCACTCCATCCATCCATCAGCCTCACCACTAAGTAACTAAAGCAGTAGATCCTGCAAAACAAAACCGTAATAGCCCAATCAAGACTCATTTTCTCTACACAAAGCGCCATAATTGTCCACAATTACACGTCTTCACACATTCTTGGGATCTCAACGAAGGTTCTTCCGAAGTCTTTGTTCACAAAACCGTTTTTGTTCAGACATCAAGATGTTATCTTTGAGAGTTTAACGGAAATGAATGAATCTGTCTATGTATGCCATGTAAAGAGGTTTTACTATTAGAAGTTTTGAAAAAAGCAATCTAATTAATATTATAGTCGCGTTAGTAATTATTATTAATTGACTGATAATGTGAATGTACTGTTAGTACCATCATCTTTCGCTTCTGAACTAATACTAGAATTGTTTCTCATGTATTAAGCATTCATAAATGAATTTTGAACTTCGTACGTCATCCATTGTGATTCACTATAAAAACAGCGACACATTAGTTGAATTCACATTAGCAGAACTTATGTTATAACTATTTTTATTATCCTCGTCTTGTTGGCCGAGTGGTCGCAAGTGCGACTGCCGGGCAAGGGGTCTCGGGTTCGAATCCCGGGTCGGGCAAAGTATTACTGGGTTTTTAAAAATTCTCAGTAATAGCACGGAGTCTGGAAATGTGCCCGGTATATGGCAATAGGGTCACCCCCTATTACATGGGACTCGTAACATAAATAGTGAAAAGTGGGTGTTACATTGTACAGTGGCATTAAGTGCCGTAATGTGCACCTCTGCCTACCCCTTCGGGGATAAAAAGGCGTGATGTTATGATGATATTTTTATTATCCTCTAGTTTTATAATTTAGCTTTTATCTTTTTTTCACACTCTCTTGTGTTAAATTATTTTTTTTAGTTATATTATTCTAATTGTATTGTACTGTTATTTTTTGTTCCTTGCATTCATGCCGTTATGCCGAATAAAACTATTTTCATTTCATTTCATTTTATTTCAATTCAGTTAGTTAACAACCTTGGAAGCAACTAATCTAAGCTTCATTATATTTAAGTCTATCTGTTGATACGAGTCCATCTGTTATAAAACACGATCATTATAATATCATAACTCCTTTTATACTCCATGAACGCCCCAAATGTTACCTTCCACCCATAACCACAGTTTTATCTCCAACTTAATAGGAACATAACCATTAAACAATTATGTTAGTTACACTTCAGACTACCATAGAAAATTCCCTAATGGCCCCATACAAAAGAGATGGTGACCCAAATATACTCCTCACTTACCTCTATTAATGAAATATTGAACAATCCTATCTTTGAGAAAAATCTAGTGGGTTACTGAAATGGTACATTAATTTTGTCGACCATTGATTGATAACGAGTGCAACAGCCGTTCTATTAAGTTTTTCGACTTTCGAATTGGGATGATGACAGGGTATGAAAATTAAAAATCTAGTTAGTAAGTAAGTTAGGCAATGAAAAAATATTAGACACGTATTTTTTATTTTTTCGTATAATAAAATAATACTTAGATAAAACGAATCAAAGTTTAGGAGTGGGGGGCTAAAACGTCATTTCTAAGTATAAAATGTACATAGAAGTGACGTCACGCGAAATTTAAAATCAATATATCGTCGAAAGTATTCGTTTCTCTAAGAAAATAATAAATACGTGTCTAATGATTTAAAATAATCTACCAGACGGACATTAAAATAAAAATTAGGCATCTACCCTATTTTGACACGGGTCGTTGACAAAGACCGGCCGCAACGTTTTTTAATAAACTGCAATCGTTTAAGCTGTTCTCTTTAAATCTGTCTTCATGATTATAGCAAAACCTCTTTTGAAGAAGTGGTTAAAAATCCACCCGAGGCCTGTCACAGGCAGTATATATAAAAAAAATCTGTTATCCTCATCCTAGTCTATAAAAGCCCACTGCCCCTGCAAAGGACTCTTCTCACAAGGAGAAGGAAGGGTCTTTTGTTCCCTATCTCTTAAGCCAACGAAATATATAATCTAAATTAAGTAAAATCGCGGGGTACTCACGTGAATATACTGAGAAAAGCTCTAATAGTTTCGAACCACAGAGGGGCTCTTCCTCAGCAGCGTGCGCGGTCGCGGCGCACGTCACGACGTCGCGATTTTACTTAATTTAGTATGTCTCACGATATTTATTATAAAAACATAATTATATAATCTAGTTACTGTTCTATTTGAAAATTCTGCTTTTATACCTCCCTTACTTCAAATCTACTGTAGCCTGAAATGTATTAATGCTGGTGATATCCGTACGTTATTTATTTTCCATTATATGGCTGCTTAGTCACAGAAAAAACCTCTTAAGGAATAACTCCGAGACAAAGTATTTAAGCGTGTTTCGCGGATTGTGATGTTGTGTAATGGATTTTTTTCATGTGTATTTATAGATGTCGATGCAGGTGTCGAGTCTGCTATTTTTAGAGTTTTATTTACGTTGGGAAGTTGGATGTATTTGGTTTAAAACCAAAAACCAAAAGGACGTCGAAAAAAAAACGGGCATAGTCTCTTGAAACAACAACTGTGACACCTGGCTACTATAAACTTACATGCTGAATACACACATTGATACTAAGGACAACTGACGCGTGACATGGCCCGTCATTACAGTTCATACATTAGCGTGTTGCTAGTACACGCACACATAAATAAACCACTGACATTTTGGTGCTTCAATCATTTATAAGTAACATTATTTTTAACGTTCTTGGTTGCCGGCTAGGCTACTAACATACTAGGCTATAATAGGCTGGAGCTAGCTACAAAGAAAAAGGTTAAATAATCTCCTATCTTATACTCTAATACTATTATGTAAAGCGGAAGAGTTTGTTTTTTGTTTGTTTGTTTGAACGCGCTAATCTCCGTAACTACAAGTCTGATTTGAACAATTCTTTTTGTATTGGATAGCGCGTTTATCGAGGATGGCTATAGGCTATAAAACATCGCGCTACGACCAATAGGAGCTGAGCAGAGCGTGTGAAACCGCGCGGAAGTAGCTAGTTGTATTATAAGTGTGGAAGAGCCATGCTTCAGTGTTGCAAGCAAGCACTTGTGACTCTTCTGGTGTCGTCCTGATCGCTTACCATCAAGGGATCCCTCTGCTCGTTTGCCTCCTATTTCATAAAGCAACACCTAATAAAAAAATAAACAGCAAATCACGTCCAAAACAAACATGACGTCAGCAAAACTCTTAAAATCTAAAGCACGCAAACAATGTCCTGTAATGGCTTACTCAAAGAACCGATTGCCCCAGTTTTCCCTTTGTTCATTAAAAAACTCCCGAACTCCATTTCTTGTTTGTTACAAATTGCACTTTTATCTTGGACCATCTTACGTCACTCGATAAAGTGATAATAATCAAATATTTTCCGTCGCTTTTTGGAGTTCTTTGGAGGTTCACGTAGAGTAAGTAAACAAAACTTTTGTGCCCTGATGTTCCATTGCGTATTTTGTATGAAGTATCACACATTTTTAAACGAATTAAAAAAAAGAAAGTTCACAGTTTGATCTGAATATATGTATGTTTGTGCGCAATTTTCTCGTGGCTGGTTGAATCGATTTTGATGTTGTATTCAAAGTGTTTGTTACACGTAGAAAAAGATATTAGTATATTAATTGACCGACTTCAAAAAAAAGGGGGTTGAAGTCGGTTTTTTTAACCGTAGTTTATGAAAGAATTATTCGTAGATATTATCGATCCAAATAACGATGAATTTAAGTCATTGTATTATCACTGAAAACTTCAACAATTCCTTGTTTAAATCAGAATACGAACTTGAAACCATCTGTTCGATAGTTGCACTAACGATAACTTAACTAATGAATAAGGTTCAATATTCTCTGAAGCTGTATAGTCTGTACTTAGCCCAGAATTTAATACGAAACGTGCTCGACTTCTTACCACTCGTCCAACGAGCCAGTACACGCAAAGTCGCTCTACTTCTCTCCGTATCTTAATGACGTAATCAGAGTGACGATGACGTCACAGCTCCGAAAATAAATCACGACACGGTCTCCTGTCACTTTTTGCCGTAAATGCGAGTGTTTATGGGATTTTTTGGGCGTGAAATGCGTTGATGGCGTTTTGCTTTATTTTTGTATGTTGATATGGGAAGTGCCATTAATGTGGTCTTTTTGATGATGTTTTTCGTCAAGGGCGTGTCATTTTGTTAACACATCACATAACTTCGCGCCTTTTATCCCCGAAGGGGTAGGCAGAGGTGCACATTTTGACACTTAATGCCACTGTACAATGTAACACCCACTTTTCACTATTTATGTTATGACTCCCATGTAGGGGATGAGCCTATTGCCATATACCGGGCACATTTCCAGACTCTATGCTACTACCGAGATTTTTTGAAAAAACCCAGAAATACTTTGCCCGACCCGGGAATCGAACCCGAGACCCCTGGGTGCTTACTCTTGAAACCAATCTCAATGTCAATGCAATTTCAATCCAATAAAATCTCAATAATTATCCAATGTCAAAACTATACAACCCCTATCGTAACTGCTAAAGTAGCACTTCGAGTACGGAATATAAAACCAAACTTAATACCATTTAGTTCATGAAATATCCACGCAATACGGATGCAAACGGCGCTAGTGTTACAACTCAAGAGTACGAAATTTCACAATGTCAATGTCGATCGATCGGAATTGGATTCAAGAGTAAGCACCCTGGTCTGGCAGTCGCACTAGCGACCACTCGGCCAACGAGGCAGTCATTCTGTTAGTCAGTCAGAGTCAGTCATTTTGTTAATTGGGTGAATATATTAAAGAGTTTAGTTGTATGAATGCTATGGATGTTTTTTTTCCTGGGATAAGCCGGTAAGCAAGCAGACAGGTCACCTGATGGTAAGCAATCGACGCCGCCCATAACCACCTGAAACACTAGAGGCGTTACAAGTGCGTTACCGGTCCTTTCGGGATTCGGGAACTGGGGAGACTGGGAAAGGGTGGGGGGTTATAAGTTTAGTATTATAGAAGTACGTAAGGATGGTAGTTGGTGGCGCTCCGTGGTTTCTTATATGCAATTGATAACATTGTTACTCACCTATCAGGCTACCAATCAGGACATGTTAAATTAGATTAAACTTTGAGATCTCTAACTTAAGCCTTTAAGTTCCGGAACA
Source organism: Spodoptera picta (assembly GCA_038387885.1). Classification (NCBI taxonomy): domain Eukaryota; kingdom Metazoa; phylum Arthropoda; class Insecta; order Lepidoptera; family Noctuidae; genus Spodoptera; species Spodoptera picta. The sequence goes on from JAZHFQ010000315.1 coordinate 847,969, forward strand.
CAGATCCACGCGAGACACAGGCCATAATAGTAGTCAGTAGAAAATTCGCTTTATACCAATCATATAGGTGTAGTTTCATAATGTCGTTTACATGTCGTGGTGGCCCGGAGGTTAAAGACTCCTCATGCGTGAGGCTGCGAGCTCGAAACCTACCAACAGCAAGTACTTTTTCCAGTTGTATGTACTTTCTAAGATTATTATTTAGACACTACTCACAAACGTTGAAGGAAAACATCGTGAGGAATCCTGGGCTTATAATTTCACTATATAGTATGAAACAAAGTCGCTATCCGCCGTCTCTGTCTATCCCTATGTATGCTTAGATCTTTAAAACTACGCAACGGATTTTGATGCGGTTTCTTTTAATAGATAGAGTGATTGTTAAGGAAGGTTTATATTTACAATACATGCATATTGCACCCGTGCGATGCCGGGGCGGGTCTCTAGTCTAATTATAAGTTTGAAATCGCCAACCTACATTAAGCAAGCGTGATGATTAATACTCAATCCTTCTCCATGCGAGAAGAGGCTTTGCTCATCAGAGGGTATTTATAGGCTGTTGATGATGAAGTAACACCAAAAAGCAGTTTAGACTTCATTATCGTATTAAAAACACTAATCTGACACGAAGATGAAAACCAGTAAACCTGGTAACCGCATACCTACCTATCACAAGACACACCTTGCCACCTAATAAAAGTCGCTACAAAAATCAACCTTAACACTATCACAACAAGGCACAGATAAGCTGACAAGAACTTGATGCGTCTGCCAATATCTAAGTCATAAATCGGTAGCGATCATACAATAACTTCAGATGCTTTGGCTCTCGTCCAGACTACGGTAGTACTGTATAGGTATGTTGGACGATATAGCTTCGTAGTTTGTGGCCCTATAACATTGAATTTAAGGTCGATGACTTGTTCTCTAGATCTCCGACTCTTTGGAAGATATAGGAAATGGAATTGATGATAGGTCTTATAGAAACGAAAGAGTTTCTCCTGTACACATTTCTTTACTAATATTATAAAGAGGAAAGATTTGTACCTATTTTTGTATGTTTGTAATGAATAGGCTCAAAAAGTACTGGGCCGATTTAAAAAATTCTTTCATCAATAGATACTACTATACTACATTCGTCCAATTTGACATGATCTACATTTCATTTTGAAAATAATTAGGGATTCTTGGTAAAATTTGAACAATGTAACCGAAGGTGTAGAAAAATTAGTCTTAAAATGTCTTTCGTCGAATGCGCTGCCGAAACTATTAGCGATAGAACAAAATAATGTACAACAATATTGAAGAACAACATAATGTCTACAAAATCTCCCACGGTAGCATATGTCCAAGTATGTCACTACAACAATCCAAATTTCCAAAAATAAATAATTGTCTACCCCGTGCGAAGCCGGGACGGGCTACTAGTATAGTATAACTCGGAAAAAGTCACATTGTTACTTGCCTTTGGTAGATTCCGATCCCGCCTACTCATGCATGTGAAGAGGGCGTCTTAAACCTCCGAGCCACCACGACACACACACGACAAAATTCAATATCGGACCATTTCCCATATATCCCCAAGCGGTCACCGGTGACCGCTCTCCACTAACTACATTATATACCTTATTTCCAATGTTAAGAGACTGCTTTTGTATGAACAAATTTAGGGGATGATTTTCAACAATTTTCAATGGGTTAAACCAACTCAATATTACAAATTAAAATCAAAACACAAAGCAGTGTCCAACTAAGTAACTATTCACAAAATACACTTCGAATAACTAGTAGTGACTGAATAATAACACGTATTCAGAACAACTACGCTGCCCTGAAAACTGAAACTTTGGTCCGAACTCAAACTTTGAACAAGTCCTAGTAGAAGCTATAATAATAACTATTTGTGGGATTGTATGAGCTGATGAAGTGGTAGGCAATAGTGGCATTTTAAAGTTCATTAACTTTTTACCAGTTAGTTATGTTTTCAGTTGTGTTTTGTCATGTGAGTGAGGTTAACGGAGGCCCAACTAACCCCCATCTCCAATCACCCCAATCCCTAAATCACCAACAGTCCTCAAATTCGTAATTCCCAAAAGGCCGGTAACGCACTTATAACGCCTCTGGTGTTCCAACTCTCTATTTATAAACGACGCCTATTGCTTACCATCCGCTGATCCGTTATTTACCTTCTTATCCCATAAAAAAATTCGTTAAGTAAAAACGCGGGTTACTCACGGGAATATACTGAGAAAAGCTCTACTAGTTTTGAACCACAGAGGGGTTCTTCCTCATGAGCAGCGTGCGTCGCGGCGACGTCGCGCAGCTCACTGGTGAGCCCCTCTGTGGCTCAAAACTAGTAGAGCTTTTCTCAGTATATTTCCGTGAGTAACCCGCGTTTTTAATTAATTTAGTATGTCTCACGATAGTTATTATAAAAAAAAATCGTGTCTAATATTCAAAATTCAAAGATACTGCGCTCCGCAACTAAAAGCATCGACGTTAGTCATAAAGCCACAAGCTTGAAGTGCCACAACCAATAATAAGATAGATACAAGACGCTTCATGAGCACTAGGTAACTTAAACTCAACGTAACTTACTAAGTCCACAGACTGAGTAGATCTAGATTCTAGGATACATTATCCTATCACAGGTGTGTAATAATACTTGCACTTAGTGTTAGTGCTTTAATGTTATTAGATCAGAATATTGTAAAATTAAATAAAACATTAAGTGTGGGAGAGCCATGCTTCGGCACGAATGTGCCGGTTTGAGTCGGAATGGAACGATATGAAACAACCACAGCGTTGTGTTTCGTCGTGTGAGTCCTCACTCACACCGGAACCGGTTACCGGAGGCCCAATTACCCCCCCCCTCAATCACCCCAATCCAATCCTAATTCCTAATCCCCAAAAGGCAAGTAACGGACTTGTAAAGCCTTTTGTGTTTCGCGTGTCCATGGACGGCGCCGATTGCTTACGATGGTAAGCAAATCACCTGAGTACCAAGCACGAATAACTATCGCAATCGTAACGTAACAGTATCGAGTGCGTTCGGCGCTCTGATTGGCCGGCTCCAGTAAACCAACCAATCAGAGCGCCTATCGCGCTCGATACTATTACGTTACGATTGCGATAGTTATTCGTGCTTGGTACTCTGATGAGGTGATACGTCTGCTCGTTTATCGACTTATCCCATAAAAAACCTAGCAAAGGACACCTCATATCAATTTCCAAAAATATTATAGCCTTCCCCGTGTCGTGTAATGCTATACATGACTATGAAACCCAGTATAGCTTGAAACTAATCGAGTTGCCTCGGCCAATAATTATGTGATTGGACCGTACACCATTATAATTAATTCGTATTTTATTAACATGTTCACAAAATTATAACATCCTGTATGGAGTACTATGTCGAGTAGAGTATAGCATGTCGTGGTGGCCCAGAGGTTTAAGACGCCTGCTTCTCATGTGGGAGGGTTCGAAATCTACCAACGGCAAGTGCCAATGTTACTTTCTCCGAGTTATATATAGGTACTTTGTAAGATTATCTAGACACCACTGAGAAACGGTGAAGGAAAACATCGTGAGGAAATCTGGGCTTATAATTTCTAATTATAAGTTTGTAATCGCCAACCCGCATTGAACAAGCGTGGTTATCCGAGGCTTTGCTCAGCAGTGGGCATTTATAGGCTGTTGATGATGATCTTACAGGAACCTGGGTGATGCCGCTGGTATAAACTAGTAACATAAAAAGAGTATACAAATCTTAAACCCTGTAATGCTGGATTCATCTGTAAAATCTATTAATATATCTCCCGACTGTCATCTCTAGAAATGTAAGGAGCTTAGGCTTAACTCGTGTGGCCATACGTGACGGCTTATAGGACAAGCCTCGGGATTTTACTAAATCACGCGATGAAAACAGGTACCTAAATAACTTTATATACATATATATTTATTCTATGAGTGTGTATGTTACTGAACTTCTCTCAAACGACTGGACCGATTTTGATGAATTTTTTTGTGTGTGTTCAAGGGGCTCTGGGAATGGTTTAGATTCACAAATCAGCCAGCATATGGCGCTACAGTCGTGTTTAGGTTATTAAAGATATCCTAAACAGCTGAACTTATTTGAATGAATTTTTGTTTATACATTCAAGTGGATATGCAGGACAACGTATGTTGGGTCCGCTAGTATACATATAAGAATAATTGTTCTTTTACAAAATGATACTGCTTCAAATTAAATTGCAATTTTGATATGGTTTGGTACTCGGACTGATGCAAGTTATATAAAGTTATTTTTTTTATTTCGAAGTTTCGCCTAGTACCCTTAACCGAACCTGCACGGGAATACTGATGACTATTGATAAAACAAAAGAAGTATGTGAGAATCGTAGCAATTGGCGTTCCATAATCTCTCCCTCAGTCTATGAGGTTATGTATGTATCTCGACAAGGTTTTATCTTTATAGGTATATGTAACTAGCGACCCTGCCCGGCTTCGCACGAGTGCATTATGCATACATTATACGTATAAACCTTCCTTAAGATTCACTCTATCTATTAAAAAACCGCATCAAAATCCGTTGCGTAGTTTTAAAGATCTAAGTATACATAGGGACAGACAGACGGTGGATAGTGACTTTGTTTTATACTATGTAGTGATCCTGCTGTACGTGTGTATGTCATTGAACTCCTCCTAAACGGCTTGACTGATTTAAATTAATTTTTCTGTACGCGTTTGAGTGACGCCCTGGATGGTTTAGATTCACAAATCAGCCCGGCAGATGGCGCTGTAGTCGATGTCTAGATTATTTATCCTAAACGGCTGAACTAATTTGAATGAATTTTTGTTTATACATCTACGTGGATATGCAGGACAACGTCTGTTGGGTCCGCTAGTACGTATATAAAATTTTAACAAGGTTTCATTTTTTTCAATCCCCTTTATCACCTTCTATTAAAAATCTACAGCTATCAGATAGGCGAGTATTTGATGAAAAACTGTAAGTAATATTAATAAAACTATTAACACTAGAAACGCCGCCGTCCCAATTTTGTCCTATTTGCAGTTAGTTCACATCATTTTTATTTTTAATGTTAGGTCCGTGAAATTTTTATTTATTGTATTTTAATAATTATTATTATTATGGTTTTCAGTTGGAAAAACGTAATATTTAAAAAATAAAATAATGATTTACCTTATACTGCCGCTGGGTAATTTCGATTCTTTGCCTTTTTAGTTTAAAATATCAGGTCTCATTTGTTATGATAGCTCTGTTAAATTTGATATTTTGTTCAGTAATAAATACCGTTCACCGTATTAGAAACCGACTACACGTACAATATTTATTTCTTTATTTCCTGTCCATCCAAAAGAACAGATTGCCATTAAGTGATAAAGTTGGTTGTATATTGAATTTTAACCTTTAAGTGCGTAATATTATGACGTTATTTGTTTTGTCATGGAAAAGAATACAACAATTCTGTGGGAGAGCTATGCTTCGGCATGAATGGGCTGTCTCGACCGGAGTGATACCACGGCCTCACAGAAAACCGACGTGAAGCAACGCTTGCGTTGTGTTTCGTCGTGTGAGTGGGGTTACTGGAGGCCCAATTACCCTACCCTTCCCCAATCTCCCCAATTCCTGAATCCCCTACGATCCTCAAACTCCTAATCCCCAAAAATTGTGTTTCGTCGTGTGAGTGAGGGTACTTGGACCCTCCCCTTCCCCAATTCCTGAATCCCCAACGATTCTCAAACTCCTAATCCCCAAAAGGCCGTTAACGCACTTGTAACGCCTCTGGTGTTCCAGGTGTCCATGGGCGACGCCGATTGCTTACCATCAGGTGATCCGTCTGCTCGTGTACCGGCTTATGCCATAAAAAAAAACAACACTATGAAGTCTGATCAGTATTCAGTTATGACTGAGTAAAATATATTTGTCTACTTATTACTATGTTTGCTCTTCCTTACGGGTGTTGCAAAAATTAAATAACGATTCAGTTAACAGAGGTCGCTCTCTGAAAAATCTAAAACTTCTTTTATAAGACTAGCTTCTGTCTGCATCTTCGCTCGCGTCCTCGTGGGACAAAATATAGCCTATGTGTTACTCCAGCCTACAATCTACCTCTGTACCAAATTTTGTCCTGATCCCTTCAGCTGTTTTTGCGTGAAAGAGTAACAAACACACACAGACACACATACACTCTCACTAAACTTTCGCATTAATAAAAATTAGTAGGACTATATTACTATGTATAAAAGTATCTAAATAGTGGACTATACATAAAAGGAGTTTGCCATAAACTCCACCCTATTTTTTTTTTTTTTAAGGGGGATAATCATCGAATGACTTCTCCCGCCTGGGTGAGGCGGGAGGGAGTGTCAGACTCTTACTGCCTAAAAACCATCCCGTTCGTACTCCTGCACTTCGAGCCGTAGCCCCGGTACGGCTCGAAGTGCAGGAGTCAGGTCGATTGCTTCCCGAGTTGATCCGTCTAACGGGTAGACGGATCAACTCGGTAAGCAATCGACGCCGCCCATGGACACCTGGAACACCGAGGCGTTACAAGTGCGTGCGTTACCGGCCTTTTGAGAATTCGAGGATTGTGGAGGATTCGGGAATTGGGGAGACTGGAGAGGGGGGTAATTGGGCCTCCGGTAACCTCACTCACACGACAAAACACAACGCAAGAGTTGCTTCACGTCGGTTTTCTGTGAGGTCGTGGTATCACTCCGGTCGAGCCGGCCCATTCGTGCCGAAGCATGGCTCTCCCACAGAATTGTTAACTCGTCCTATAAAAATCCATATCAACGGTCACCCTACTTTCGATCTCATAATATCTCCATCATATTATGTCCTAGTTCGTTTCCCGAGAAAGGTGAAATTTCATATTTTTGAAGGAAATATCATATCATTATTACACTAAGAGAATATTTTCTTATTCCGCGAAGAAGGTTTGAAAGTAAAATATTATTTTTCAGTGTAAAGTTGCGAATGTCATAAATACGGTGATATTTTAGAAAATATTTTACTGTTTGTTACTTTTAAATAAAAGTTCATCGGCTCGTTTGTTAAATGGTTGCAAATTCGACCTACAATATTATACCTATAGAGGTAGCAAAGTGCCATGTTCAATTTGAAGCAAACCTTTTTTGGATTTATCCTGCTGATTTTTCAATCGGGTTATCGATTTAAAATAACGTAGAAACCATGTCATTGTAGTAAGGAATCTTTCGTGTATTGTCTATGTATACAGGTTTAGCAGCTAGACTAGTAGAAAACGTAGTCGGTAACATATTTGCCAAGTATTATATGTAAGCTGAATTATGTATATATGTTACTATTTGTTTTTCCTTAATAAATAAATAAATATACTCATTGTAAACCATTATAATTAATGAAGTCTAGCAAATATAGCCCACGTTTTATACTTTTTGCCAGGTGTTTTAAAGAAGATTTTTAAGTAGAATATTTTTTCTTATCGCTAGTTATGATTTACATTTCATAAATATCATGTACCTAAACCAGAAAAAAATTATAGATTCCTACTATCACTAACTCAAACACTGTAACAGCCCATAACACTTTACAAGATCCAATTTCAAAACCCCACTCCCTACTCACAACTCAATCATCGAAACAGTGACACAGCCTAACTCTTCAGATAATAACACGACATTATGGTACGCCTAATAACCGGTAAATATCTGACGGCTATCCGAAACCAGTACTCGAAATCAAGGGCTCTTATGGTAATGGAGTTTCATCGAACACAGCGTGTAAGTGATGCGTGGGGTATTTATCATCACAGGTAATAAATAACAGGTATTAAACAGATACTAGATAACAGTTATTCTCGCAGGAACAGATGACAAGTAGGTATTATGCGGAAGAGTACAGTTGTTCACGTTACAGCTTGTATAACAGCAGCTGTTATGTCATGAACTGTTACTAGAAATAATAGATATTCTATCAAAGATTATTATAATATTATGATGTTATCTGTGTTGCGCCTGGCTAGGCGCAGCTAACTGACTGCAGTTAGCTTGTAACTAACCTATCTGGAAGTTCTACATTCAACAGTGGAGATATTGTCCACGAAATGGTGATGCTGATGGTGATAATGAGTTGCGACTATAAAAATAAAAAGCTGTAAAAATAACAGATATTGAGAACTGTTATTTTCACGGAACAGGAACAGAAAGAACAGGTATAATATGTGACCTAATACAACGCTAGCTTAGTGTGAATGAAACGAGGTTAATATAGTATATTACACTCATTGATCAATGAATTTGTATCTACTCGTTCGTAATTGGCTGTCGATTACGAGGCGTTAACTTGGGAGAGTGTAAACATAAGTTTATAGGTTTTTGGTAGGGGATTGGAGTATGAGTTCAGCTCTGCGAGTGAAGGATCTAAGAGTAAAAGTATAATAGGGATGATGACAGGGTATGAAAATATTAGATAATGCAAAAATATTAGACGCGCATTTTTTTATTTTGTTGTATAATAAAATGATACTTAGATATAACGAATCAAAGTTTAGGAGTGGGGGCTAAAACGTCATTTCTACGTATAAAATGTACATAGAAGTGACGTCACGCGACATCTCAAATCAATATATCGTCGAAAGTATTCGTTTCTGTAAAAAAATAAAAAATACGTGTCTATTATTTTAAAATACACCAGACGGACATTAAAATAAAAATTAGTCATCTACCCTATTCTTGCTAACTATAAAATATTAGGAGTTGTTATTATTAAGACTTATTTCTAAGACTCTAAGGTTTGTTTTGAATAAGCATTTAACATAAGAATTGATATTTTTACTTGGGCAGCAAATAAAAAAGATCTCCTTAGTTGAACGCAAATAAATCTGAAATGAAAGTGAGTTTATCAAAATTGTCGGTAACAACACGGTAAACTGGCTCCTACATGGAATTCATATCATGGCTGACAGAAAGTTAGTTATTATCGAATAAAGGGCTTGACTTCATAGTAGGTTCGTGTACATTTTAAGTGTCGGAGAGCCATGCTTCGGCACGAATGGGCTGGCTCGACCGGAGTGATTCCACAGCCTCACAGAAAACCGACGTCAATCAACGCTTGCGTTGTGTTTCGTCGTATGAGTGAAGTTACCGGAGGCCCAATTAACCTCCCCAATCTCCCCAATCCTCGAATTCCTAATCCCCAGAACGCACGCACTTGTAACGCCTCTGGTGTTCCGGGCGACGCCGATTGCTTACCATCAGGTGATCCGTCTGCTCGTTTACCGGATTATCCCATAAAAAATGAAGCTCTAGCTATCATAAAATAGCGTAAAATATATAAACTCTTACTACATCTATCTATAACAAACTTACACACTCACAACACTAGTCTACCTCAAACCTAATGATGACTAAGCATAACGATTTGCCATAACCCAAAATTTCCAAAAACGATTTCTATCAAAAGATTTACTACCATATAAATCAGGCTATGAAATGACAAATATCACCTGAATCCTGATACCTTTGGTACGAGACCTAAAACGAGTGAATCATTTTGGAATCGTACCAAGACATTTTGGGCTACATTTTGGGTTCGTGTTTCAATATAATATTTGAGGTTGCTCTAGCAGTTTAATGCGGTTTTACCTGGAGATTTTATTAAAAATCACGGGTTACATACATAACATACATAACATCACGCCTTTTTATCCCCGAAGGGTTAGGCAGAGGTGCACATTACGGCAGTTAAGTCCACTGTACAATGTAACACCCACTTTTCACTATTTATGTTACGAGTCCCATGTAATAGGAGGTGAGCCTATTGCCATATACCGGGCACATTTCCAGACTCCGTGCTAATACTGAGATTTTTAAAAACCCAATAATACTCTGCCCGACCCGGGAATCGAACCCGAGACCCCTCGGCCGGCAGTCGCACTTGCGACCACTCGGCCAACGAGGCAGAGGCAATCGCGGGTTACTCACGTGAATATACTGAGAAAGTGTGCGCGGTCGCGGTGATGTCGTGCAGCCTACTCTCAACTACTACTACTACAGCAGATTTTTAGTTAATTAAGTATGTCTTACGATAGTTATGACTCCTAAACTTTTCTCAACCTGATTAGGGTTAGCTATGAGTCTAAACCAAAGTTAACCGAAAACTGATATTTTACATGTGCTTATTAAAAAAACCTATATAACCTCTATTTTCTACTGATGGATTGCGTCAGGAATCAAAGTCAACGGAACGATCTGGTCAATGAATTCCAGCTAAATATACAAGAGGTAGGGTTGATACAATCTATTTTAGCTCAGCCAAATTCTGAATTAGCAAAACGATTGTGTCAGTTGATGTATTTCGTTGACTAAGTTAATTAGGAACTTTCATGTTTAATTTTAAGGTTTTGTTTATTTTGTTTATATAATGGTTGTAGGTAGGTAGTTTGTTTATATAATGGTTAGGTACGATGGGGTTGGCGTATCCTCATGGATAAAAACCCTGTATTAATTACATGTAGAATAAAAAAAAAAAAAACCTCTATTTACTTATATCTACTGATGTTTGTGTGACCAACAAACAAAATGTTCTCATCTTTATCACATTGGTATAGATTTGAAAATTGCCTGTTCATGCCTATTCATTTTGTTGGTTTCCGAAATTGATTTGTCATGGTTTCTTCTACAATGGGGCAATCATTTTATATTAAGTGGTTTTCCTTGAAGTGACACTATTCATACATTCAGGTACATCCATTTGTCATCTAGCAATAATAATAGAGCCGGACGCCCAATTACCCCCCTGCCCAATCCCCGAATTCCCAAGAGTCCTCAAATTCTTAATCACCAATAAGCCAGTAACGCATTTGTAACACCTTCGGTGTTTCAGGACTCCATGGTCGGCTCCGATTGCTTACCATCAGGTGATACGTCTGCTCGTTTTTTTTATATATTTAACTAGCTGTTCCCCGTGACTTCGTCCGCGTATAATAATGACTTCTGGCAAATTTCGGATTTTGTAATTAGTCTTCTCCAAGGTTAATTGCAATGCTGTGTAACAAATTTAATCTTAATCAATTTAGTTGTATTTATTGTGAAATGTTGTTTATTTTCATGATTTCAAAAAATCAACAAAACGAGAAACAACGCTTGCGTTTTCTGTGAGGTCGTGGTATTGCTCCGGTTGGTTTTAGAGTTGAAAATAGATTTTCAACTCTAAAACCAACCAATAAGGCAGAAGATCCATCTTTACAATAACTTCAAAATGAAACACAGACCCTTCGAGACAAAAATATCACATTGTCACCTTTCAACATTCCCTTGCCCTTTGGTTAAGACCTCTAACAATGTAAACCTAATAGGGTTCCTCTAACGAGCTGACACAAATTTTACCAACAATGCCCCATAAGTATGTTTTGTATGGATTTCCTTCCGTATGTTACTTATAAGACATTATTATTGTATTTTGGACAAAAAAATAAACAAATAAAATTGTGTCTTATGATGCAGTTTTGTTATTCATTGCAACGTATCAAAACCATAGCTAGGCACAAGAACCATCATTATCATCATCATCATCATCAACAGCCTATAAATGCCTATTGCTGAGCAAAGCCTCTTCTCACACGGAGAATGTTTGAGCATTAATCATCACTCTTGCTGAATGCGGGTTGATGATTTCAAACTTATAATTAGAAATTATAAGCCTAGGTTTCTTCAGTATGTTTTCCTTCACCGTTTGTCAGTGGTGTCTGAATATTCTTAGAAAGTACATAAATAACTCAGAAAAAGTCAGATTGGTACTTGCTGTTGGTAGGTTTCGAACCCGCACCCTCATGCATGAGAAGTGGGCGTCTTAAACCTTTGGGCCACCACGACACACACAGGACAAAATCCAGTATCAGCCTAAAATTTTTTAAACTCCCATATATATCCCCAAGCGGTCACCGCTGACCACTCTCCACTAACTACATTATAGACCTTATTTCCAATGTTTAGAGACTACTTTTATATCGGCCACCACGGCACAAGAACAAGACAAGAAAAAAACTCAATTAGTGTTTTTCTCCTACAAAAATCAAACTTGTGCTTCAAATTCGGTAGAACCGAGGCCTTGTTGACTAGAGCAACGAAGTAAAAAATCAGGAATCTCCCTAAAAACATGACTCAATTCAAGCCTTCTCAACCGCAACAACAAGCAAAAAAAATCAAGGAAAATAGTCCTAAAAAGATCCTGCAATAAGGCCTTATTTCCTAATAATCGGCCCCGAAATAACGTTTAGACTCTATTTGAAGCAATACCAAACGTTTTGGTTGCCCCAAACGATGTTGGTTATAACCAGCTAAAACCGGCTCAAACCGCCTCCGGCCGCCAATATCCAGTTGATACCGATATTGGACGAAAACGATTTACCAAAAACTTTGACCCATCGTATTTACCTTTGTGGCGGATTTTGCGTTGGTATTTTCAGGTAGCCATTTTATTTTTGTTTCAATGATTTTATTTTTAGATACTTTTACTATTGTTTGTGACATTCTTTTGACAGAAAGGTCACGCATATAAATAAAAGGTGACGACACATAGCATAAATTACCTTCGAATAAAACTTTTCTAGGAACTTCTGAATAATAGAGGTATATACGTTTACTACAGTAACTATTTGTAAAATTAATTTTAAACGACCCAAAACACTCACTGTTTCACTAAAATAGCCTGAAAGAAAAACAAAAAGCAATAAGACAACGTATAGGTACCGTAGACTGCCTCGTTGGCCGAGTGGTCGCAAGTGCGACTGCCGGGCAAGGGGTCTCAGATTCGATTCCCGGATCGGGCAAAGTATTACTGGGTTTTTTAAAAAATGTCAGTAGTAGTACGGAGTCTGGAACTGTGCCCGGTATATGGCAATAGGCTCACCCCTATTACATGGAACTCATAACATGAATAGTGAAAAGTGGGTATTACATTGTACAGTGGCATAATGTGCACCTCAGTCTACCCCTTCGGAGACAAAAGGCGTGATGTTACGTTTAATTTAATAAAAATGATCGAAAGTATAAAAATAACATTAAACCTCGTACAATCTGTTTTCAAACCCCCGCCATTTATCTTATAGTCATAAAACCAGATTCTCTCAAACTTTATCATAACATTGCCATAACGTCATCTTTAGGAACTATCTCGAAGATTTGCGGCTTGCAAAAGTACTTGAAAATTCACAGCCGCTTCAGCGCGTTAAAGCGCTTCGCTGTAGCGCTGTCGAACTAAAGTTACGATATTGACAAGACTTCCTTTAGTTCTGTCTAAAGTTTTAACTTGATTAATATAGTGCAGTCACAGTTATAATAGGTTCGTTAGAGTTCGTCATAACTCGTTGAGTTCGTCACAGTTTGTTGAAAATTATTTTTTGGTCGAATATTTATATGTAGGTACTAACAAACACGGCGAACTCCGTTTCGCCACCAGATGGCTTCGTTTTATGTAACATTTTGTTTGGTGATTAAAAGATGAAGAAAAAATTTTTTTTCTGAATTTTATGTCTGTAAACCTCACGGAGACCGAGATCTGTTCGGATCGAGTGCTGTTCGGATTATAAATAGTGCACCGGAGCATGATTTGTTCCGGAGAGGATTTTCAACTCTATGTGAATACTGCAAAGTTGAAGATGTAATTGAGAATGTATACGTTGACTTGCTAGCCACCGTACTGAGTAAAGATTTTCTTATTATATTTTCATATCTTTGTGTGTCTTTTACATTCTCGCCCATAGTGTAACTATGTATTGAGCTATAAAATAAATTTTCTTAATTATATGAGCTTACATTGTAACTACAAGAAAATAATATGATTTGAACAATACATTGTCAAAAGCACACATATTTGTAATAAATAGTATTTTTATCGCCATCTAAACTATAACTAACTGCCTCGTTGGCCGAATATTCGCAAGTGCGACTGCCGGGCAAGGGGTCTCGGGTCGGGCAAAGTATTACTGGGTTTTTTAAAATTCTCAGTAGTAGCACGGAGTCTGGAAATGTGCCCGGTATATGGCAATAGGCTCACCCCCTATTACATGGGACTCATAACAACTAGTGAAAAGTGGGTGTTACATTGTACTATGGTAGAATGTGCACCTCTGCCTACCCCTTCGGGGATAAAAGGCGTGATGTTATGTATGTATGTATTAAACTATCTTTAAAATTGCTTAATTAGGTACTTTTAATAATCGAAAATAAATTATTTTGACTGTTCAATACAGTATGATATTAAATAGTCACACTTTCATCAATTGATTTTATAACCAACTTAATTTTAGTATATTTCCAGCAAATTTTTAACAAATAAGTACGCTGTTTTACGGTAAAAAACGTGACGTCACAATACACAATCTCGTACAAAATTCGTAGAAAACTGTCGTTTTTGACAGTTCGAAAAAAGTATTGAATTTGACTAGTTGGCACGTAAGCAATTACACAAAAATATTCAATCATTTCCTCATCACAACTATATGTATATAATTCGATAGAAACAAGATAGAAATTTCTAAAAACTCATTTTTTTTCTTCTTTTGTATGACATTCATAAAATCCCTTCGTTCCATGTAAACAACATAAACATTTTACTTCTCAATACAAGGAATCAATAAAGACATTGAATATTTGAGTACAAAGGACCCTTCAACTAGGAAGGTTTGTTCTTAGGGTGTGTACTTATTGTACTTTCAGTAGTGGCGATAGTACGCTGGTTCTAATGTCAAAGTCAGAATCAAAATCATTTATTCCAATCAGACTAGAAAGGCACTTTTGAACGTCAACACATAACGAAAAGTGATGCTATTTGCTCATAGTTATATAAAATATGTAGTTAAGCTAAATTAATAGTCAATTTGTATAACAGCTTATGCACCTACCACATCATGTTTTTGTAACGCACTACGGAATACCGGCTTTAGGGAGGGGGGGGGATCATCCTATGACTTCGCCCGCCTTGGGTGAGGCGGGAGGGAGTGTCAGACTCTTACTGACTAAAAACCACCGCGTTCCTACTCCTGCTCTTAGAACCGGAGCCTTGGCAACCCGTTGGCTTGATATGTAAGGAATTTCTGTACTCTTCACATGTGCCTACTATCGTTTCTATTGCACTGTCAAAAAACATACCTCTATATTGTCGCACTATCGAAAAATATTTACTAATCGCACTATCGAAAAAACTACAGCAGATTTTTTTGTTCCGTGTTAGTATCGATGTTTTTTTTAATTATTGACAATAAAATAAAATCGTATAGTTAAGTATAAATTATTACAAAACTGTAAATTTTTATTTAAAAATAGTTTTCTTAGTATTTCATAAAATCATATTATATTTCAATAAATAATGTCACCACACAATATTACCTGGAATTCGGCCCGTCTTTTTATTTATAACTGCATTTTTATTTATATCCAGCATTCTGAAAAGCAATATTTATATACCAAACTTTATAACACAAAGAACAGGAGCACTGAGTCTGGAATTGTGCCCGGTATATCGCAATAGGCTCACCCTCTCTTACATGGGACTCATAACATAAATAGTGAAAAGTGGGTGTTACATTATACAGTGGTATTAAGTGCTTTAATGTGCACCTCTGCCTACCCTTTCGGGGATCAAAGGCGTGGTGTTACGTTATGTTACCATATTGAGTATTCACGCTAACCACTACCTAACAAAAGAAATCACAAAATACATACACATAGTTCTCGCTCAATCGCGAATCGTACTTTCAAAACTAACTAGAGTGTGATTCGCCCCTAACATTTTATAGTTGCGATTCGTTTTTAGTGAACTTTATGACTTTTTACTGTCCATAGAGAATGTTTACGATACACTAGCTTTTGGTAGCACTTTTATTACTTTAATATTATCCTTTTTCTCACATTTACTTCTTTTCCTGGCCTTATCCCAACTAGGTCGAGGTCACAACGACATAGTCTAATAAATTTTCTCTTCCTTTTAGTGTTTCTAGCTAATTTTTGTGAGGACAGAACAGCTGTAAAAGAGTGTTTTTGTCAGCTGATGTAATTAAGTAAGATAAATCTAGTTGAGACACTGCGTACTTCTGGGAATTTAATATCAAGTAATGTAATAAAATGTAACTGCGTCTTACAACAAGATTTTATAAATTAAGATGAAGTTATATGTATAGATGGCGCTTTAAAAGGCTGCATATAGGTACCAACTAGTTCCGCGTCAAAGTCAAAGCATTTATTTCAATTAAACCATAATTTGGTACTTTTGAAATGTCAACAAATACAAAATAAATAATAGTCTGTCAGTCAGTGAAGCTATGTACTAATATCAAAATGTAAATTCAAATGGAGAAGAACGAATAAGAAACTCCATTCGTTACTCTTTTAAAAAATAATATATGTTTTACAATGTCTCTGATACATTATCCGATATTGTACGCATGTGTACTGTGCGCGTAGATAATGATATGTTACTCGATAATAAAATATACAGAATAATATTATGCTTAGTATATGGCAAATCGCAACGATATAGAAATATCCCTATATAATATTATAGATATTTCTAACTAGCTACTTCCGCGCGGTTTCACACGCTCTGCTCAGCTCCTATTGATGGTAGCGTGACGTTTTATAGCCTATAGCCTTCCTCGATAAATGCGCTATCCAACACAAAAAGAATTATTCAAATCAGACTTGTAGTTTCAGAGATTAGCGCGATCAAACCAACAAACAAAAAAGCAAACTCAGCTTTATAATATTACCTCTAGTATACCTCTAGATGGGATAATACGGTAAACGAGCGGACACATCACCTGATGGTAAGATATCGGCGTCGCCCTGGATACACGCAGCACCAGAGGCGTTACAAGTGCGTTACCGGCCTAATGGGGACTAGAAATTCTCACATGAGACATAACATAACATCACGCCTTTTATCTCCGAAGGGGTAGGCAGAGGTGCACACAGATGTAGCACCCACTTTTTACGCCTAGGGTGAACCTATTGCCAAATACTGGGCACATTTCCAGACTACGTGCTACTACTGAGATTTTTTTTTAAAATCCAGTAATACTTTGCCCAACCCGGGAATCGAACCCGAGACCCCTTGCCCGGCAGTCGCCCTTGCGACCACTCGGCTAACGAGGCAGTCATGAGACACACATGTGAAAAATTGTTACATTGCAAATGTGCACCTATATCCACCCCTTCAAAACTTAAAATACAACATTATGCACAAACTATCATAATGTAAATACATCAAGCTTTTCATAAAGCCCTATTCTAACAGATTCTTTGTTAGAATATCAAAGATAACGGATGAATTTTCTTTGAAAATAAATTCCTTCGATATACGAGAGCTTATAACGGTATCGACGGTTAGATAATGACGGGGCACATTAAGTATGAAAAGCCTTAGAATAGGACTAGCCTTTTGTGATGGATAGCCTTCAGGGAGCACTAGGAACCCTATACGATCTAACTACTGCCTATTTGCGTATGACTTTCGGTTGAAATATTATTATTATAATGTTGCGTACCTTAGTGGGCCGAAGGGAAAATGGGAGTTGGAAATGTGTGTGTTGAATTGCTGGATCCTGGTTTTTTTATGTGCTAAGCCAGTAAACGATGATCACCTGATGGTAAGCAGCGTCACCCGGGGACAACTACCTACCAGAGGCGTTACAAGTATTGTCGCACTATCTATGGGAAGTGCATTACCGACCTATTGGGGATTAGGAATTTGAGGATTGTTGGGGATTCGGGCAATAGGGAAACGTGGGTGAGGCGTGGTTGCGCCTCCGATAAACGTTACTCAAACTACGAAACATAACGCAAGCGTTGTTTCACGTCAGTTTTCGGTGAGGCCATGGTATCACTTTAGTCCAACCGACCCATCCGAGGAATTATTATTTGTTTTATACAGAGACAAGCCGTACGGACTCCGTACGGCTTGTCTGGTCCTCAGAAGTTTGAGATTGCTTATAAGATTTTTCATAAGCTATAATAGTTGAGAAATGTTTTTCAGTGTTTGACTATAAGGCCTACTATATACGATAAAGTTATCGTTAGACTACCAATTATAATGCTACAGTGAGTGAATTGAGTGACTGACAAACAGCGCACGGTCTAACACTCTTCCTATCATGGGACATTGTTGGCATGTAGATTATGGATTATTTTAAAAAAATGAGGGACCATTAAGAGATACTCAAAACTATATAAGCGTGGCCAAAAGACAGTGACTAATAAAATAACTTCGAAATACATAAATAAAGCCTTTTTCGGACCA
The DNA here is from genome assembly GCA_038387885.1 of Spodoptera picta. Taxonomy (NCBI): domain Eukaryota; kingdom Metazoa; phylum Arthropoda; class Insecta; order Lepidoptera; family Noctuidae; genus Spodoptera; species Spodoptera picta. Next base: position 866,273 of record JAZHFQ010000315.1, read on the forward strand.
AGAAGCAAGATTTAATATACAGAAAACAGGACCAAATCAGTAAGCATTCATGAAAACAAAAGGACTACCTAACAATCGCTTAGATGAAGAAGATTGTCCACTGATGACGTCATAATTTACCCAAGGTTGTTTTCCCAAAGCTATAACAAATAACATGTATGTATGAGAGCCATGCTTCGAGACGATTGGATCGGCTCGAGGAGTGATACCACAGCCTCAAAGAAAACTGGCGTGTAAAAACGTTGAATTTTGTCGTCAGCCTGATGTTACTAAAGGCTCAATCCTTTCTCATTGGCCAAGTGGTCGCAAGTGCAACTGCCAGGCAAGGGGTCTGGGGTTCAATTCCCGGGTCGGGCTAAGTATTACTGGGTTTGTAAAAACTCAGTAGTAACACGAAGTCTGGAAATGTGCCCGGTTGTATGTACTTGTAAACTGATAAGGGCACGGACACGAGTCCGTGGAGAAATTCAATTTTTATTTATTAAAAAAAAAAAATGTGTGTGTGGTATATGGCAATAGGCTCACCTGTATTACATGGGACTCATAACATAAATAGTGAAAAGTGGGTGTTACATTGTACAGTGGCATTAAGTGCCGTAATGTGCACCTCTGCCTACCCCTTCGGGGATAAAAGGCGTGATGTTCCTTCCCCAAATCCTCAATTATAAGATACCTAATTCGCAAAAGACTTGTAAATCCTCATGTGTTGTGGACCTTTATGGGCTGCACTGATGGTGCTCCAACTACTCATTTGTGTCCTATAAAATAAAAACCTAATCGACAGTCTAACAATAATCGCTTAAATGAAGAATGTCCACCTATGACGTCATTTTACCCAAGGTCATTGGCCCTAAGAACTATGTAGTAACATCCCATTATAGGCTCGCCCCACACGACTACACACACATACATACAAAAACTAGCAACTTTAATTGCTTTCTCGGATATATTGTAGGGGCGAGCAAATTGATCTACATTATAAAAAGTTTGCGGACCTCCTTATGCGGTGGGTCGGGTTGGGGTGGGGTTGCGGTGAAAGCGATTTTGAGAGGCTTATGTCTTATTCATTCCGGCATTTACTATACTCTATAAGAAAAAGGTAATTTACAAATACTTTTTATAATTCCGAACATCGTAAAAAGAGCTACATAGATATAAAATGTAACATTTATCACTAGTAAAGTAGTGAGTCTCATGTTTTAGAGGGAGATCCTATTGTCACACACCGAACAAACTCCACACTACGTGCTTTCACAGTGAGACACCAAAATTTCCGAAATAATGACATAACATAACATAACATCACGCCTTTTATCCTCGAAGGGGTAGGCAGAGTTGCACTTTATGCCACTGTACAATGTGTAACACCCACTTTTCACTCAAAATAATGACCAAACTCGCATTATTCTTTGCTCAACCCAGTCACCACTCCAGCAACGAGACAATAATAGCATGCAATCAGCAGCGCGACAGTCGCCGCGTTGCGGGTTCGAAATGCTGCTCATGAATATGAGCATCTAGCATGGCTTGAAACTAGTCGAGTTCCTCGTCAAATTATTACGTGAGTAAGCCGAAAACATAATAATTTATTTAGTATGTCTCACGATAGTTACAATACAAAAATAATAGCATGATATCCGAGACAATAATAATCTCGCTATCCGCCTCCGCTTCAACTTTCAATGGCAACTCACCTTTAACATGTAACCTATTGGATAGCTGCCAAATTGTGGGTTGTCATATATCACCACGCTATTGTTGGCTTTCGGGGTACAACAGAGCCATAGCCTCTGTATGATAGGGTGTTTATTAAGTTTCTACTATATGGGTGTTATATTAACTTCAGGTTTTCAGTTGGAGAAATTATTGATACAGTTGCTGTTTTTTTTATGAAATAGAAGGCAAATGAGCAGACGGATCACCTGATGATAAGCGATCAGCGCCGCCCATGGACACCCGCAGCACTAAAGGAGTCACAGGTGCGTTGCCGGCCTTTTAAAAAGGAATACGTTCTTTTATTGAAGGTGGTATTCGGTATTTGTAATATTTTAGCATGGGTTTAAACGATCGTTTACCATTGTCTAATTATATAGATTTTAGGGATTAATTAGTTTACAAGACACAGTAACTACATGCAGTTTCAATTCATCGTAGAACGATAAATTAATATTGTGTAATATCTTAATGGTATAGTTTATAGACTGCCTTATTGACCGAGTGGTCGCAAGTGCGACTGCCAGGCAAGGGGTCTCGGGTTCAATTCCCGTGTCGGGCAAAGTATTACTGGGTTTGTAAAAACCTCAGTAGTAGCACGGAGTCTGGAAATGTGCCCGGTATATGACAATAGGCTCACCCCCTATTACATGGGACTCATAACATAAATAGTGAAAAGTGGGTGTTACATAAAGGCGTGATGTTATGTTATGTGTTGGTATAGTTTAGTTGGCTTTTTTAGTCTTTACTCAGAAGATCGCTTACCACCAGGCGAGATAGTGGTCAAAAGTCGACCCAGTAACTATAAAAAAAGAAAAAAATAAAGTTAGTTTTTACTCAGAGATCTTAACTGCAGATCCTAACCCTCGACCAAAGAGGCTAGTCATTCTTTATTTTTTAATTCCATCCTTCTTTGAAGATGTAAAAGGCATTAATAATTAAATCCAACTCGCCGACCAGTTTGCAACGGGAACATTGCACTCAGTGTAATTAGGACAAAGTTCACTCGACACTAATGACAATTATATCACGATCATTTTACGAGATTCTAGTTTTGATTTGTTGTTGACAGTAGGAACTGTTTTATTATTTTATTAATCTTGTTTTTCTTTTACGAATTTGTAATGTAAAATTTATTTTGTATAGAATATAGTGTAAAAAATTTTTGACTAACCAAAATAAATAAATTATTAATAGACGTAATATTATACACGGCATACGGTTGGTGCGGTGGCTGGGCAACCGACTGCCGCGCAACGTGTCGCGGGTCCGAGCCCCGCACGGTTTCGGGTCTGGGTGTCATGTGTACTTAACTATGTAACTAGGTATGTTTGTAAACGCCCCACGACACAAGAGAAAATCATAATATGTGGCAAAATTAAAATAAAAACATCATAGCCAAATCGATTAAATTATAAAGCATTTTAAAACTTAAAAAAAAATTCTCTATAACAAAAGATTTATTAATTTATATAGAGGTACCTGTGGGTGGTGGTATATTGTATCTCCCTTGGGTAGAACAAAGGAGTAAAGTTTAGTCACTTTTAAAAAGCAAAATTTTCCTGCCAATTTAATGTTATATTACTTTTATAATTTTATAACTTACTTATATCATAACAACACGCCTTTTATCCCCGAAGGGGTAGGTAGAGGTGCACATTATGCCTCTACAATGTAACACCCACTTTTCACTATTTATGTTATAAGTCCCATGTAATAGGGCGTGAGCGTATTGCCATATACCGGGCACAATTCTAACCTCAGTGCTACTACTGAGAAATTATAAAAAACGCAGTAATCGAACCCGAGACCTCTTGCCCGGCAGCCGCACTTGCGACCACTCGACCAACGAGGCAGTCAACTTACTTATAACTAGCAACTTTTTTAAAGAAAAAAAAAAGTGTACTGTTAGTACAACTAACTAACACAAAGAACAAACTGTACTATGTTATATTTTCCGTATATCACAAAACAACAAATATCCTCGTAATATGAGACGGTAAATAAACTATCAACAAAAGCCGAACCACTTATTTAAAGCGTGTCATCGTCACCCAAACTATTTGAAAAACTATAGACAGCTATCGATTATCGTGATTAAACAAAACGACACCGATAGGTGTCTATTGACAGCGCGGGAAAACCGAAACATGGCCGCCACGAGTTTTGACAGTTCTTTTTTTTTATTCGCAACTATTGGCCTCCAACCAGCCTGTAGTTTTAATTTAAGCACTTCACCTCTTTTGTTTGTTGGACGATATTTGTTGATAGTACAGGAGTAATAAAGTTTTCCAGTCGCTAGAGACTTGGTGCTTGTTTTAAAATAACTGCTATGTACTTGATAATTTGAATAGAAAACGTAATTTGTATGCGCTATAGGTAACTTATATGAGGGTGGTGAAACAGGTCCGTGTACTGATGAACAAAATGACGTCACTTCTTTTATTATTGAAATCAATAAACCCAGGTACATATTTATTTAAATAAATTATATCGACAGTACCTATATAAATTTTAAGTTCCCTGTGTCATAAGAACTTTATTGTAATTAAAATATGTGTACGAAAATCACCGAAATAAAATTGTCATCATTGGTATGTTTTATTTTCAACGAAGAAGTAGGTCAGTTGCATTTTATGAGCATCAATCGAAGAATTAAAATCGAAATGTATGGCTCGTCATATTAAATTCTCTTTTCAGCTCACACCTCTTTTTATTCTGTAAAACGAGGCAAGGAACGTAAGAAGTATAAATTATACGAGTTATTCGTCATTCGAAAAGTCATTAATAAGTTATATGTGTACAAACTAGTGCTCATCTTTTTTTAGGTTCTGTACTGTACTATACTAAGAATTTAGATAGTTAAGCCATAGTCTTACTTATAGCTTCAGCCCTAAAATGGTAGCCAATATCACTCAATTTACTATTCAAGGAAATTATTATAAGAATTTTTTTCAAATTATACGTAATATCTTGTTTAGCAGCCGTAGTAGTTCTGTTTCCAATATTCCATACAAAATATTTTATCCTTTTTATACCTTCGATATTTAAATAGCTGGCTGGTAACATTGCAACACGATACGCCGGTACAATACAGCAGCTTCAGTTTAGAATACTCTTTTATATTTTTTAATTTGAATTTAAAAGGAACAATGGCGTTCAATATTTTATGTTTATAATGTAACTATTTAGAGAAAAATACTTGGAAATTATCGATTGGCTTTAGAATGAAGATTGTTTTTGTAGTTCTATAGAAATGGTTATGTATTACAGGAATTGTGTAGAAAATATTGTTGGAAAATGTACTATGGAGCGTTATGCTACTTAATGAGAACCATTTTTTTTAAATCAAATAATCCGTTAAACGAGCATAGTAATCACCTAATGGTAAGCAATCAGTGCCACCCGTGGACACTGGAAACACCAGAGGCGTCACAAGTGACCGGCCTTTTGGGGACTAGGAATTTGAGGATTATTGGGGATTCGGGGATTGGAGAGATCGGGGAGGGGGTAATTGGGTTAAGAAATTAACGCCTATTTAGTTTAACACGTTAAACGCCATGGGGGTCACCGGTGACCGACGTTAGCGGAGGCTTTATCTTCAACAGTTTTTTATTGGCAGTCAAAGTCTTAATAGATACCATTATTAATCAGTGCAGTGGACATAAGCATAATATTCAATGTCTAAAAGTGCCCTTGGTCATTCCGAGATGAAAGGTCTCCATGAAGAGGTTCAAACTTGGAATAAAAAAAAAGGTGTACTATCACAGAGGCCTAATTTGAACTAATGATGAATTCTAATTTCGAAAATCTAAACTGACAACAATTAATATCTAACAATGAGTTTACAAACCTTCTAATTTCAACCTTATCGCCTACGCAAAAGGCTAAGTTTTGAATACGAAAAACGCAATGACCTGAATAATACAGACCGGGTCTATACAGTCGAACGTATTGCACTTTTCAATGGAAATTACATAGTGACCGCATTCCGTTCAGTGTTAAATTGTTGGTTTTGACTGTACAGCTTAAAATGACGATGTACATGTTTTTTTTTCTTCAATGAATATTAGAGGTATACAGCGTGTTGTTTTGAGCTTATTTAATATTGAATATGCCAATATGGAATGCGGTGATTAATGGTACCTACATTTATTTGTGGAAATTGAGTTATTTATTTATTTATTTTTGTGCTTCGATTAACGCAAATAGCGAGTTGAAAAAAGATTAAAATATTTTTCACCAAAATATGGTGATTTTTGAAAGTGATCCTGAGATACAGGGAAAATGTGGAAATTATAGCTTTCAAAACCTTAGCGCCGGTTTCACTACCTCTATATAAGTATTTGATAAACTTATTTCACAGATAGTTCATACAAATTACGTTCTTAATTCAAATTTATCTGGAAGATAACGGCTATCCAGATATTGTGAAATAGGCTCTTAGTCTAGGTAAACAGATAAATTTTGGAGTATGAATACCTACGTAATGATGAACAAATAAAATTGCATGTAATGTTAAAATAACCGCTTTTTACTATAATCGTATGAATATACATAATTACGATACACATACCAAAATAATATTTTTTATAATTTTTGTCTGTCAGTCTGTCTATTTGTACTAACTAATCTCTGGAATAGCTCGACCAATTTTACAATATTTTTATTGGTAGATAGCTAATGTACTATGGAGTAACATAGGCTACCTTTATTTTGGAATATTGAAACAAAAAAAAGTTATATAGAAAATCCATATTCTACGCGGAGGAATCGCGGGCAACAGCTAGTATTCAATATATTTATCTATCACCAAAAATATAGCACAAACAATTATAACCCTTAAAATAACGACAGCACAAAGTTCAAAACCCTCAACTCAACCTGACGACGACAACAAAAAAAACAAGATCTCAAATTACTATCTCATCTCTGACATTTCATTTAGGCGAACGAAATAAAACTTTATCACGATAAACACAAAGACACTTTTGCGTTACACTGAAGCAGTCCTATTTTAAAAAGTAAATAAAAAACACCAAAGACTATGAAAATTCAGATGGTTGAGTAAATTACACTCAAGTTGATTACCTTTAAGCTGAATGAGTAATCGTAAAAGTTACTTTTACTTTTGTTTCGGGGTAAAAGTAAAAATTCAAGGAGGCTGTCTTGTTTCTAGATGTTCGGTGGAAAAGGGTATTTATTTATTTATAAAAATATCATTACTTTTGGATTGATCTTGACGTAGTAGGCATAAAAGTAGATTGATAGTTCTATTTATTTATATTTATGATCTTTTAGATGGATTTATTTGAAATACTCCTTGCTATTTAGGTAATGCTTCGTTTGATTATGAGCTTTGTATATTTGTTTCAGAGGTTTTGTGTACCTAGAATTACAAATTTCCAGGTCCACGTTACAAAAATATAGCAAATCTAACTCCAGTCTTCTTTTTTTTATGGCATAAGCCGGCAAACGAGCAGACGGATCACCTGATGGTAAGCAACCGGCGTCGCCCATGAACACCTGGAACACCAGAGGCGTTACAAGTGCGTCACCGGCTTTTTGGGGATTAGGAGTTTGAGGATCGTTGGGGATTCAGGGATTGGGGAGATTGGGGAAGGGGAAGGTAATTGGACCTCCGGTAACCTCACTCACACGACGAAACACAACGCAAGCGTTGCTTCACGTCGGTTTTCTGTGAGGCCGTGGTATCACTCCGGTCGAGCCGACCCATTCGTGCCGAAGCATGGCTCTCCCACACTTAAAACTCTACTTTCAGACACAAAATTCATAAAATAATATTTTTTTTATATTTTGTTTCTTTTTTAAGATTTTGTCCTGTGTCGTGGGGGCGTTTACAAACATACAATTTCACATACACATGACACCCAGGCCCGGAATAACAATCTGTGGATCGCACAGAGTTGTTCCGTGCGGGAATCGGAACCGCGTCACCATACGCGGCAGCCAGTTGTCCAACCACTGCGCCAATCACGCCGTCATTTCTATTGTTACGTAAAAAAAAAACCATATGAAGTCGAAAGCTATTGTGTACAATGAAGGCAAACTCTAGTCAAAAGTTTTTTACAAAAAGGAGTTTCGATACCAAAAACCAATTAATACTTGCATGTATGTATACTTAGGTACTTGAATGCAGTACCTTATTCTCATACAGACAACCAGAGGGCCAAGCACGAATAACTATCGCATTCGTATCGTAACAGTATCAAGCGAGTTAAGCGTTCTGATTGGTTGGTTCACTTGAGCCGGCAAATCAGAGCGCCGAACGCACTCGATACTATTACGTTACGAATGCGATAGTTATTCGTGCTTGGGCCTCTGACTACCTGAGTCACGCTACCGACTTAGCAGTGAAGCGGTTTAGTCTGAAGATTTTTTAATTATAACACATCGTCTATCAGGAATTAATAGGTACATATTATTAACATAATATAACATCACGCCTTTTATCCTCGAAGTGGTAGGCAGAGGTGCACATTACGGCACTTAATATAACTGTACAATGTACCCACTTTTCAATTTTTTTATTTTTTTATTTATCTAAACACTTTATTGTAGACCATAAGAACATACAAAGAAAAATAAACATAAAAGAATGTGTAGGTACAGTGGGCAGTCTTATCGCAGAATGCGATTTCTTCCAGACAACCTTTGAATGGAGCCAGTAATCAGGAGTTGGAGAAAAGGGAGTCGTCTAGTGTACAATAATGATCAAACCAATAAATACAATATAATACTACCTATACCTACATACTAAATAAATAATATATAGGTACACTAAAAGAAATATAACTACTTTTATATATAAATACTTTTCAATATTTATGTTATAAGTCCCATGTAATCGGGGGTGAGCCTATTGCCATATATATACTGAGAATTATTTTAAATCTTAATGAATTTGAATCGATTCTAATGACACCAGTAATAGTTATATAATTGATACTCATTACTTGGAAACACGATTATAATCGGACAACGTGAAAACCGATAGTGTTTACCGTAAATATCGATAAATTAACGCGTACTATATAATTATTAAATTGAACTTAATAACATAGTTTCAGTACTGAAATATTTTATGAAAACTTGTTTTACAGAATGTAGTTTAATATATGGCTGTTGTTTGTTTATACACTGTCATTAAACTTGTTTAAACCTGTTATTTGAAAAACGTAAACACTTTTTTTCACGTTGCCCCGCACTAGGATTTTCTCCTGTGTCGTGGGTGCGTCTACAAACATACAAGTTCACATACACATGACACCTAGACCCGGAATAACAATCTGTGGATCACAGAAAGAGTTGTTCCGTGCGGGAATCGAACACGCGACACGTTGCGCGGCAGCCAGTTGCCCTAATGTTCAATAGAATGATTAAAGTTTAATTCCAGAACTAAACTTTATTTAAATAAAAATGCACGACAAAACTATATTAACGGAACAGGGTGCTTACTCTTGAATCCAATTCCGATCGATCGACATTGGTATTGTGCAATTTCGTACTCTTGAGTTGCAACACTAGCGCCCATTGCATCCGTATTGCGTGGATATTTAGTGAACTAAACGTTATTGAATTAGGCTGTATATTCGATACTCTGAATGCTATTTTAATAGCTACGATAAGGGTTGTATAGTTTTGACATTGAATAATTATTGAGATTTTATTGGATTGAAATTGCATTGACATTGAGATTGGTTTCAAGAGTAAGCACCCAGAGCAGAAGTACAAGAGAAAAAACATAGACAACACAAGTGAACGGAGTGACACTGACAGTTAACAAAAAACGTCACATTACATTATGTTATCTGTGGTTTGCAATTAGTAAACTAATCACAACATGCCCAACCATCGCGCCAACCGAGCAGTCATATTAGTTGAATAGTCGTAAGAGGATTGAATACCGTGAAAGAATTCAGGTTCAATCAGCAGGTTGAGTATGTTTATTTGATTTTTTTAAGTATTGTAATAGATACTTAAATAGTGCCCAGGGTACATGGCAATAGGACTCATAACATAATTTGTAAAAAGTGGGTGTTATATAATTTAAAGGATGACGGGCAAACCCCGGCTCGCCCCGGTGAGGTGAGGGTGAGTGTCAGCCTCTTACTGACTAAAAACCACCCCGTTCCTACTCCTGCACTTCGAGTCGGAGCCTGTTAAGTCGTCCGCGGCTCCATATCAGCAATAGCCCTATTGGGCCCCATCCGTGGTAGTCTGATGGCTCTTTGAGACGCACTTTGGAAAATGTACGTACCGACGTATGTCGTTAGAAATAAAGAAAGAAAAAAAAGAAAGAAAAACCATTTATTCTTTTCATGATTATCATTTGTTATTATGAAGGCTAGTCTGAATTCCTTGCGGAGAAAATGTTATACCTGACTAATAAAGGCGTGATATAGTATATGTTACGTTATAATCTCTGTTATAATATTATGTCTGCCTTGTTGGCCGAGTGGTCGCGAAGTGCAACTGCCGGGCACGGGGTCTCGGGTTCGATTCTGTTTTTGAGGTTTAAAAAAATTCTCTGTAGTAGCACGGAGCCTGGAAATGTGCCCGGTATATGGCAATAAGCACACCCCCTATTACATGGGACTCACATCATAAATACTGAAAAGTGGGTGTTACATTGTACAGTGGCATTAAGTGCCGCAATGTGCACCGCTGCCTACCCCTTCAGGGATAAAAGGCGTGATGTGATGTTATGTTATGTTATAATATCATAACTATGTTAAGTAATTTACATTGATATTTAATTAAAATCCTTCATAAATACCTCCGCCTAGTTACCTTAATTTTAATTCTGTGCCCATCCAAAGTACAATGCCATTCTCCACAGATCCATCAGAGAAACGAAAACTAGACCACGTAAAACAGTTGTGTCAAAAAATATGCCAAAAAATAAAATGGCTGACATCTGTGTTGCTAGCGGAGAAAAAACCGCTACATTTCGGTAAAAAAACGTAGAAAAATATGAAATTTTTTGAGCTAAAAACACTGGCTATTTACATAATGGTTAAAATTATAAATAGTGAAGGAGCTTGCTTAAGTTATATTAAAGTGGGCTAACCATGCATATATGTATACGTAAAGCTAAAGTTGAAGCAGATATTTTATGTATTCATAAAACTGGATTAAGTTTTGCTCTTTATACAGATGCAAAATATTTTCTAAAAACGATCATGCTGCTTTACATTGTGGAGCTTAAAATCTATTTACGGGAGAAAAATTCCAGGACAAATAGGAAGGAAAAATTTATATTCGTACCTAAGTCTGATTGTTACATATTTACGCTTTATATGTTCATTCAATTCAATCTTGTTTAAATTTTGTATATGACGCAATCTTTTCTTTTTTTAAAAAAAAAATCGTTGCCCCACACTTTTTTTTTTTAAGGGGGGAAAATCATCGAATGACTGCTCCCGCCTGGGTGAGGCGGAAGGGAGTGTCAGACTCTTACTGACTAAAAACCACCCCGTTCCTTCTCCTGCACGTCGAGCCGGAGCCCCGGTTACCCGTTTGGTCCGTCTGAGCCCCTCGGTCGAGGTTCTCAGGATTATCTCCTGTGTCGTGGGTGCGTTTACAAACATACAAGTTCACTTACACATGACACCCAGACCCGAAACAACAATTTGTGGATCACACAAAGTGTTGTTCCGTGCGGGAATCGAATCCGCGACACATTGCACGGCCGTCGGTTGCGCAGCCACCGCACCAACCGTGCAGTCTATCTATATTCTAGCATTTTTTAAATATAAGTGTGCTATTTGACTCGAAAATATGATGACGTCATAAGATGGTATTTCGTGCAGAATTCATAGAACAGTATCGTGTTTGACGTTTCAATAAAAGTATTGAAATTAGAATTTGACCAGTTGTCAACTACCGTATTGAGCGTAGCAAGAAGAATATCGGTTAATTAACGCGAACAAACTCGTAAGTAAAAGCTAGTACATAATATAATATTAATTTGTTGGTAAGAATAGTCTTTTCAGTGAAACCCCCGAAACTCAGGGTCAAGTTTTAATTGAATTCTGAGTGTTCGTAACTATGATAGAATTTTTCGAAACTCAACCGTTAACCGGGTTGAAATTAGAGATCAAAGTTTACATGTGCAAATTAGTTTGAACGAAAAAACCGAGTAATTAATATTTAGACTGCCTCGTTGGCATAGTGGTCGCAAATGTGACTTCCGGGCAAGAGGTCTCGGGTTCGATTCCCGGGTCGGGCAAAGTATTACTGGGTTTTTAAAAATCTCAGTAGTAGCACGGAGTCTGGAAATGTGCCCGGTATATGGCAATAGGCTCACCCCCTATTACATGGGACTCATAACATAAATAGTGAAAAGTGGGTGCTACATTGTACAGTGGCATTAAGTGCCGTAATGTGCACCTCTGCCTGCCACTTCGGGGATAAAAGGCGTGATGTTATGTTATGTAATATTTATAAAAGTGTTATAAGTTGCTTTTTACCTTTTTTACTGATAGGATTTTGGTATTTTTGTAAAAATATTTTGTTAAATTTTGCTACGAAACTTTACGAGTTCTACGAAAGGATCAAATAACATAATGTTCGTTATTCTGTAATTGTCTGTCTGTTTATAATAATGCCTCAAAGAGTTAAGCAGAAGTGTCTAAACTTAGCATGAATTATGAGTTTGAATAAAATTATGCTAAATAATACCTAATGATAATCAAATGATAATGTTTAGGTGTATTAAAACTTTTTTGTGCAACATACTAAATCAATTATAATCTTTTTCGTCTTACTCACGTAACTGCTTGACAAGGAACTCGACTAGTTTCAAGCCATGCTAGAGGCTCATATTCATGAGCAGCATTCCGCGACTGTAGCGCATTTTATAGTTTTCGCCTATAGGTAAGCGCAAACTCCTACTCAATATGATCATTACATACTTCTTTAGCTTCCATCACATTAATGTAATCATCGCAAGAATAATAGGTTCCACATGCTTTGGATTTTTTACATTTCAGTTTTGTGTCAGTTTCTTAGACTGACCGTATTACCAGAGGTTAATGGATCGCAACGTTATAATTAACATTATAATGGCAATAGGCTCACCCCCTATTACATGGGACTCATAACATAAATAGTGAAAAGTGGGTGTTACATTGTATAGTGGTATAATGTGCACATTATACTCTGCCTACCCCTTCGGGGATAAAAGGCGCGATGTTACATATGTTATGTTAATGAATCGTTTTTACGAAACAATAATAGGGGTTCACCAAACATGTGGCTTGGTGACCAGTGTCATTTTAATGTCAAAATAATCATATTTTGCTTGGATTGTTTTTGCTAACCGAAAATATAGACCTCGACGAGCAATTTCGTATACTTAACTTATTTTCTGTCATATTGTGGGTTGGATCCTTTTTGCTTATCTACGTCCAATTCATCATCAGCCTAACTCATGTCTCACTGCCGAGCAAAGATCTCTTCTCATAGAGAAAATAGTGGAGAATTAATTTCTATTACAAGTAAAGAAAATTATAACATAAAAAAATGTATATCCCTTTGCGTAGCAACAACAGCATTAACGTCAAGCAACCACAAAATCTCCTACAACATAAATAAAAGTATCAAAGTAAATTACCAGAATTGTGGGGCCTTTGACGCGCCATAATAAGCTTACAATGATCCCACTGTTGGGCCTGGCCCCGGTCGCAATGACTGTTTCATAATCAGTAATTCACACAACGCTCAGTTTGCTTCAATGAGCGCCGTGTTTGAGGAGTTTTTGCTTGAGTGGTTCTTATATAGACGTAATTAATTATTTTTTGCCGTATAATAAAGTGTAAATGAGTAATTCGGTTCAAGAATTTAAAATTTTATCATCTACAACAACAATTTTTTAAATGCCCACTGCTAAACAAAGCCTCTTCTCACACGGAGAAGTTTTAAGCTTTAATCACCACGCTTGCTTAATGCGGGTTCGCGATTACAAACTTATAATGTAACTTATAATAATATTTGTTTTATTTAAGGACTGTTCTGTTTTGTATTTTTTTTCTTTTATAATTGTTTGAAATGTATAACGCCTTGGTTTTATGACTGTAATGTTATACTATTTAATTGAAATAAATAAATAAATAAATAATTAGAAATTTTAAGTCCAGGTTTTCTCGCGATGTTTTCCTTCATCGTTTGTCAGTGGTGTCTAAATAATCTTAGAAAGTACATATAACTCGGGAAAAAGTCATATCGGTACTTGCTGTTGGTAGGTTTCAAACCCGCACGGTCATGCATGAGAAGCGTCATAAACCTCCAGGCCACCACGACATATAAAATTTATTTTAGATAAATAGATAAACCTGGAACTGGGGACAACCTAACGGATTTCCAAGGATCCGGCTCAAAGCAGGCGTAGGCGAGTTGTATTTAGTCAGTAATAGTTTGACACTCTCTCTCGCCTTATTTAAACCAGGGGAAGACATTGGATGATAATCCCCTCAAAAAAAATGAAGTAGATAGGAAAATAAAAGAAAATAGTGTGACGTCATAATTTCATGTGTCTGTTATCTATCGGATAGACGGATCGGAAGACATTTTATATCTATTATAATAATTATTATAATTTTAATAGACATAAAATAAAGAGGAGGTGTTACTACTACTGTCAATAGGCTCATCCCCTATTACATGGGACTCATAACATAAATAGTGAAAAGTGGGTGTTACATTGTACAGTGGCATAATGTGCACCTCTGCCTATCCCTTCGGGGATAAAAGGCGTGATGTTATGTTGTGTTGCTACTGCTATGCTACTCTTTTATTATAACATTACTCTTATAGTTATAATATGGGATGATTGTCATATTAATATAATCTGCATAATTAGACAGCCTGGTCGACCGACCATCGCAAGCGTAATTGCCAAGCTTCTAAGTTGCGTAAAAGGTCTAGCGAGCAATTCCTGTTTGCACAAAGCATGTTTTGCAATCAGAAATTGTGAAAAGTCCCTGTTATCTATAATAGAGGTATAGACGGAACGGAAGATAATCATAACTTTAGTTCTCGTTCGGCCTTTTCTAGTAATAATAATGATATTAGGGATAGTCGCTGGTTTATGTCCATTTTTTTGTATATATTAGATGATACTGGCGTTTGACTACTATTTCACCTGATGGTAAGTGGTGATATTTATAATCCATTGCATTTAAATTAAAGTTGTCTAAAGGGCCTCTGCGCAATTGGCTTCGGCACTCGTATGCCTCGCAAATTGAGCCTGTGGTCCTGTGATTGGTAAAGATATATATGATACTAATATTTTGAATTATTAGTAGTGAATCATGGGTGTGGCAGAAGAAGCATGAAAGCAGGATTAATGCGGTGGAAATGAGAGCCCTAAGAAGTATGTGTGGACTAAAATTGAGTGATCGAGTGAAAAATAGTGTTATTAGAGAAAGGTGTGGATTGAAAGATGATGTAGTGACAAGGATTGAAAAGGGAATGTTACGCTGGTTTGGACTTGTAGAAAGGATGGATGAAAGTAGAGTAACGAAGGAAGTATACAGAGCGGATATGAATGGGGCCGTCGGTAGAGGGCGCCCTAGACGGACATATAGTGACCAGATTGGCGATATATTAAAGAAGGGCCAAATTAAAAGTACCCTTAACCGACGAGCATGCATGAAAAGATTGATGACTGTCAATGAAGCGAAAGAGGTATGTAAGAATCGTAGTAATTGGCGTTCCTTAGTCTCTGCCTACCCCCATGGGAGACAGGCGTGAAGTTATGTTATGTTATTTTGAATTACATTTTCTCAATCTTCTCTAGAATCATCAGTAAATTGCAGTCACTAGAAACGGAGACTGTAAAGTAGTTAAAGATATATAGATCAGTGTTCACTCACTGTGTTTGAAAAATCTATATAAGAATGCTGTGTAATATATTGAACATGATCTCCAACTATATTCTATACAGGGTTACAGGTTAAGTCGACCTAAATCCTTTAAGAGGTGGTAGTCGCCATCATTTCTGACTGATTTGACTATGGGACCCCCTACCCCAAACTTAATCGTTCTCAAGTTATGGGACTTTGAAGATTTTTTATAAAAAATCCAGATTTTTTGTCTATTGTTTATAGTAATTGTAATTAGTCGTCTAATACGATTCAGTTGGTACAGTTAATTGCAGTTTTTGTGTTTAAAATAATGGAGCAACTAATCTGCTACACAAAAAATACAAAAACTAAAACATTAGAGGTACAAAACACAAAAAAAGGGGACAATAGACAAAAAATCTGGATTTTTTATAAAAAATCTTCAAAGTCCCATAACTTGAGACGGTTAAGTTTGGGGTAGGGGGTTCCATAGTCAAATCAGTCAAGAATGATGGCGACTACCACCTCTTAAAGGATTTAGGTCGACTTAACCTGTAACCCTGTATATATGAAGATAAAAATGTAAAGTAAGAAATGTACATCTATACTAATATTATAAAGAGGAAAGATTTGTACCTATTTTTGTATGTTTGTAATGAATAGGCTCAAAAAGTACTGGGCCGATGTAAAAAATTCTTTCACCAATAGAATGCTACATTCTTCCAATTCGACATAGGCTACATTTCATTTTGAAAAAAATTAGGGATCCTTGGTAAAATTTGAACAATGTAACCGAAGGTGTAGAAAAATGAGTCTTAAAATGTCTTTCGTCGAAAGCGCTGCCGAAACTATTAGCGATAGAACAAAATAATGTACAACAATATTGAAAAACATCATAATGTCTACAAAAAACTCCGCGGTAGCATATGTCCAACTATTGTAGTTATGTCACTACAACAATCCAAATTTCCAAAAATAAATATTTGTCTACCCCGTGCGAAGCCAGGACAGACTGCTAGTATAAAATATATGTCTTTCTCAATGCTAATCAATAAACAAATGATTACTTTCGGAAAAAAATCCATATTTTTAAAACATTATACATTTAAAATAATTGTGTTAATGTCGTGTCTATTGTACTATTAAATTACTTAATCAAATCTGGGTAGATATAAAATAAAATAATTAAATACGAAATGTAATTAAAAATGCTAATTCAAAATATAATACGACGTAAAATGATATCATAGAATTAATTAATAGTAATTTAATCAAGTTTTTCTCATTAATAATATACATATATCACCGATAGTACCTACAGTAACAATACGTGAGAAATAATCAGAAATTTAATTGAGTAATTTAAACTGTCAAACACCAAGCGGTCACCGGTGACCGCAACCTATTGTTCTATAATTGTGTCTATATTGACGGTACTCGAAAAGTTAAACCAATATCCTCTTTTCGTATATGTCTGAAACGAATTCTGTAAAATCTGATAAGTAAACAATTCTGAATTACTATATTGTTACAAAAATCGTTAGTACTCCTGTTTAAAATTATGAACCGTTTTTTAATTGAATTAAAACAATATCCTTTTTTCTACGAATACTTAAATAATCATATCAGCTATCCTAATATTAGCAAAAACATCAGCTAATTATACTTATTTTGTATAAAAGCATTTTTATAATATTAGCTCGCATTCTACGTAAAACCATCTCGTCAAAATTACGTACAACTGTCAAAAGTATTAAATATTCGAGGAACGCTCAGATAAAACTCTCCAACAATTTCATTTAAAAATGGAACGTCAAGAAAACAAATTAAGAATTCCAACTTACCACTCAACACATTATCCGACACCGAAATGCCTTGAATATTCAGAAAACTTGTCAAAAGAAGAAAATAAATAAAATATTAAACTTTTTTTATTCACAGACCACTCAAAATATTCACGAAGAAGTTTCGTTAACTTTTTCACTTGGCATTAAAAAGTACACTGGCCTTTGCGTCACTTAAAAAAAAAACCACATCTGTCACACAACACGTCACACTCTTTGAATTAGGAACACTAACGAAGTCCGTGCTACGGGCTACGAACCGCTACGAACCGCCACGACCCGCTACGAGTGCTACGTCGTACTGCTACGGGCGCGTGCCTACGACTGTGCGTAGATGTCGCTACGGCCTCTATCGGATGTTTTGAGAAGCTGTCTTGGGGTAAAGTTTGGGAAAAAAAAAGTTTTTTTTACTATATTGATACATTTACCCTTAGGGTAAATTGAGGGTTGCCCAAATAGTGTGTTGGGTGTTGTGAATGGAATAGGCGGGGTTTCCGTCAATCTATGCGTCGCATAACGTATGGGAGCAATGTACTGGAGTTATTGGACTAAACAAATTTCGATCTAGTTCATAATGTTGTGTTACGTGCCGTAGCAAATATAAACAGTGTGTAAAGGGTGTTAAAAAGTATCACATCAGAATAAGAGAACATGAATTGATATATATATGTATTATGATGATTATTACCTCTATAAAATGTAAAGAAAATTACGTGTTTGAGTATAATTTAGTGTGGAGTTTAGTATCGTGGTTTTTATTAAGACTACATTGTAATAAATATTAACTTGTTAACAAATCAAATTAAAAATATTATTGTGGATGAAATCACTCCTTTGATCCTTTCATAAGTGATATTGTTAAGCATCAAGGTCTACTTTTTTATATTTGATGGGCCGACGTTTGACCACTATCTCGCCTCACTAGACGCTTACCACTGTAAGCGATGATGCAGCCTACTATAGAGCACGTCGTCCCATAAGCAACCTATTCACTCGGGCCTTGAAGACACCCAGGTTATACCCTTCAGGAAATACAGACTCTGGCAAAGAAAACTCCTTAGCCGTACGCACATTTTTACATTTCAATCAACAGCCTATAAATGCCCACTGCTGAGCAAAGCCTCTTCTCACACGGAGAAGATTAGAGCGTTAATCACCACGCTTGCTCAATGCGGGTTGGCGATTACAGACTTATAATTAGACATTATAAGCCCAGGTTTCCTCACGATGTTTTCCTTCACCGTTTGTCAAAAAAAAAAAAAAAAGTCACATTGGTACTTGTCGTTGGTAGGTTTCGAATCCGCACCCCGTCTTAAACCTCCGGGCCACCACGACACTTTACATTTCAAATCTTTATTAACTGTTATAGTGTAGTTACTAAACTACTAGCTGTTACCCGCCACTTTGTTCGCGTGTATTTATTCATATTTTTTGTTAATTTATACTTTTTTGACGCGACAACGTGTTGATTGGTGAGGCGTATTTGAGAGCTAGTATGAAATGGAACGTTTATTGTCTACTCAAGATGGCGACTGCGGTTTGTCTGTCAGTGTCATTAAAATGAATAAATAAAACAAAATAATCTCCGTAATCCGAATTTTGCGGATATAAGTTGTCGACTCGAAATCGATATTTTTTATGTTTTGTTATTCAGGTTATGTTTCGATCGAGTCTGTCTACCGTACCTTGACGAAATTATTAATATAGAAAACAGTATTTAATTTTGGATTAGACAGAAATTAAAAAAAAACACACACACAACAAAGGTCTTATAAACGTTCTTATTCTTCTTATACCTCAACCCGGAAATATTAAACTACATAAAACGAGTATTTAAGTATTATCAAACATGATGTCTAACGGCCGTTCCCAATATTCTATCTATCCCTTGTTTTGCCCTACTGTGTAACCTCGATTTTCGGCTACCACCGGACCAAGCGTCAGGGCAGAACAAGAAACTCTTAAATAATTTATTTTATTTGTAATCCCAGGGCGCCATGATTCTCTCCTTGGGGTATAAATAAATTTAAAACAACACAAAGATATGGAATATAAATTTACTGTTAAATTATTTAATTTAACACACACTTATTCAAATTGCCAACAAATTCAAATAGCGGTACAAATAACATACATTCAAACGATCATCTGATCATCAAATCATGCACCTTTAAATATAAAACAATTATTACACATTACCCACTTGTTTTTGTTAATTTTAATTCAACTTTATCTGGAAGAAAGTGGGTAATTACATATATGTATCAAAAATTCTAAATATACATGAATGGCAAAATACTACAATAAATTTGTATTAAAGATAGCAAGAATAGCTAATCTGTAACAAACATATTATCACCTTCGCAGGATGATTGTCAATACCCTTATAAGAACATACACTTAATAAGCTATGTTACTTAACTTATGAGACAGATTTCCGGCGTGCCAGCACTACAACAGAGGATCTGGTGTATGGCTGTAAGGATCTGCCTTCTTCCGGTGTCATCAAATAAAACTCATGAAGGCATGAGTATCCGAAGCCGCACTGTGACGCTCCAGTTCTACTTCATGGGCAAAACGATAAATCAACGGATTGTCTACAATGGGGTAGACATGGATAAACCCTCTCCTGATATAAAGAATTTTCTCCTGATATAGAGAATTTTCTCCTGATACAAAGAACCTATAACAATGGGTACATCGTAAGAACACAATATAACCTATATTCTCATCGCGAAGAAACGAATAACTATTTAATATTTTGTTTTAGAAACTTACCCAGAATCTGGGACGAAATACATACAAATATTAATTAATTCAGGTCTTTCATTGGACCTGCACGACAACTTTTTAATAAAATTATAAGATACAGCACTTCTTCAGTCTGATCTTCCTTGTTGTAGATATCGATTTCGAAAAAGCACGGTTTCTACAAAACTCCTACATTTATACCCCCTATCTTTCGATTCCACTACTGATCGATGCACCAACCATAACCATATTTGGTAATATTTTGCACGATCCACTTCCTGATCCGAAGAAATCTCTAGATTGTTCCAGATTACGATCTGTGAGACCCCTACCGTCAGAAAGTGCTATTAAAAGAATATTAGTGTGGAATTAGTGCCATCTATGTCACAGAGATTGCACTACCAACACTTGGTCGATATGAAAGGCAAGATCCAAGGTTGTTGATTATATTGCTAACGTCTATGTTAATTCGCAAAAGCGATGACAGATGGCGGTATTTAACAATTTATCCATTTTCCCCTATTATGGGTTAACATATATTTTTTTTTTATGTTACAACTGGAGATAGAAAAATCTATCAATCTTTAAATTTGCCGTCTCAATAAACTTACTGGCGATAGGCAAACTAATCTATGGTTGTCATTACTTGTGGGAGGACGGATAGGTTATCTACAGATTGCTTTTACTATGAAATTGACAGTTCATGCGTCCCAATAATAACAAAGGTGCTATCTGTCAGTGACTTTGGTTATCCCTAGTAGGCTTTAGCTCTATCGCAGAATTTTGAGGGATAGGAGTATAGTTATCAGTGAAGATCAGTATATATATCTTTTCTATTTTTTAAAAATACAGCAGATTTAAACAAAAAATCATTTCGGACTCCAGTTCAAGTAGTAGTTCAAGTGCTATTGATATTTTGAAACAAATAAGGAACTGGGAATCTGACGAGGACGATATGCTTACCACAACACGATTATATCAAGAGCGTGTTAATTACATGTACAGATATGACGATTACGAGTTTGTGTATAGATTTAGGCTAAGAAGACTAAATTAGAGAATTTTATACTTGTCCGTTATTCATACCTACATCTTTATTTTAATTAAGTGTTCCAGTGGACGAGAAATGAGATATTCATTGAATGTGCAAAATGCATAGTGAAAAAGATGGTTTAGAATAAACTGTTTTATTTTATTTAATTATATGAATTATTATTGGGTTGTTTCTCCTTCTCCAGTATATCTAGCTAGAGTTTCCGTTTCTTTAATGCATGTATTTCTTTTCGATCTGTTATTGACTCATATCATCTGCATCAGCTCGTCTTTTCTGTTTTCCTAGAAAAATATTATTTATAAATTATTTATAGTGTATTATTCCATTTTGCTCCTCACCATATAAAAGTTTTATAACTAAACAGTATTGAAAAGTAAATAGTCATAACCAATACCAAACCCCAAAAATTAAATATACAAGAAACTATCT
This sequence comes from Spodoptera picta, assembly GCA_038387885.1. Classification (NCBI taxonomy): domain Eukaryota; kingdom Metazoa; phylum Arthropoda; class Insecta; order Lepidoptera; family Noctuidae; genus Spodoptera; species Spodoptera picta. Next base: position 887,935 of record JAZHFQ010000315.1, read on the forward strand.
GTGATACCTAATCCTCCAAGTCGCATCCTTGAGCTGGTTATTGCTGGCATTTATGACTTTGCTGAACATCAATGGATTTGCCTCCACCAATTGTACTAGCTGCATTACTTCTTCTTTCGTCAATAGCATATTCTTTTGCTACAATGAGTGCACCAAACACGAGTTATTAGTCACATATATGTTCATGCAAACAACAAAAAATATTCAACAATCCAAGTATAAAAGTTCAGTGAAAGCCAGTAAACTTTAAAACTTCAATAGCTTCAAAGCTAGAAAAGCACAAACTGTAATACTTACTGAGCTCATTTATTATAACAAACAATTCTTTGTTATATTATCATAATTTATTGTAAACAAAATCAACAAACAACAATGTCAAATGTCAATGTTTTAACAAACACGTTCCGTTACAAGTCGCGCACTCATCCAGTCGCAAACATGAAGTTTTCGTTATATTTAACTTAAAAAAATATTGTTTACTATAAAATTTGTGCAAAATATAAGGTTTCGTTAATTAATTCAAAATGTTTGTGATATAAACATGACAAGATGCTTTGAAAACATTATTGTAACTTAGTGGCACTCTGTGGGGCTCTGCATACAATGAAACACATGGGAGGGCCCAGATAGGCACCCTATCTACTGATATCTAGAGATAGCAAAGACACATTTTAGTTATTGGGACGACATCGAAAGATAGATAGCTTTTAACTGACTATCGAGGATAGCTATCTATCTTTACCTATGGATTGAATATTGGGAACGGCCGTAAACCATCACAATTATAATCTGTGCTTACAATACCTCGTTGATTCCGTCACCAGCAACTCAACCTACCCTATACATCTTCAAGACATTATCAACTTTACCCTCTTGCAATAAGGTCGAATATTCTTTCAATAATATTGACATTTAGCATAGCTTCATATGCTTCATACTAGACTTCGGTCCGTCAATCGATTTGTAGAGAAGAGCTACTTGAAATTAATTAGTTACCCATGAGCTTTGTATGATTATTGTGTTTTGTAACCTAATGTCGTAGGAATACAGTTTACTACCTCTATAGATTAGCTTGAAATGTGGTTAATTAGTGTGTCGATATGATAATTAACCGGTTAAGGGTAAAAATTAAAAAGTTTTTGATTATGTAATTATTGTGTTCTATTTTCAAATCAAATCAATTTATTTGTGAACACAGATAATACAAAGTAGTATTTTTGTTTATGGAAGTAAATATATTTATTCTGTACTTATGATATTAAGCTTATGTGATAGATGATGAACATAATATTATTATATCATCTGCATAATAGAGTTAGATGACTAATTTTTATTTGAATATCCGTCTGGTAGATTATTTTAAAATATTGCACACGTATTTTTAATTTTTTTACAGAAACAAATACTTTCGACGATATATTTATTTGAAATGTCGCGTGACGTCACTTCTATGTACATTTTATACGTAGAAATTACATTTTGGCTCCCACTCCTAAACATTGATTCGTTATATCTAAGTATCATTTTATTATACAACAAAATAAAAAATACGTGTCTAATATTTTTCATTACCTAACTGACGGACTAATTAGATTTTTAATTTTCATACCCTGTCATCATCCCTATTCAACTTCCATGTTGATCGACTGATTGTTGGTGTATTATTTTTTTGTTTTTAATGGAATAGGAGGCAGAGTAATTGTAATTGCCGAGTTTCTAAAAGACGTAAGGAGTATCTAATACAATTTTTATTTGGGCAAAATATCATTAGAAGTTTTTGAGTATTTTTGAAATGTATTTTTCGAAATTGTACCCTATGTAAAATATAATAGTGACAATACAATTATGCTGTATTATTTATCGAATATAAGTCAAGCCTATATCGATTAAAGTTTCGTTAACCAGAGATAATGCACTTACTAACTTTTTTTATGGCATAAGCTGGTATACGAGCAGCCGGATCACCTGATGGTAAGCAATCGGCGTCGCCCATGGACACCTGGAACACCAGAGGCGTTACAAGTGCGTTACCGGCCTTTTGGGTATTGGGAGTTTGAGGATCGTTGGGGATTCAGGGATTGGGGAGATTGGGGAAGGGGAGATTAATTGGGCCTTCGGTAACCTCACTCATGCGACGAAACACAATGCAAGCGTTACTTCACGTCGGTTATATGTGAGGCCGTGATATCACTCCGGTCGAGCCGGCCCATTCGTACCGAAGCATGGCTCTCCCACACTTACTACACTTTTTTCTAACTTCCACACTAACTGCGATAATCATGCAACAATTTGACACAAAACTAGCAAAAATTGGGGATACCAACATCTCTGTATACTCTCCATAAACAAGTACAAGATATCATATTTGTCACCTTCCCAACTCAATTTTTCAACCAAATAAACAAGGAAGCAAAAATAGTGTTTATAATTCACGGCATAGCACAGAAAATCCCGTGACAATATCAAGCAATATTGCTGCACGTTTTGTCACGATCTTTCTAGGAAGCCCTTGTACTAAGAAGAGACTGTGTAGACGAAAGACTTGATCGCTAAAAATATTATTTTTTTTAATTTATTTTTATTATTTATTTATATATTACTAGGTACTATCTACTATTAACTACTATCACTACAGGAACTAACACCTAATGCAATAGCGTATGCCAATATTTATAGAATAAAATTACAAAGTATCTATGTTACAATTAGGTACTACAAACATTCCACAAACCAGTGTGGGAGAGACATGCTTCGGCACGAATGTGCCGGCTCGACCGGAGTGATACCACGGCCTCACAGAAAACCGACGTGAAGCAACGCTTGCGTTGTATTTCGTCGTGTGAGTGAGGTTACTGGAGGCCCAATTACCCTCCCCTTCCCCATACTCCCCAATTCCTGAATCCCCAAAGATCCTCAAACTCCTAATCCCCAAAAAGCCGGTAACGCACTTGTAACGCCTCTGATGTTCCAGGTGTCCATGGCGCCGATTGCTTACCATCAGGTGATCCGTCTGCTCGTTTACCGGATTATGCCATAAAAAATGAACTTCACAGGATCAACTCGGTGAAGTAGCTCGTCTGCACAGGTCAGAAACTGAATACAAATGTACTGTATCAGAGCAAACAAGAGTCTAGAATACATAACGTGTTGAATAATTTACACAAACCATCAACAACCTTAGCATCGTTTTATTAAGATTCCATTTTGAATAACAAGCGTGTCGTCTCATCAACATAAAGTTAATATATTACTGTCTTGTTCTAATAATTATAAATAGAGTGAGATGGCAACTTAGTCTTGTATACTGCACAAGTTTTGATGAAACATTAATTTTTCTTAGGATAGTACTGCTAGCGCCATCTAGTTTAATTTAAGTGAACTAATGTTAATACTGGTTCTCATTTCTTTGACTATCTCATTGAGATTATTTATGTACCGTTTTCGGCGTATGAAAGTCCAAGTCCAATTTAAGATCGGCCGCAAAATAATAAAGTTGCCAATTACAAGAGATTGGAGTTAGGAAAAGACTTTTCCTTATTACTGACTATCGACACTATTCGACACGCACATCTATGACATTTTGAAAACTGTTGCCGGACAGGCAACAGTTTTAGTTTTTAGTTGGCTCAGAGGAATAAAAATCGTGGTGTTCTATAATTCTACGTATATTTACACTTTATAATATTGCACATTATAATATTAATATTGACTGCACGGTTGGCGCGGTGGGTCGGCAACCGGCTGCCGCGTAACGCGTAGCGGGTTCGATTCCCGCACGATGTTCCGGGTCTGGGTGTCATGTGTCTGTAATATTATATGTTTTTTTTAATGGAATAGGAGGCAAACGAGCAGACAGATCACCTGATAGTAAGCGATCAGCGCCGCCCATAGACACCCGCAACACCAGAGGAGTCACAGGTGCGTTGCCGGCCTGTTGAACAGGAATACGCTCTTTTCTTGAAGGTTTGAAGGTCGTATCGGTTCGGAAATACCGCCGACGACAGATCATTCCACAGTTTTGCTGTGCGAGGCAGAAAGGATCGTGAGAAGCGCAAAAAAAACAAAAAAAAAGTTTGTGCGTTTACAAACTTTTTTTTTGTTTTTTTTTACTACCCACGACACAGGAGAAAATCTTAGCATGGGGCAACTTTTTATACATTAAACAAAACTTTTTATACGTTATACGTTTAACAAACCAAAAACGTCTATCGTCTACAAACTCACTTCGCTGTAAAACTTAGTCTACAAAAAAATACCAAAGCAAAAATAAATACTAACAAAGACTTACATAATTGCTAATTTCCATCACAATAATAGTTTAATTTCCTCGAAAAAATTTCTTTACAAAACTAACTCAGTCCATGAGTACAATTATCCATTCAAAGTCAGTTAAGCATTATACTTCATAGAACCATATTCTCTAGGAATATTACAAATGTGTATTCGTGTTTGTATGTTTGTTGTGATAGTATAAACTGAACGAGTAATTGATTTTATTGTTTTTTTTAAGGAGGGAAAATCATCGAATGACTGCTCCCGCCTGGGTGAGGCGGGAGGCAGTGTCAGACTCTTACTGACTAAAAACCACCCCGTTCCTTCTCCTGCACGTCGAGCCGGAGCCCCGGTTACCCGGTAGGTTCTCCGCGGTTCCGAATTGATTTTACTGTAGACTTTTTTACGAGCAGAAGGATCACTTGATGGTAACCAATCGGCGCCGCCAATGGACACCTGAAACACCAGAGGCGTTACACGTGCGTTACCGGAGAATTTGAAGATTGTTGGAGATTCGGGGTTTGGGAGGGCTGGAGAGGAGGGTAATTAGCCTCCGGTAACCTCACTCACACGACGAAACACATCGCAAGCGTTGTTTCACATCGGTTTCCTATGAGACCTTGTTATCAATCCAGTCGAGACGACCCATTCGTGCCGAAGCATGGCATGGCATGCATTGTTCCGGGTCTGAGTGTCATGTGTATGTGAACTTGTATGTTTGTAAACGCACCCACGACACTTGAGAATTGTCATGTAGGGCAACGTTTAAAAAAATATATCAAATTCAGTATACCTATGTTATTATACCACATTCTAATCAATACAATACACCGCTGCCGTTGCTCCATATCCTTCCCCAATACCTTATCTTGACCGACAGCGTGTTCGACACTGTCTACTTCCAGAAGTAAAATGCCATGTCGTTTTGGGAGTGTAATGTGTATGTGAACTTATATGTTTGTAAACGCACCCACGACACAGGATAAAATCCCAATGAAGGGCAACGTTATTTAATTCGTTTCTTGTCATGGACAACACGACGCTCCGGGTTTCTCTCACCATGACATGATTTTCTTGTCCTATATCCTAAAACCGCCTAAGGTGAGACCCAAGGTGTTGTACCGGCGTTGCTTCGCGCGGATGGACAAATCTAAACTCCAGAAAGACGCGTCCTTGATCAACTGGGAGCCACTGATGGAAGCATCTTCAGTGGATGATAAAATTGCGTACTTTAACGCGGTGATAACTAGCGTTTATGATCTTCATGCTCCCATCAAGAAAGTTAGGATTAAACGACCACCGGCTCCGTGGATGACGCCTGGTATTAGAATGGCGATGCGACGTCGTGACCGCGCGTTCCGCTAGCATCGAAGAGATCGTACGGAGGATAACTGGGCTGCCTTTAAGACCGCGAGAAACAGATGTAACCAGATGGTACGTGACGCATAACGCCGCCACGTTCTTGAAAATATATCTTCCTCTTCTTCTGCCGATATCTGGAAATTCCTTGGAACTCTAGGCATCGGCAAAACGCAATATCCAGACCTACCCAGCACAATTGGATTGGACGATCTTAACAACCATTTCGCTACCGTCCCTGTTATGGATCGTCTAATGAAAGAACAAACCTTGTCGTACATAGCTGGTCTGGCGCGTCCCAATATTTCTGATCCTTTCTGCTTCACACCGGTTCAATTGGCGGAGGTCGGAAAGATTATCCTATCCATAAAATCCAAAGCTGTAGGATGTGATAATATCTCTCGAGACATGATCATAACTATACTAGATCACATCTTACCAGCAATAACCCATATAGTAAATTTTTCTCTTTTTTCAGGAACCTTTCCATCCCTCTGGCGCAGGGCCTTTGTTCGACCTCTTCCTAAAATCACTAGTCCCTCTCTTCCCACTCATTTCCGTCCCATCTCCATACTTCCTTTCCTTTCCAAAGTGCTTGAGGCCTGTGTCCACAAACAACTAGCTGACTTTATTTACAAAAATTCGCTCATAAGTCCCCTTCAATCTGGTTTCAGGCCGGGCCACAGCACGGTTTCCGCTCTCCTGAAGGTGACTGGCGATATTAGAACTGGTCTCGAGAGCACTAGAGCCACAGTTTTGGTTTTAGTTGACTTCTCGAATGCCTTCAATATGGTCAGTCACGACATCCTTTTAGCCATCCTTTCCCATCTAACGATCTCTGACAAATCATTGAACTGGTTTTCATCTTATCTTCGGGCCCGCCAGCAGTCTGTCAAGCTTGATGATACTTCATCAGGTTGGCGCGAATTAACGGCTGGTGTTCCTCAAGGCGGCATACTATCACCTCTTTTATTCTCTATCTTCATTAATCTCATTACTTCTGAACTTCAGTGTGCGTACCATCTATACGCTGACGATTTGCAACTGTACTGTCAAGCCAGTGTTGACAGACTCTCTGATGCGATCTCGGAGATGAACGGTGACCTGGTATCCATCAAGAACTGGTCCGAGAGATTCGGTATATCAGTTAATCCCGGCAAATGCCAGGCTATTATAATAGGTAGCTCCCGTACGCTGGGTGGAATAGACCGAGCATCATTACCAGCCGTGCTCTTTGATGGTGCAGTAATTCCGTTTGGTACTGACGTCAAAAATCTGGGTTTGCATATTGACTGCAATTTAAAGTGGCATGCTCAAATCACAAATGTATGCAGGGGGGTTACTGGATCATTGCGTGCTCTGTATCGCGTAAAAAATTTGCTTCCTCCCGCTATGAAGGCCATGTTGGTGCAAGCCTTGGTTTTCCCTATCATCGATTATGCTGATGTCTGCTTCTACGACCTGAAAGCAGATCTCCTCAATAAGCTCGACCGACTTCTAAATAACTGCATCCGATTCGTTTTCAACCTGCGTAAATACGATCATGTTTCTGCACATCGGTTGCAACTAAAGTGGCTGCCCATACGCCAGCGCAGGGAGCAAAGGGCGCTAACCACTCTATTCTCCTTTCTTTCTTCACCTTCTTCACCCAGTTATCTATCCCCTTACTTTCAATACTTATGCGCAAACCACAGTAAAAATCTTCGTTCTTCTCACAACCGTCTTCTCCAATGTCCCACTCATCGCACTGACTTCTTACATTCATCCTTTTATCGTACAGGCAATTTTTCTGTGGAATGCGCTCCCCCTGGATGTCAGGATGGTCTCAACTCGACTAACTTTTAAGCAGAAAGTACGTGAGCTTTTCCTAAAGAGGTTGGCTGAATCATCGCGCTAACTATCCACTGTGTACTAGTAAGCAAGTATATATTTATATATTATGTATATATGTATGTATGTAGGCATATTGTACTCATGTGTAGGTATACATTGTAATTAAATTTATTTATGTATCTCCGAAATATATTAGTTTATCTTTCATTGTTTAATAAAATCACTGCTTGCCTCTTGCACCTACCATTTACTCTTCTCTGCATCACCCAAAGGTCAGACTGGTAGAAAATGCCTGCGGCATTAAGTCCACCTTTTTGTACATTTTGTGCATGAAGCATTTTAAATAAATAAATAAATAAATTTAAAGAAGATATTACTATAGTAAGCATATTGACTATCTAGTAAGTAAAACCACGACAAATACTTAGTAAGAAAAAAAAAACATATTCACAAATACTTTGTACTAATAATTCCGTACACAAGGACCAAAATGGATTCAAGGCATACACTTCGTGCCACATATTTGGTCCTTATAGGCGAAATTTCTTCCACGCGACAGATCAAAAAAGAGGGTAACCATTATACACAAACGAGTGAATATAGCTCATTACTGAGCAAAGTACACTTTACACATATACATAACCAGTATAAACTGACCGTCCAATGTGTGTAAAGATCACACTAAGCCAGGCCATGATAAATTGGTTTATGTATCATGCACATCTAGCTATGAAAAACAAGTATAAACTGCCCTCCAATGTGCAGAAAGGTCATATAAAGCGAGTTCATGATAAGCTGGACGTGTATAGCTCGATTTGAACCCGGCCGCGTATATAAATAGTTTTTCTTAAAATGCTTTTAAATTAAATTGTGCGAGGATAGTCTGACTGTGCTCAATTTTGTATGAAATTTGGTGTAATTCCTTGTAAATTGAGAGTTAGGCTACATATTTTGAGTACGAAAATTTAGTGTATAGTTGGTATATAATACTAGTTTCGGCCAGCGGTTTCGTCTGTATTTCTGCGTTCCCGTGGAAAAAAGTAGCCTATTGGTTATTCCAGACTACCCCCGTTCCCTACCCCTTCAGCCGTTTTGACGTGAAGGATCGATAAACAAACAAACATACGCATTTTCACATTTATAATTGTCTGCGCGTGAACGCAGCCGGACGCTCCTTGTACGACGACAACTAGACGAGTAGCGAGCGCGCGTGGCGAGGGGTGGAGCGAGCAGAAGCGGTGCACGGCCACCATTGGGATTGGTATTGGGAACGTTAGGACCAAGGCGACCAGGGTGGTCTCACCCAGGCGGGAGAAGCCATTCGATGATTTTCTCCCCTTAAAAAACCCTTATTAAAATAAAGAAGTAGACAGCTTAGGTAATAGGCATTCCTAGCCTAACTCAATTACATGAAGCACCGACACTCCAATATACCTCTTACGTACCACTGAAGTGATAGGTAAACTTCTACAGACCCAAGTAAACAGGTCACTAGTACTTAACTAAGAATCAAACTTAGGACCACACGCCCAACTTAGTACCATTACCTAATCGATAAACTCTAACCTACTTTCACACCTACGATCGCGTCGATTCGATTAGATTTTAATCGATGCCTTTCTCGATACGACATAATCGAATAATCTTGTGTAGGTATCGAATATTGGTACACAATTGCTTTTTTAACGAGAAAGTGTAGAAAAACATCATTTATTATCGACTATTGTTGATGTAATCGAATTGTGTCGAGATGTAGGTAAAGTACGTTAATTCCTTAAGGATTATAGAGGTGTTATCGTAGATATTCTGAGGCTAGATTGTGTTTGAATTGGAGTTTCATTTTTACACACCTGCTGCGGTTTCAACGCCTGCGTTATCAAAGGAAAACTGTGTCCAAATAATATACTCTTCAGCCTCCATTCATTGGTTAAAAAATATGCAAGACATTGGACTGGACTTTGGACTGACTGCACGGTTGGTGCGGTGGCTGGGCAACCGGCTGCCGGGCAGCGTGTCGCGCGTTCGATTCCCGCACGGAACAACACTTTGCGTGATCCACAAATTGTTGTTTCGGGTCTGGATGTCATTGTGTATGTGAACGTGAACTTGTATGTTTGTAAACGCACCCACGACACAGGAAGAAACCTATTGTGGGACATGTAAAAAAAAACTGTTAAACGTATGATTACAAAAATTTTAAGTGTGGGAGACCCATGCTTCGGCACGTATGGGCCGGGTCCACCGGAGTGATACTACGGCCTCACAGAAAACTGAATTGAACGTGTCCGTCGTGTGAGCGAGGTCCCCCTCCCCAATCTTCCCAATCCCCGAATCGCCAACAATCCTCAAACTCCTAATCCCCAAAAGGCCGATAACGCACTTTTAATGCCTCTGGTGTTCCAGGTATCAATGGGCGACGCCGATTGCTTACCATCAGGTGATCCGTATGCCCGCATACCGGCTAATGCCATAAAAAAAATGTATTGATACTATCATCATACATGTCGATACCTAGTGCGTTTACAATCAAACCATATAAATAGCGTATCTAGAATATCTCACATTACTATATCTTTGGCTTTGTATTGATGAATACAATCGTTTGAAGCTAGGCTTACGTGACAAGAGAAGCCATTAGGAATAATTGAATCTATCAATTGAACAACAAGTACAAGACTTAGTATAAACAAATTAGATATACCGATTCATGTTAATAGTTACAACACCTCAATAGAATTTCAGACACAGGGCGCGTGTCTCGTGTCTACAATAGGATGTTTTTAAAAAGTTTTTAATTACTGCTTTATACTAACCGATGTGCAGACCGAAGGACCAACAAACTCAACTTGCTCAAGAATTGTGTTTAAGTGACTGCCTCGTTGGCCGAGTAGTCGCAAGTGCGACGCTGAGCAAAAGGTCTCGGGGTTCATTACCGGGTCGTGCAAAGTACAACAGGGTTTTTAACTGATCAAGATCTAAACGGTCATCACTTACCATATCACTTACACCATATAACTAGACTTCACTTCCGATGTATAGAGACTACTTTTGTATAAACAAATGTAGTGGATTATTCAAAATCATGGGCCGGCTCGACCGGGGTGACACCACGGCCCCACAGAAAACTGACATGAAGCAACGCTTACATTCTGTTTCGCCGTGTGAGTGAAGTCCCCAATCCCTAAAACGTTTACAATGCATTTGTGACTCCTCTTAAGTTGGTAGTATCCATGGGTAGCGCCAGAAAGATAAAGATCATTTATTTGTATAAACATGTGTCATTAATACAAAAGCATGTAAGATGTCATTGTTTAAAATCAGTGTCCAATACAAATTTTGTTTCTAGGGCCGTACAAATTAATTACAAATTCGTATAGTACCAATATTAATGCATTAAAAATAATTTCTGAGCGTGCGGCGCGTCGCGTTCCGCGCGCTTCAAGGAGCCATCACACCACCACCAGATGGGGCCCAGTAGGGCTGATGCCGACACGGAGCCGTGGAGAACTTACTGGGTTACCGGGGCTCCGGCTCGAAGTGCAGGAGTAGGAGCGGGGTGGTTTTTAGTCAGTAAGAGTCTGACACACCCTCTCGCCTCAACCAAGCGGGAGAAGTCATTCGATATTTTCATCCATTAAAAAAAAATTGTCGTCTTTAATCAAGTGTCTATACCTTTAAACATGACTTAACATAAGATCACGCCGTTTATCCACGAAGGGGTAGGCAGAGGTGCACACAGCACTTAATGCCACTGTACAATGTAACACCCACATTTCACTATTTATTTTATACCATTAAAGAATTTCGGATTTATACAATCGTATGCATCCCACGCGCAGATCAACCAACAAAGTCATGCCTAAGAGTCGTAGCTAGATACAACACAGCAAAACCAAAAGAAAACAATAGAAAAAGAACACAAAACATGTTACCATTACATTGATACAACTACTACAAAAGGAAAAGGTTTGTATTAAACTTAAAGGGAAGTAATATCCTTGCAAAGTACCCACAGATCAAAAGGACCAATCTGTTCAGAAGGACCACTTTTCAATTCACTAAACTGTTAACGTGCAATAAAAAAGGCTAAGTGCTGTATTTGTACTGGGTTCTTCATCCGCAGAAAACCTGTTGTAATAATATTTTTAACATAATATTCACGCCTTTTATCCGCGAAGGGGTAGGCAGATGTGCACATTACGGCACTTAATGCCACTGTACAATGTAACCACTCACTTTTACTATTTATGTTACGAGTCCCATGTAATAGGGGGTGAACCTATGGCCATATACTTGGCACGATTCCAAACCTCCATACTACTACTAGGATTTTTTTTAAACTCCAGTAATACTTTGCCAGACCCAGGAATAGGGTAGATGCCTAATTTTTATTTTAATGTCCGTCTGGTAGATTATTTGAAATAATTAGACACGTATTTTTTATTTTCTTACAGAAACGAATACTTTCGGCGATATATTGATTTGAAATGTCACGTGACGTCACTTCTATGTACATTTAATACGTAGAAATGACGTTTTAGCCCCCACTCCCAAACTTTGATTCGATTTATCTAAATTTTGTTTTATTATACGACAAAATAAAATATACGTGTCTATTAGTTTTTCATTACCTAACTTACGGACTAATTAGATTTTTAATTTTCATACTCTGTCATTATCCCTATTAAACCAGAGATCCCTGGCAATCACACGTGTGATCACAACAAAGAGATACAGTACCTATAACTAAAATCTATACGCGGAACGCCAAAAATCACATCGTCGACGGCGAAGTATTTGGAAGAGCTCAAAAGTCACTCTCTTCCTTAACGCTCGAAGACATATGACAGCTATAACTGTGAGATATATCCTCGCTATCCAATATGGGTTTGATTATATTGAGATATGTCAGTTGAACATAACGGCTGTTATTGCATGAAGGGGGTGATAGAGGTGTGATTATTAAAACGTACTCTCTTTTAGGAGTTAAGTTAGTGTTGTTATTGCTGAATACCTTGGCTGAGTGGTCGCAAGTGCTACTGCCGTTCAAGGGGTCTCGGGGTCGATTCCCAGGTCGGGCAAAGTACCACTAGGTTTTTAAAAAAAAATCTCAGTAGTAGCACGGAGTCTGCAATGGGAGTTCCATGTAATAGGGGGTGAGCCTATTGCCATATACCGGGCATATACTATGCCACTACTGGGATTTTTAAAAACCCTGTAATACTTTGCAGACCCGCAGTTTGCAGTCGCACTTGCGACCACTCGGCCAATGAGGCAAATCTGCACATCTGCCTACCCCTTCGGGGATAAAAGCCGTGATGTTATGTTATGTTATGTCGTTTACTACAAAATCACTAAGCTACCGAGCTTACGGAAGTCGGTACCTATGTGGATGCGATCATCCAAATAACGACTTTAAAATAATAACTACAAATCAATCGACATAGATATCAAAAAACTCAAACCTCAATATTGATATTACGATTTAAAAACTCGATTTCGGTAAAATATTTCAACAGCAGGCAATACACTATTGCTGTTCCTAGTAGAGGTTTATACACAAGCGCTGAAGCACTTTTTCAATTTAAGCGATTACTGTCGGTTCATCGCTACACGATTATAATCGCGATATCTCGATTATTGAAAACGAGTATCGTTTGCGGTTACCGATTTCATATCACTGAAAGGTTTTTTAATTTTATGTGAGGAATTTCATTCGAGTATCTATGTTTTACTTCCTTACTGGACCTGTCTCGTTTGTTCAGTACTTGTAACTGTAAATTAATTATGATCAGCCGAAAACTATTTCACAGTTCTGCAAAGGTCTATTCTCATACTAATAAGGACATAACATAAAATCACGCCTTTTATCCCCGAAAGCGTAGGCAGAGGTGCAAATTACGGCCGTAATACCACTGTAGGTACAATGTAACACCCATTTTTCATTCATTACCTCTATGTTATGAGTCCCATGTAATAGGGGGTGATCCTATTGCCATATACCGGGCACATTTCTACTGCTACTGAGTTTTATTGAAAACCCCAGTAATACTTTGCCCGACCCGGGAATCAAACCCGAGATCCCTTGCCCGGCAGTTGCACTTGCGACCATTCGGCCAATGAGGCAGTCGAAGAAGGAATGAGTACCAATCGCCACACAAGCTCAAAAGAACAGTGACTACTTAAAGTCTAGAACTAGAAAATCTAAATTTATAATGGCGGCAAATGCATGTTACCGAATACCTAGTCGGACATTCCCCTATACTTATTAGGTATGCTTCGTCACGAATGGGCCGAGGCCGAGTGATACCACGGCCTCATAGAAAACCAACGTGAAGCAACGCTTGCCTTGTGTTTCGTCGTGTGAGTGAGGTTACCGGTGGACCAATTACCCTCCCCTTCCCCAATCTCCCCAATCCCTGAATGCCCAACGATCCTCAAACTCCTAATCCCCAAAAGGCCGGTAACGCACTTGTAACGCCTCTGGTGTTCCAGGTGTCCATGGGCGACGCAGATTGCTTACCATCAGGTGATCCGTCTGCTCGTTTATCGGCTTAAGCCATAAAAAAAATTCTTTGGTCGGACGGTAAACTAATTCCAGTTTGAAAAATCGAATAAGCTTTGCCTGACTCGTGACGGGACCTAATTAAACCAATCAAAGACTACTACGCACCACTAAACAAAATACGAAACTAGCCTAGACAAACAAAAACAAATAGAATCGACATTTCTCAAGCAAAGATAATAAATTATGATCAAAACTTTAAACTGGAATCTTCAATATTCTCTGAGATTGAAATTCAAATCAAGTTGGGTGGAGCTCCAATTTAGTAGAGAACTGATCAGCAGTTATTTTGTTGACTACAGAAGGAATTTGAGTGCCTTATACGCTAAATAAATTAGGAGATTTAAGCCTTTAGGCATTACAAACTTTACCTGTGTATATATTTAATTAGCTACTTCCGCGCGGTTTCAGCTCCTATTGGTTGTACAGTGATGTTTTATAAACTACAGCCATCCTCAATAAATGCGCTATCCAACACAATAAGAATTATACAAATCAGACTTGTAGTTACGGAGATTAGCGCGTTCAAACAAAAAAACAAACTCTTCCGCTTTATATAATAGTATAAGATAAGATAATCTCCTCCTTTTAGGGGAGTCGGTTAAAATGAAACCCGTTTCCCGTTGTCACGCCGTAACTTGTGAACGGCTTGACCGATTTGGCTGATACTTTTTTGTTGTTTTTGTCATTATCAGGAGAAGGTTCTTAACAAAAAAAATCCTGAAAATCCTACGGGAACGGGACAAAACGGGATTGCGCGTACGAAGTCGCAGGCAGAAGCTAGTATATATTATAACTTTCAAACGTGAGACATACTTGATTAATTACTATGTTTTCTGCTTATTCGCGTGACTGTTGCTGCTCATAAATATGAGCCCCTAGCATAACTTGAAACTAGTCGAGTTCCTCGTCAAACAGTTACGTTGGTAAGCCGAAACAACGCAAACGTTGTTTCACGTCGGTCGTGCACATAAGTAAAAGTTACTTACCGTGATGCTGCACCTAAACTAACCCCTAACTGTTAAGTATCATATCGTATATATTTAAGAGTTCCTTGTTTAAGAAAGGTTGCTGATACCGGGCAATAGTTTCCTTTGATATGTGTGACAGATTTCTCTTGCTACTCAAAATGTAGTCCAACAAAATTAGCCAAAATTAGGGTCAAATGAGTATGTATGTACACAATCGGCGTCACCGATTCATGGTAGATGTTCCACCCACACGCATGAAGCGCTTCGCATCAAGCTTCCTTGTGCGTACTGCTAAGGAGTGGAATTTTTTGCCAGATTCTGTATTTCCTGAAGGGTATAACCTGGGTGTCTTCAAGGCCCAAGAATAGCTTGCTTATGGGACGACGTGCTCCACACGACGTGAGCCACATCATCGCTTACTACCTCTAAAAGGCGAGATAGTGGTCAAACGTCAGTCCCACCTAATATAAAAAAAAAATTTTCATAATTAGCTATTTATTTATATAGAGGTAGAAAACTGCGTTGTTACTTGTGCCACATAACATAACATAACATCACGCCTTTTTATCCCCGAAGGGGTAGGCAGAGGTGCACATTTCGCCACTTAATGTCACTATACAATGTAACACCCACTTTTCACTATTTATGTTATGAGTCCCATGTAATAGGGGGTGAGCCTATTGCCATATACCGGGCACATTTCCAGACTCCGAGCTACTACTGAGATTTTTAAAACCCAGTTTACTTGTACCTGAATCCTCATAAAATATCCATAACTGAGTCATGAGAGGAGAATTCAAGGAAATGTTATACACAAATCATCAATCACGGTTACCTAATTCGACAATCACCTACTTTTTATATACCTCTACAGTTTATACATAAAGCTTCAAGAAAGTAGTTTATACCATAACATAACATATCATCACATTACGACACTTAATCCCACTGTACAATGTAACCCACTTTCCACTATTTATGTTATATAAGTCCCATGTAATAAAAAGTGAGCCTATTGCCATATACCGGGCACAATTGGGACGTTCCTTAATCAAAAATAAATTATTTCGACTTTTAAATCCAATAAAACAATAAAAAAAATATTAATTGATTTTATGACCAACTTGATTTTTGTATATTTCCAGGATTTTTTAAAGACCTGCGGGCAACTGACCGGGGGAGTCAGATGTCCGCTATATAGGCGGGAGTAGGCGTTAGCGTAGTGTTCCACGCGCGCTACTCGAAGAAGGAAAGCAGCCTCCTAGGGCCGCTAAGGTGGCGGGACCTGCCGCAAACATAGCGGTAGGTCGAGGCCTGCCGGGTGTGGTGATTCCGTAAGGGCAACCCGGGTCACGGTCACAGGCAGTGAAGGAACACCGCGGTGGTTTTAGCCGGTATGAGTCCGGCACGCCCCCTCGTCGTCCCCACGGCGCGGGAAGTCCATGAGGATTTCCATCGCGATAGAAAAAAAAAAAAAAAAAAGGATTTTTTAAAGAAATAAGTGCTCTGTTTGACGCTATAACAACGTGACGTCACAATACACAATCTCGTACATAAAATTCATAGAAAAATGTCGTTTTTGATAGTTCAAGACAGTATTGAATTTGACTAGTTGGAAAGTACCCAATTGCAGACTCCGTGCTACTACTGAGATTTTCTCTAAAACCCAGTAATGCATTGCCCGACCAGGGAATCGAACTCGAGACCCCATGCCCGGCAGTCGCACTTGCAATCGCAACGAGGCAGGCAGAGAAGTTTATTCCTTTCATAAAGAACTACAAAATACTTATTGTGACTTCTGTGGTCTTGAGAGAGAGGTCCAAGTCCACCATCAAGTGATCCATCTGCAAAGCATTGCCATACAACGTGGCAATGCTGCCAGCCTTCTGGGTACTTTCCCCACTGGCGTCGATGCGGACGAATTTTTCGATGCTTTGTGTAAATAGAGGAAAGTGACCAAATATGGAATAGTATCCTTAATATGGAATACCGGCAATACTAAGAAACTATAATTCACACACGCAAGAAACACTGTTTGTCTCTTTGTTTTTATCCCCATCTGCGGGTACAGGCTGTGACATCAGTCGAGTGAGCCCTTTCGTCAATATTGCAGTGTTTTGTTTTGCTGCTTCTGCATAACTTTCTAACGTATGTGAAAGATACGCATTATTCGTTTAAAAAGTGCACATCGTATTGTTTTTATAACTTTTAGAGACAGTTTAGATGTTCTATTTCTTAAATATAAAAATATTCATGTCAGTTTAAAGTCGTTGCAAAATCCAATTATGGAATGGTCCATTGTTTTGTTTGATACAGACAGTGAGCCCGATGCTTTGATAGGAAATACAACTCCAGACTCTGAAGATTCGGAGTGTGTTTTCTGTGGTATTCTGTTTTCAAATGATACTCAAAGAGAAACATGGGTCAAGTGCCTCATATGTGAACTCTGAGCACATATTGATTGCCCCGGAGCAGAGACTGATGCCTGGATTTGTGACTTTTGCAAATACATTGTTTTCTTTTCTGTTGTACCAACCTTTCTAAAGAGTTTTATGTAAGTTCCGGTTTAGTTTTAATCGTATTTATAGAGGTAGTTCTTATTCCATATTTGGGGTACCTATTCCAAATTTAGGCGCCACTATCGTCGTTTAGTTTTTTTTTAATTTTTAACTCAAAAGTAGTAAAAGTATGCAATTCTTGTTACAAAATAAAGCGACAATATATAATTGTTGTAATTACCACAAAAAGTTTTATTATTTGCAACGTTTGTGAAAATTATGCGTAAGAAACAAAATGGTATTCCATATTTGGTCACTTTCCTCTAATATTTATTTTTAGTTTTCAATTATTTAATTTTTATCTTTTACTTATCTTGTATCTTAAGTTGTACATATTTTTTTTTCTTTTAATCTTATACTCTTATCCTATTATAGAGGTCCCGAGCGTACGGCGCGTCGCGTTCCGCGCGCGCCTCAAAGAGCCATCAGACCACCACAGATGGGGCCCAATAGGGCCGATGCCGATTCGGAGTCGCGGAGAACCTAACGGGTAACCGGGGCTCCGGCTCGACGTGCAGGAGAAGGAACGGGGTGGTTTTTAGTCAGTAAGAGTCTGACACTCCCTCCCGCCTCACCCAGGCGGGGGCAGTCATTCGATGATTTTCCCCCCTTAAAAAAAAAATAATAAAAAAAAAAAAAAATCCTATTATAGAGGTATAAAGCGGAAGAGTTTGTTTTTTTGTTTGTTTCTTTGTACGCGCTAATCTCCGTAACTACAAGTCTGATTTTAATAGTTCTTTTTGTGTTGGATAGTGCATTTATCGAGGATGGCTATAGGCTATAAAACATCACGCTTCGACCAGAGCTGAGCAGAGCGTGTGAAACCGCGCTCTGAAGTAGCTAGTGTTTTAATAAAATTAATGTTATTCTTACTTATTCCACATTATGCACATGATTCGGGAATCGAAACAGATTACTGACTCAACAGGCACATCTCTAATTACCCAATAAACGAGGAAACAGTTATAATATCTAAAATCAATAGGTACGCTTAACACTGAAATCTCAATAGTCTGAATAATACCATCTAATTGGCACAAATCTACATAAATTCCCAATAGGTAACTGTTATTCAAACAAATCAATTGTAGATTCGACTAAATGATTGTATTAACAACTCGATTAGGAGGTAGAATCGATATTTATCTGTCTCTATTGTATGTAACGTCACGCCTATCGTCTTATAACCTCGAAGGGGTATGTAGAGATGTACTTACATTCGATACAATGCAACACCCATTTCGTTTTCATTTTAGTGGCCACATGAGCAACTGAAAACTTGTTTTTATTTGTAGACTTGCATTTTATGTGAATAAAATTTCAGAAGCTGTAGGTATTTGATATATAAAACCGCACGGCAAGTATTATTTTAGACCGCGGAGGACTTAACGCCGCGGAGGACTTAGTAAAAAAAGGTTGAATATGGCTGTCCTAGACACTTAAACACAACAGCCATCAGACCACCACGGATGCGGCACAATAGGGCTGATGCCAATTCGGAGCCGCAGAAGGCCTATCTGATTGCCGGGGCTCCGGCTCGACAGGCAGGAGTAAGAACGGGGTGGTTTTTAGTCAGTAAGAGTCTGACACTCCCTCCCGCCTCACCGAGGCGGGAGAAACCATTCGATGATTATCCCCCTTCAAAAAAATAAAAAAGACACTCTCGCTATCTGACCAAAGTCAATCTCCCAACACACATTTACGAACACCGATTAGTCGATTTTCCCATTACAATTCCATAGTTCCCATTCCCAGCAGTGTTCCAAATCCCAACTGTTTTCCCAGGGGTCCAGCGTTTGGCTTAATAGTAATTATGTCATGACTGTTGATTGCGGCCGGCCATAAATTATTACAGTACATAAAGTGTCATGGTGGATGACTGGATGAGGATATTCATTTAATTTGTGCGTCCAAGTGTGAACGGTTTCAATGATGACGCTGAAATAGGTGGTTTTGGATTCGTAATCTGTGTGTAAAGTGGGTTTCGGTGCGATTGCAGTTTAGTATTTTTTTTTGACGGGGTAAAATCATCCCATGACTTCTCCCGAATTGGGTTAGGCGAGACAGACTCTTACTGACTAAAAACCACCCCGTTCCTACTGCTGCTCTTCGAGCTGAAGCCTCGGCAACCCGATAGGCCTTCCGCAGATCCGAATCGAGCATCAACCCGGGCCCCATCTGTGCCCATCTGTGGTGGTCTGATGGCTCTTTGAGGCACGCGCGGAACGCGACGCGCCGCACGCTCGGGTCTGGGTGCTTACTCTTGAAACCAATCTCAATGTCAATGCAATTTCAATGCAATAAAATCTCAATAACTATTTAATGTCAAAACTATACAGCCCCTATCGTAGCTGTTGAAATAGCATTCAGAGTACGGAATATAAAGCCAAACTCAATACCGTTTAGTTCATTCAATATACCCGAGTTCAGTACAGTAAGTGAAGGGTGAAGATATGTCACTAATATCTAAAATTCTGGAATATGAATTATTTTACTTGAATTTTCCAAAATTAAATTTGCAATTGTTACTTGTTATTATATTAGCTACCTGCCAATAAAAGCCTTGCACAATTGGTCCAGCCATTCCAGATATTAGCCAGTACAAACATACAGACAGACAAATATTGTAAAAAAGTTATTTTGGTATGTGTATCGTATGCATATTCATATGCAAGTAAGTAGTTAAAAGCATTTATTTTACAAACAGAAACTCCAATTTATTTATCTATATAGATTTAATAGCTACGGTGACAAGCATTATTTTGTTGCTACGGCAAATATGTCAGGCGCTCCAACAAGTTATACTGTATTATGTATCCATGTCATAGGGCCATAAGAACTACCTAAGCTTATTATAACACAATCCGTGATATTATTGAAAAGTTTTCTATAAACCGAAAAACAATTTGTCCCAAAGATTTGAACGCAAGAATCCTTGTTCCGTAGTTGCACTGGCGACCTCTCAGCAAAGAAGGTAGTCTCAGTCTTGTCTGTTGAGTTAATAGTAGCTCTAAGTTAACATTATACTTATACCTACATCAGCCTACTGATCAATCCCCAAGCCGTCACCAGTGACCGCCTTCCACTAACTTTATTAAAGATCTTATTTCCGATGTGTAAAGACTACTTTTTTATGAACAAGGTGATTTACATCAAATATATTATGTACCCAAGAGTTTCGAACGACCTAAAAAAATATTATCTATTCAAAGTAAAACTATTTCTTATGAACACATTCCATTTTTGAAAGCCTTCCGCAGGTAACATAGGGAGCGAACTACAGAAAAAAAACTAATAAATTTTACGTAAGCCAAAAAGGATTCAAGGATATCCTTACGCAATTCGTGTACTTTTATCCAACGAGATAACAGTTGATATAAGGAAAGAAGCCATTCTACCTTAGAATAACAATACGCGCAAAATATAGTACCCCCTTAAGATTTGTTCACGCGGAAACAAGACTATAGCTTACTATTTCTTTGTAAGTGCGCAAACCGAATCGATAGATATCTAGGGACCATTAAATGTACTGTGGATTGGATTTTCGGATTTATATTTAAATATTTTAAGGCGTTTTAGTGTTACATAAAATTAACTATGTAAATTAACGCCTGATAGAAATAAATAGCAATAAACAAAATAGAATCTTTGCCACTATAACTTTAGTAGGCGTTAGCTTTATTGTCTATGTTTTAGGCACATATTTTAATACGTAATTGTGTATTATAGCACAGGTATTGTATTTAGCTACGGTACAAGTGAACTTTCATAACATTTGTTTCTATTTATGTAGTTAATCTGTAATAAACGCTAGATAAACCTAAATCACAGTTTTCTTTTATTTGATGGGCCGACGTTTGACTACTATCTCGCCTGTTGGTTAGCGATGATGCGGTCTACTATGGAATACGTCGTCCCATAAGCAATCAATTTATGTAGTTCCTCATAATTGGTAAAATTAAATATTAAACTTCTTACTCTTTATAAAACAATGAAAAACAATAAGAAAGAAATAAAAACACAATAAAATCAGTGCAAAAGTTAATTTAAACAGTGCACAAAAAGTACAACAAACGAACCACTCAGATTCTTTAAATCCACATTTCACTTCGGACTTCATTCTCATCGATAAAAGTTCAACACAATTTATTAAGCCGTTCCGACTACAGTAACTGTTTATCTTGATGATTTGTTGCCAATCCTTTCTCGATTAAAGTCAGCAGTCGAGTTTTTAATCGATTGAACAATTATAGGTATCGAATCGAATCGAGTTGCTACTTGTTATTTATTCGATTATTTTCTTTGTTTGATTTGATTGTCTTCTTTTCAGTGTAGAAGACTGCAGCTGGTATGTTGTGTAGATGAATGATTTATTTCTATTGTTAATTTAGTTGCGGTTTTTGGTAAGTAAGGCATAATACACTGTTAATTGGTGTTCACAGATCCTCGTATTTTGGATAACTGCATTAATTAGAAATGCCCCACCCACAAAGCCCACAATGATTTAAAATCACGACATCATAAAAGGCATCCGCATAGGTACAGAAATATTATAAACTTCTTCAAAAGTAAACGTACTTCCTATACCTACTTCATAGGTAGGTATATACAGGTATACCCATAGGTAGTTTTGTTTGGTTTCTTGGTCACTAGGTACATTTTATACTCCAGTCCAGAAGATAGACAGGGTTAGAGAGTTGCACATAGACATCTAAATTTCTTCATGCTGTGAGTGTGAATAAGAGACGAGATTATTACAGACTCCGTGTTAGGTAGTACCTATATTTTTTTTCAAGTGTATTCTACTTATCTATTAGGTATATTTGTTTTATTTCATCCTTCACCTTGTCGTACATGACAGTGGCAGCGACACTCTTCAGCGCTTTATCAAATAAAGATAATAAAGTAGGTAAGTAAACAACTACTTATTTCATTGAATGCCATTTTTAATTCTTTATATCCCCAACCAACAGTTTTAAAAAGGCATTGACACAAAACATTGTGTATTATGATTATAAGGCCTAATGCAAGTAAACATCAATCAAAATATTTTGATTCAAATGCTTGAGCCCTTGGCTTGGGCATAGCTTGCCTACCATACTATTATTCATGAACAAAAATAATGATAAACAAATACATGTATAGGTATAGCTAGTAAGTATCAATCCCTATTTTCTAACTCTTGTCAATCTCCATTGCAGATACAACAGATATTGCTATCGGTTACCACTATAATTTTTATCTCAATACCATGTTTTATATTGTATCTAACACAAGTAAAAGATTTTTTGTTTGAATGACAAAAAATCGAGGTTATGGCATCTGTTTTATGTTTGTTTAACATTAAATTTAATTTTCATTGCAAACAATTCTAAATTGATTGCAAATAATATAATATTTTAAACACCTTTAATTTGTTTCATTGATATTATGAACGCTTCTTCAAAATTTAAAAATGTTCTTCTTTATGAACGCACCATAAAGCAAACGTTATGATTGGTCTATGCTCAAGGCAGGAAATTACAACCAATCGTGGCTAACCAGCCATTTTCCTCAAACTGTCAAACGCAAATGTCAAACAATTCTGAAACAAATCTCAAGAATTTTGCGATAATTGTCACAAAAGTGTAAGAAATATTAGTCAAATTCTAATTTACAATGTCGGAAAATGGGCACGATGCGTAAGAAAACTCAAGTGTCGTTCGTGATCAGAGACGAGGAGGAACGGCGGCATAAAAATGGTGTTAGTTCACTGCAGCTTGATCCAATACAGGGAAGACTGTATTCTGCCGGCAGGGATGGTATTATTCGTGTGTGGAGTACTGCGAATGGAGTCCAAGACCGGTACATCCAGAGTATGGAGCACCATACCGA
This sequence comes from Spodoptera picta, assembly GCA_038387885.1. Classification (NCBI taxonomy): domain Eukaryota; kingdom Metazoa; phylum Arthropoda; class Insecta; order Lepidoptera; family Noctuidae; genus Spodoptera; species Spodoptera picta. The sequence continues at coordinate 911,367 of JAZHFQ010000315.1, forward strand.
TTGGGTGAACGATATAGTGTTATGTTGCGGCGGAAAAAACTTAATTAGCGCATCGTCGGATACGACTGTAAAGGTATGGAATGCCCCTAAAGGCTTTTGTATGTCGACGTTACGAACTCATAAGGACTATGTACGAACTTTAGCGTACGCTAAGGACAAAGAACAGGTCGCCAGCGCGGGACTTGACAGAGCAATCTTCCTTTGGGATGTGAACACATTGACAGCTTTAACGGCCAGTAATAATACGGTAACAACATCAAGTCTTGTTGGCAACAAGGAGTCCATATACAGTTTGGCTATGAATCCTCCTGGGACTATCCTAGTGAGTGGTTCTACAGAGAAAGTACTTCGTGTATGGGACCCTAGAAACTGTTCAAGACTAATGAAGTTAAAAGGACACGCTGACAATGTTAAAGCTTTAGTTGTGAGTAGGGATGGCACTCAGTGTGTATCAGGCAGCTCTGACGGTACAATAAAATTGTGGTCTTTATCACAGCAACGGTGTGTGTCTACCATACGAGTGCATTCTGAAGCTGTATGGGCCTTGTTAGCTACCGAAACCTTCTCGCACATTATATCTGGTGGGCGAGATAGGCTAGTCATTATAACAGAGTTACGAAACCCTGATAATTTTATGATAGTATGTGAAGAAACTGCCCCTATACTTAAACTATGCTTTACTGCGGACCAGAGTGGAGTTTGGGTGTCAACGTCTGAATCTGATGTCCGTTGCTGGAAACTGCCCCCACTAAATTCTTTAGACATGTATAATCAAAATAATTATAATACTAACAATGTGTACCAAACACAGCCTTTACACAACATTCCTGGCGGACCTGCAATCAAACATTATACAGTATTAAATGACAAAAGACATGTGGTAACGAAAGATACTGCTAACAACGTAGCTTTATATGATGTGCTTAAGGCATGTAAAATAGAAGATTTAGGAGAAGTAGATTATGAAGAGGAAGTGAAGAAACGATTCAAGATGGTTTACGTTCCGAATTGGTTTAATGTTGACCTGAAGACAGGAATGTTGACAATACATTTAGGTCAGGATGAGACCGATTGTTTAAGTGCTTGGGTTAGCGCAAAAGAAGCTGGGTTAACTACGGAGAATGATCAGAAGGTGAATTTCGGAGCTCTATTGCTGCAGGCCCTCTTGGATCATTGGAATCATCCGAATAGAGTGAATGAGGCGGGACAGAGAGTGATTGGGAACAATTACTTTAGTGTACCGCAACACACTCCTCTTATATTTAGCGAAGTTGGAGGACGGACTCTGTATAGATTGCAAGTAAGTGTAATTTGTCATCATCGTAATCGTAAGACATCCATGGCCGAATATAGACTGACCCTAATGGCTACCAGATTGGCTGGTACCAATAATGATTTATTTAATTTGTTTTATTTACACAGTCATTATGTATGTCTAATGACAATATAATTAGATATTGCTTTGTCTATTATTCATTATTCATTCTTATCAGTCAAACACAAAATGTTGAAAAATACAAATATAGCTTTTGTCAATATATTCGACAAAATCTATTGACTAGTTGTTTCTTCATCACTACATAGTATAAAACAAAGTCGCTATCCACCGTCTGTCTGTCCCTATGTATGCTTACATCTTTAAAACTACGCAACGGATTTTGATGCGGTTTTTTTTTTTCAATAGATAGAATGTTTCTTTAGGTAGTTTTATATGTATAATACATGCATATTGGACCCGTGCGAAGCCAGGGCGGGTCGCTAGTATCATATAATAGTATCAGCTGATACAATACCACTACCTACTTCTAATGCACACGGCTATTGAAAAGAATATGTTCTATTTTTGTGACATAATTTTAACTTAAAATTGAGTAAAATTTATGAATTTATGAATTTAGATCACAGAACAAAAGTGTTTATTTCTTTCAATGTCTTTATATTTACCTCGTGTGTTCATAAGTTTTGAGACAAAAGTTGCATATCTTTTTAAATAATAAACTTATATTTATAAAAACAATAACAAACATTAAGTAGATAGTAAGTAAAAATTAAATATAATTATTATTCAAAATGACCACCCCTGTTTTTAATACATGCCCTTAGACGATTTGGCCAGTCATCAATGGCGGCACGAATCTTTTCCAGAGGAATTCGCTTCGCTTCTCGGACAAGAGCTCGCTTAAGTGACTCCAAGTTTGGGTGGGACTTTCGGCAGGCTCTGAGCTCTAATTCGGTCCATAGAGAATAATCCAGCGGGTTGAGGTCGGGGCTGGAGGAGGGCCATTCGTTCGCCGCAATGAAGGCCGGCACATTTTCCTTCAGCCAAGCTTGGGTGGTTTTAGCCTTATCCTCCTATTCCTCGCATCGTGTCTCCTAAGCAGTATTGGACAACGTTCGCGTCGCAATTGACGAAGGCGATCGTTTAAAAAGTGTACTTTTCTACGGCTATACGCCTTAACCTTGAGATCATATTTTAGTATTCTGTTGACTGAAATGCGCAAAATATTGGTCTGCAGAGCGAGTTTCTTCTGAGTGCGACATGGATTTCGGCGAAGTCGCTCTCGGATGATTTTAATGTTCGCAGGCGTCCTCACAGAAGTCACAGAGCGTGGACGACCACTTCTTTGCCGATCATGTAAAGAACTTGTCTCCTGGTATCGTTTAATAGTGTAATACACGAAGTTACGGCTCACACCAAAACTTTTCAGTTCTCGGAAAATGTCCATAGGTTTTCTTCCCACCTTAAAATAATGAAATGACGGTCGCACGTAATTCTTTTGTTCCCTCCATTACGAGAAAATTTAAATAAAATAATCCGAAATCATAGATATTAAAAGTTAACATTCCAAATTCAAAATTAGAAAAAGAAATATACAGCAGCCAGTAATTTTTATTTTATTTTTATAAGCAAAAAGTTTGTCTCAAAACGTATGAACACACGAGGTATAAACCAAAACTTATACCATTTAGATCGTTCAATATCCACGCAATACGGATACAATGGGCGCTAGTATTGCAACGAGAGAGTACGAAATTACACAATACCAATGTCGATTGATCGGAATTGGATTCAAGAGTAAGCCCCCTCTTCTGGAAAATGAACCAGGACTGTAGACTTAGCTCACGAGTTTGTCGACATGTGGAGTGTGGATTCGGCTATCATTGTGCCGATAGTCGTGTTGGTCAATGGGTTAATCCCTAAAAGCCTCGACATTCATCTTAGGAGGCTGGCGTTATATGGATGGATCAAGGGCCTGATACAGAAAGCTGTTCTTCTTGAAACGGCACGTATCGTGGTTAGGTTTCTGTCTCTGGAGCCCTAACCACCGGTAGCTTTGACTATGCTTCCGCTATCGGTCGGCTCCTATTTTTATATACTTATTTAAATATTTTTTTTTATTTTGTACATAGTATTTAAAAATGTAATTTGAAATAATTTTAAATACTTAAATATTTAAAAATGTAATTTGAAAGAATTTTAAATAAATATTTATAAATGAAATAATAACAGTAATTAATGTTTTACAAATTAAAACCCTCTATTTCACATGATTTCCAGGTTGGTGATGCGGGTGGAGAAACCGAAGGTAATCTTTTAGTGGAGACGGTACCATCCTGGGTGGTGGATGTGGCAATAGAGATGGCGGCTCCCAAACTGAACAAGCTGCCTTTCTATTTGTTACCACATTCCAGCTGCCAGAGCAAACAGGATCGGCAAAAGAAGGTATTAATTTATTTCATTTTATAAATAATCATCAAGCCTTTTACCCCCAAAGGGATCAGCAGAGGTGCATTTAATGCCACTGTACAATGTAACACCCACTTGTCACTATTTCTGTTATGAGTCCCATGTAATAGGGGTGAGCATATTGCTATGTACCGGGCAGAATTTCAAACTGTGCTACTACTGAGTTTTTGTTTTAATCCCAGCTGTATATTACCCGACTTTGGAATCGAACTAGAGACCACTTACCCGACAGTCGCAGTTGCGACCACTCGGCCAATGAAACAGTAATTTTATCTGTGGCCTGGTCCTGCGTAGTTTCAAACGCTGCTCGGCGCCTGATGACCGTAACGTAATGTTTTATAGCCCATAGCCATCCTCGCGTAACGCACTTGTAACGCCTCTGGTGTTCCAGGTGTCTATGGGCGACGCCGATTGCTTACCATCAAGTGATCCGTCTGCTCGTTTACCGGCTTATGCCATAAAAAAAAAATTACATGAATATATTTTAATACATTACAGGACCGCCTAGTAGCAAATGACTTCATACAATGCCGTAAGGTGGCTGAACATGTGGTAGAAAAGATAGTCGGCGGTGGTGACGTGAACGGCGCGAGCGCCGGCAGTGGTCGCGCCAGCGCCAATGAGGATAGTGGCAACGACGCACCGGAGGAACGCGTTGAGTTGCTGTGCTGTGATCAGGTAACCAACGGTATACCAAAACAAAGTATTCCTATAAGGAGGGAAAATCATCGAATGACTTCTCCCGCCTGGGTGAGGCGGAAGGGAGTGTCAGACTCTTACTGACTAAAAACCACCCCGTTCCTTCTCCTGCACTTCGAGCCGGAGCCCCGGTAATCCGTTAGGTTCTCCGCGACCCTTCCTATAAGGATATGTCTTCCTTTGTGGTTAATTTATTTATAGCACAATGTACATATTTAGAGGTATATTACGTACTACTAGTAACTAAAGTACATGACCTTGTTAGGGCAATTTAACTTATACATAACTAAATAATCGTCTAGTCTATTAGATAGATATTGTATTAATTATTTATTTAATTAGTAACCATAAACTTATTATTATTGAATTTTTTTATCACTTAAACACTATACACTATACATTATCTATTCTACATACATACATACATAACATCACGCCTTTTATCCCCGAAGGGGTAGGCAGAGGTGCACATTCTACCACAGTACAATGTAACACCCACTTTTCACTAGTTGTTATGAGTCCCATGTAATAGGGGGTGAGCCTATTGCCATATACCGGGCACATTTCCAGACTCCGTGAGAATTTTAAAAAACTTTTTACTACTGAGAATTTTAAAAAACCCAGTAATACTTTGCCCGACCCGGGAATCGAACCCGAGACCCCTTGCCCGGCAGTCGCACTTGCGACTACTCGGCCAACGAGGCAGTCTATTCTACATTTTATATAGAATACAGTTAAGAAACTCTAGGTCTAAAAAGAGCGTCGCCGAGAACCTAACGGGTTACTGGGGCTCCAGTTCGACGTGCTGAAGAAGGAACGGGGTGGTTTTTAGTCAGTAAGAGTCTGACACTCCCTCCCGCCTCACCCAGGGGGGAGCAGTCATTCGATGATTTTCCCCCTTTAAAAAAAAGGCCTATAAAGGGCATAGAAGTGTCATAGAATTTCAACCCTGTATTGAAAGAAGTTTTTTACTTACTTTAATTAAAAACTATGATTGTACGAACCCCAGATACTATGTACAAGTATAAAAAGCCTACTTTTACAATAAACTAAAAACTAGTAGTTATCATAACAAAGTACCAATAAAATGGCTTCAGTCAAGTCCACCTCATCTTGTTCTGGGTCTGGGTGTGATTATGTTCTTGAATTTATTGTGTTTTTAATCATCATGAAATGGGATGATCTCAGACAGGTATGACGATACGAACATATGTATGTAAATCACCCCCACAGCACAAGAGAAACTCCTACTAAGCCATGTTTAAAAGAATATTATATTAATACAAGTTTATAATCATTCCAGGTGCTGGACCCCAACATGGACCTCAGAACAGTCCGTCACTTCATATGGAAATCCAATGTAGAGTTCACACTACACTACAGAGTTCTAAAACAATGAAACCAACCTATCTATTCAGATCAGTTCAGGAAATACTGCACTTTCCATTGCATGTTTAGACAGTGATAAAGTGTTTATAGTGATATCAGAAAATAAAGTGCTAAAAGTACCATTATTCAAAAAAATAGTGTTAAAAGTACTCTAATCCAGAAAAAATAGTATAAAAGTTATCCAGCAAAAATAGCAGTTGAAGCAAAATCATCCAGAAAAAAATTGTGTTTAAAGTACCGTTGTCCAGCAAAATTAGTGTTAAATGTACCATTATCCAGAAAATAATGTTTAAAGTACCATTACCCATAAAATGTGTTTAAAGTACCGTTGTCCAGCAAAATTAGTGTTAAAGCTACCGTTAGCCAGAAAAAATAAGTGTTAAAACTACCGTTAGCCAGAAAAATAAGTGTTAAACTTATTACTATGGCTACTAGTGAAGTTCTTCTTTTAATTTTTTCGGTGTTTTTCAAAGTGTCTTATGAGTTATCTGTGCTTCAATCAATGTGAGTGAGAAGGAAGATGGTTAAAATTATACAAGAGGGAAAGAGATAACAATGTTTGCGGAGTTTTCCTTGCCGTTATTTTTCTTTGTGGGTTTTTCCAGCTTCTGTTAATAAAGTATTGTTGTAATTAGGATGTTTTGGTAGTCAAACATTAACAAACATAATTTCTTTACTTTTAGACTCTGCCATATATTAAAATTAAAAAAAAAACAATTTCATTTATTGACTTTTATGGTCTACCTACTTAGGTTTTGTTTTTCTCTAAAGCCTTTCGAACTATTGAATTTGACTCTGAAACATCCCTAAAGCTTATTAGAGTTATAAGGACGGAAGATAATGTATGTGTGAGAGGAAACGAGACAATGATAAAGAAATAGAACAGTGTCAAAGTTATCATTCAATAATCATCTGTATTGACTTATGTTAAGGTTTAATATTCAGTGTGTTAACTAATAGATGCAAAAATGACTCTTATTGCCATAGAATAAAGTTTATATTATGAAACTGTTTCACTAGAAATTTACAACAAATAACTTGTCTTACTTGCAATTTATTCTACATTAGGTACCTATATATTGAAGGCATTGTTGTGACTCTAAATTTCTCAATGCTTTTGTAAAAGTAGAGAATAGAGACTTTTTCTAAAAGTGTTAAAAGTATCAAAAGATAATGACCATTTTTCTCCAATGTTTATAATTTAAAAATAATGAACACGTATTTTTTTAAAATAACTATCGTGAGATATACTATGTTAACTAAAAATCGCGGGTTACTCACGTGAATATACTGAGAAAAGCTCTTGTTTCGAATAGTTCAGTAGGTTGCGCGACATCGCCGCGAACGCGTACGCTGCTCATGGGGTAAAACCCCTCTGTGGTTCGAAACTAGTAGAGCTTTTCTCAGTATATTCACGTGTATTTCTTAATTAATGAGTACTTTCTGCGGTATAATGATTTGAAATATCGCACAGTCTTGATGTCACATCTTGGTACATTTTCGCATACTACTTCTGAATTTTATTCAATTATCTACATATTTTATTCTTATTATGTAACTATTACGAAAAATACTTATTTCTGATATTTTTCATCTAACTACTCAGCAATTAAATTGATAGATGTCTAATTTCTTTCTTTTAGATTTGTTAAGAGATGCCTAATTCTTAAAATGCCTAAAATTATTTGTCGAATATTGTATCAATACATGTAGGAAAGAAAAAGGCAATATACGGCTAGAAAGTAACTTTTGAAGGACTTGTTGAATATCTTCATTCTGCTGTTAAATTTCAAATCCTGTGCTACGATTGGTTCATTGTAAAAACTATAGATTAAAAATGTTATAATTATATCCAATATTTAAATATGAAATATAGAATAGTATAAACAAAAATTTGTTCCTCATTACAGTTAACCCAATTAAAAATAATCTGTGTTTTAATAGCATGTTCTCATTGGCCTAGTACTTATTCTTTTGTAACATAAGTGGCCAATTAGAACGCGGTATTTGACTTGTCACATTTGGCGGGTAACGCTATATATTTAATTCAATAGAAAATGGCGGCTTTGTTTTCAAAAATAATACTTATTACAGCCAGTATCACAGTCACTATTCATCAGATACGATTATCCGGGACATGGAGTGTTAAACTGGCTCTATAATATGTAAACTTAAAAGAAGGCTTTAAAGGTTAAAATACATTTTAATCAGGTTGATAAGTAAATTGTAAAATAATATAAGTAAATGCCCACTATACCTCTATACCTATTTCTAGTAATTATTATTTACCTATACTAGGTAAATAATAATTACTTGAAAATATTATCACAATAAAGATACATAGCAATAAAATGTTCAACTGAAATGTGATAAGATAATACTGTACCTTATTTAAATACCACAAATAAATATTTTGCCACAGACTAAATAGGTGCAGTGTTCATGAAGTCCATATAGGTATTATGTAGAATTAAACACATAAATAAAATGTATCCTTTATAACTGATTAGCTGATAAAAAATGTGTTAATCATCAGGAATTTAATTAATGAAGCTAGGTTTTAAAGTAAATAATATGATATCTCCTCTTCTAAGACGTGTTGACTGTTGATGCAACCACATATTTCCGAAAAATACTAAAGTAAAATATAAATGTTTTTATAATAACTATCGTGAGACATACTAAATTAATTTAAAATCAAGGGTTACTCGCGTGAATATACTGAGCTCTAATACTTACGAGTCACAGAAGGGCTCTTTCTCATGAGAGCCTGGTAGTAGAGCTTTTCTCAGTACATTCACGTGAGTACCTAATCCGCGATTTTTAGTTAATTTTAAATATAAACATTACAAATTTATTATTCTATTATATTACAAAATATGTTTTAATTGTAGGTGGACATCATTGGCTTCTAATTTTATTATTGTTTCAAACATTATTGATTAACACTTGTGGAAAAAATTAAAATGAAGTAGGTAACTACCATAGATATACCTACCTAATAAAATATTTCTATGGTAACTACTGTCATTGTATCTTACCATTACCAATCACGCCCTAAAATATGGGGCATACATATCTAACTTAATTTCTGCCCCTTTATACCCTATTGATAATTGAAAAAACAAATATCAGTTCTCTTTACTTGTTTTATTATATTTTGATTTAAGTAATTCATAATGTAACCTTTACTATTTCAATCTGAATATTAATTTTCTGATGTAACAGTATAGTCTCTGTACCTACTTCTTGACTGTATTTTTTTACACTATGATAGGAAAACTGCATAAAATGGATCTAGCTACTAAATCGTCCTCAGAAAATAGGTTTGTGGCCGTCTTCCTGTCACGCGTATTTTAGTCCGCACGCGGGTCACGTCCGCATGCGGCTGGCACGTTCCGGGCCACACGCAGGACAGTTTTCGTTTGCTGCTGCAGTGTTGTGCGTGTCGGTCGCCATTAGGTAAACTCGTGCATACCTAAACATGAACGCTAAAAAAAGAATTATCTCCTATACCTGTATCATTTTGATTTAAGCTTCGTGCACAAAGTGTACATTACTTGGACTTAATGCCACAGGCAATTTTCTAAATAAAAAATATAGAAATCAATTCAGAATATATTCATGTCAATTTTCATTTTTGTTTGAGATTATACTCGGAATTTAGGCTTGCGTTGCGTACAACCCGCTTTACAGTAAAAACAACACTGAAGGCAGAATATCACCGCCCGCATCTGGATAACGCTGACGCTCGCTGCGTGCCCGCAGCTAATTCGCGTTCCGCTCGCTTATTCTCTATTCTTTATTTGCTCAATGTGGTACATGATATAGATGTTACATACAATATATTTAGATCAGCACATTTACCATTATTGGCATGCAAATTGGTTACATTTAATCTTTACTGTAGATTAAAATAAAATACATGAAGGCTACAATTTTGGTTCATAAACTAAGTACACTTATTGCTCTTATTTATTTCTTTCTTTAAAACTAAAAGATTTACATTTGTTTTTTTCTACAAATTCGTGGGTTGAGTAGTAATTTTCTTTAATTAGCCATTGCTTTAATATATTACAAAATTTCTTATTCTGAACTTCCGTGTTCAGTTACAGATTTAGACAACGTATTATAAATTTGAGGAGCCATATAAACACAATTCCGTCTAAATAACTCCAATCTAGGTGAAGGCACTTGAAGAAGTACGCATGTTGCTTTTCTTTTATTTACATTATCTTTAACTTGAAAAGGCGTAGCTTGCTAACTGCATGTTAGGAAAAACATGTACCTATCAAACGATAGAAGGCGGGCAGTCCGCATGGAGGCGATATCCGCGTGCGGGTTAAAATACGCGTGACAGAAAAAGGCCGTTTAATTAACGACATTATTGTCACAATACAAGTTGTTGCCGCGAAAGATAATTTTGTAGATATTCTAGAGATGTCTACTGTAATTTGAGACGTGCTTGTAACTATACTATTTGAAATAAATTTGTTAATTTAAATTGTCTGCATATTTTATTCATATTGGTCTTTCCCTTAGTACCTAAGTAATACTTACTTAAATTGTTTTAGAGGTACATAATCTTATTTAATTTGTCACTAATATTTTATTTATTTCTAAATACTATTAATATTAACTATAACTAAATGAAAATATATACAACTTAAAATATAAATAACTATGAACTAAAATATTTACATCTTAAAAAATATTTACATCATAAATAAATAAGCTATAATAAGGCATCAGAGTAGGTTTATACTTTAACCGGTGCATTTTTCTGATCTAACAAATAGATGAATACCAATGTACAAATGTATTGTAGTAAAAACTAAGATTTCTGCCATGAAAAGAAAGCCTGCGTGACTATAATGTTGTAAAGAGAGTACCTAAATGAATATAATTACTCCCTCGAGAAAAATAAAGAGCGTGTAATCAAATGGGTTACGTTTATAAAACGGCTTACCAATTTCATTCGCTTTCAAGGGCTTAGGTGGGCTTAGGCCCTTGTCTTGTTTGTCTTTTAGAGACAAGGGTCGCTCCTCATTAAAGTAAAGAAGATAGAAGTATGCCAAAAATTTTGTGAATTATAAAACTTTGCCTTACCATACAGACAATAATGGGCATGAAGTAGTTAATCGTCAATTCGAGTTCTAAAGAATTGATAATTTAAGTTGTGGTCTATTCATTTTAACCTGTGGTTTATGTCATTTTGTGACGTGAAAATGACACTGATAGAAGTGACAGAGACAGACTATAGCAGCGATGATAGCTGTCAATTTGATAAAAATAACCTACAAATTATAGACTTCTCAATGTTATATAGAAAATATTTACAACAAAATGACTGGAAGACTCGTATTACAGTCTTTGTATTGTAGCTTTACAAGAAAAGTACCTTTAAAACACAGTTTCCTGCCTTTAAATCGGTTATACGTCGGTATATTTCGAGTTTCAAGTAATGAATTTTGTACCATAACAGAGCCCCAGTTTGTTGAGAAAAAACATTGTAATATTGGAACTATTGGTCATGTAGATCATGGGAAGACTACGCTCACTGCAGCTATAACTAAAGTATTAGCTAAAGATGGGTTGGCGCAGTACGTATCGTACGATGAAATCGACAGAGCGCCTGAAGAAAAAGCGAGAGGTAATGTTTTGATACCTTGAATATGTAATAGTTATTGCAACCGTATAAATATTTAACTTTTAATTAAATCTATTAAGCATATAACAGATAGGCTTTAGAAAATATTTTCTTTTATTAGTCAGCCACTTGTTCAAAGAATTACCGTGTAGATCTGTTTGTTTGTTAATTCATCACTGTCAACAAGAATGTGAATTCCTACGACTGCCTACGAGGCTTTTACTGCGCCTTGGAGTAGCAAGGCTATAAGTATAGTATAGTAATATAGGTACATTTTTTATACAAAAGTATATTTAAACAAGATAAAATTCCCATCAACAGGTATAACTATAAACGCAGCGCACATCGGCTATAACACAAAGCTACGTCACTATGCACACACAGACTGTCCCGGTCATGCAGACTTTATACGCAACATGATATCAGGAGCTTCACAAATGGATGCCGCAGTACTAGTGGTAGCGGCCAATGACGGACCTATGCCCCAAACTAGAGAACATCTCCTATTGGCTAAACAAGTTGGCATACAGTATATTATTGTGTTCATTAATAAGGCTGATTTGGTTGATGGTGAGGTAAGTCCAACATAATATTAAGGTTTTGAGTGCACATATTTTGTTAACCTGGAAACCACCCAATTGTATAGTAATTAATTAACTATATACATACACTTAATTCAATTGTTTCAGTTGTTGGAGCTAGTAGAAATAGAAATGAGAGAACTACTATCAGACTTTGGTTATGATGGCAACACTGTACCTATGATTTGTGGCTCAGCAATGAAGGCTTTGAATGGAGACGAGTCGGAATTCGGTAAGTTATTTTAAGTAAACAAAATATAACATCCTGTAGTGACGTCATTTAAGCCTTGATGAGATAGCTAGAGTTATACATTTACAAAATAACTAATACCTGCTTTAGAGATCCATGAATTAAGATAATGGTGATCTATTTCATTTTATTAGTTATTGTCTCAGATTATGTGCTACTACTGAGAATTGTGATGTGAAAGCTGAAATGATAGTATTTTCTTTAATTTTTTAGAAAGATAATCGATTTTGAAACATCTTTACTCCGGAGTTGTACTTCCGAGCTTGCCACTAATCAACTAACTATACTCGAATACTCTCTTTGTAAATGTATTGAAAATATTTTTTTTTTGATGATAAATTAATTGTTTCTAACTTTCCACTATTAACCCAAGTTACAATAACAATGATAAAAAATTTATGCTTATTTTTCAGGTGCACCCTCAATACGGAAACTACTTTCAACGATGGATGAATATGTGCCCCCTATAGTAAGGGATTTATCATCTCCCTTCCTAATGCCTATAGATAACGCGTTTACAGTTCCTGGCAGAGGAACAGTTGTCGTTGGCACAATCAAAAGAGGTATTATGAAGAAAAATGCAGAAGCTGACCTCTTGGGTTTTGGGCAGAATATTAAAACTACCATTTCGGACGTACAGATATTTAAGAATAGTGTGCCTGAGGTATGTACTAAAAAAGTACTCTATAAAGAAACTACAATGAGTTGATAGATTTCTTTATGTAGCTGCCCCTGCATCATTGGTGTGGACACGAATATGTGACTGCCGAGCAAAGAGGTTAAGGGGTCTCAGTAATTGCCGGGTCAAAGTAATGATAGGTTTTCATTTTTAGTTACTGGAAATGCCTGTTATCTTTAACATAACATCACGCCTTTTGTCCCCGAAGGTATAGGCAGAGGTGCACATTATAGCACTTAATGCCACTGTGCAATGTACCACCCACTTTTCACAATTTATGTTATAAGTCCAATGTGATAGGGGGTGAGCCTATTGCCATAAACCGGGCACACAATTCCAGACCCTGTACTACTACTGAGAATTATTTTACAAACCTAGCTATAGTTTGCCCGACCAGGGAATCGAACCCGAGACCCATTGCCCGGCAGTCGCACTTGCAACCACTCTGCCAACGAACCTTTAAATATACACATAAGCTTCCTTCAATCAATTACTTTTAACTAATGTTTAAAATTGCCTTATTTCCAGGCCTTGGCTGGGGATAACGTAGGCGTTCTACTGCGCGGTATGAAGATAAAATCAGTGCAAACTGGAATGCTCCTAACAGCAGCTAAGAGTTGTTTTCTAACTAATCATTATAAGGCAAAGATTTATTTCCTAACGAGAAACGAGGGAGGCAGAAGAAAACCTATATTCTCTAGGTATTCCCAACAAATGTTTAGTGGTACTTGGAATATTGCTGTTAGAATTGATTTGGGTAAGTACCTATTATTAAATAGTATTTGATAGACGTAATTTTTAGCAGGTAGCATCAATCTAGTAAATCTGATTTTTTTAACTGCGATCTCAAAGTCCTAACCCGCCTGCTAAGTGTAAAAAATTATGGAAAACCCTCTTAAGTAGAGTAGGACACAAGTCTGCGTGTTTACCGCTAAGAAACTGCCGTTGGTCGTCTCTCCTCAGTTTCAAAGCACCCCCCCTAACTGCCTCAGCCGGTATTGGAATACTTGGTGTCAACATTTCGAGCGACGTCCAATTTTGCGGTCATTTAGAGGATAAGGCCAAATTAGCCTCGAGGAAGCTTGGTGTGCTCAATAGATCGAGGCAGTATTTCACCCCGACCCACCGCCTGCTTCTATATAAGGCACAGGTGCGGCCCCACATGGAATACTGTTCTCATCTTTGGGCGGGGGCACCCCAGTACCAGCTTCTTCCTCTGGACCGCATTCAGCGGCGTGCCGTTCGGATTGTTGGATGTCCGGATGTTTCAAACCGGCTCGACACTTTGGCAATGCGTAGAGATGTAGCTTCATTGTGCATTTTCTACCGCTTATACCACGGGGAGTGCTCTGAGGAATTGTTTGACCTGATACCTGCCGCATCTTTTCGCCATCGACCCTCACGACAGCATATGCATCCCCATCATATAGATGGTTGGCAGGCCACAACTGTGCGGTTCTCACGTAGCTTCCTGCCTCGCACAGCAAAACTGTGGAATGATCTGTCGTCGGCGGTATTTCCGAACCGATACGACCTTCAAACCTTCAAGAAAAGAGCGTACTCCTTTTTAAAGGGCCGGCAACGCACCTGTGACTCTTCTGGTATTGCGGGTGTCCATGGGCGGCGCTGATCGCTTACCATCAGGTGATCCGTCTGCTCGTTTGTCTCCTATTCCATAAAAAAAAGTAGGCCCAGCAGTGACCTAACATAGACCATTGATGAGTTTATGCCAGTTGCCGAATGGAGACTTTCTTCTTGATTTTTAACTATTATTTATCTTTACCTCCGACCTGTTGCAATCACCTTTCAAGATACAAACATTAGCGTCCTTTGAATAATCATCCTATTAATTTTTGTTTTTTTTTATAATACATAACATCACGCCTTTTATCCCCGAAGGGGTAGGCAGAGGTGCACATTCTACCACAGTACAATGTAACACCCACTTTTCACTAGTTGTTATGAGTCCCATGTAATAGGGGGTGAGCCTATTGCCATATACCGGGCACATTTCCAGACTCCGTGCTACTACTGAGAATTTTAAAAAACCCAGTAATACTTTGCCCGACCCGGGAATCGAACCCGAGACCCCTTGCCCGGCAGTCGCACTTGCGACTACTCGGCCAACGAGGCAGTCTTACTACTACTTTTTATAATATTACAGATTAATTCTCCACGGACTCGAGGTCCGTGCCCTTGTCATACAATTTTTTTTTATTATAATACATCTAGTCAATTTTTATAAAGTAAAGAGGGTACCTAGTTACACACGACACTAGTTACATCCTATTAATTCAATTTCAAATAATGAAAATTATGACACCAGCCCCTTTCTAGAGGCCTCTCTTCAGGTCGATAACGATAATGACTTACCTCATTAATTTTTCCAGAACCAACTCAACAGATGATGATGCCAGGCGATCACGGAGAAGTA
This sequence comes from Spodoptera picta, assembly GCA_038387885.1. Taxonomy (NCBI): domain Eukaryota; kingdom Metazoa; phylum Arthropoda; class Insecta; order Lepidoptera; family Noctuidae; genus Spodoptera; species Spodoptera picta. The sequence continues at coordinate 926,797 of JAZHFQ010000315.1, forward strand.
TACCTAACTCTTTTAGAAGACATGGTCATGACTGTAGGCCAGCCTTTCACAGTGCGAGAAAACAATGTTACCGTTGCCACAGGCATTATAACTGAAACACTATCCTCTATCAATGTGCCCAAAGGAAAATTAGGGAAAGTTGTACTGAAGTTTGGTGATTAAGGTGTATTTTTGTATGTAGTTATAGGCTGTAGATATTATAATGTTAATAAATAATGTTATATGTTATATTTGAGATGTTATTTATTCATTATTTTTTAATTTAGAAAATGTATGTATTAACATATAGAAGCTCCCTTATTTGGTAACTGGAAGCAACAAAAGTACTAGATCCTACACTACTCATATACTACACTAGCGCCATCTAAGTAACGCACAAATGTATGGTATATCATATTTAAATGTAATCTCTTGTTCAATTAAGTAAAATGGGATGGATAGGGACAGAAGAGGGGTGAATCGATACTATGAAGAATTTCTCAATGTCTCTGTCCTTATGTACTAAAGTATATAAAATGTCCTGAAAACAAGTAAACAAGAAATAAAACTGCACAAAACATTTTATTCATTATATATTTTTTGTCAGAAGGTAATTAATACAGTGCCAAAACAGTAACAAAACATTAGTACGAAAAAATCAAGAATGCATCTAGCATTAACTACTCAAGTACCATATATAAACAATATCCTATGTCGAAAGTAGGACAACATTTAACACTTATATTTTTCACAACGTTTGAACATGAGTTGGCATAGTAAACTATTTATTTTTCTCAATAATATATATAAATTGTGAACTAGACTCATAACACCGATACGCCTAATGGATATTTTATTTATTTTTTTCTCTACATTATTATTATAGGGGTAGTTATGTGCCGTGTCAATGTAATAATTCATAAGTAGGTACAGTCCATTTATTGTGTCAATTTCAATATTTTAGTTACACAGATACTTAAAGCAAAATCGGAATCAGCTGTGCATATTTTAATATCGATTATCGATAACATCGATATTGCAACATCACTATTTAGTAGTGCTGTGGATAAAGAAAATTACTTAGTGATTTTATGTCTCTTTTTGGCTATGTCTGGCTGGCTCTTAGTGCTCTCACTCTTATTAAATTAAGCATGCCATCACTAAATAGTTCTCTCGATATAAAGAATACATATTTCACGCTAAACACAAATACAATACAGATTTAACCAATCAAATCGCTTCCTCAATTCATTCGTCATTCTCATTAGATATGCTTTGGTCAATACGTACGAAGACTTACATACCAAAAATTTTCGTACGTTCAATAATTTCACACATATATTTTCCAACGTAATTTACTGCACATAACTACCCGAATTATAATACTGTGTAAGAGCAGATCTTGCGACATCTGCCGCGCCAAAATCCGCCCTAAAATCAGTCTGTCACTTGATCAACATGCTGCGTACATCTAACATTAAATCACAAAATTACTGTAATGTATACACGTTCTAACATGAAGAAAGACAGAAGTAACCTTCAAAATATTTTATTATATTTTTTTTATTAAACCATCTATTTCAAATGCTATAGGTACCATTAGCATGTGATGTGAGCTAATCTTATTATATCCTTGGTCCAATGCGAGCTAAACTTGGCATCTTATGTTACAAATAGCTTCGTTTCAATTTTCACTTCATTATTTTTTTTATTAATTTGAAAAATTAGTGTTTTACCCGCTTTTCGATAATGCGCGTCTCATCTCTAATCCATTACAATAACAAGCGAGATTTTTTCATATAAAAAAATAAAACTACGTTCTAAACATTCGACGTTTTAGTTGAGGTAAAAATATCGAGTTTTTACAAGCGAGTACAAAAATGAGCCAATTATAAAATAGTTTTATTTTAGGACATCATCTATATTTAACAATAAATAACTATCGATTGGACATTCAACATACGTATAATTTAACGCGGTAACATTTATAGGTATTTGCTATAGAAGTGTTTGAGTCAAATTCTATTACAGAATCGAGAGAGTACCATAGCATCCTATGATGATAATTATTACAAAATGTACGGTAATGTATTACATTGTGAATTTTCTAAGACGAAGCTAACATTAGGATAATCATACATTTATTTATTCCTCGTATACTTAAAGCTATTTGAGTTACATTCAAAACGTGCTAGCCACCAAATTTGCCACAGGAAATAGATTACACAAATTATCTTTTTAAAATTGGACTTTTCTCATTAGAATGAAGAAGGTTTTATTTAAAATTTTAAACTGTTTCCAGTGACATCTGGCGGCGGGCGTCTAGAGACGTGCATTATCAAAGTATACATTTATTAGCATACCACAATACGATTTCCATCGCGATACCAATACCACGGAATTAAGTTTTAATAAGCTCATAAAATTCGATATTCACCACAGACAGTAATATTTTGTATCCATTAATATATATTCATTAAGTATCTTAAAAACACCTATTATTTTTTTATTACACGGACAGATCCAAAGTTATACATGAGATAAGGACTAGCGATCATCAATCTATGTATTTTTATATTAAAAATAGTATTCGCGCCTACAAAGCTTTGCTAAAAACAACAAAAATATAACAAGAAACAATGATAATAAAAACAGAATGCAGGTAATAATGGGCATTATCAACAGTGGCAGTGTTCGAAGAAATGCTAAAATAGTTGCATTGAAATGTTATACAACTCTCTATAGGGAGCGAGAGCTGGGTACCTTTTGCAAGCTCAGTGTGGCCGCTAATACAATGTTATGGCAATATATAGACGTTCACTGCTACCGGACTAAATGTAGTGAGATTTCAAACACTGAAAAAATGACTTAAAATATCCCATTACATTCGTCTTGTTTAACTGAATAAAACACTGTCACTTATAACTTAAATTATAATAAAATACACTTATTGGTGTCGACAAGTAGTGTTCTAGCACCACGATACAAACTATACAATTACGTATGCCCTAACAAATCCGAGTGGCGCTTCAATTCCTCAGAGAAAAAAAGTAAAGATAAAGAAAAATAATAATCAATTTTTCCCCCGTGCTGTCTAATAAAACCTGTTTAATACTTGCACACCAATTACCTAAAATATGTAAAAAATTAATTCACCAACACTTATCAACTAGAAAAATATTTTAGAAATTCTCACTTACATTTAAGAGGAACTGGCAAAATAAATCCTGTATTTCATCCGTTTCGACATTTTAATTATTACCTCTTTTTATTCAACTCACAATTGAATACAAAAAAACCAGATTTGGTCCTCAAGTATAAAATACATGATGCCATTCCTATAAATTGGACAGAACTATTCACTGTTCGCGTATTGACGAGTAGCAAAAATATTAGTAGACTATGCACACTAAACAATGGCTCAAAATATCAAATCCACTAAATACCCAATAGAAAAAAAAATCAACCTGCCTACGTGTTACGGCAAAACGTCGTAGAAGCAATGTTAAACTTAAGAAACTAGTAGAGTAAGATTAAAATGGTGGCTGACCGTTCGCGTCTACAGACGACTGGCTCAAACATATATCACAATAAACTATCTAATAGGACTAACCACCGTTATTGTCCACACTCATTCTATCAAATACTATCATTTATATTCAGCAACTAATATAAAAAAAAAACATCCCATTATAGTAACACCAAACGGATTAACGAATCCACAGTATCAAAAAGTGATTAAAACTTGTTTAATAAGAATTGTTTAATTTTAGAGTATTTTGTGCTTGCGACGCGACGCCCGGACGTGGGCACATGCCGGTTATAAACATCTATACAAACTATCCGTCACCTACTAAAGGACACATCGAATATTATGCTAAATAGTTACACTTTGTTTCTAAACGAGGATTCTTTATTCTTTACACGGTTATATTTAAAAACATGTAACTATCAGATTCGTACTATAAGCCTTAGGACCACATCCACCTATACCTCTATTTATCTCCTCGGGGCGAAGGTATACCGATACCGATCACTACACAACTAGCATCATTTAAAATAGATAAAAAACCAACTACATTACACAATTTGCAGGAATATCTATCTAAATAGTGTGTTCATGTGTTTCCTACAATGTTTTTTTTTCATTGTTCGGTTATTTATTTATTTTTTATAAATATTCTTCCGTAAATTATTATCAAATTTGATAAAGCTCTAAGATTGATCCACATTCACATAAAATTACTCGGCCGACACCGAGACACTGAAGCGATGAACGAACGTCATAGTCTGACCACAACCGAAAACAAACCTAGACCCAATAAATATAAGTCTGATATTATGTCATTTGGTAGTTAATAAATGCGACATCTATATCGAACCGTCGCTAATCGAGACACGGCATTAAAATTCGAGGAACATTATTGTTAAAAGACTTAAATATTAACACTCGGGAATTATTTTATGGGCGTTACTACACAATCGATTAATTTATCAAAATCGATCACATTGAGCGTGTACTCAGGATGATCGATGATATAATAAAAATAAATCATTTTGGTTTAATATTACAACAATCGATTCTACATTATCGATGGGAATCGATGCTGTAGTGTAGCAATACCTTAAGGTAACGACAAAGTCGAGACTTGACCGCGAAGCTAAAGAAATAAAAACTAAAATAAAGAGAACCATTCCAGTCTTGCTAGTGGTGTGACTACACATTCCTATAAAAATAACAAATCTAGCTCATTTCTCTAATGTGATGTGACACACACTTTGTACATTCAGGATTTTAGGAGCAAAACCTTTGTGAGGGGCGAAATATTTTATAGTGAAATAGAAACACTCAGATCACTAGCTTAGGTGAAGCTTGGACATATTTTTTTGGACTATTCAAGTCCATATTACAAGTAATTAATTAGTAGTAATTATAGATTTTGGATTTCTCCCTATATAATAACACTTAGCATACAGGAATCGCGGGATATGTTCATTAGGCCTTCGTACAAAACAGCTGAAAAATTTAATTTAAAAAGCGAATTTGCTTAATTCAAAAAGGTATTGAGCAACATTTAAATATGGTTGACTGTAAGAGAATGCCTTAAGGCATTAAGTCCGCACATTCACTGTATTTTGTGAAGAAGAAATAAATAAAAAAAAAAATAAAAAAAATAAATTAATACCTACTTAGCGGATTAATCCAAGTGTTTCTATAATAAAAGTATTTACGTATCATATTGCTTTTCTTATTTGTTTGAAGACACTGAAAACTATTATTACCCACCGTTAGTATAATAATAATGATTCACCAATCATTATTATTATTACATAGTATAAAACAAAGTCGCTATCCGCCGTCTATCTGTCCCTATGTACGCTTAGATCTTTTAAACTACGCAACGGATTTTGATGCAGTTTTTTTTCATAGATGTAGTGATTCTTAAGGAAGGTTTATATGTATAATACATGCATATTGCACCCGTGCGAAGACGAGGAGGGTCGCTAGTTTATAATAATTACACAAATCCACTACACAAAGGTTGTCTGATGGAAATCACTATGAGTGGTAAGTCCGCCTTTGTACTCATTATTATTTCTTATTTATGTTTGTTATTTCCTTTTCTGTATGCACTATATTGTTAATGGTGTACAATAAAGATTCTGTTCTACAAAAGAACAGTATTCAGAATGTAATACCATTACTGGTACAAAACTTTGGTAACAAATGTGGACAAAGCTGTCGTATCACCTCATACTTGGCTCTTCAGGTGACTTCGATCACATTCAGTGTCAATTCGACTGGCCAATTGCACGACATTAAATTTAGTCAAGTTATTTTTAAACTCTTGCTCTCTCTCTCTTATTAACATGTTCTAAGGAGAAAATAATTTAATAGGACCCTGGCATAGTAAGTCATGTCATGTCAAGTCATATTAAGATGTCTTCAAACGACTTCAAAATAGCAATATGTACGTAAAACTTTAGCACGGGTGCATCGACGCAAAACATTGACATTATGTAAGAAAATATAAGCGGACAATATTCTATCTACTAAAATTTCAGTTTATCTAAACATTGACTATTTAATAAACAAAACAAAATATTAATAACACTATTATGATTATTCATGCATTTTATACTACCTACAAAATCTAGCGTTTGTAAGGTAATCTTAGGTTTAATGCGTATATTGGCTGGCCAAACTTTAAGGGTTAGTTTTTAGAACAATTTGAACTTTATTTCGAAGATGAATAAAGTTCAATTTTATTTTGCACTAGTGGCGCTAGTGTAGCATTAAGTCGACTACTCGTACTAGCTAACGTAAAGCCAATGGTCAGTCAACTATCAAATTGCTTTAGAAATTGGACAAACATGACCTAATACTACTTTAGCGCCCGCAAGAATGAAGATTATTTGTCAAATCAAAATACAAACTGTATGATAGTAATCTTACTTTTTTATTGACTTTAAAACCTCTGATCTCATAAACAATAAACGAAACAAACATTTTGAATACAAGATTTCCAGTCCATTCTAAAAACCAACCCAAAATAAGGCCTCAAATATAAAATACTCAATCTTTAACATTAAAATTATTTCAAGCGATTGTTTAGTATATTATACTAGGTATATTTAGTATATTATACTAACTATATTTGTTTACCCCGCTAAAGTATATCCTATCGCTTTCCAAGGAGTAATCTAGCACCGATTTTTTACTCTGTGATAGGACATAAAAGCGGGTCAGAGGAAGAATCGCAGGACGAATTACTGATTAAAAACTCCTTTCAGAATTCCCACTAAAGCGATCATACTTGGCTTTTAAATTAAGTACTGAATAGTTTTGGTATATTTTTTTTATATTTTTTTTTTAATTTAAGGACTACGTAAGGACATTACGTTTTATTTTTTCTTTAAATATAATTAGGTTATATCACACAATAATCTTATAAGATATGCTGTAATAAGCGTTGGTCATTGAAATTCAGAAATCATATTTTATGTTAATAATTATAAGGTTTTCTTTCGTATAAGTAATAATAAAGGTATAATATTTAGCGTACAACATTTATTCTAAATAGGAGAGATTAAATTAATAAGGTGATAGAGAAATTAGTGAAAATAGCTTTGTATTGTGTTGTCTTGGAGTGAAAATTTCATCGTTTTGTCGATATTTTGGTGTTGCAGGTATTTACCGGCCAACGACAATTTAGTTGCATCTAACAAGAACTTCAAAGCTCACTCGATTTATCGCACCAAAAATCTCAAAAATTTATTCATACAAAAGTAGTCTCTAAACATCGAAAATAGGGTTTATAATAGAGTTGAGAGAGTGGAGAGCGGTCAGAGGTGACCGCTTAAGGAATTTTATTATATTACACAATTTTGAATATCAGATTTACATATGCCACAATTAACATGATTATGAGCCCCGGTTTGGCTTGAAAATAGTCGAGTTTGCTCGAAAAAAATACGTTACGTTAGAAAGTCGTTTATAAATACAATAAACACTTTAACAAACACCAAAAAAATGAAAATTGGACTAAAATTTTCACTCAAAGACAAAATAAAGAGATTGGTTCCAAAAATGCATCAGGCAAGGAGAAGCTTATGCTATGAAAACTCCAATATTATATGGACGGAAGGAAATGTTATTGAGCTAAAACAAATTGGGCTTCGTTGGTGAGCCTGTCGCTAGGGAGCGTTGTATTCACAGCCGTTGAAATGATACTAGGTAATTTTGATATATTATGTTTGTAGGCCATTGTAATCTGGGATTTTTGCAATTCCAAGATCCTTTCCGTGCAAAGCAGGCAAGCCTAGTGAGAATATCTGTCACATCACGGCTTGTGCTATTACTGAGACATTCGAAATACATTTTTTTATAGCATAACCCAGTAAACGAGGAGACGGATCACCTGATAAAGCAATCGGCGCCGCCCATGGACACTCGAATCACCAATGCGTTACAAGTGCGTTACCGGCCTTTTAGGAATTTGAGGATTGCGGAGGATTCGGGTGCATAAGTCGGGGACATAAGTGCTTTAACCAATCTATGAATCGAACTCACGTATTGAAACATCGCAGTTCCGATTTGAGGGTAAATTAAACCGCTTAATACGTCATGTGCAATGAGACACAAGTATCAATTTAAGCAAGTTTGAGCTGAAGACTGAACAAAACGTGGTAAGCAACTGTGTAACAATAACGGAAATGTCAATTAGTTTTGTGGATAGAACAATAAACGACATACTTAATAACTAAAAATGGCGAGTAACTCACGTGAAAATATTGTTAAAAGCTCTACTAGTTCATGGTCGCGGCGATGTCGCATGCTGCTCATGAGGAAGAGCTTTTCTCAGTATTTTTACGTATGTAACCCGCGATTTTCAGTTAATTTATTACGTCTCAGATAACATAAAAACATAACATCACGCTTTTTATCCCCGAAGGGGTAGGCAGAGGTGCACATTCAGCCATTTAATGCCACTGTACCATATAACACCCACTTTTCACTATTTATGTTATGAGCCCCATGTAAAAGGGGTGAGCCTTTTGCCATATATCGGGCACATTTCCAGACTCTGTGCTACTACTGAGATTTTTAAAAACCCAGTAATATTTTGCTCAACCCGGGAATCGAACCCGAGACCCCTTGCCCGGCAGTCGCACTTGCGACCACTCGGTCAACAAGGCAGTCGATAGTAGTCTCAGATAGTAATTATAAAAACGACATACTTATTCATAAGAGTAATTTGTCTTCGTAAGGTAGCCAAATAGCCTGATATATGGTGTTTAAATACACAATAGGTATTTTTTTTCTCATTTCCGAGAACAATTTAAGTAATTTGGTTTAAAATTTGAAACAACGCCCCAATAACGACATTAAATTTTAAAAGAAGCTAGCTGTGACTTACTTTCCATTCTTAACAATATTCTAGAAGGTATACAAGTATTTCATAGCCTGACCGTCTATTAAATCTTTATGTAAATAAAATTTCATTCTATGTCCAATGGAAACCTAATTAAAAGTGTCGGCTACACTGAATATGCGAAGCGAGGATATAATATGCGACATTTAGATAAAAATATTTATTTATTTTTACTTCATTGCACATAGTAAATTAGCGGCCTAATTTACAAAAGAAATTTGATTTTAGCTTAATTTTAGAGCTAATTTTTATCAGTCTAGCTTGTCCAGCGGTAAACTGACTGTCCTTTATTTGATTGAAGCAATCAGACAAGAAATTTCGCGAGTAATGTTACAAGGAGCGATTTTAATTGCGAAGTACCGAACTACTTGAGAATCTCATGCTATTACAGAGAATTTTCGAAGTTTAAAATCCTCTAATGTTCCCGTAGGTTCACAATTTTGAACTAGATACTTAAACTTGAGCTTTAAAATTCAAAATGGACAATACCTAACCTAATCCTAACGCCAAAATAATTCATTTCAAAACAATCTAGCTCTTATATAAAATTTGAAAATAAACAACAATTCATTAAATTAAATATAAATTCATTTTATATCTTCGCATATCATAGCTTCGCATTTCAATGTAGCCAAGGCTTAAAGAATCATCTAACACATGTAATAAACTTTTTTAAAACTGCAATGACACTTAGTACCTTCGCTTTGCACAAGAAAAAAGAAAAAACATATTATATAAATAGAATTTTTTCTACTTGCAAGACAGTGATTGAGGTAAATAGTTACTATATGGCAACATTGGAAAAACAGTGAAGTAAAAAATCTATTTTTTTCTTTTCTCAGTTACAAATATAGTCAGCATTCGATAGGACGAAAAATTAACTAACTACTAATTAGCTATAAAACTAAATATTTCATTTAAATATTGTGCTATATATTTATTTGAGAACAAGAATATCTTTGACTACATGCTACAAACGCTAAGTGCGAATTGATTGTACTAATATCCTTTTAAATATATTATATCAATTTGGAAGCCTATGTATGGGGTCGGTTGGGTCTCTCGAACGCTCACAGAACATCGAATGTACCTTTCAAAAGTTAGGCGGCTAAACTGGTCATAATTACGAAGCCAAAAAATATACACCTAATTTTTTCATATGGCAATATCAGTTTTCCTATCAAAAATCCTACCAATTCCAATTTTTCTACTAAAACCAACCCCACTTCCCAATGAGCACAACGAGTGCGTATAAAAAAATAAATAAAGCTTATTGCACACGGAAATGCATCACGAGTAAGGTATAACTAAAAAAAAACTATGAAAAATTCAACGGTATTTCCAAACAACTAATTTGAATGCTTGTACAACACTGCATAGGGCTTAAAATGCATGCACATTTATATAGGAAGGCACTACAATCAACGAATACTAATAAAATATCTATAGCCATCGTAATTGATTAAATAAACCTATTATGTACCTACCGGTTCCGGACAACAAACCTTAACACAACTCTATTACGAGTCATAATTAAACAAAGAAACCGGTACGATTACACGTTTAAACAAATAATAATAATGTGAAAATAATAATAATAATTAAATAACTAATATTTTGTTCTTACATACTAACAAACTAAAGATGGAAGATTTCATTTTACCCTATCATTTTGGTTACGTTCTGCGTCCGCAGTTTGTGCACTGTACGTTAAATTTTAAATGTATTGAGAATCGCTCTACGGATTTTTTTCGACACAACGTTAACCCCACAATGATTCTGAACGTCCACGCAAAAAATGACTAAAGAAAAATTTAACCTAATATTATTATCGAACTGACCCATCAGCAAGTCAATTCATTTGGCCGTAACATTTAATATAAGAACACAGGTGCATATATTTTACTAATAATAACTTTATTCGCACCGTAGCAACGAGGTAAGGGTTAAACGCTACAGTACAAATTAAATTTTATAAAGAATTGACGAAAACTAGCCGACTCGTCGTTTGAAGCTTCCCTTTATACAACACTTAGGGCGGGAACAACAATGATCTGTCTACGAAAAATATAATGTACGCCCATTACATTGTTAAGCAATTATTTAAATACCGAAGCTGTAATAGGAATAAATTGCATTTTTATTCAACACGATATTATTGCACCGCCCCATATAACGATTCAGTACGTCTCAACATCCGAATAAGCACTAACTATCAACTATAAAAATTCATTCGAATTTAAATTCATTGTTTTTTATTTTCTTTTTCTCAATTAAATAAATAAAATGTGGTACACTTACACTCTAATAGTTCATAACTTCATTTTATATATATTTCCTTTGTTATTCGCACAAACGTGATATATTAATATAGTGTCAACTATTTATAACGTAGAAACATCACATTTTAAGGGTATTCTTGAGGTCGGTGTGAGCGAGAACTACGAACATGTCTAACGATTCATTCATAAAAATACTTTGTTTAAAGATGTGACTAGAAACTGCTTCTAATTGTACTAAGGCCTTAGTACGAGTTTGATTTACGTTTAAAGTATTCGAAACGAGTATGCGTTCGGCACTCTGATTGGCCGGCGCCAATGAAGCAACCAATTACAGCGCCGAACGCGTACTCGTTACGATTACTTTAAACTTAAAACAAACCCGTACTAAGGCCTCTGTAGAGATTGGAAATGTTTTTATGTTTCATCCAATCAAAACGTAATGAATCAATTAATTCGTACCGTTCACTCGCGCTAATCTATTCTAATGCGTCTAAACATTTAATTCGAAAAGCGACCTATCTGTCTAACCTTGCTACTTCACTTTTCAAATACAACGCCTTTCATTGACATCGCTCACACCGTAATAATTTGGCAAGTATCACTGAAACGACCAATAATACGCCTTCATCATAATAATACTTTTTAAAGTCATCCAGCTAAGCACGTTGAATAAATAATGCAAATCTGATACTGGCAATTATTAACCTACACACAGAGTGATAATAATGTAGTTATTAATAATTATTATATTCGCTTTATAATAATTAAAGTGTGGTCTCTATTATACCTGTTTTAGTCTTTGCGACGTACACCTTTTATGATTGTGTACGGTTTTAAAATACTGAAGCGTATATTTAGATATTTTTTTTAAACTTCCAGTTTCTTGAATAGTAATAAATAGGTATAGAAACGCGAAATTTCTATAAAGGACACCGGAACTGTTTAAAATCTATGAAAGTACAAAAGATATGCAGTTTTTTTTCTATATAAACGAAAATCGTTCTAATATACACGTCAATAACGTTTAAAATCGTACATAAATGCAATTTTTTCAAATCAATCGTAAAAAGTGACTTCGTGTCCCTACATTATTTGTATCTTGATATGATATATTTATGATTGCATCAATCCCTTTCTCGGCCGCGAGTAATAGAAGTATGAAATTTCGTGTTCCATTAAAATCTGTGTAAATTGCTTAAGAGAAAATTGGTCTAGAGTTTGGGTACATTATAAGCTCATATTCCGATAATGGGCACTATGCGCTCTATGCAGGGTTAAAAAGCACATCCATAATATTAAAATTTAATTATTAAAAATCTAAAACACCGATATATTATAAAATTTTATCTACCAACATTCAATACTGACTATAGCAGATTTATTATTAAATATACGTTTTTTGTACCAAATTTCATACTTTTATTATTGTGAGGCGATTAAGAATTTAAAACGTTCATGATAAAATGCTCTTAATGATGCATATGCATATATCGGATAGTCCGAAGTTATTTTAGACCTTATTCCAACGACAAAAGTAACTATTTTCACTTTACAAGCTCAAAAATTCAATACAACATGAATTGAGCGTTATAAGAAAAAACTGAGCATAAAACAAGAACATTTGAGCGTGTGATGATTAAAAACTTGTTTATTAAAAACAGTGTTTATGTTTTGAAACAGTAAAAATATATTTTTATTATAAAAAATTGAGCGAAGCATGAGATTAGGTGCTCAATTCTAATATGTTATACTCAATTCTCGATGACTTGATAACACCAGTATCTATGATCTCATAGTAACGAATTTAAAGCGTATAATTATGGCAGTAGGAAAGGCATAATCTATTAAATCTCTTTTATTATCGAAATAAAACCTTTTTTTCCAATCAGAAATGAGTTTCTAACTTCAAAAACTATAGTTGTTATAAAGAGGAAAATAGACTTTCGACGTCAGAATAAGGCTATAAACATACTTCGGACAAGCTCCTCACTTAATATTGAACCTTATTTGTATTTTTATAAATTTATTAATAAGCTGGAATACATCTATCTCTTTCTAACTCGTAGCTGTCATAGCTTTGTCTCGCTCAGTCGTTTAGAGAATTTAATAATAAGTAAAGCATTTTATTATTTTTTTTAGTTTCTCAGATCTTTCATTTAATTCAATAATTTCAAATTGAATCATAAGGCAAGTTCTACACATCGATACAATTTAAATTCCTTAAGGCTTATTTTCTTACGTCAAAACACGTTTATGCGACGAAAAATCAAAGTATATCGCGAATACTTCTTTTTTAGACTGTCGGGTACAACTATTATTATGAAATTGGATCAGTCAGAAACCAGAAGATTTTAAGACATTTATTACACAATTTATAAGGAAAAGTAGCTAAAAATCAGATATAATTTGATTTTCCATCGTCAATACTAGACTAACGGACAATTTAATGTTGCGCAAACTTTAGCGCATTCATTTCATTTAGCGCAAGTAACTACACGCAAGAATCTAGCATCATTAAGACCATAAATTAATATTTCTTAATAAAAATTTGAATAATCAACACGACATGAACATCAATTCCATATATCTAATATCGAATAAATCTATTTCTTAAGTCAATTCAAATAAGGTTCAATATGTTTTCTTAACATATTAGGTTTAAATAATATTTATACTCTCTTAAGAGCCCCGGTGTAGTTCGAAACTAGTCGGGAAACCCTCGAATTAGTTTACATTCTAGGTTTAAGTGAACAAACGCAAGTTGTTTCAGATACTGGTTTAAGCAATGAAACTCAAAATAGGTTTTAGCCAATTTTGGACATTAAAAAAAATCAGTTAATTTATATTTTAAGTACATTAATCGCGTCAATTTTCATAGAAATGTAAATTTTTAGAGAATTATGAATCCTGCATAAAACAGGGTGAGAAAAAATGTTTCATTTTCGGCCATGACTTGTATAGTTACTGAGAAAGATGGAAAAAATACCACGAACCAAGGAAAAATAACATCTGGAGAATTTAGGTCTTAGACGTTGGGTACAAAAATATAATATTTTTTTCAATTATTGCCATATTTTATTCAACATTGCGCCTCACGCCGTATTCATTCGTTCTAAAATCGTGTCATGTGTAGTGTGTAGTGCTAAAACAAGTAATTTCCGTTCATAGTAGTCTATTTGAACCAGTATCTTTAAACCCTTGCGTTTATTGTTTCAAACCTTATACCATTATAAATATTATTTAAAAATTAATATTGCCAAATACGTATTGTAACTAGGCCTTAGTTGATAGGTCCGGTCGCGAGGTAGTGATAGGGATGTCGGTTATGCATAAATCTCGTATCATACCTTTGGTTCTTCTGGTAGAAGTCGCTACGTTGGTTCACTTTTCTATAATTCTGTGTGCGTCGTTGTTGATTTTTCTCTTTGTTTTCAGTCTGTTTTGCAGCGGGTTTCGCTTCGTTTTTGGTTTCAGTTTTTGTTTTTTGCGCTTCGGCGGGCGGTTTTTCCTGGAAGTACCACATAGGTAAAATGTAAAGTTCTTGTTTATCTACATTATAACAATTGAGAAAATATTATCCCAAAGAAAGTAACAAGAAAGTGAAAGACAGTAGATTTCAATGTAAACAAAATCCCGCAGATGTTGAGAGATAATTTATATTAGTTAGAAAATTGGATACTTTCCTTAATCAAAAATAAATTATTTCGACTGTTCAATACAGGAAAAATATTAAAAAAGGATCAATTACACTTTCTTCTTCAGTTGATTTTATGAGCAACTTAATTTTAGCATTTTCCATCAACTTTTCAAGAAATAAGTATGCTGTTTGACGCTAAAAAAATGTGATGTCACACACAATACACAATCTCGTACAAAATTCATATGAAACTGTTGTTTTTGACAATTCACAAAAAGTATTGACTAGTTGGCAAGTACCCAAATCAAATGATTATAATAAATCTTAGAAGGAAGCATTCAAAAGGAGTTTTTTGTGGTTTGATTTTCTGTCTGAAAATAATTAGGAAGTTAGAAAGTGAACTTCTAAGAAAACTTCCTGGAAAGCTAGTATGCATTGTACGGAGGTCTTAAGTTATAAATAATAGAGGTACATTACTTACCTCTGTAGGCTGGGTGGCAGGTGCAGCAGGAGTAGCCGTAGTGGTGGTAGTACTCTCTGCTCCCGCGGGGGACTTGGCTGCCGGGGTCTGAGGAGATACTGGGGACGCTGTGTCCACCTGGAATATGCACAGTATTATATTGAACTATGATTTCAAGTAAACGTCGCGTGATTTTTGTGATCCAAGTATGTAAAAATGTTTATAATTTGGTCGTACTTTATGTGGACTGGGGATGAGACAAAGCAAACGAAGCTAAAACGTCTGATCAGTTTTCTTTCTCGAGTGTAAAATTATGTACCTTAGATTGTTTTCAAAAAATAAGTAAAAAGGAATGATATACATATGAATGAGATGAATCGGATTTCTTGCCATTGACGGTTGGTAACATTTAACAGAAATTACATAATCTACTTTCTACTAAGCTGAAATTAATTAAGACATTGGATGCCGTGTTGGACAATGATGTCCGACGCTAGCGGAGGATTAGCCTTTAACAGTTTTTGTTGGCAGTTAAAGGCTTAATACGGTCAACACTGAGTTCTCGACCAAATTCCGCATAATGTCAAACCAAACATTTTCCTTTAGACCTGTAGGCAGACTTTGATGAACTTTGTGTAAACAAATGTATATTAGGAGATGAAGAAACATGTATAATACTTACGGCGACGTGGTCGTAGTTGTGCGGCGCGAGTGCGACGGTGAGCGTGAGGTCGCACCACATGGCGCAGCGCGCGCGACGCGCACACTCACTCAGCGCCTTCACCGCCTCCGACAGCTGCAGGATCGCTGGGGGGACATTATTTCATTTAAATAAATAATGTTTGACAAACTAGATGTGTCGTGATACGTCGTGGTGGCTAGGAGGTTTAAGACGCCCGCTTCTCATGCACGCGGGTGCGGGTTCGAAACCTACCAACGACCAGTACCAATGACTTTTTCCGAGTTTTTTTTTTACGACGTTGCCCTACATTAGGAATTTCTCCTGTGTCGTGGGTGCGTTTACAAACATACAAGTTCACATACATATGACACCCAGACCCGAAACAACAATTTGTGGATGACACAAAGTATTGTTCCGTGCGTTGCAGCCAACCGGTTGCCTAGCCACCGCACCAACCGTGCAGTCAGTCAATATATTATGCATTTTTAATTTTTGGGACAAGCCCACCACAACTTCACAAAACCGCTGCAACTCCTGTAAGCCAGGATCTACAGTAGATACAACCATGAAAACACCGGAACACTGAAGTCCGGCGCGTCTCAGGGACATGAGTAACTGTCTTGGTTCCCGCAACGAAGTGAATCAGAAAATATTATGCGTTTTATTAAATTTGTACCTCTGCCTGCCTGACTCGTTGACCGACTGATCGCAAGTGCGACTGGGCGGCAAGGGGTCTCGGATTCAATTCCAAGGACGGGCAAAGTACCGGGTTTTAAAAAAAATTTTAGTGGTAGCGTGGAGACTAGATTTGTGCCTGTTATATAGCAATAAACTCACCCCCTATTACATGGGAATCGTACCATAAATAGTGAAAAGTGGGTGTACCATTGTACAGTGGCATTAAGTGCCGTAATGTACAATTATGCCTACCATTTGGGGATATGTTATGTTATATACGTACGGTCAGGTCTCGGAGCCCGATGAGGCGCTAGTTCCCGTCGTCTCGCAGCCTGTACAGCGCCCACTGCACTGCGCCACGCTAACATCGCGCTCTCTACCTCACTGTGGGGGGCGCTGGAACAGAACATTATAAATAAGATGATTGTAAGGTGGTATATTGACAATTTAGGCACATAGGCATAGGCATTTTATATTGTCAATGTCAATTCTTGGCTTTAAACTGTCAAACACCAAGCGGTCACCGGTGACCGCAACCTATTGTTCTATAATTGTGTCTTCAAAACCGGTACTCGACGAGTTAATCGGAGTTAACATAAGATTTTTTTTTTATGGGATAAGCCGAGCAGACGGATCGCCTTATGGTAAGCAATCAGCGTCGCTTATGGACACCCAAACATAACGCAAGTGGTGTTTCACATTGGTTTTCGGTAAAGCCATGGTAACTCTCCGGTCGAGGCGGACCATTCGTACCGAAGCATAAGCAAACCCATGTAAAAATTTGATACTCAGTATATGACGAATGGTCAAAGATTTCGAGAAAAATTAAACTCAGCTTAAACTTTTAAGAAATTCTGTAATTCCTAGGAGACCGATAAAAAACAGATTTTAATCGACTACAAAAAAGGAGGTATTATTTTCAAATAATTTTTTTTATGCATAAATATGGAATCAGATTCAAATACTATTTTTTTTAAACATGTTGCCCCATATTTGGACTTTCTCCTGTGTCGTGGGTGCTTTTACAAACATACAAGTTCACATACATAATGACACCCAGACCAGGAACAACAATTTGTGGATCACACAAAGTGTTGTTCCGTGCGGGTATCGAACCCTTGCCCAGCTACCGCACTAACAGTGCAGTCGAATTATTCATACGATATTAATATTCATATGAATTAATACTCACATCTCCGACAAATGATTAATGTCCTCCTTCCAAGTGCTAGGGTCGAAGGTAGCAGGATCGACTCCGACTCCCTCTTTCTCCTTCTCATTCACTTCCTGTCCCCGCTTCAGTACTGTGATCTTATTTTCCTCTGGTTTATTGGGTTTCTTGTTCTGAGCCACGCAGACACTCGCGCGAAGCGTTTCCATTTTTCCCATTAGTGTTAGTACCTGGAATATTTGAGGGTTTTTATTTGGCAAAGAGAAAATGGTTTGTGTGGTATATAATAAAGTTGTTTTGAGGGAAGGTGATTTTATTGATTCGTTAATATTGTTACTCTTTTTACCTTTAGCTGGTTATTTTATGACTTCCACATAACAAGAGGGGGACAAGGTTATTGTAATATTATGCACCGTTTCGAACTTATAATCACAATACTTCATTTTTAGATGAAGGAAATAAGTTAACCTTTTGACTTAATCTAACTTAATGACCTGCTTAATTGTACATATTAGCAATTTCTTGGTTCTGTTTCGACCCAGAACATAAATATGAATAATAGGGTAGTTTCCTAAATTTTATTTTAATGTCCGTCTGGTACATTAATTTAAAACTTTAGACACGAATTTCTTTTTTTCTCACAAAATTAAATACTTTCGACGATATAGGTATCGTGTGACGTCACAGCGTGGCACATTTTGTAGCACGTTATGACGTAACAACCTCCCACTCCTAAATTTAGCAACATTTTATCTAAGTATTGCAACTTAACTAAAATCGCGGGTTACTCACGTGAATATACTAAGTAAAGCGGCGACGTCGCCGCGACCGCGCACGCTTCCTATGAGGAAGAACCCCTCTGTGGTAAACTCGAAACTAGTAGAGCTTTTCTCAGTATATTCACGTGAATAACCCGCGATTTTTGTTAATTCAGTATGTCTCACGATAGTTATTATAAAAGAGTAGCAATATGTTATATTTATTTTACCTTAGTATGCTCCCTCAGCATATCAACAGTGAGTCGATCTACCCTGGTGGGGCAGGGTGGCAGTCGTGGCACTGGTATTGAGTTGGACGAGGACACAGCCCTTCCAGGGTAGGCCAGGGCCAGCCTTGCTTCGGTACGCTTACGTTCTCGTTCTAGTTGACGCCATTGTTCGTAGCAAGCGTCTAGACGAGCATGGAGGATGCCTGAGGATGTTGCTGCGCTTCTGTGGATAAAAAAAATAGATTTTTTAATTCGTACACAATCATCTTATACTTACTATTATATAAAGCTGAAGAGTTTGTCTTCTTATTTGTTTGTTTGAACGCGCTAATCTCCGTAACTACAAGTCTGATTTGAATAATTCTTTTTGTGTTGGATAGCGCATTTATCGAGGATGGCTATAGGCTATACAACATCACGCTACGACCAATAGGAGCTGAGCAGAGCGTGGGAAACCACGCGGAAGTAGGTAGTCTGATATAAATCCCCAATTTGTTCATACAATAGTAGTCCCTAAGCATTGGAAATAAGGTCTGTAATGGAGTTAGTGGAGATCGGTCACCGGTGACCGCTTGGAGATTGGTCAGATAATCATCAAAATCTATTTACGATTGTAAGAACAAGGAATATTGACATTTATTACGACCTTTTCCAACATCCTTGAGGAATATATGGATGTGTGTTCAAATTATCTGATTTTGATCAAGAAAAAATCGGTGGAAAACAAGTTTACGATATCTGTTTGTTAGACCATAGACTTCCGCAGTCAATAAACAGTAGAATACAGAATGTTAAGTTAGTGCCAATAAATACTGATAACGAAGGTTCATAATGGTAAGTACGCCAGGGCTGTCTTAGACTACGCTGGGGTGAGCACATAATTATTCAGGGCCCTTTTGCCAAGTATCTTTTTCCAACGTTGTCCCACACTAGGATTTCCTCTATCTGTATCTCTATCTACTGTATCGTGGGTGCGTTTACAAACATACAAGTTCACATACACATGACACCCGAACCCGAAACAATTAGTGGATGACACAAAGATATTACATGGGACTCATAACAACTAGTGAAAAGTGGGTGTTACATTGTACTGTGGTAGAATGTGCACCTCTGCCTACCCCTTCGGGGATAAAAGGCGTGATGTTATGTATGTACAAAGATTTGCTCCGTGCAAACATCGAACCAAATTGAACGTTGCAGGACAGTACAGACAGTAGTGGGTGTGTCCGTCAGACAGAAATATTTTTTATTATATCTATGATGTCCGTTGTAGAAATTGTCGATCCTTCGGGCCCCCTGAGGTTGTTGGCCTTGGGCACGGGTCCCGAGTGCCGTTATGGTAAAAACGGTACTGAGTTCAGCTCATGACAATCCAACGCTGGATTATAAGCTTTCTTTAATAAATAAGAGTCTCGGGTTCGATTCCCGAGTCGGGCAAAGTATTACTGGGTTTTAAAAAAAATCTCATTTGTAGCACAGAGTTTGGAATTGTGCCCGGTATATGGCAATAGGCTCACCCCTTATTATATGGGACTCATAACAAAAATAGTGAAAAGTGGGTGTTACATTGTACAGTGGCATTAAATGCCGTAGATAATGTACACTTCTACCTAGCCCTTCGGGGATAAAAGGCGTAATATAAATAACATGGATTGCGAAATCTTAACTCTTGGCAAGGGTGCTTCGGATCACAATTAAAAAGTACCTGATTTAACAGGGAGAGCTGTCTTGTCCAGTCTGTCAAATATATAATCCATTACTCGGCAGGTACAATACAGGGAAGAGAAGGAGTTGAGAAAAATGTACGAAACGTTGGTTTCTAATTTACTTGCTTACCTCATATTCCTCATTGCGTAGAAGGGTGCCAATAGAGGTAGATCTAGCATCGGCGATGGCAACACTGGCGGTGGGACTGGTGGACTTGGGCCTAATAGGGCGCCTAGACCTGAAATATTTAGACAAGAAGATATTAATGTATAAACACGAATGAATAAACATGCCTGAATAGGACCTACGAATGAGGCACTTTTATATTTATACATCAAGAAAATGATTTAAGGCACTAATAGTGGAATAACTACAACATTAACGCCCGAATATTGAAAGACTAAGGGCCCGTTTTACAATATCTGGATAGCCGTTATCTACATCACTGCGAAGACCGCCCTGAGGACACGGTGGAACATACAGTGGGAGAATGCCCTGCGTGGGCTGAGCACCGCCGTGACCTCAGGAAAGTGATCGGCGATGGCGACCTCTCGCGTCCGGGCCTAGTGCAGGCCATGATGCGGAGCGAGGGGGATTGGGATGCCGTCTCCTCCTTTTGCGAAGCAGTCATGCTCGTCTCCACAAAGTCAAAATCATTTATTTCGATTAGACCAGGAAGGCACTTTTGAACGTCAACAAAATAAACTTAAAAGTGAAGCTATTTGCTTATTCCAAGGTGTACATTCCTATGGAGAAGAACGAGCAAGAAGCTCCATAGGTTACTCTTTTCCAATCAGGTTCACAATACAATTCTCCAGTTACACAGTTGCTCAATGCGGGTTGCCGATTTTAAACTAATAATTAGTAATTATATACTTTGGTTTCCTCACAATGTTTTCCTTCACCGTTTGTCAGTGGTGTCTAAAAAATAATCTTAGAAAGTACATATAACTCGGAAAAAGTCACATTGGTACTTGCTGTTTGTAGGTTTCGAAACCGCACGCATGAGGATGCATGAGAAGCCCGTCTTAAACCTCCGGCCCTCTTTATATTAACTTAATATTTTCATGTCAATTTTTATTTATTCAAAGAGATAAGATAGCTGCTACTTTAGTTAACTACATAGATCCTTTTTTCCATGAAACTCTTTAAACTGTCAAACACCAAGCGGTCACCGGTGACCGCAACCTATTGTTCTATAATTGTGTCTACAAAACCGGTATTCGACGAGTTAAAAAGCCGTGTACAATGTACAATGGTATAGCAGCCCATATTTTTCACCTTGAACCGCACGAACTATAACTAGTACGAGTAACGCGAACAACTTCATTGTGACTCGCTTCGTGAATTACATGAATAACAAAAGTTTAAATCAAGGCCAGTAATTGAATAGTCAATCTTTTCAGCTGAATTATGAAATAAACATTAACTTTATCTTTGTGCTAAAAATATCTCCTTCAGAGGCTCCTTAGCTATCCATATAAATACGAGGATTTTTTCCTGTTGTGGGGTTTTTTAAGGGGGGAAAATCATCGAATGACTGCTCCCCCCTGGGTGAGGCGGGAGGAAGTATCAGACTCTTACTGACTAAAAACCACCCCGTTCCTACTCCTGCCGTTCGACCCGGAGCCCCTACAACCCGTTAAGTCTTTCGCGGCTCCATCCTGTGTTGTGGGTACGTTCACAAACTGGATGCAACAATTTGTAGATCACACAAAGAGTTATTCCGTGCAAAAATGGGAATCGCAACACGATGCGGAACAGTCAGTGGACCCTGTTAAGCAGAAAGGATCCAACCCACATTTTATTACTTTTAAATAAGTAAATGAAGTTTAAAGCAATCATATGATACAGTACAATAGCTACTGTGTCATATGATTTTTTTATTATCAGCCCAACATAAACCTTTATTTACTTAAAAGTAATAAAATGTGGGCTGGATCATTTCTGCTTAACAGGGTCCAGTTGTCAAATGCACCTTTTTTCAAGACAGCAATTCTAATTATCCTCGAAGGGGTAGGCAGAGGTGAATATTATGCCCCTGTACAATGTAACACCCACTTTTCACTATTTATGTTATGACTCCCATGTCATATTCTAACTCTTAATGTTTTTATTTTTTTAGTAGTTATGACAAATCAAAAACAATTTCAATTATAATTCAATTCAAATTTGACTTGTGTATAGCTAACCAATCTTGGCTTCTACAGTGACACTACACCATTGAAATCAAAATAAAAGAATCCTAATTTGAATAAACAAATTCTGAATGTTTAAAAAGAATAAGTCTTAAGAACTTACCAAGGTTAAAGGGGTTATTCTCGTGCAAAAACGACACATCAACATTCAACTGACTGGGAGGTGGTCTATTGCGCATTAAAATGCTCATTTGACGAGCCAACTCCTGGTTCTGTCTCATCATAGCTGCCTGCTGCATATTCTCACGACCCATATTCTCAAAGTTGTTCCTCTCATTCATATTGCCATTCCCCTGGAAATTGTCCCTTGGCATCGTGGGATTCATATCACGTCTCTGCATCATATCGTTCTGGTTAAACCCATTCGGTCGATTAAAATTCATCGAGTTAGCTGCCGACACTGGCGTCGATTGGTTCGAAAAATCAAAGTTTTGACCCATAGGACTCCTATCGTTCATCTGAGCCATCATGTCGTAGAAATTATTCTCCCCAAAATTCCTGTTTGGCGGCATCTGCTGGAAGTTTCTATTGCAGAACATTTTGTTTCGGTCCTCTTGCCTAAAGTCCTCATTTGGAAAGTGACCATTTAAATCCATTTGCATCCTCAAATCCACATTGTTAATTCCATTTTCGTCCCGAGGCCTGTCAGAAGACATGTTCAATTGATTCAAATACGTCAATATTTCCGTCTCCTGATTCTGGTCTTTCATGAAATTATTAGGAAACCTCTGTGTGTTATTAAATGGGGCTTCGAAGTTGGAATTGAAGTTCATATCAAGATTTAAACTGTTTGGTCGGCTGAAGTTGTTCATTGAGAACATATTGGCTTCAGGCAAAGAGTTTCTTTGGTTCGGTTCGAAGAAATTGTAGTTGTTGAATTTCTCGTTCGGTGTTGAGAACTGTGCACCGCCAATTTCTTGTGCGGCTAACCTTAGAAGGTTTAATTGTTCTGGTGTCACGGTTTCGGTCGACGCATCTGCAACGGGATCGATCCCGAGTAATGCACTCACGTCATTATCGTAGTTGACAAAACCGTTATTGTTACCGAAACCGTTTTGCAGGTTGAAGTTGAATCCGTTTTGGTCGGATTGGTTGAAGTTGAATAGCTGGTTGTTCTGGTATGAGTTATATGACGGTGGTATGAATGAGTTGCCCTCATTTTTAGGATATTGAGGGCTCGGTTGTATACTGTTTACTGGTTTTTCCGGTGGTTGTGTAGGGCTGAAAGAATTAAAAGCAAATATTTAGCACATTGAAGGCGAATTCCATATAATTACTAAAACATGTTTGTATTTGGAGAATTCGAGGTTCAATTAACGAAACATTTACGATGCGAACGAAGTCACAAGCAAACATCAAAGATATTTTGTTCAAGTTTCTGTATAGATATATTATTGGTTGGCAACAAAAACAATTGTTAGTAAAACAACATTATTGTACCCTAACTCTATTATGTCTTTAAATAAACAAATTGTTACAAGTCACAAAACTATATCAATTATTGTTGTACACGGGAAATTACTTGATACATCGACAAGATTAAAACTTAACTTCGTTTTTCTTTTAACATGAAATAACTTGTTGAATGCGTGTTGGTGAAATAAATACAGCAATTTTGATACTTTAACAAGTCACGAATGTCTATTAGCTGCACTGCACCTTGGGTGAGGCTAAAGTCAAGGTTGTACGTAAATATAATATTGTTGTAAGAGTTCAATTTCTGCCTGGAAAAAGTATTTGTCTGTGTAGAAATGTAGATGGCAGTTCCGGATCTCGGTCCTGGGTGTGATATGCCAATTACCGAAGCACAACAGAAAACATATAGTGTGGAGCAAAATTATTGAACTATAATTACTAAGGGCCGATTTTACAATCAACAGATAATTCTTAATTATAGAATAAAGCTGACATTTGACAGTTTTTAGTATGGAAGAATTGTCAAAGATTCAAAGTTATTCCTCAGATAAAATTTTACTGGCGTTGGAAATTGGAATTGACCCTTAGGTATTCAAGTAACTGTTCTACGGTACTAACTACTTTTGACTTAGTACATGTCGTAATTTAAGAATTTTTTTTTAAGGGGGAAAATCATCGAATGACTGCTCCCGCCTGGGTGAGGCGAGAGGGAGTGTTAAGACTCTTACTGGTTAAAAATAACCCCGTTCCTACTCCTGCACGTCGAGCCGGAGCCCCGATAACCCTTTAGGTTCTCCGCGACACTGTTCTACGGTACTAGCTACTTTTGATGAGTAGATGTAGTCATTTTAGAATATGTGTGTCACTCCAAGAACCCCCAATCAATAATTTTGTCTAATTACATTTTATTAACAGAACTCTATTATAGTTATAATAAAATGTGAATCTCACAGAAGGCTAGACCGAAAGGTTAAATTAATATTATGAACATTTAAAGACAAATGCACATTTTAAATGAATAGTTTTATGCATATACGTGGTAGCAGTGTTGTGTATACGCGCATAAAATCATCATTGCCGTAGGAACAATTGAAAAAATGCTTTAAAGTTTAGTTAGTAAGAAGGTCTAAAGTCTAATAATGATACCCTAAGCTTTCTAACCAAGTTAGATGATAAATCATACAAGAGGTTGGTCGACAACCCCAGAGATATTATAGTGCATAAGTATGTGTACTCTTTGTTCCCTGACTCTCCTGCCTTTAGCCAAACGCCACTTTAGCGCTTGTCTACAGAGAGAGTAGAAATTAAAGATGACACTGACAAACGTGTCAAAATTTACGTCAATTCCATATAATTTAGTTTTCTACTCTACACGTAGACAAGCGCTAAATGGCATTTGGCTACAGCTGCTGATCACGACCTAGGAGAAAATTCTGTCACAATCCGAGAAAAATCAGTCACAGAACCAATAACTTGCGGTGCTTTTCAAAACACCAACAAATTTCCTGACTACGGGATACCACCGTAAATGCGATTTGTTTGAGAAAATCCTTAAGCACACGATGTCCGATCAGTTGGTTATTCAACCATTGTTACCAACAATGCTTCAGTGAGTTATAGATGCCATAATATATTCCTTTCATGTTAATTTCGAACTCCGAAGCTCAATCAACGCCCAATCTGATGAAGGCTTAGTGCTGACCGTAATGTAATTGGTTACACGTTCAAGGAGACAGTTTAATATGCAAGTTTTTGACGTATAGCCTGAGCGGTTGATTAAAAAGTAATAAATAAGTTAAATCCGGGCCTTTAATTCCCCGAAAGGGTAAAAAATGTGAATGTAAAGTTGTGTAGCAACTATTTTTCGTTCGTCAATTTTATGAATCTTGAGAAATAAACCATATTTTGGTAGTTTTGAAACGTCAACAAATACAAAATAAATAATAATAGTCTGTCAGTCAGTCCGTCAGTGAAGCTATGTGAAGCTAGGTGCTCATTCAAATGTAAATTTGAATGGAGAAGAACGAGCAAGAAACTCCATTCGTTACTTTTTTAATTCATTCATTTTAATTTATTAATTCCATGCCCAATTCAAGCTACCACAAAGAATTATGTAAAATTCTTCAACAGAGACCCTATAACTCCTTGCTCTGCAGCCACGATTGTGATTATTCGACCAAAGACACAATAAAACTTGAAAGATCATAAAAACAAAACATATATTTACTTAAGTATTTACCTCAAAGATACGATACCCCAGTCCCCATTACAAGCACGATGCAGCATTTTACACGTCATATTGTTATGCCTAATTTGAAGTCTGATAAAAAGACAAGATAACTGGAGGTCACAGCGCCCTTAAAATGTCGTTCTTAAAAAAGAGTATTACGTCAACGATTTGGCATTGTTTTATTTATGAGTTCAGTGAGCATTTTTTAAATTGTTTTTATATTTTGAAGCTGACTTGGTGAAATGTTGTCTGGGTATCTTTTGGCTGACTCAGCTCAAAATTGCGTGACTACTTTAGGTTTTTTTGACAATAGTTAAAGGGTCACTGCATTATGACTGGACGATCGAACATTTTAATGACAAGTAGCTTTCATCTATACTAATAATATTATAAAGAGGAAAGATTTGTACCTATTTTTGTATGTTGTAATGAATAGACTCAAAAAGTACAGGGCCGATTTAAAAAAGTCTTTCACCAATAGAATGCTACATTCTTCCAATTTGACATAGGCTACATTTCATTTTGAAAAAAATTAGGGATCCTTGGTAAAATTTGAACAATGTAACCGAAGGTGTAGAAAAATGAGTATTAAAATGTCTTTCGTCGAATGCGCTGCCGAAACTATTAGCGATAGAATAAAATAATGTACAACAATATTGAAGAACATCATAATGTCTACAAAAAACTCCGCGGTAGCATATGTCCAACTATTGTAGTTATGTCACTACAACAACCCAAATTTCCAAAAATAAATAATTGTATACACCGTGCGAAGCCGGGACGGGCTGCTAGTAAACTATAAATTTATTCCTTTTCCAAGAATCGTTCCTTCCAATGGTAAGTGTATGTCAGGCTCAAGTCCCGCAAAATTGTCTTATTCACTAAGCAAATAGTATGGTTAACTTAAGGACATGAATATTTGGGATCTATTTAATTTTAAGGATCTTAACGTCTCAAACCGACATCCCGTCCTAAGAATAAAACACTTTCAGCATTATACACACGGCACGGGGAGGCATTGGCAGTCTCCCTCGATATCTCGAAGGCCTTTGACAGGGTATGGCACGAAAGTCTTATCGGCAAGCTTCCTGCATATGGACTTCCTGCTGATCTGTGCAGATGGATAGCAGACTTGAGAGATCGATCAATACGAGTACATGACGTACGTACGGACTTTGGGTGACATAGTCCAATAGAAACAAAATAGGACCCAAATAACACAATATAAGAAGAGATTATTAAATATTGCAATAAAATAAAACGACTTTAAAACACTGGTTCACTCAAATACTATGCTAAATTGGTTGTGCAATACAGTTTATGCACTTGCAATAGCGAGATCAATTTCTTTGTAGTACGATAACAGGGCGTTTCCGTTCATATCAAATTGAATTGAAGCACCAGGCATCGCTAGAATCTTTTATACGAGAATTCAAGGCTATTAAGGATTCCATTGCGTTGAATGCTTCTTGATATTGAGGATTATTATACGAGTGCGTCCTTCCAGTAATGACATACGGAGTCGAGACGTGGAGACTGACAGTGCGACTGCTCCATTAATTAAAGATCACGCAGCGAGCTATGGAGAGGACTATGCTCGGAGTCTCTTTGAAGGATCGAATCCAATCGATCAACGATCGAATTATCGACATAGCCCAAAGGATCAGTAAGCTAAAGTGGCCGTAGGCCGGTCACATTTGTCGAGGGACTGATAACCGTTGGCGAAACATGTTTTACAGTGAAGACCGCTTCCGCTTGCCGTGAAGAGGCAAAAGGAGTAGAGCGCCCTCCAGATGGAGTGACGGCATCCGCAAGGTGGCTGGCAGTGGTTGGATGAGAAGAGCTGAATACCCAGCTCAGTGGCGTGCTATTGGAGAGGCCTATGTCCAGCAGTGGACGAATACGGGCTGATGATGATGATGATGATGACGATGAGTATTATTGTAGGCGTACTTACATTGAAATATAATATCTTGAAACGTGAACTATAGAGATTGATATTGGACATGCAAAATATATTTTGTGTCCAATTTATAAAACATTTTTTTCTATTCATCTTTCACTACCCTTAACAGTTTACTCCTAGACTATGAGCCTCCTCTAAATAAGAGAAGAATGCTATAATCTGAGCGGTTATCAGGTGAGTTAAGACTTTAAATGCCAATAAAAAACTGTTCAATGTAAATGCTCCGCTAACGCCGGTCACCGGTGACCCCCATGGCGTTTAACGTGTAAAAGATTACAGTTTGTAATAGTTTCTTTCTCCATTCGAAACAACACTTTGGGACGAGCACCTAGCTTCACTGACGGCCAGTTGAATTTTGACGATTAAAAACTGGACGCCCAATTACCCTCCCCCAATCCCTGTTTCCCCAACAATCTTCAAATTCGTAATCCCAAAAGGCCGGTAACGCACTTGGAACGCCTCTGGTGTTCCGAGTGTCTATGGGCGACACCGATTGCTTATCATCAGGTGATCCGTCTGTTTGTTTACCGGCTTATACCATAAAAAAGTGTTCGATTAGGAAATAATAGATGAGCAGCATTTATTAATCCTTAATTCAACACTAAGGATTAGTGGTGACAGTAGTCAGTTAATTTCAACATTTTGAGGTTGCTTCTCGTGCAGTCGTCGCGTGCGTTTGCGAAGATTTTGTGGTTCAATAATAATTATAATCAAGTACCTACTCGAATTTTAAACACAATTCTGCACGTGACTTCGTTCGCATTGAAATTATAATTTTCGTCAAACAAATGTTAGAAAGATGGTTTTGAAATTCAAATACAAGAATCTATAAATGAAGTAATATCTTATACAGGTCATAGAAATACAGTTTGGATCTAATTTCTACTTTAGAGGTATATTTATGTAATACGGTATCGTATTGAAAAAACTCACCTGCACCCTTCTGATGGTCCGGTCTCATCGAGAATTTTTGTGATGAGATCACGGACGATCGTATTTTCTTCCATAATGCGTTCCGACTGTAAAGAAACAGAAGATTAAATTATAATTAACAGGTGAAACCGGAGTTCAGACACAGTGGTGATTTCACAATTACGTTGCCAATCAAATAACAATTTCATGTTCAGTATACATTACAATTTAAATAAAAATACAATATCAAAGGACAGACTTAGTTTAACCCCTCAGGGAAGACCCTTGAGGGGTTGAACTTTATAAGCCTCACGACCTTTCGAATCTTCATTGGATAGAGGAATTAAACCCGGTGGATTCTTGTAGGTAACTGAATAACGAATTACCAGGTAACATTCTAGACCGCAACAACAAACGCATTAGTATTTGAAATCCGAAAACCCCAATAGTAAATTATATAACTTTATAACATCAGGACCCACGTCTATTTACAGAAATAAATATTATTTCATCTTGTTCTCAGCAATTATTTATTTATTACACAACCAACAACCCTTTAAAGAAAACCTTTAACAGGGGTAAAAATAAAAGGAATTACATAAGAATAAAGCCCAAGTCTCCAAAGTAGGTACCTCAGCAGCGAAGCTTGAAAACTTTCATAACAGGATCGGGATAAAAATTTTGCATTGACCTAGTTCCCGGCCCCGCTCCGTCACATTGGATGTAGCCACAGATCAAGCTATACAGAACAAATTTATCATGGTCTCGCTTTATTGATCTCTCCACATATTCGACGGTCAATTCATACTGGTTGTGTGTACTTTGAAATATGGTTGCTATCCGACCGTTCAATCAAATTATACTTCCAAGACTTTGAAGGAGATTCTCTGTGAGTTTTATTTTTGAAGGTTCTGTGAAATATGCAAGGTTTCTCTGATGTGGTTAGTGTGGAGTTGATTTTTGATGGATATGGAGGTTTAGAAGGAGGGAGGGCACTACCTAGGATACCAATAACATTGTCATATAGGGAAATAGTGATACCAAAGAGCAGTGACGATTTTATAAATAAATTCTCTTATTTAAGAATTAATTAATCTTCACAATGCCAAAAATAATACTCGACCCTACACCGAAACCGACTGGGAAGTCTCAGTCGCGCAGTTACAACCAAAGAGAATATAACTTCTACGACTAGTTATAGGTGGAGACGCGGAGGACTTAACAGGTTATCGGGGCTTCGGCTCGAAGGGCAGGACTAGAAACGCGGTGGTTTTTAGTCAGTAAGTCTGACACTCCCTCTCGCCTCACCCAGGCGGGAGAACTCACTGCATGTCGAAGGTCAGGAGTAGGAACGGGGTGGTTTTTAGTCAGTAAGAGTTTGACACCCCCTCTCGCCTCACCCGGGCGGGAGGACTCATTGGATGATTTTCCCCCCCTCAGAAAAATAAACGACTTGTAGGTATAGATACTTCTTACGACTATAAAGGCCGACCAACGAGGTCTAAAATAGAAAAACCTCGTAGGTTTCTATTTCAGATAGCCTCGATGAGAAACACATTAACCAACCCTAACTTTAACATAGTAAAAATACATTCTCTTCTCTATTTACAAAGTATCATAAAGGTCGTCTACCAACAAAGTAAGACTATAACATTGGTCAAATTAATTTAAGTGTGTAATAAAACCAGGATAACTACTAGTGGGCACTTTATTTAGTATGCAATAAAGTTTGTGATACAAACTTCGTAACAAGATCAATCCATTAATTCTATTAAAATAATCATTTTAAGCCAACAGGTCAAGTTATTTCAAGGAGACTATTTTCAACTTTACAGTTTTGGGAGATTTTTTTATGGCATAAGCCGGTAAACGAGCAGCCGGATCACCTGATGGTAAGCAATCGGCGTCGTCCATGGACGCCTGGAACACCAGAGGCGTTACAAGTGCGTTACCGGCCTTTTGGGGATTAGGAGTTTGAGGATCGTTGAGGATTCAGGTATTGGGGAGATTGGGGAAGGGGTGGGTAATTGGGCCTCCGGTAACCGACCTCACTCACACGACGAAACACAACGCAAGCGTTGCTTCACGTCGGTTTTCTGCGAGGCCGTGGTATCACTCCGGTCGAGCCGGCCCATTCGTACCGAAGCATGGCTCTCCCACATTTAAAATAGAATAATTTAACAGTTTAGGGAACATTTCTGAGCTAGTATCTGTACAGAGAAGGCAACAGAAAATGTTTAAACCAATAAGGGTAGCTGTACACACGGCTACACATCGAGCTTTACATAACCAGTATAAACTGAACGTTAAATGTGCGGAGATGATGCGACGCGACACCAGGAGAAACTGGTTTTGTATAGATTGATGTGTGGCCGAGTAACAATGCCACACTTAGAACCATATCTGGAAATTAATTCGGGAAGAATCTTAGTGTTCTTTTAGAAATTTAGTTTTAAAGCCAACACCAGCTCAAACACTTTCTAAACCGAGCACAAGTCATAATGACCAGGAAATTACCAACAGCGGACCTCCTTCAAAGCAGGGCTCTGAAAATCAAGCATTGCAACCAACCCTCGATGCCTCCTCTCAACCCTTCGAGCCTGACGACGAGAAAGTACTGGGTAAAGATTCCTCTGTCAACAACTCCAGCACCACCCAAGTTAGTCAAACCAAGCTGAATATAAATAAAAACCTAAATATACCAAATAACTTGGCATCAAAAAAGAAGAACAGTACGAGATCAAGAGTTCACGATGATATCAAACAAAGGAAACTGTGCGTATTAGGTAATAGAGGCATATTACAAGCGATTGAAGAATATTTTTCTTATGACTTTAAGTATTGTAGCTATTTAATGCCCAACTCAAAAATAAGACATCTCTTAACTAATATTAAAACAAAACTAGACGATTTCACTATAAATGACTATTGTATAATTTTATTAGGCGATTCATATATTAAAACTGACAATAACTTTGACCTTGTGAAAGTAATTAATGAAAGCTTGAGACAAATAACCCACACAAATATCGTAATATGTACACCTACGTATGTACGCGGATCCCCTATATATAACTATAAAGTTGATATATTTAATAACCTACTTTACATGGACCTAGAATATCATAAATACGCATACTTTTTTGACTCGAATAAGGACTTAGAATTTGAATTTAACATGTTTTCAGACAGATCAGGGAAACTAAATAAAACTGGAACTAGTTTCATATTTAAAAATATTATGGAGAGGATTAAAATTGACTTAAGGTTATTTCCTTATGCAGATACTGGGGAAAACAAGCAAAACTCACGGTTTTTTCATCTATAATAATATAAACATTTTACACCAGAATATTGCTGGTCTGTTAACTAAAGCTGACATTCTCACAGTACATTTAGAAGAATTGGAACAGAAGGATATACCCATCGACATAATATGTATAACTGAGCATTTTATGACACCAGAACAAGAGGCTACTATTAATTTGCTCAAATTTCGCTTGGCAGCAAGTTTTTCACGAGATGTAAATAGGGGAGGTGCCTGTATATTAACTAGATTGTGTCCTAATCTATGTATCAAAATTTGCAGCAAAGTGAAATGAAAATTATTATGGCATTATAGAACACACCGGACGGAAAAAACAAACATAAATTCAAGCACTATGCTACGAAATTTAAAAAAATTATTTGTCTTACGCAGAAGGCACAAAACAATCATCGCATTAACACAGCTCAAAATAAATCAAAAGCCACTTGGTCACTAATAAATAATTCAAAATTTAAATTTCCCAGGGAACCAATCAGAGAAATATTAACAGATAACGTAAGCACTATAGATCCAACATCGATTGCGAATAATTTTAATGACTATTTCATTGACCAAGCTGCAAAATTGACGCGAACCAATAATTACAAAAATAAAGAAACTTCAAATCAAAACATGTACACTAACTTAAGCTCGATTTTCCTTGCCCCCACAACCCCAATAGAGGTGGACAGAGAAATCAAGCAACTTAAAAATACATCAAGTGAGGGTTACGATGGCATCTGTACTAAAGTAACAAAACAAGTATCGCAATCAATCGCAGTTCATTTAAGTCACATAATAAATCTATGCATTTCTACTGGAACTTATCCAGAAAAACTTAAAACATCGGTCATTATTCCTCTCCACAAAAAAGATGACAAAGGCAATATGGGTAATTATAGACCTA
The DNA here is from genome assembly GCA_038387885.1 of Spodoptera picta. Classification (NCBI taxonomy): domain Eukaryota; kingdom Metazoa; phylum Arthropoda; class Insecta; order Lepidoptera; family Noctuidae; genus Spodoptera; species Spodoptera picta. The sequence continues at coordinate 960,256 of JAZHFQ010000315.1, forward strand.
TAGCTCTGATACCCATCTCCTCTAAGATATTTGAAAAAGTAATTTATAGTCGTAAAATATAAAAAGGATTTCGCAAAGGTAAGTCCATTAACGCTGCAATATATGAACTCACTAACATGGTTTTGACTAATGTGGACAAAAGAAATCCAATATGTACTATTTTCATGGATATGAGTAAAGCTTTTGACAGTGTTGACCATAACATACTCCTTCAGAAATTAGATTCATACGGCATAAGGGGGAAGGCACTAGACCTCATCCACTCTTATCTACATGATAGAAAGCAGATAACAGAAATAACTAGGATATGCCTTAAAACGCGGGATGAGAAGACATATCGATCACAAATTAGAACCATAAAACTAGGAGTTCCACAGGGTAGTGTCTTAGGTCCCTTGCTTTTCCTAATTTATATTAATGATCTCCCTAGACACATAAAGCATCCAATGGTACTTTTTGCAGATGACAGCAATGTAGTGATAAAATGTGACAGTCAAAAGGACTATGAAAATGAAATTAATGAAACATTAAGAACTATAATGAAATGGTTAATTGACAACAACTTGAAAATAAATTTAGATAAAACACACGTAATGCACTTTCACCAAAGAACTCAATCAAATAGTATTAATGTAAATTATAATGGACAGGCAGTAGAATCTGTAACAAATACAAAATTTCTGGGTATAAATATTGACTTTCATGGACAACTCATATAGATAATCTCTGCAAAAAAATTAACAAATCCTCATTCGCTCTTTATAAGCTCTCCAAAATAGTTAACAAGGAAGCAATTTTAACGGCTTATCACGGACTGGTGGCACCATTACTCAGATACGGTATTATATTTTGGAGAAATTCGGTAGACAAGGAACTTGTATTTAAAGCTCAAAAGAAGGGCATTAGAGCAATGTGCCAAATAAATAATACAATTAGCTGTCAACCTTACTTTGAAAATCTAAAAATTCTCACATTGCCTTCCCTATACATTTACGAATCAAGTATTTTTGTGAAATCAAATCTAAATTACTATAAAACTGCTGACAAAAGCTATTATCGAAAATTAAGGGATAAAAAAAGGTTAGAGGTACAGGTACCTTTTGGCAAAACGGCACTATTAAATAAAAGTTCTTTATGCATGACATCATTAATATATAACAAATTGCCTGATGACATTAAACAATTACCAATCCACCAGTTTAAAAAGAAATTACATTCATTCCTAATAGTGAGATGTTATTATGATGTTAAAGATTACTTGTGTGACAAAAATATTGTCTTCCAATGACAAGAAAAGTGAATATGTATGTGTATAATAATATATTGAACTGTAGTTGATACATTTAATTTGCTTGTCTTTCCACTTTTTAATATTTATGTAAGAATGTGATTTGAAATTTTGTAATAATGAATTATAATATATTTTACCTTTTATGACTTTATATTGAATTTGTATGTATTTGAAGTATTTTAAAATTGTATTGAGACTAAACATTATTACTAATTGTGTTTTAAATTCTGTTTTGTATATTATTATTATTGTATGCCTCAACGGCGGGACATAGCTGTACTTTTTTATTATTTAAGACCTGTATTTCTGATGCATACCTATAGTCCACAACAAAGACGATTTGATTTGATTTGATTTGAAAGAAATATACACAATTTCAATTTTCTACGACAACTTAACTTGTTTTAGCCATAATTGGAGTAGGCTGAGGAGCATATTACGGCACTTAATGCCACATTTTATGTTATGAGTCCCATGTAATAGGGGGTGAGCCTATTGCCATATACCGGGCACAACATTTCCAGATTCCGTGCTACTACTGAGATTTTTTTTTTAAAACCCAGTAATACTTTGCCCGACCCGGGAATAGAAACCCGTTGCCCGACAGTCGCACTTGCGACCACTCGGCAAATAAGACAGTTAGTCTGTCAGTCACTCAGTAACAAAACTTCCATACATGAATACAAGTCATATCATTAAGTTTTATGTTCTCAAATGACAAAATAGATGGCAACTAAGTGGCTAACAAATTACCCATAGACATTCTAAGCAATCTTACAAATTGCTGAAAGTGATTGGTTTCAACCAACATAAGTGCTGTTTGACCAGACTCGACATCTTAAGGTCATTTGTATACGATCTCCGGCCACCGTAAGCGCGGGCCTGCGGACGGCAAGCGTCGCATTCCGCACGTCCTAAAGAGCCATCAGACCACGGATCGGGTCCAATAGAGCTGATGCCCATACGGAGCCGCGGAGAACCGAACGGGTTACCGGGGCTCCGACTCGAAACGTAGTAGAAGGAATGAGATGGTTTTTAGTCAGTAAGAGTCTGACACTCCCTTCCGCCTCACCCAGGCGGCGGCGGGAGAAGTCATTCGATGATTTTCCCCCCTTAAAAAAGGTCATTTGTATTCTATGAAGAAAGTAGTTACAGATATATGGCAGCATATTAAGTTAAAGTCTTTGCTTTCTTCAGTAAGTAGTGAATAGGTAGGCAGTCAGTATGTCTATATACGTAAGATTGCGCCGGTGAGCCATGCTCGGCATGAATGGACCAGGTGGACCGGAGTGATACCACAGCCTCAGAGAAAAGAATTGACATGAACACGCATTTGACTACACACTTGGCGCGGCGGCTGGCCAAGCCAACTGGCTGTCACGCTGTAGCCTGTAGCAGGATCAATTCCCACACGGAGGTCTTTGTGTAATCCACAAATTGTTGTTTCGAGGCTGGGTGTCATGATTAAGTGAAATTGTATGTTTATAAAGGCACCCCACGACAAAATAGACAATCCTAATGTTTAAAAAATGTGTTTAGATGTGTGTGATATTATTTAAACGTCAAATCCTCCTTTTATTAGTCTCAAGTAATAAAATGCAAGTCTATATGACTTTTATACTAGGAACAAATCCAGTCAGTATTCTTGTAGTTAATAACTTTAATATTAACTATCTAAAATGTACAAGATTAATATTCTATAGAGGTATCATAGTTACAAGAATTAATTCTTACTAATTCTTATTTTTATTCTTACTTGGAAACGGTATTTAATTAATACAACTTGTTAGAATTGAAAAGCAAGAAGTTTTCAAGAAAAAACATCAATGTTTAAACATAAACAGGACAGATTGTAAACAATAAACTAATGTATTACATCATTGCCGTTCAATCAACACTTGTGGGTATTTTTTTTCACAAAAACAGTATTGTTGGCGAGTGTATGATTCATTGGCAAGTTTGGTAACTAAAATAATGTCGTATATTGTAATCAGTAAAAGGAAAGACTATTTTGTAGGTAAAAACCGACTGAGTAATTCAATATGCGCTCACTTTCAATGAAAAGTTTTAAGTTAGTTTTAAGTAAAGTTGGTTATAAGAGTCCGGACTTCAAATATGTTTGTTTCCTTGACTACCTCATTGGCTAAGTGGTCGAAAGTGGTTCTGAGTTTCTGGCTGGTAACAGATCTCTTAGAGTACCTATGAAATATAATAGAATTGGCTTAAGAAGGATGATTGGAGAATCTTAACAATTAAGGCAATAATATTTGGGTGTTTCTTCAAAAAACTTTAACTTTTATTTATATCCTCCCACGTTGTTAAGCATCGCGGGAACTTATTAGCATCTGTATTTTATTGCATTGGGTGAGAGCAGTGACGTGGCTCAATTTTTTTAAACTAAACTTTGTATTTTAATCAGCAGAATTGTTAACTGTGCCTTAAGGAGAATGACGTCGTTAATTTTTTGGTTTTTTTTTGGAGAATCACCCATTTACTAAAGAAACAGACTTAAAAAATAAGTTCAGTTACATAACATTTATACAACAGAACAAAAATAAATGAATCCGAATATGTATAACCTTTTAACAATATTACGTAGATCTATTAACATAAGCTAAAACCAACGTAAATAAACAATGTGGTGACATCATTCATATACAATGTAAATTTGATTTCATATGAATTAGTTTTATCTGATAAGATTGTATATGTTAATGGGCAAATAACAATTTAGATTGCAATGTAATAATGTTTATTGCTGCATAATAACATTGATAACTTAATATTGGATAGATATCAATACACAAGAACATAATAATTTTGAGCGGTTTGTTTCCTGAAGCGTTAGCTAGCTCCCTAACTAACACTTCAGCTTTTGAGTCAAAGCATTAATCAAGTAGCTGTCACTAAATTAGAATATTCTATTCTTCCTAGGCGTGTCATCAGAATATGCCCAGTAACTATCCTACGTTTGATAAACCCTGGGCAACAGTGGTCTGGTAAACCTGAACCTTTCACAGACATATCATCACGTCTTCTATCCCCAAAGTGGTAAGCAGAGGTGCATATTATGCCACTGTACAATGTAACACCAACTTTTCACTATTTATGTTATGAGTCCCATGTAATACCTATCAAAGTCAAAGAATTTTTCAATATAATAGGCAATTTTGAAACATCAAAACTGAATTGTCCATCACTCTGTCTGACAATGAAGCTAGGATATATTCATAAATGTAAATGTAAATAATCTAAATTCTGGTAGTTATGTTACAAGTCCTATGTAATCCCTAAATATTATGTTAGTTAATCATATCTTTTTACACAAAGAACACAAGTTACAGGTTTACACATTAAGGACCTAATTAAAGACCTTCTTCTTTACGAACATTTGATAATGGAAAATGGGATTTCAAACACATTGTATGGTAGTTAGCATCTTGATTTAGACCTTGGGGTTTATTTTTTAAATGTTTTCCCACATTAGGATGTTCCCCTGTGTCGTATGTGCATTTACAAACATACACATAACATTCAGACCCGGAACAACACTGTAGATTACACAAAGAGTTGTTCTGTATGGGACCTGCATCCTGTTGCATGGCAGCCGGTTACCCAGCCACCGCGCCAACCATGCAGTCCAGACTGACTGTCTAGGGAGCCTTTAATAGGCCAAGGTTTTACAATATGGAATCTGGAACAGGTTTTTTGGAGATCCCCGAGCCCTCTTATAGTTGGTTGTTGATGGAGGCTAGCAGGGTAGTGTAAGTGTGAATTGCTGTTTCTTTAAATTCATAAATTCCAAGCAAATAGTTGCATTGATTTCACGATACAATAAAATGTGTATTATTTAATTAAAAAGTGGTCCATACTGCAACCTATCTTGCAAATGGAGGGTGACTAGGTGTAATGTAACATTAAATTGAAATTGACTAATAAAATTTTAACTAGAATATTGATCAAGTCTAGTTTCACAAATTAACTGTTAAAGAAATAATTTAGCATATGCTTTCAAAACTATTTCTTGTTCCACAATTTGTATAACTAATGCAGACAAGCTTTGTAGAAAAAGTGGAGGCTCAAAGAATATATTAATTATTGAATAAATTTAATATTTAATATAAACCACATCTCTATCAACACAAATTTGTACATTGTGATACAATTTTATGTTTATCATAATAAATCTTGATGACTTGACTAAACAGGTCAAAGATAAACAAATAAAACAAAAAATACTGAATTTATGAAACCAATACTCGCTTATATTAATTAAATATATTTATGAATAGTTACATCAAGGACATTCCAATTGTTGTCTTACTGGAATCTGACACTGGTATTTGATTTCTATAATTACAGTTTTTATCACACAAGGTCTTTTATTCAGTTTACAAGATGTTTAGCATGTTACACTTGTGATGTGGCCACACACAACCAATATAACCGTATTTGTATACTTTGTCTCAAGTAACGAATATAGAAAGTGGGTAGGTGTTACAATTTGTCCATGTAAGAAACACCCAAAATTGCAGTATTTCATAACATTTAAATGTCGTCACACACATTAAAACAGTATATTTATAATATGTTACCTTGTTATTTTGTCCTCTAACGTACAAACTACATAATTCTAAAAATATTATGTGCATTCCCCGATGTCATTACCTACACTATGTCAAAAAAATATCGGAACACGGCACTGAAAAATATCACAACAAACGTTCACTAGAAACATGTTTAGCACTTGTAATAGTCCACTATATGTAAAATAATGCACTTCCAACAAATAATTCGTGTAATATCACCCGGATTTCGGGTCAGATTGACAGTCCAAGACATTTACAACACCCATTGGAAAATGGCACTATACAAAAACACTCACTTACCTGATCTGTTTCATTTTCGACGGTTTTGTACGCATTACTTAAGTGACATAAATCACTGAAGGCCATTTAAATTATAAAATTATTTCTTGCCACGATACATATGAGCTTACTTCGGTGCTAAACCATTTTTTCCATTGACCTACATGTGTATAAAATTATACGTGCTTACTCGCAACGGTGTTGCTGTCACGAAGCGACAATTTTGTCGGAAAATAATGTTTGTTTTGTCAAATACTAAGTTAAAAAATATCTTTGTTATGAAACTTACATGGTAAATGGTCACTTTTGTGTTGTAATTATATTTAATCCTTGGATCAATTATTTTTATTTTATAAATTTCCCGCCCTTTCAAACAATTTTGGCGACTTTTTTATTTTTTTTATTACCTATAAACAAGCCATCTCTGTGAAGCTTAAGGATTATTATGTTCAAAACCATTCAAGATATGGTTAATTTTACAAAGTTAAAAATGTATGTATTGTTTTTAGCATTTTTATGTTCACTTTACTGTTAAAACTAATTTAATACATTAGTAATTAATATTTATTTGTCGCTGTTTTTGTAGCATATGGAAAAAAAGTATGGCAACACTCTCTGTAAAAACTTTGATTCAAAGTGTTTAAGTTTGATTAAATGAAATGTAATAAATTACGAATATTAGTAATTAGTAATTAGATTGTTTTTGAGAAATCTGTATTAGTATTATTATGAATGAACATTTTTACATGCCGACATCAGTGTCATCTACATTTGAGTATGTAAACTATGTATCAAAACAAGAAGTGAACCTTCTTCTATTAGTACTGATAGATGGCGCTGTTAGATATTGTTATATTCTTATTCCGTCAACAATAGATGGCGTTGTTAGTCAAAACTATTATGATTTGGTATAATATAAGGTCAGCACATTTTCATGAATCATTTGCATTCAAAGAAAATGCTGCATTAAAATAAATGAGTATTTTAAGTTTTTTTTTATTTAATTGGATCCTTGTCACGATGGGGTAGGTCGCTCCATAAGTCAATATCTAAGAGATCTTCTGCACGGAGCAGAAGATGGAACCGGGTGGCTTTTAAGTCATCCGATGTACGACTGATGATGCAGTAGCTGAGAGACCGGGAAGCGACTGCTGAGTTTCTTGTCTAAATGTAATCTATAGATTGCCGTTTCGGCTCTGATTGTGATGTGAATGCACCTATGATTGTATGAGAGGACGTTTTACAAGGAAATCATAATTTCCCACCCACTAAAAAGGTAGATAGGTTCAATGTTTTGATTTCTTGCCAGAGTCTATGTTTTAAAGTCACAAGTGAATACCGGCAACGCTGTGACTCCTTTGGTGTTGGGCGGCGCTGATTACTTATCATCAGATGATCCGTCTGCTCGTTTGCATCCTATTCCATAAAAACCCCGAGCGTACGGCGCGTCGCGTTCCACGCGCGCCTCAAAGAGCCATCAGACCACCACGGATGGGGCCCAACTGGGCTGATGCCGATTCGGAGTCGCGGAGAACCTAACGGGTAACCGGGGCTCCGGCTCGACGTGCAGGAGAAGGAGCGGGGTGGTTTTTAGTCAATAAGAGTCTGACACTCCCTCCCGCCTCACCCAGGCGTAAGCAGACATTCGATGATTTTCAACCCTTAAAAAAAATAAAAAAAACCTATAAAAATAAGAATAGGGTGCATACAGGTAATCGTGACACATCGTAGTCACATTTTCGTTTATCACCGTTAAAGATATTAGTCAAAAACCATATTTTTGAAGTGAATCCTGCCGTCTCCATTCGGTCCAATAGTTTCCGTGTCTATTCAATATAAACACAAAATCAATATATTCCTCTCTATGTTCGTTTGTTCACCTTTCAGGTCATAATGAGACAATTTTATGTTTTCATAGTCTGAATTTTGTTTTGGAGACAATAAAATAAACAGTATTTGTGTAAGTTAATTTTGTTTTATGGTATAAGCCGGTAAACAAGCAGCCGGATCACCTGATGGTAAGCAATCGGCGTCGTCCATGGACGCCTGGAACACCAAAGGCGTTATAAGTGCATTACTGGCCTACTGGGAATTAGAAATTTAAAGATTTTTAGGGATTTGGGAGATTAAGGGGAGGGGTAATTAGGCCTCTGATAACTTCATCACGCAACGAAACAAAACACGTCGGTTTTTGTTTTTCTGCCTTCAGCCTTGTATTTTTTGTGGAGGATTCGGGGATTGGGAAGACTGGGGACAGGGGGGCGAGGGTAATTGGGCCTCCGGTAACCTCACTCACACGACGAAACAAAACGCAAGCGTTGTTTCACTTCGGTTTTTTGTGAGACCGTGGTATCACTCCGGTCGAGCCGGCCCATTCGTGCCGAAGCATAGCTCTCCCACATTTCATTAGGAAATACTTACTATGTAATTGTACATTATTTACATGCTGTAACAGCAAAATGTGGAGAACTTTAGTATAAATAAACCCGTTGATGTCCATCCCCTAAATTTGGTCATACAAAAGTATTCTCTAAACATTAGAAATAAGGTCTATAATGTAATGTAATATTAGTGGAAAGCGGTCACCGGTGACCGCTTGGGGGATTTATGGGTTAAACACCTACTATATTTATACACCATACTTGCAACTACACCATGTTTGCAACCGAAATAAATTATTTGATTTAAAAAGTGATTTCATTTATAGGACATTAAAGAGTAGTAGACAAAATTTCTCCCTGACCATGCAGGCGAAATCGTCGGTAACAACTTGTTATTAGGTATAGTAACACATAACACATAAAGGTAAGTACTTACCACAAAACCGTAATTTTTTTTTATAGCGTAAGCCGGTAAACGAGCTGACGGATCACCTGATGGTAAGCAGTCGGCGTCGCCCATGGACTTCTGAAACACCAAGGCGTTACAAGGGCGTTACCGGCCTTTTGGGAATTGGTAATTTGAGGATTGTAGAGGATTCGGGGATTAAGGAGACTGGGGAGAGGGGGGTGGTAATTGGGCCTCCGACAACCTCAGTCACACGACAAAACACAGCGCAAGCGTTGCTTCACGTCGGTATTTTGTGAGACCGTGATACCACTCCGATGGAGCCGGCCCATTCGTGCCGAAGCATGGCTCTCCGACACCTAAAATATTTTCAACCTAAAGCTTTAACAATAACTCACAATTTAGCATACCTTTATATAGCCATACCAACCCTTGTTTAAAACCCTATCCATACCAATGTAGACACTATTCACACCAAGTTATACAAAACCAGTTTATCATACTCTCTCTTTGTATGATCTTTGCCCATACTCACCAGTCACTTTATACTGGTTTTTTATAGCTTGATATGTATCAGTGCACATTGTGAAACCCATAATATCTGCCTACCTATGTAATCAAATAGGTTTAATAGACAGTTGAATTACAAGCGAGTAATTTGAACTGGACTGTGACAAATCCCTTTGTGATGTACACAATGAATGTGCAATTGCATCAGTTCAGTTGTTCAGTTTGCATCAGTTCAGTTGTTCAGTTTGTTGTTTATATGCATATTGAGCACATTGGGCAGTGTGTATGGTGTAATGAAACGTTTTGTAGTCTGTTTACATTCTGGATCTTGTAGCTGTGTAGTGCATTAAGATACTACTTTCTGCCAGCAGTTTCGTCCCCAGAATAACAATTATCCCATGGTCATTCAGTCTTTTTTTATTGAACGAGGTAGACGATCAGACAGATCACCTAGATGGTAAGCGATTCGCGCCGCCCATGGACACCCGCAACACCAGACGAATCACAGGTGCGTTGCCGGCCTTTTAAAAAGGAATACGCTCTTTTCGTGAAGGTTTGAAGGTCGTATCGGTTCGGAAATACCGCCGACGAGAGATCATTCTACAGTTTTGCTGAACGAGGCAGAAAGCTAGGTCAGTTCATTTCATCCAGTATATTTTTCAGAAAGGAAAGAGAAGGAAAGAGTCGTGGCTGCGCAATATTCGAGATTTGAAAGAAAAGAAAGAAAGAAAAAACTTTTTTTAAAATTTATTTACTAGATGTAATATAAAAGTAATCTGTGGTGAACGTAGTGGGTAACATATTTGCCAAGTATAATATGTAAGCTGAATTATGTATATTTTGTAATATGTTACTTTGTTTGTTTTTCCTTGATAATAAATAAAATAAAAAATAAATATTTATTATTTGCTTAAATCGTTACAATAATTTCGGGACAGAACATACCTACTTGCAATTAGATTGCATTGTATACATTGTACATTGTAGTAGACCGAAAAGAAAGGAGGGCTTCTGAAAGAGGTGAGGCGCTACGCTGGCCTCATCACCTTACCTGCCGTTGATACTCAGTACATTTGGTTATGGTCTTGCGATCGATTGCTGAAATGAACAGAAAGGAATTATTTTCGACACTCTATTTATGCAAATAAACAGCCAAATCTTTCCTTTTCATAATATTACTATTGATAATACGGTAGTTGATAGGTAGTCAAATTCAATACTTTTATTTAAATGTCAAAAACTATACTTTTCTATGAATTTTGTATTGGATCGCAACTTATGACGTCATCATATTTCTGCGTCAAGTAGCATACTTATTTCCTTAAAATTAGCGTGAAAAATTCAAAAGTAGGTAAATTGTCAAATCAATGGATGAGGGTATGATTATTTTCTTAATTATTTATTGCTATGAAAAGTTGAAACAATTTATTTTAAACCTAGGAAACTAAATCTAGCCAATTATATTGTCCTCCTATTATACAGTTCATAGTGGCATATTCCCATTAATTGAAACGTGAAGAGGAAACAAATTATTAATTGACTAGCTGTTGCCCGCGACTTTGTCCGCGTAGAATAATGACTTCTGGCAGAATTTAGGCTTTTGAATTAGTTTTTCTCAAGGGATATTCTACGGTAATGAATGTCGTCAGAATTGATTCAGTAACGTAGGCGGTAGTGTAGTGATAGCCTATATGTTGACCCGATTTATTAGTAAATATTCATGCAAAATTTGAAGTAAATCCATGCTGTACTTTTTGAGATCACCCCGGACATACAAACAGACAAACAGATAAAAATTCCAAAAACCATATTTTTGGCTTCGGTATCGATTGTAAATCATGGCCCAAGTATTCTTTTAAAAAAATATATAATGCACAATTTTGACTTTTCTACGATTTTATTATATGTATAGTATAGATATAGATTTTTCAATTTATTCTTCTTCTTTATTTTCAATTTTCATACCAATTTACCGTATCAACACCATATCTTACAGAACTATGACGTCAAAACAGAATCAAGACAAAACTATCTTACTAAAGCCTTCATATTTCACTTAAAACGACGTCATTCCCAAGTCCCAACAAAACTCATACAAAATTGTCCACCTTAAACATCCCTATTTGAAACAATAGCACATCAAAACACAAGTCTCTATGAACGGAGCCAGAGTCTGTCCATGACGGGGGGCTACGGGGCACAGGACCGCCCGTTAGGCGCCCCCTACCGCGCTTATTATCCAATTTATCTGTGCTCAAAACGCGATGATTAAAATATACACTGTTTCTGACATTCGTCTAATAAACGTATGCTTCTGTTTTGTATTCTATTGTGTTGTATTGAATGTTTAACTGGTATTGGTGTTTTGTTTAATTTTTCGGTGGGTTGTGAAGTGGTCGGGTTGTTACAACAAACTAGAGGATTTTAAACTGAAGTTTTTACTTACGGTTTTTTCGAGAAACTGCCTCGTTGGCCGAGTGGTCGCAAGTGCGACTGCCGGACAAGGTGTCTTGGGTGCAATTACAGGGTTGGAATAAGTATTACTAGGATTTTTAAAAATTCTCTGTAGTAAGCACGGAGTTTAGATTTGTGCCCGGTATACGGCAATAAGCCCACCCACTATTACATGGGACTCATAACATAAATAGTGAAATGTGGGTGTTACATTGTACAGAGGCATTAAGTTCCGTAATGTGCACCCCATCGGGCATAAAAGGCGAGATGTTATGTTATATATTTTCGGGACAGAGGAAATTTTTAATAATTATGCATTTATGATTTAGTTTTTGGTGGATGAAGGAACTTTTTTTGTAGTTTTATGTTGTACGAAGAGGAGCAATGTTTCAAGACCAAGGCTTTGATATTAGAGTCGGGAAAAGTATATGCATTTTTTTTCACCATCACAAGACGTTAACTCACATGGTGAAGAGACGACCTGATAAAGGTTACACGAAGCCGATAGAAGTTATTGAAAGTTATTAAAGCCTATGTTCAGCAGTGTACGCCTTGTAGCTATACCAGCTATGACGGTGGTAACATACTTTAACAAGATTAAGAAACAATAATGAATAGTTAACACCGAAAAAAAAGAATGCTACATAGATACTACGCCGTAGCGCTACGTCGTAGAGGCTACGGCGCACGGGAAGGATTACTCTACGGCGTAGCATCGCATTAAAATTAAACGGCAGCGCGATCAAGATAAGGGTTAACTATATTAACAAATAATATAAATAAACTTGTGGGTAACTGTACAAACTATGCAATCTATTTACATCTGAAAATGAACTTAAAAACTAACACAATTACACTAACAAATCTATACACATACACTTACATACATTTAGAGGTATATATTTACATTTTGTACGGAATACATAATACTTCCTTACCAGTTGGTCGATAAAAATTCCATCGATAGTCGATAATTGTAATCCTATCGACAGAGCCCTCATCACTAATTACCATAACTATCGATTTTTTTTTAAGGAGGGAAAATCATCGAATGATTGCTCCCGCCCGCTGATTTTGCTACGACGCGCATAGATAATTCTTTCACTTGCTTAAAGCTATAAAAATTACCTTAGTTCTATCTATTCCTTACTACTTCTAATACTGAGTGTCTTCTCGCTATCTCTGTGCTGTGCTTATAAGTGCTTGTGACTTTCCTACTGTGCCTTCTGTACTACACGTGTGTCGGATCCATCGAATAAACTTGGTGATACGTGAAAGTTCGACACTTTTATTTGCACCACCAAATACCCGACACCATCAGACTACTCATCTAACACCAAAAACTGATTTCATTTAAAAATGCTTTAGATAATAATTCGAAGCTCATTAATTTTGTGGTCGATATAATAAAAAGTACCAAAAACGTTTGCATGTGAAACGTTGCGAAAACCTCTAGTGTTAAAACTTATCAGACTTTATTATGTACACCAAAGTACCTACTTGTACACATCCTAACTGCGCAAGTCCTAAAACTAAGTTAAAATTTGTGATTTAGCAATTTGTTAGCGTCACACGGGCGTAATCTGAAAAAACGTCTAGATATTTTTCATTACGTTTTTTTAGCTGTACAGGTCTTGTACTAACTATTAACTGCTATAAACCTTACGATCAACAAACTGTTCTCTCGTCGAGTACCGTCATTATAGACACAATTATAGAACAATAGGTTGCGGTCACCGGTGACCGCGCGGTGTTTGACAGTTTAAGAAATAAAGAAAATATTATATTCTTCTGCGATAAAAATTAAAAATATTATAACGAAATACGTCCCATACCAATAATAAAACCCATAAAAATGAAATAAATCCATTCAATTTTTACATTCGACCCCAAAAACCTCGATTCAACAGCAAATCTTCTTACATTTAATTTAAACCAAAAGAACAGGCAGTTAATATTATAAGACATGCCTTTTCAACGAAGTGAAAAACAAAAGAAAATTCAAATAAAGAATTCAATCGAAATCGAATCAAGAATCCGTCTACCGTGCGTTAGAGCAAGACAGATTTACACAATGTTCGCTTAGAGAAAATGGGATGTGAATAGCGTTAATCCTATTGGCTTATACCGGGCGACGTTTGCCGCGATTGGTCGCCGTGCCTTATTGAACTGTCACCGAAGACTGCGGTTTTAGGGGGTTGAGTAGTAATTCGGGGTGATACGGGAGGTCGATAGAGTGGGGGCGATGGGGTGAAACTCGCAGTTTGGCGATTGACTTGTGGGTAGTTTTCGGGGTTCCTTTGGCACGGATTGCGAGCGAATTTGAATGTAGAATTTATTTTATTTTATCTGTGACTGTCTTGTGTAATGCTGGATAGATTTTGGTCGGATTTTAAGATGTTTTTGAAACAGGTTTATCTTTATTAATATTGAAGAAATAATAAAAACTTTGAGACATAAAAAAACCAATTTAATCCTAAAGATGCAGGTGTACTTAATTCAGATGCCCTAAATTAAATGCCCTAAATGTATTTTGGTTCATATTTGTTTTCAAGAGTTTAATTCTAAAGACCTGATAATTCTACTTAAGAATCTTTCTAATTTTGAAGTAAGACTTTAGAGAGGTAATTATTAAGTCATACTTACTAATTAAAGTACAGTTCAACGTGGTTAACCTTTTTTTTGTGGACGAAGGGAAAACCTTCAAAAAGCGCCTAGTTTTTTGGGGAAAAGAGACTAGTGGGATCTCTACCTCACTAAAACCTCCCCGGTGGCCACCATCGGCACCTGAAGGAGGCACCGGGTCCTCTCAGTAGACCAACCAGTAAATATTACCTAGGGATACTATAGCTAGTTTTTTTTATGGAATAGGAGGCAAACGAGCAGACGGATCACCTGATGGTAAGCGATCAGCGCCGCCCATGGACACCCGCAACACCAGACATTAATTGATTAATTAAGTGACATGTTATTAGTCAAGACTGGGTAACTGTCATCTTAGATCAATACATATTTCTTTCAGTATAATCTTAGATACTTCGTTCCAATAATTTCATGTCATTTTGTCTCAAAATTACAAGAACCAAAGTTATATTTGACCGTTGCAGTACCGCAATACAATACCTTGACGTCTATGTAAAGACGATCATAGATACACAAGGACATCAAAAAGCACCCAATCTTGACAGTAACATTTGGCGCCAAATCTCAGCGCGTCCAATGAAAATGCGGTAACTGTTGACTTTTCGTCTATGACGGTTGTTTTCCGCGGGCAAAAGCATCACGCCACGCCCTGCCAAATGTGGGACTCTTATTGGGTGATATCAAATGTCATTTTATGTGTAGGTATGTAAACCTCTTTGTTTTGAGACTTCAGCTGCGTAAGGGAACGGTTTTATTGTAAAAAAATGACACGTTAATAAAATTAGGACTCATGTTTAACATAGGTATATTTCATTTCAAACTACACTAATTTTTTTGATTATAGACATATTTTAAAGTACATTGAGTAATTATTTCCACTTTGATTTTTGTCTTTTGAGGTAACAGCACCAGTATGCAACCTTAATGGAGTATTGTAAAAATAAAATCAAAAATAACTTAGTCAGAATTGCAAGGGAAACTTAAGCAACAAGAAATCTCGTTAGCAATATTCCTTTTGACGTCACGTAATATGCTATGACACAATGAAATTTAAATATCGACGGCGTCTATATTTAGCTTCTATCTAATTTGATATATCTACTTACAGAATTATATCCATAAGACAAAATAAAGTCGGTAAAGTCTATTAAATGACATTGATGATAGATGGGCCGACTAGATTGATCGATTGAGGATCAAAAGAAAAGGACACGTATTGAAAGAATATATTGACAACGTATTTTCTTTAGTTAGCTGTATCAATAAACTGTCTGGAGATAAATCATATGACAAGAAAATAGGTAAGCTAGAAATATGGACCTAGACACTTTGTTAATAGAAGAAAGCTTTAGTTATAAAGTCTAGTGCATGGGAAGCTGTCGAATTTAACAGTAAGATCTGATAATTTTTTTAGATAAATAAACGAAATAAAACGCTCAATACACAAACCCACATCTAATTGTTTCTATATAAATTCGAACAAGCATTTCGCATTGTAATTGGAAAACGGAACGTTCAATCCCCGTTAAAATGTACGAGAGCATTATTCTAAACGACAGGGCCGACGCAACAGCGCCGTAATGCCACAAATTAAAGCTTAAAACGGACGGTTAACAGCTGACCCAAAATCGAAGTGTCCCCCCGTCTGGGGGACAGAGTCAGACGCGAAAAGCAACGGGGCGGAGCCACGCCACGCCTTCAAGCTCACAGGCAATATCGCGTCAAAAGTTCTCCGGCCGTGGCATAACGCGCGCGGGTCTTTGCCCGTCCGTGCTTAGAAAAATATAAACGTCAAAAGTGAAACGTCACGTGGTTGTTCTGTCAAAATTTGGAGGGAAATACGTTCGGGTTTTCGTTTTTAGTGTGAACGGTATTGCATTTTGTATTTTATTGTAAAATTAATTTTGTTTTTTTTTGTATATTTTTTTCCATAAAATTATGAATTACGAAAGGATATAATTAATATAATTATATATTTAAGAACAGAAGAAACCTTCTAGTAGAGGTAAATTAATGTTAAAATTGTTTTTGCGACACAACAAAACCTGTTCTTCAGTTGCCCATTAGTAAATTATTCAAACAGTCCCCTAAAATCTTACTGGTCAAGTGTTTAAGTCTCAGGAATAGATTATTTCCACCGTTATAATAATTTATTAAATCATTAGTCAACGTATTTTATAATTTCACGTACTTTAACTTTAAAATTTTGTGTGTTATCCACAAAGTGTTGTTTCGGGTCTGGGTGTCATTGTGTATGTGAACTTGTATGTTTGTAAACGCACCCACGACACAGGAGAGAATCCTAGTGTGGGGCAACGTTTAAAAAAAAAAATAAATAAAAAAAATAAGTAGAATATTGACGTCTAATTACTCTGAAAATAATCAAAAGCTGCAATAGTTAAATTATCCCACTGGTCTTTTTTGTTTTTGATTCTCAAAAGATAATTGATGAAGGTAAATCTTCCACTATTCTTAGATGCACATGCCGTACTTAAGACAATTGAAAGGTTAATTAAATTTAAATGAGGAATATTAACGTAGCCGTGCGGTGACAACAGAGTAAATATTTTGTCACCTATCCTAAGTCTTTACAAAATTGTTTTTAGAGCTAACTAAAGACTGCAATATATTTGATAGAGATCGGACTGTAGCGCTTTATAATAAACCTGGACGTTTTAAACTGTATTCTCTAACCAATGTATCCAATATTCAATCACGGGGTGACATATATTCGCTATTGAAAAAACTCCTTACTAAAAATATAGATTAAAAAAAACATATTCAGCCTAGGCGTGTACATTAAGACATAATCCATTCTTCTATTATATTGTGTAAAGAAGGTCTTTCGTCAAGCAGTAGACGTTGAAGAGCTATTGATGTTAATATATTGACTAAATAATGATGTTACTTAAATAATATAATAACCGTCTGTTCAAATAAATATCAAACAAAAAGGTTGATATTAAAATTCAAAAATTAATGTCAGTAAATATCTTTGACGAAATTACTTTTGTTTTCATCAAAGCTGTACTATTACGTGAATATAATTTCAGTATTATAAAAAAATAATTTATTGTCACTCTTTGTCGTTTGTGGAGGGCGAAGTATGACCTCTTTTTGTAAGATTCAATGGGCCGACGTTTGACCACTAACTCGCTTAATGGTAGCGATGATGCGGCCTACGATGGAGCATGTTGACCCATAGGCAACCTCTTCACTCCGGCTTTGAAGACACCCAGGTTATACCCATTTACACAAAAAGGTTTTATAGGGCAACCAAAGCTTCTACTTTAAATTCTCTTTCTCTCCTGCCGTTACCTGTTATATCTCTCTCTGGCTTCAGTCAGTTTACCGGGGGGGATGTTAGAAGGAGCATCTTGTCGTCTACTTCTAATGCCGTAAAAATAATATCATGCGTGATAAGCAGTTGGAGGTTTTCGGGTTTATCAGAGAGCACTGCTGACAGGTTTCAGTCAAATGTTTAGGATTTAGCCGGCTCCATGAACAATAGCTGATGGAAGAACAGGACCGACTCTAGTTAAGTGACTTAGTGCCGATTAAACGACCAAATTGTTACAATACTGAGTTAATGTATCTGATAGATTGTTTAAGCGCTTGAATGTCAATATATGAGACACAATAGAAACCCATTGCATCCTGTGTAGATCTGAGTGTTTACTCTTGAAACCACTCTCAATGTCAATGCAATTTCAAACCAATAGAGTCTCAATAATTATTCAATGTCAAAACTATACGATCCCTATCATAGCTGTTATAAACATACATTCAGAGTACGAAATATAAAGCCAAACTCAATACGGAGAACCTAACAGGTTACCGGGGCTCCGGCTCGACATGCAGAAGGAACGGGGTGGTTTTTACTCAGTAAGAATCTGACACTTCCTCCCGCCTCACCCAGGCAGTAGGCATTCGATGATTTGCCCCCATTAAAAATAATACCATTTAGTTCATTAAAAATCCATGCAATACGGATGCAATGGGCGTTAGTGAGCAACTCAAGAGTACGAACTTTCACAATACCAATGTCGATCGATCGGAATTGGATTCAAGAGTAAACCCACAGTTCTGTGTTAATGTAATTTCTCCTAATCATAATAGCTATTTACGATAATTAATTACGTCTTTTTGTAATTCAAATATTCATAAAAAGGTCTTTGATTTTTCGGATACAGGTCTAAAATATTTGTGAAAAAGACTATGAACCTTATCGTATAACGAGCAGTTAATTCAGTGCATAAAAGTGAATTTTAGAATATATTTCAAGATGGAGGTTGCTCAAACTCCTTTGCAGTTGACTCAAGATCACACGGATGGGAGAATGACTGGTAAGTAGACAAGTTGTAGAGATATCACACTAATATTATGAACTAGCTACTTCCACGCGGTTTTACTCGCTCGGCGCCTAGTAATCGTAGCGTGATGTTTTATAGCCTATAGCCTTCCTCGATAAATGTACTATCCAACACAAAAAGAATTATTAAAATCGGATCAGTAGTTTCGGAGATTAGCGCGTTCAAACAAACAAACAAAAAAACAAACTCTTCAGCTTTATAATATTAGTATAGATGTGAAAGTTTCTTTGTTTGGATGTTTAAATGTTTGGTTGCTTGTCCGTCAATCACGCTCAAACTACTGAACGGATTTTGATGAACTTTAATATAGAGGCAGGAAATGGGCTGACTTAGGTGATAGGATACTTTTTATCCCGATTAAATGCTCTCATGGGACAAAACAGGAGTCATATTCTATGTTGACCAAGTTGCGGGCAACAGCTAGTTTTATATAAGACTAGCGAATTGATTTATAGCCTATAGCCTTACCTGATAAATAGACTATTCAATACAAAAGGAATTATTCTATTAGATACAGTAGTTTCGGAGACTATTGCGTTCAAACAAAGACATAAACAAAATCATCAGACATAACATAATATAACATC
The DNA here is from genome assembly GCA_038387885.1 of Spodoptera picta. Classification (NCBI taxonomy): domain Eukaryota; kingdom Metazoa; phylum Arthropoda; class Insecta; order Lepidoptera; family Noctuidae; genus Spodoptera; species Spodoptera picta. Next base: position 979,769 of record JAZHFQ010000315.1, read on the forward strand.
ATGCCTTTTATCCCCGAAGGGCTAGGCAGAGGTGCACATTACTGCACTTAATGCCACTGTACAATGTAACACCCATTTTTCATCATTTATTTATGCTTATGAGTCCCATGTAATAGGGGGTGAGCTTATTGCCATATACCGGGCACATATTCCAGACTCATAACATAAATAATGAAAAGTGGATGTTACATTGTACAGTGGCATTGAGTGCCGAAATGTGCACCTCTGCCTACCCCTTCGGGGATAAAAAACGCGTCATGCTATGTTATGTTCTATAACCAAAATACTCGGGTACCTAATTACTAATTCTTACTTACTTTGTATGGAACAACTTATATAACAACAATGTTTTATAAAAAAAGTATAAATAGGAAGGTACCTATTGCGTTCCGAGAACAAATTAAGATAAGTAACAACTTTTTATTTCGACGCGAGCAACAAAATATTAGAAGTCAAGAATTATCATGTAGAACAAAGGCTAACATTCAAAATGTAGTTTTATAATTCATGGAATCGGTTATTTTGAAGTACCAAGCTATAACAACATTGCGGTGACAATGACGACAATGTTTAATTGTTTGTTACATAATCATTATAATTATGAGAAGATACGGAAAAAGGTTTCATGCAAAACTCACTCGGATAAAAGTGACCTATAGTCTATAGGTACCTATAGTCAGAATTTTAATTAGATTCCAGATTTGACAATAGCTACTGTCATTTTGTGAAATAATGATACCACATATAATAGTGTAGTGATGAACACAAAAATCGATAAACAATCAGTGTGTGTGTTTTATAATAAATGTTACAGAAAGTGACAGGATAGCGATAGCGATCACGGCGACAATTTATAAAATAACTTATTACCATAATACATCTATCTGTTTTATTTGTCATGTTCCTTCATGATTACATTTTTTTATTTATTTCACACACAATTATAAAAGAAATGTCTCAGATCGTTAATTAATCGTCAAAACTAAATTATCGGTTCAGAAATATTTAATTTCCTGATATACTTAGTTTACGAGAGTAAAATTATAAACGAGAAGAATCGATCCAGAAATATTGCATTTCCATATCGAATAATTTCGCAACGTCACTATTTAGTACTTGTCATAATGTTGCAACACTGAAATTGTCAAATTTGGAATCGAATTAAAATTCCGAGTATAATAGTTTTTTTATGGGATAAGCCAGCAAACGAGCAGACGGATCACCTGATGGTAAGCAATCGGCATCGCCCATGCCCATGGACACCCGGTACATCAGAGGCGTTACAAGTGCGTTACGAGCCTTTTGGGGATTAAAAATTTGAGGATTGTTGGGGATTCAGGGATTGGAGAAATTGGGGAGGCAAACACGAAATACAATGCGAGCAATTGTTTCACGTCCGTTTTCTGTGAGGCCGTGTTATCACTCCGGTCAAGCCGGCCCACTCGTGCCAAACACCACACTTAATGTTAGAGATCCTATATTTACAAACTGTTGTGGAACCCTGGAATAACCTATACTTTTAATTAACACATTAATAAATTTCCCACACACTTCTATATCTACAAAAATATGCATATAATAGAAATATACATGTAAAAAATTTCATCCCTATAAATTGACTCTAAACAACGACGCGCCACAGACAATATTTTCCCGCCGTTCCCGCGCGGCGGCCATACTTCTTGCTGCTTTTTTTAACAGGCAAAGGCAACATTAGTATTCAGATCTCGCCAGCCAGTAACTCGGGGGTCTATTTGACTGATTTTCAGCCTCTCCATGATTTGCCACTTTACCCGGTCAGAGTACATGTTGAATACGAAATAACCAATACATTGAGGGGGATTTGAAATTTCATTTTCGCATAATGGCACCGCGTTTTGAATATTGGGTATTTTATTAACTCTGTGTGTATTGCGACTGTGTATAGGATAATTTTGTAGCTCGGGGAATGTAATGGACTTAGCAATTTTGTTTGTTGTTAGCGATGATGTGATTAGGTTGAAATTATTTTAGATGTTCACTTGAATGCTAGTGGAAATGTGATTGGACTTTATATGACAGTGAGGCTGAATATACATACAGAGTTTAAAGTAGAAAAATATTGCGTTAATTTGTCGATTTATAACTGTGATATAAGAGACTTTTCATAATAAAACTTTGCGCCATGGAATTACAATTTTCTTTCTTTATTTCGTGGAACCAAACGCCGTGCGCCGTCGGACACGAATGCTTGCTTAGGTAGATCCTTCTGCTTACACTATATGGAACAATGGACTTGTAGTTATAATTTTTCTCTAATGAAAATGTCCATTGGGAAAACTCTATACAAAAGTAGACGTCCATCTAAAATTTTAAAATAACCAATTTAATTTTTTGGCCGTCTGTCGCATCGGTCAAGCGATCTCATTCGTCTGAAGTAACAGAATCAGAAAATTGGCATACAGAATATATCTACTTACATAGTTATAACTATGCTAGTTAGACTGACGATTTTTTGAGATGTTAACCTAAATCAAAGTGTGGGAGAGCCATGCTTCGGCACGAATGGGCCGGAGCGAACGGAGCGATACCGGCCGTGGTATGTAGTGATGGTGAGCAGGAAAACGGACGTAAAACAACGCTTGCGTTGTGTTTCGTCGTGTGAGTAAGGTTACTGGAACCTCAATTACCTTCCCCCCTTCCCAATCTCCCCAATCCCTGAATTCTCAAATTCCTAATCCGTAAAAGGCCGGTAACTCACTTGTAACACCTCTGGTGTTCCCGGTGTCCATGGGAGACGCCGATTGACTACCATTAGGTGAACCGTCAGCTTGTTTACCGGGTTATCCCATTAAAAACATAGTGGTGCTTGTAGCAACACTAGCAGCAGTCGGATCCTCCTTCTCCTAACCTACAAAACAGCAGAAAAAGCAACAATTCCTCTTTTTAAAAAAGCAGAAAAGGCCAACAAAATCCGTTATTCAGACGGTAGAGGCACTTCTGAACGACAACCCTAGAGGGTGGAGGGGGTGAAATTAATCAGACCGGCTCAAGGGCTGCCGCGTCAAAAGAAAACCAAATAAAACGGCAAGCGACAAAGTTTCTATTGCGCTGGAATAGGGAAGCTGTTGAGAGTTGTTTGGTAGGTAAAAGTTGAGTGTGGCTTAAAATGATTTGGTAGTCTCATGTCTTTCTATGAGGGTAGAATTTAATTGTTAAATGTGAGAATGTATATCGAAAATTAATGTTCCCAATGAGAACTAGTTTTTTTTATGTTAAGTCGGTAAACGGTAACGTACGGATCACCTGATGGTGATGAACCTAAACCTGAACACGAGAGGCGTTACAAGGGTGTTTTCGGCCTTTTGAGGATTAGGAATTTGGAGATAGTCGGGGATTCAAGGGATTCGTGCCGAAGCATGGCTCCCACACTTAACACTAGTATCTAATTACTAACTTTTTAATCGATTAAGGAGTTAAATGAATTACTAGAACCGATTAATAAATTGGATAGATACAAGAGGATCGGTTCGTTAGCACATTCTTATGAGATAAATAAAAAATACCTCTATACGTCATATGTCTGAAAATCAATTTTAATGTTGTATAATATTTTCATTTATCTTACACGTATTTTACTATTCTCAAAACCTCTCTAAAAATGTCCGCTTAAATCTATACCAACCAAAAATATCCACACCAAACCGACTCAACAGACCTCGCTATCCCGAATAAGTGGCATTCTAACACAAACAAACATTGATTTATCCTGATACCCAGGATTTAGGCGACGCTTCCTCTTCCCGCTGACTTCCAATTTCGGGCCCAGAAACTTTTTATGTGTCTTATAAAATTTTCTTTTATGACTCTCCGCCGTTTTTCCTCGGAAAATGTATTGTGACATAAATTGGAACGTTATTTGTGAACGATGTTTTTTTGGTCTATAGGAGGTACTGTCTCATTGGGCTGGGGGGTTATGAGTGTGATTTTGGGTGGGGTCGAAATATGGTGGGCTTGTGTAATTAGAAGAGTTGTTGACCACATAAAAATAGCATAAATTCACCAATGCATGTCGAGAGCTGCATTGCGCGAGGAGTGGCGACGAATTGTGAAGCTTGTCCCCACACCTGCATGACGAGGTGCCACGAGTCTGTATGATAAGAATGTAACGACTTGGAAGAAGAAGTTGTTCAGACTATAGTGTGGCAGACTCTAGTGCCGCATAGCTGGGAGATTGGTGACGATTAACTTTTATTCTGATAACCTCAGATTCCCGTCCTATGAAAAGCAAGAAAGAATGCACCTATTTTTGACAACTCAATTAATTTTAACAACTAAAGAGTGAAATTATTTGAGTCTGTGTTTCCTTTCATTTATTGCTTGACCTATCATTGCCAGCACCTAAAAGCAAGACATTCACAAATAAAACCAACAAAAAAAAATAACAATGGCTTAACCACCAAAAATATCTTAAGTAACATTTAAACACAGACACCCCTATGCTGAACCCAAAAATCTCTATACAAAGCCGTATCATAATATCAATATACCGTTTGAACCGTACGATATCAGGGTCCCATGTGCGACGGGCCTCAAGGGAGCAATCTCGTCTATATTGATTTTGTATTGCTCACATATTGTGGCCTGACTGCGGTGTGATTTGAGATTTCTACTATGTGTATGTATGTGGATTGAATGTTGTGTTGAAGAAGTGTTTTAAATGTTTTGGTATGTTATTACAATATATTTCGGGACGTAGACTGTTATGAATAAGGTTAGATAATTCTTTGATCACGGGGCTTACTTTGAATCCGATCGATCGATTGGTATTGTGAAATTTCGTACTCTTGAGTTGCAACACTAGCACCCATTGCATCCGTATTGCGTGGATATTTAATGAACTTAATGGTATTGACTTTGGCTTCATATTCTGTACTCTGAATGCTATTTTAACAGCTACGAGTAAGATTTTCAAATTAGAAATTCGTAAAAGTTAAACCAATACAATAAAATATCTAAACGTTTTGTCGCTGCACCTTCTCTTCCGATAGGTGTCGTCGGAGCTGACTAAAGGACTGCACAGTTGACAGAGCATGCAGCAATGCTCTCTGTTTAAACTGAACCTTCATCGTAATACATCCTGTTTTGTAGAACAGATTTACAGTTCATGTTTTGATATATGATTGGAAATGTGCCCGGTATATGGCAATAGGCTCACTCCCTATTACACGGGACTCATAACATAAATAGTGGAAAGTGGGTGATAAATTACAGTGGCAATAAGTGCCGAAATGTGCACCTCTGCCTACTCTTTCGGTTCCGGGATAAAAAGGCGTGATGTTATGTTATGATAGACCACGGATGACGATTCGTTGATGTAGTCATGATGCGGTTTAAGTCTTAAATGAATTTAGGCTTAATTCAGACACGCTCTTTATTACTAACAAATCTAAAAGCAAACTGGCCAAGTAGATCACAAAATCGAATCGAAATCGAACAGAAACCGAAATATCTTAGTAATAATTTGTACAACAGCAACTACAAATCACAACAAACCTAAGTCCCAATGAACGTCAGTCCCTATTGTCCCCAACCCATCAAAAATTGAGTTAGCAATTAGTACTGATGACAATACGAGTGTAGTTACAATTAATTGCTGGAATGCAATTGAAGTGCACTGCGTCCATTATTTACGTGTATCAAGTGTTGGGGCCAGTCTACACGTATGGAGTGCAGAGATAGATATGGAATAGAGTTGGCAGAAAGATGTGGGTACTTGCCTTAATAAAAAATAAATTATTTCGACTGTTTAATACAATAAAATATTAAATAAGAATCACACTTTCATTCATGGATTTTATGAGCAACTTAATTTTAGTATTTTACCAGCAAATATTTTACAAATAAGTACGCTGTTTGACGCTAAAAAAACGTGACGTCACAATACACAATCTCGTACAAAATTCATAGAAATCTGTCGTTTTTGACAATTAAAAAAAAAGTATGGAATTTGACTAGTTTACAAGTACCCAAATAAGGTTATCTTTAAAGAGAGTGCTTCGTTGATTAAGATTTTGGAAATTTTAAATATTTTAGATTCCTGTGTTGGTTTTGTCTCAAACCTTTTTCGGTCCTTAAACCTATTTTTATCTTTATCTCATAGAAATCTTCTCAAAATAGAGAAGCTGAGAAATTAGTGGTATGTCCACTACAAATGTTATATTATATTTGTGTTCTGTACATCATCAGACCATTTTTTTATATTTGATGGGTCGACGTCGATGTTTGACCACAATCTCGCCATTTTCGTCAACGTTTGCATCAGCATACCATAGAGTTTGACTTTAACATCTTCGCAATAAACCACTGCCAGCTAGGACATATACCATACCTTCTACGACGTCAATTCACTATTATAAAACAGTCACTATATCTATCTCTTTCATTCCTAACCACGTCTGTACTCTCCCAGCTCTTTGTCAAACAAGATAATTCGTGGGGGCGATGTCGCACACACGCAGTAACTACATAACAACATTCAGTTGTGGGAGTGTGCTAATGCAATCTGCCACCTCTCGTTATTCGTGTATCTATGGTCTTTAATTGTCAGTTCTGATATTTCGTTTGTTTTGTCTTTGTGCAGCAAATTGATTTCTCTTACAAATTTTTATATAGAAACTTACTGTAAAGTAGCTAATCTAAGAAGTTATTATGACAATTAAGTGTTTACCATAACTCTTTTTTGGCGTACCTAAATACTAAATTGTTATCTATCGTCGCTACTCTGCTAACGAAACTCTTCATTCTATGAACCACTTTACAATTGTTAAACAAAGATAGCGCTATGGCCATCACACTCTGTCTTCCTTCCCCACTGACCACATCTTCGCCCAAAATATTTTGATCAATATGCCAACTCCTTTAATATGAACTCTGTACCCTTAAACTCGCTGCAATCAATTTGTGCGAACCTCAATCACTTAATTGATTCGACACATTTGGTCTTAATCTACCCATTATCACACACTTTCAAACAATCATTCTTATCAACATTGGAATAGAGTTCAAATTTGGTAGCTCTCAGTCCTGCGCCTGAGTGTTACCCCTCGTATTAAAATGTAGGAATCTATTAAAATGAAAGGGTGTGATTTGCAATGGTTATTTTATTAGCTTTATCGAGATTAAATATTTTGGGGGCAATGTGATAGTATTAAACTATTGTATGTTGGCACTCGGGATTTCTGTCATGACTGGGTTCGCAAAAGTGATGAAAATTTTGTATGGTCTAGTTATCATTTTTGTTCCTTCCGTTGTTCATGAGACATCTCTGTTAAAATTGTAAGAAAACAATTTTATTTTCCGTGGTTTTATCATACACTAGCTACTTCCGCACGGTTTCACACGCTCTGCTCAGCTCTTATTTGTCGTAGCGTGATGTTTTATAGCTTATAGCCATCCTCAATAAATACGCTATCCAACACAAAAAGAATTATTTAAATCAGACTTGTAGTTACGGAGATTAGCGCGTTCAAACAAACAAACAAAAAACAAACTTCCGCTTTATATAATAGTATATAAGATCAGATACAATTTCAATGTCCAACATTAAACAAGATCCATAAAAGTCGTTTGGTTTTTAGCCCTTTAATGTTTTTGACTTTTCAAATGCTTTTAAGCATTTATTTATTTATTTAAGACTTAGTACAATAACAAATGTACAGGCGGACTTAATGCCTTGGGCATTGTCTCACAGAGCATTCGTGGTTGCATGAAAATTTAATCCCACCAAAATCATTAAACGTAAAAAAACTTAAGCCTCTCTACGCAATTTTTCCATCGTAAAACGAGCAAATCAATATTTTGTGACTATATGAATAGATTCGTTTACATTATAATAACATTGACTTAGGACCGTGTCCGCTTAGCTCGAGACATAACTGAGGCACTGCCGTGTCCCCAGATATAGCCTTACCACTTAAAAATATCAGTCTACCAACCGCACATTTAAATTATTTTTTCTTCTCAAGAGCATACCGCCACTTCTAACGTATTATTTATCAATTTAGTCATATTTTTAACTTTATTCTTCTCTCCACCAGGTGAAGGCAACGTATCACCTTTACGATGGTCCCCTCCGTCCTCAGCTGCATTGGTGGCAGCTGCCCTGGCTCCACCAGCGTTACGACCCTGGCTACCAGACCCACCCAGCAAGAAGACCAACCATTTGGGTAAGACAGGTTGGCATCGGTCATCCTTATATGGTACCTACTTGATTTGTTTTAAAACTTTGAAAACTTTCAAACACAACTATTTGTTTTAACGCAAAAATATCTTATTTGAATTAGATTTTTCGATAACCTCAACTCGTTGATAGTCTCAAGTCTATTTTTTTTTCATCATCGGTCTGACTACACGTTTGGCAGAAACCGGGTTCTGTGATGAACCTGTTTTTTTAATACTGCGGCGTCTGTTCTCTCTGTCAATTATACAGACTATGAAATACCCTCTTATGTAGAGACGACCCGTAGTCCAACTGGACTGTCAGGGCCTGCAATGATTGACGACATAGATTACTAAGCAAAAATCTAAATTCACATAACGGCCTTACACTTTAGTATAATTTTAATCTCATCCTATTCTACAGGTCTGATCTGCGTGGTCTGCGGTGATACAAGTTCCGGCAAACACTATGGCATCCTCGCTTGTAACGGCTGCAGTGGATTCTTCAAGAGATCTGTTAGGAGGAAACTTATTTACAGGTTTGTGTTTATTTATATTTTATTATAATTTCTTATAACTACTACGACTACTAAGATCTCCATCACTTTTAATGTATGGGTTGATGCCTAATTTCTATTTTAATGTCCGTCTGGTAGATTATTTTAAAACATTAGACACGTATTTTTTATTTTCTTACAGAAACGAATACTTTCGACGACATATTGATTTGAAATGTCGCGTGACGTCAGTTCTATGTACATTTTCATTAATTGATTTTGTAACCAACGTAATTTTAGTATATTCTCAGCATTTATTTTTAATTAGTATGCTGTTGACTCTAAAAAACGTAACGTCACAATACACAATCACGTACAAAATTCAAAGAAAACTGTCGTTTTTGACAGTTCGTGAAAAGTATTGAATTTGACTAGTTGGTAAGTACCCAGTTTCTAGAAGCGACAAAAAATGTAAGTCACCAGTAAATTAGATCACGCAAACATTGTTATAATATTTGAACAATTGTATTAGCTATATTGCAGTATCTGGAACTAACATGTGAAACTTCCATTGCGTCATATATTTGTGTTACATTTTCCATTTTATTTAGATCTTTGTTTTCTTGTGCTGGTTTTAGGAATACTTTGATTGCTCAACTGTGTTGCCGATGAGCAATTGTTTTATGATGTGTCTTTTAAAGTCTTCATCATCGGTTTTAGCAGAAATTTTGTTTTTCTTAGTAATGTTTTTTTTAGGGTAGGTACGTATATTGTTTACATACTCAATTCATTACGTGATCACCGATAGACAGAAATACAGAACCAATTCATTAAAACTCTCAGTTAGATAATATTGGTCGAGAAAACTAACTCCAAGATTTTCAATTGAAACTTCTGTCTTTGTCTCTCCGTCAAATCTTCTTCATTTTCGTTATTTGGGTATAATTTAGAGTTCTATCACTGAGAATTTCTAAATTCTATCACAATTATTCATTTGATTTCATTTGATTAAGTGTTCCACGCTTTGAGTCATTCTTCGGCACGAATGGGCCGGCTCGACCGGGGAGATACCACGGCCTCACAGAAAACCGACGTGAAAAAACCCTTGTGTTGTGTTTCGTCGTATGAGTGAGGTCGATTACCGCCAATTACCCTCTACCCAGTCTCTTCAATCCCCGAATCCTCCACAAACCTCAAATTTCCAATTCATAAAAGACCGGTATTGCACTTGTAACGCCTCTGGTGTTTCAGGTGTCCATTGGCGGCGCCGATTGCTTACCATCAGGTGATCCGTCTGCTCGTTTATCCGTTTATCCTATACAAAAATCGATATCGTGACATCGTTGGGCCAATTATACACTTTCTGGGCCTCATACTCAACACCAACTCTTAGTTGGATACCTAAAAGCAACTACTTGATTGTGTGATATTGCCGATAGCTTCTAAAAATGAAATGTCTTCTGAGTTTGTTTCGGCATTTCTTCTCAGAGTAGTCAGTTATGAAATGTCGGCCTCATCGTTCGCTTGATAAAACTGACGTGTAAAAGTGCTGCCTTGTTAAGCCTATTTGCAGAAATAAATTCACTTGTTTCACTTGTAAAAGTTCAAAGAAGTCAATCCAGTTCAACTGTAATGTATTTTTGGCATATGTCTTTTTGTGGTTTTTTTTAAGGGGGGAAAATCATCGAATGACTGCTCCTGCCTGGGTGAGGCGGGAGGGAGTGTCTTACTGACTCTTACTGATTCCTACTGACTAAAAACCACCCCGTTCCTTCTCCTGCACGTCGAGCCGGAGCCCCGGTTACCCGTTAGGTTCTCCGCGACAAGCCTACAATGTTTTTCGGTTTCATAAATTATCGGCACTAGTCTACCAATACAAATTAAAAGAGAAAGTTCTACCATCAGGTCACAGCTGCGACACAATTGTACCGAAGCTGTACCAACAACTAAAAACTATAATGTTTAGTAACACTGTTTGTATGTGAGTCAATACATTCTGCCTTATTGACATGACCTAATTATTTACATATAGACATAAGTATTATAATTTGGTTCATTTTTGTAGACAATAGAACGTGTGTAAGTCGATAGTGTGTCACTGTTTAGTGTTATTATAAAGTGAGAGCTAGGCGTAATCTCTTTGGGGTGCGGTGCCAGAAGACCTCCCCGTGGTGCACCCTGGGTACAGGTGATAGTCTCCCTAACGAGTGGAGTGATAGGGTTGGAGTGGCTATTGCCTGTAGCTAACTTCTGGACGGGGCGGACGAACCCTGGATGGGTTCTGGAGGCGGCGGGTTTTGTGCAGACACGTAGCCTACGCTTCCGAGGGGTCGCTTTTCCGCCCGTCTCTCTGAACTTAGCAGAGAACGCGGCGGAGAGGCAAGGACGGTGCTCGTTGCGCACTCACCCTGCCAACGAGCAGCATCGGGACACATGGTTCCTCGACTGCAACCGTCGAAATCGTAATCCGAGAAGAGATCATGGATGTCTCATGACTCAGAACGGGACGAGGGTCTTGGCTTGGTCGCCCGGACCGCGAGGAAGATAACCTCTATAAAAAATTCCTCCAATACCAAGTTCTGGTGCGCGGCGAGGGTATGCATGGCTGAGGAGTAGTGTCAGTCGTGAGCGCACCCCCAGCTAGGGTACCGGTGGACCCTCTAGTTGGGAAACAAATATACACTTACCCAGGTACAGGGGGCACTGCCTGGGTGGACCGTTTATTTCCCCCATACTCGTGGGAATTGTATGGAGTCTGATAATAAAAATAAAAATAAAAACAAAACACCGGAGGAGGAGAGGGCAAGCGAGCTTAGTTCGCTTGCTGTTGGCGGGGAGAGCCAGGGTGGCTCTGGAACCCGTGGGGAAGCGTTGGAGTCGTCCAGCCAATCCCTCACACGGGCCTTAAGTCGGAGGATGTCGGAAGCAGAGTCTGACTACTCTTCCGCATCTGGCGCTTACTCATTGCGCAGCTTGAGTTCACAGCGCCAAAAAAAGGGGACGTTTAAACGTCCCAGGTTGAAGGAGGGCGGGGATCCGTCCTCCAACGAGCAGGAGGCTCCAGCCTCTAAGATCCCTACGGCTGCGCGGGGTAGGGGTCGAAGAAAGGGCTGCGAGAGGCCGATGGCCGCTACTCGGGCCGAGTCAGCTGAAGCTGACTCATCAGAATCTGGCGGCGAGGGCTCGGTAGGCGACCTTGGTGCCATAAATGGCGACCTTTGCAAGGTGGTCAAACAAACACTCCGGACGGTGGCTGAGCAGAAGTCCGAGAAGGGCCGAAACGGAGTGTTAAGGCAAGCGAAGGCAGCCATTATGAAAGCGGCTCGACAGTGTGGACTGCCTTCAGCGGCAGGGCAGCAGATGGCCGCCTTGCAAAAAGAGCTGGGGGAGATGCGCCGAGAAATGATCCGGCTGACAGCCTCCAATGCGGCTATGGAGGACGAGCTTCGGTCAGCCAAGGCCCAGCTCGCCGCTGCTCGCGAGGGTCGACCCCGAGCCTCGCAGCCAGTGGAGGCCGACATAATCGGCCTGGTGCGGCGGGAGATGGCTGCGTTCCAGCAGCGTTTTGACGTGCTGGAGAGCAGGATCCTCCGCCCCCACTCGCAGGGAGTCAAGCAGCACCGCGCACATTTGCGGCTGCGACGGCTATGCCGACTACTCCTGGTCGGTCCAGCGGTGTCCGGGCCCAACCGCCGGCGGCTTCGCCGGCGCAGGCTTCAGCTGAAACGGTGGTGAGGGCGCCAACAGTTCGTAGGCGTGGGGGCGCCGTGCCTGGGCCGTCTACTGCCCCAGTTGTGGAGCCTACCCGAACTTCGGGTTCCCCTGCCAGCGGCGGCGGATGGCAGGTGGTCGGAGAGGCGAGGAGGGTCGCCAAGGAAGGGCGAAAGCGCCGAAAAAGGAGCAGCGGCAGAGGCAGCGGCAGCGGCGCAAGGAAAAGCGCGCTGCGGCAATGCTTGTCGCCCCTAAAACCGCGGCTGTAGTGATAACTCTACAGCCGGACGCGGTCAAAAGAGGCGTGACATATGGCGACATCCTCGCCAAACTGAAGCAGGCGGTAACTCCCGCGGAGTACGGGGCCCCTAACGGGTTCTCTTTGAAAGTGACGGCGACTGGAGCCCGTTTACTAGAGGTCCCCGGCGCGACCAGCGGTCCAACCGCTGACGCTCTAGCCGAAAGGCTCAGGGTGTGCCTTGGTGCAGACGAGGCTCGCGTGTCAAGGCCAACCAAGTGCCTGGAGTTGCGTATAATGGGCCTGGACGACTCCGTGACGGAGGAGGAGGTTGTGGCCGCTGTGGCCAGGACGGGTGAGTGCCCTGCAGAGCAGGTTAAGACCGGCACCATCCGTCCAGATAATTCGGGGTTGCGAACGGTTGTAGTGAGCTGCCCCGTCTCAGCGGCCAAGAAAATAAAGGAGGGTCGAAGGCTCCTGGTAGGCTGGGTCTCGGCGCAGGTCAAACTGCTCGAGGTCCGACCTATAAGGTGTTTCCGCTGCCACGTAGGGGACCACGTTAGCGCTAGGTGCACCTCGGAGGTGGACCGCAGTGACTGCTGCTTCCGTTGCGGTCAGCCCGGTCACAGAGCCGGCTCGTGCTCTGCCCCGCTACACTGTCACGCATGTGCGGCGGTTGGTAAGCCGGCCAATCACCGGGTCGGGAGCAAGGCCTGTTCCCCTCCTGCCAAATCCAGGGGCAAGGGTAGGCCCTCCGCCGCCCCCGTCAGTCCCGCCCCCGCCGCTGTAGTCGCCACTAATGCCGTCGCCGCGGCCACCACTGGCTGTAATGCCGTCAGGGAGGAGGCTGGGATGGATTGCCAATAATAGCTCCATTCCGCCTCCTTCAGGCGAACATCAACCACTGCGCCGCCGCTCAGGATCTCCTGCTTCAGAGCATGGCGCAGTGGTCAATAAATGTCGCTGTGGTCTCCGAGCCGTATTTTGTCCCGCCCAGGGATCACTGGGTGGCGGACTTGGACGGCTCGGTGACCATCATCTCGTCAGCCGCCGCCGGTACCCCGACTCTCGAGGCCGTTCAGAGAGGCCGGGGTTGTGTCGCAGCACGGTTCGGAGAGATCGCTGTGGTGGGCGTGTATTTCTCTCCGAACCGAACTCTCGCCGAGTTCCACAACTCCCTGAGGGAGTTGGTCGCCGTCGTTGTCGGGTTCCGTTCCCTCCCCGTGCTAGTCCTCGGGGACTTCAATGCCAAAAACTTGGCTTGGGGTTCCCGGTTTACTGATGTTCGGGGTAGGATGGTGGAAGACTGGGCCCTTGAGGCAGGCCTAGTCGTCCTGAACCGGGGTTCTGTCCCCACGTGCGTGCGGATGCAGGGCGAGTCGGTGGTGGACATTTCGTTCGCTAGCCCTGCTCTATCACCGCGTGTCGTTGACTGGCGTGTCATGGAGGAGGTGGAAACGTACTCCGACCACCGGTATATCCGGTTTAACGTCTCCACCGAGTCCGCGGACCCGCCGGTCAGACAGGCCCCATGTGGCCCGCGTTGGGCGCTGAGACAGCTGGACCGGGAGCTATTCCTGGAAGCCGCAATCGTGCAGGCCTGGGTGATACCACCGCACAGGCCTGCCGACATCGACGAGGAGGCGAGGTGGCTCCAGGACGCCATGTCCAGAATCTGTGACGTGGCGATGCCCCGGGTCCGGCCAGGTCAGCGCAAGCGCCAGACGTACTGGTGGTCGCAAGAGCTGGCTGCTCTACGCAGTGCATGCACTGCTGCGCGACGCCGGTACACCAGGCACCGCAGGCTTCGTATCCGTCCTCAGGACGCAGAGGTCAGAGAGGCGGAGTTGTACGAGGGGTACAAGGCGGCGAAGGCCGCCCTCAAAGCGGAGATACGGCGGGCCAAAGAGAATGCCCTCCAGGAGTTCTTGGAGACTCTGAACAGAGACCCGTGGGGACGCCCCTATCGGATGGTGCGGGATAAGCTCCGCACATGGGCTCCCCCGCTGACTCAGAGTCTCCGGCCAGAGGTAGTGGAGGAGGTGGTCGGCGCCTTGTTCCCCCGACTACAGAGGGGTTTCACCCCTCCGTCCATGACTACGCCCCCTGCGGTGCCCTATGCGGGCCACAGCGAAGACGACGGCGACACAGTTTCGGAGGTGACCGAGGCCGAGTTGAGAGCGGCGGTGCGCCGGATGGGCGCCAAGAACACCGCCCCGGGACCCGACGGACTGCACGGCAAGGCGTGGGTCCTGGCCTCGGAGGCTCTCGAGCCTCGATTAATTGGTCTCTACAGCGCATGCTTGGAGAGGGGCCAGTTCCCGCAATTGTGGAAGGCGGGTAAATTGGTCCTAGTGAAGAAGCCGGGGCGCCCTGCGGACTCTCCGTCTGCGTACCGGCCCATAGTGTTGCTCGACGAGGTGGGAAAAGTTTTCGAAAGGATCATTTCGAACCGCCTCGTCGCGCACCTGTCGGATGTTGGGCCGGACCTGTCGGACGGCCAGTTCGGCTTCCGCAGAGGGCGTTCCACGGTGGACGCCATCATGCGTGTAAGAGACCTCACGACGGGGACTGCAGTGTCCAGGGGTAAGGTCGTAGTGGCGGTGTCCTTGGACATCGCCAATGCCTTCAACTCCCTGCCCTGGAGCTGCATTTTGGAGGCACTTCGATATCATCGGGTGCCCACCTATCTCCGTCGTGTAATCGAGGCATACCTGACGGAACGGTCCGTCATTTACCCCGGTCACCGAGGTGAGTGGAACCGACGAGAGACGTCGCGCGGTGTTCCACAGGGTTCGGTTTTGGGGCCGCTCCTGTGGAACATCGGCTATGACTGGGTGCTGCGCACCGACCTTCCGAACAACGTCAGCGTGGTCTGTTACGCTGACGACACACTGGTGGTAGCTCAAGGGAGGTCGCATCAGGCGGCGGCTAATTTAACGGCGAGAGCGGTTACGACAGTCGTTGAAAGAATCCGGCAACTGGGACTCGAGGTGGCGCTCCACAAGTCCGAGGCCATGTGTTTTTATGGCCGCGGGAACGCGCCACCTCCGGGTGAGTCTCAATTAACGGCGGGAGGAGTTACCATCGGCGTCGAGACGACGATGAAGTACCTAGGACTCGTCCTCGACAGTCGGTGGAACTTCGTGGAGCATTTCCGACGTTTGGCTCCTAAGTTGGAAAGGACGGGGGCGGCGCTTAAGCGCCTCTTACCCAACCTCGGGGGCCAAACGCCTCCTGCCGGAGGTTATACGCCGGGGTCGTGCGGTCCATGGCCCTCTACGGCGCCCCTGTGTGGGCGCCGAACCTGATGCGGCGGCCCGCTCGGGCGCTGCTTACATCACAGAGGGTCATGGCGATCCGATTGATACGCGGATATCGCACGATCTCCGGGGAGGCGGCGAACCTCCTTGCCGGAGTACCGCCGTGGGATCTGGAAGCGAAGGTGCTCGCGCGCGTGTTTTGTTTGCGCGCGGAGGCACGTCGCCGGGGCGAATCTCCGCTGCCGCGCCAGATTAATGCGTGGCGGGATGAGCTCCGGCGTGATCTCATGGCGGAATGGCAGCAACGACTGTCGCAACCGAAGGCTGGGCTCGCTGTCATTGCAGCGGTAAGTCCCCTCTTTGAGGAGTGGCTTGAGAGACGCTACGGCGTCCTCACCTACCGCCTGACGCAGGTGCTTACCGGACACGGAAGTTTCGGTAGGTTCCTGTTTCGGATTGGGCGGGAGGAAACGCCCGGGTGTCATCACTGCGAGGATCGCCCGGAGGACACGGTGGAGCATACGGTGGCGGTGTGTCCTGCGTGGACTGAGCACCGCCGTGTCCTCAGGAATGTGATCGGCGACGGCGACCTCTCGCGCCCGGCTCTGGTTCAGACCATGGTACGGAGCGAGGGGCACTGGGATGCCGTCTCCTCCTTCTGCGAAGCAGTCATGCTAGCTAAGGAGGAGGCGGAGCGCGTGAGGGAACGAACCTCCTCACGACCCGGCCGTCGCGAGAGACACTCCGGGCGTCGGGGATCGCGAGACGATCTCCGGCCACCGTAAGCACGGGCCTGCGGACGGCGAGCACGGGTGACTCGCCGCCCGACCAGAACCAGGCCCGAGCGTACGGCGCGTCGCGTTCCGCGCGCGCCTCAAGGAGCCATCAGACCACCACAGATGGGGCCTAACAGGGCTGACGCCGATACGGAGCCGCGGAAGACTTAACGGGTTGCCGGGGCTCCGGCTCGAAGTGCAGGAGTAGGAACGGGGTGGTTTTTAGTCAGTAAGAGTCTGACACTCCCTCCCGCCTCACCCGGGCGGGAGAAGTCATTGGATGATTTTCCCCCCTCAAAAAAAAAAAAAAAAAAAAAAGGCGTAATCTCTTTATGTCCTGTGTTTCTGTCAAAAAGTAGGTTAAGTGTGGGAGAGCGATGCTTCGGCACGAATGGACCGGCTCGACTGGAGTGATAAAAAAACCGACGTGAAACAACGCTGCATTGAGTTTCGTCGTGTTTCGTCTCCTCAATCTTCCCAATCCCCGAATCGTAATAATTCACAAATTCCTAATCCCCAAAAAGCCGGTAACGCACTTGTAACACCTCTGGTGTTTTGGATATCCATGGGCGGCGCCGATGGCTTACTACCAGGTGGTCCTTCTGCTCGGTGTAGTAGTGTGTATGTACAAAAATATCCCTTTTTTACTTTCAAGCGCCTAAGGAAAAAAGATTAGCAACAATTCACTTTAACACAAAATTTGGGGAGCTCTAAACGCTATTACTCTTTTACAATCAGGTTCACAATTAATACATAATACATTCATTTGTTTTTTTAACCTTGATAGCAAACGTTCATTCGTAATAATATGTTCCATTTTCATTTAATGCCAACAAGGAGAGCAAACATCAAAACAAACATCGCATATAAAAATTATATTCACAAAATCGCAAATCGCGAACATGTTGGGAGATGAACAACACAATAGTGCATCTGGGTTGCCGCGCCAAAAATTACAATAGAAAGAACAGGGAGATTTGAGCACTTGAACCCACTTAATCCATTGCACTGGCAACATTGTTCTGTAATTTTTGGTACATCTGAGACCGGAGTTAAGGAGAGAATAGTGTGGGGAGCGGAGCGGGATGAGAGAAGGGTGTTAAATGAAAATTTTCTTTAATTGTTGGTGGTTAAAGGTTGTTGTTGGTTAGTTCAAGTGATTGTCCCGAATTGTAATGTTTACCTATTTTAATAAGGTCTTGAGTTATATTTTGACTTAAATGCGATATTTCAAAGTTTTTTTTATTGCAAACCACTGAGACTACATTTTTATCAATGAAGGCCCTTCAAGACAGTGAATCATTTCTTGGATATCTTGAGAGTGACACACGTTCAGTAGCGATCCTCTTGTGTTTAAAAAGATGATGTCGATAAACCCTGTTACTATTATTTTCACCAAGTTAATCCCTCCGAAAAGTTGCTACCTTTATATCCGTTCAAACTTATTCTTAATAATCACATTTTTAATAATTTTCATCACAAAATGTGACAGCGATTCTAGTAAAGAGTCTTTACTAGAATCGCTATCGCTCATGGACTATGTCCTCACCATAAGATTCGGAATCGAGGGGCATTTAAAATTCGATGTAAATTTCATTTTGAGTTTTTATTACAAGTAAACTCTGTTTCAATTACATTGCATTACTGCTATGATTTATAAATATATTTGTTTAAAATGACAAATTGAGTTTGTTTAGTACTTCCGCAATAAAGAATATTTTGATTATTTTGCCATTTTAAACGTACAATTTTAATATTTAGTAGTTTTCGGGATATTTATGTCCTATTTATGTCCAAACTCCATTTATACTAATACTATAAATGGGCAAGTTTCTTTGTCTGAATGTTTGGATGTTTGTCTGTCAATCACGATGAAACTACTGAACGCATTTTGATGAAATTTGGTATACAAGTAGAGGATGGGCTGACTTAGGTGACTTTTATCCCAATTAAATGGTCCCATGGCATATGGCATAAAACAGGAATCATATTCTACGCGGACAACAGCTAGTTTCATATGAATTCAAATGTGTTTAATATTATTATATAGTCCAACACTTTATCATTAAGGCACAATAATAATGGATACATAATAAAACACAATATCACGTGCACTGCACCTTTATAAAAATTTCAGCACCCTATTTAAAAAAAAAACGTCATAAACTAAATACAATTTTAAGATGCAACTAAAAATTGCCACTAGATAGCTACACCTTAAATACCTCATTTAGATCATTATCAAAAACAGCAGTAGTACCAATGTATACTGCAGATTTCACAAAAAATAGGATACGATAAAATTGATCGATAATACAGATAACATTAAAAGCTGTTTAACATTTGGCTCCCCTCTTAAGTGGCGATTCAATTAATTCGCTACCCGTCCTAATGTTATTAATATAACCCCAGCCTTATGATAGATGGTCAAGTGTGACATGTGTACCAGCTTTATGATTCGCAAATTGATTTTTTGAAGATTCCTTTGTGTTGGTGAATGATTTTTTATAAGATCAGTCTGTGGATGGGTATGAGATTGTCTGGGTGATATGATTTTACTGATGGTAGGACATTTAAAATAAAAAAGATACATATTTTATTCTATTTTGCTTTTCAGAGAGATTGGTACCTATGAGAAAATGACAGAATTTTATCAAATCAATAACACGTCTTCCTTTATTGGTCCCGAACAGCGTTAGATACTTGCTTTCTCAACCTAAATTAAGAATGGATTGGGAGCATCAAAAAGTATATTTATTACAATTCTATTTCAATTGTCTAATAGAAATACCAGAACACCGCTAAACTTTACAAGTTATATCCCTTCGCTGAAGCATTCAACTAAATAAAACATCTCATATCAGCCAAAAATTGCTGAAATCTTAAAATATAACCTCAGATGTATTCAAAATACTTATTCCTATACATAACATCAAAAACCTGCCACCTAACGTTCAAACAGCTACTACAATTCAAAAACCAGAGTGGCGTGTAACAGGGTTCCATTCTGGGACCAGTCCCTTTTATATGGAATTGCAACAAATGTCAACGAAGCCGTAAGCCTATTACAAATGGGATTATCGGTAATGAAATATCTTTAATCTGTATTAGTTTCTGTGGTAGCAGATTTTTGTGGGGTATAGAGGTTAAGATGTATTAGAAGATTGGCGGCCATCTTTAGGTTCTGCAGCAATTATTGTTTTTAGGAACAAATTGTTGATGGCCAACAATGTCGAATAGAAAAGTAATAATTCATTTTGAGGTGTTATAATTCATTGTTTTAGACACTGTCTATCTAAGAATTTATGACCTTTATTTTTATGTGAAATTCCTTTGTAATTATGATTACATTGTAAACTAGCTGATTTTGTTATATCTGTATTTAAAACCCGATTGGCGAGGCGGTTGGGCAACTGGGCAACGTGTCGCGGTTTCGATTCTTGTACGACACAACTCTTTAGGTTATCCACAGATTGAGGTTCCGTGTTTGGGTGTCATGTGTATGTGAACTTGTATATTTGTAATCGCACCCACGAGGAGAAAATCCTAGTATGGGACAAAGTTAAAAAAAAGAAAAAAAATGTAACTTGATATTTCTTAGATTTCGACGATTTCTTAGGCTACTAAGCCGATCAATTACCCTACAATTAATATTTTAACCGCAAAACTCCAGGATTTAGCTGCAATGTGCTATATCCAAGACCAACATAATTAATTCTGAATTTGTCGACAGATGTCAAGCAGGCACGGGGCGCTGTGTCGTGGACAAAGCTCACAGAAACCAGTGCCAAGCCTGCAGATTGAAGAAATGTCTCGCGATGGGAATGAACAAAGATGGTGAGTTGATTTCATTAAGTATTTTTTTGGACCAAGTAACCTATTGGTATGAGGTGGTCGCAAAAGACTATCGAGCATATAGATCGACTTTTGTTCTCTGGTAGTGGGTTTAACTACAGCATAGGGAATATTTATTCCCGATGTTTTGATTTCGAAAGTTCTCCCTTAGAAAACACGGATTTTGAAGGCATATTCGACGTTTATATTCCTTCTTACAACTTTCTTATAGCACGGTAATAGAGTTTTAATAATTTCATTACGACAATGATGTAAGCATTTAGTATAGGTACTCTAGGTAATACATATATAATTAAAATTTCTATTCACAAATAGTATTTAAAATTCTAACACATTATGAAGCCGGGTTGAAATCACACAAATATTATAAACGTAAAAGTTTCTTTACTTGGATGTTAGTCGACCAATCAAGCTGAAACTACTGAACGGATTTAAATGAAATTTGGTATACAGGCAGGATATGGGTTGACTTAGGTTTTAATCCCGATTAAATGCTCCCATGGGATAAAATCGCATTGGATAAAACAGTAACCATATTCTACGCGGAGACTTGTTCTAAAAGTCGCGGGCAAAACTGCTGTAGTTTTGCCCGCGACTTTTAGAACAAGTCTGAAATATTTTTGTTAAATAAGATAATAAAGAAAATACCCCAACAATGTTTACGTAAATACTTTCATTGAAACGTAAACCAACCGCTATAGATATCCCAGTAACATACAAGTTACACTTGTGTACTAAAAATAACTAAAGCAATCTACTTACGAGTTAAAACCTAAATTTAGCTTACCGCATTAACTCTAAATCATTAACGAGGCGTTTCCATGAAGTGATCACTCACACCTAACTGAACATTGATCCTTGAAACAGCTCTATATCATCCACGTACATTATATGGATGATGACAGTGTATGAAAATTAAAAATCCAATTAGTCCATCAGTCAGGTAATAAAAAATATTAGACACGTATTTTTTTTTATTTTGTCGTACAATAAAATAATACTTAGATAAAATGAATCAAAGTTTTGGAGCGGGAGCTGAACCGTCATTTCTACGTGTAAAATGTACCTCTACATAGAAGTGACGTCACGCGATACTTCAAATCAATATGTTGTCGAAAGTATTCGTTTCTGTAATAAAATAAAGAATACGTGTGTAATGTTTTAAAAAATTCTACCAGACGGACATTAAAATAAAAATTAGTCATCTACCCTATTATGATTGTACTAACTAATATGTTAATTCGGACTATAATCTATCTCCAGTAAGTTCTCTAAATCAATCCAGTGACTGCACGTTTGGTACGGTGGCTGGGTAACTGGCTGCCATGCAAAGTGTCGCCGATTCGATTCCCACACGGAGCAACTCTTTGTGTGATCCACAGATTGTTGTTTCGGGTCTGGGTGTTATGTATATGAACTTGTATGTTTGTAAACGGACCTACGACAGGAGAAAATCCTACTGTGAGGCAACGTTTTTTATATAAAAGAAGTGAGTTTTGCGCGTAAGAGAGTAAGTTTCTTGCTCGTTCTTCTCCATAGGAATCTAAACCTTGGAATAAGCAAATAGCTTCACTTTTAAATTTTTGTTGACGCCTTTCTGGTCTAATCGAAATAAATGATTTTGACTCGATCTTCGACTTCGACTTGATCCTTTCCTAAGAGATATTTTATCGAAAACCGCTGCAGTCTAGTTTCTTTTAAATCTGAAATCCCTTGGATTGCTCGGACAATACTCGCAGTCAAAAGTAATACATAAGATTATGAATTTTCGTTAAACTAGCGTTTAACTAACTGCCTTCAACTCTCCGATATCTTCTTTAGAGATCTGACCAGAAGAAAACAGAAAAGACAAAGTCTCTTCACTCAGTGTCCCTTTCATTATCGGTTTGAACAAAAAATCGCGGGTTACTCACGTGAATATACTGAGAAAAGCTCTTCCTCATAAGCAACGTGCGCGGTCGCGGCGATGTACATTGTAGAGGTACAGTAGGCTGCGCCACATCACCCATCGCTCATGAGGAAGAACCTCTCCGTGGTTCGCAACTAGTAGAGTTTTTCTCAGTATATTCACGTGAGTAACCCGCGACTTTTAGTTAATTTAGCATGTCTCACGATAGTTATTATAAAACATTATAGGTTTTCTTTATAGATGGGAATCTTCTTGGGTCATGATGGCTTAATATCGTAATTCTCTATAGTAGATGGACAGACCAGTGATGATCTATTACTTCCCACACTTTAAATCAAAGCCAATATTTGCCTAAGAAGATTATACACAGACAGAACAATATTCCCACGTCTGAACAAGTCTAAACATGTCATAACATTTCATAGTACTATAAAAAGCTAACAGATCTGTTATACGCGCCCTGTCGCACGCATTCAAGTCAATTAACCGTGAACATATTCATATAGACAAGCCACCCTCTGATTTCATTGTCAGTGGATATGAAATCTTTTTTGATGGTGAATTAGGGTCCCATTTTCATTGTGTTGAATTTGCGTGTAATTTGATGCTGTTTTAGGTATGGTTAATTTTTATGAGGAACGGTATTTAAGTAATTATTTCTGGATGATAATTTTCTAATTAAAAAAACGACGATCTAATTGAACCAGCACCTTAAGCATAAAGAAAACACAATCACACAATTGATATTTTTAATGAAAGCGCAAAAGAAAAAAACTATAACACTATAAACGACACAAACACCTTAAACTGTCAAATACCAAGCGGTCACCGGTGAGGCGCGGTGATAGGTTGCGCCTATTGTTCTATAATTGTGTCTACAAAACCGGTACTCGACGAGTTAAACTCAGTCGAAGCAGTCAAATCCGAAAACACTTCAGTAACCACCAAAAAATACACAACAAATAATACTCAAGCGAAACTTAAAACAGCAAGAGATAGAAGGGTTGAGGATAATAGAGACGGTCTTTTAGACCACGTGGCGACACGTGGCGACACTGCGGCGTATACAAATTATGGCTTAGCAGTTAAGAGTATAGTTTTTATTGTAGAAACTAAGTCGTGCATACGTTTGTTAGTTTAGGACATGATTGCTTCCAGAAGAATGGATGTGGTGTAAAAATTTAAATGCTGCGATGGGATTGGTAAAAGATTTTTTAGTGAAAGGTGATTAGGAAGGATTAAGGGTACAGGAGTGGTTAAACGTTGTGGTGTAAGATCTTGTTTAGCTATGAAATCTTCTATGGTACCATGTTCCAATGAGTATTTTCAGAAGCTTTGATTTGATGCAACGTGTAGACGTACAAAATAAAAAATTAAAACCTTTTTACACATTAACTCGTCGAGTACTGTCATTATAGACACAATTATAGAACAATAGGTTGCGGTCACCGGTGACCGCTTGGTGTTTAACAGTTTAAATAGGATGAGCTACCTATTTGTTTTCAACATTTACGATTTAATACATGTCATGTATACCTATTGTTTGTATTAATTACCAAAAATGTTGTCTACTGATGGCCACATAAAAACATAACAACACGTCTTTCTATCCTCGAAGGGGTACGCAGAGGTATACATTACGGCACTTAATATTACTATATAATGTAACACCCCTTTTCACTATTTATGTTATGCCTATTGCCATATACCGGGCACATTTCCAGACTCCGTGCTACTACTGAGATTTTTAAAAACCCAGTAATACTTTGCCCGACACGGGAATCGAACCCGCAATTCCGACCACTCGGTCAACGAGACAGTAAACATATAAACTAACTAAAAAATCTCATTATTCAATTCCCAAATTATCATCACCACCTACACACATTTGTCTCTTACTTAATCTTTCAACACACTCCTATATCAACAAATTGCTTACTTAGTCTCCCAAATCTGCTACCAATTTAGTTCACACATTATCATCACCTTCCACCCTTTGCCCTGCAGCGATATATCCAATTGTTATATCTGCTACTTGTTACGACACAATAGATTCTGTCACCAATTTTTGTATGATGTCATTAGGGAAAGTGACATGTAATGCCTCTCTTAATATTGTTGCTGTCATGTACAGAGAATTGATGTTTTTGGGTTAATTGTTTAATGTAGGTGTGTGAAGGTTGATTTCATTTCTAGTTTTTATAACATGCATCTTATGACGTAATTTCTTTTTTAAAATTGGCTTGATTTTGTCTATTAATGGTGTGTGTTTAAATATATATTCCATTTTTATCATTTAACGTATAATCATTGTTTAATTAAAAACTTATTTAATAATCGGATAATTTTAAAACATAATGGTATCAAAATTTTACTTGGTATCACAAATATACATTTTTATTAATGATCAATAGAATTTACGTGCATATAGACACTCAAAACATATACCTCCATTTATTAAAACACATAGCTTTGAATGGAGAATAATAATCACATTCGGACGTAAAAAACTACAGGGGTCACTAGTCACTAGCGCTTAAAATTTAAATAAAATATCCAATTACAGAAGACCACAAAGAAACAAATGCAAAACATTCACACACTAACAATAACGACCACAAAACTAAAGCAGAAAATCAGAACCATTCACAGATCACGTAATGCCCTAAAGCTGAATCTAATAACGCGAAACTCAGTACACACCCACAATTTAATGAGTGGGAATCCGCAAAACAGATAATTAAGGAAAAACTACAAAGCGATCGCCCTCAGGCGTCCAAACTCGCATTCAAATGAGCACCCTTCGTTATAAAATGGGATGTTTAACCGGATGAAATGCAACATTTAATAATTTCGACATGCATTCTAGTTTGGTCTTGTCATTAGTGTAATTTTGCGGATAAAGTTATGTTGAATAAATTTATCACTACATAGTATAAAATAAAAGTCGCTAGAATCTGTCCCTATTTATGCTTAGATCTTTAAAATTACGCAACGGATTTTGATGCGGTTTTTTTTAATAGATAGAGTGATCCTTAACTCGTCGAGTACCGTCATTATAGACACAATTATAGAACAATAGGTTGCGGTCACCGGTGACCGCTTGGTGTTTGACAGTTTAAGGAAGGTTTTTATGTATAATAAATGCATATTGCATGCGTGTGAAGCCGGGCCGGGTCGTTAGTTAATTATAATATCATTTTAATATCATTATTTCCGTTTGTCTATGAGTATTCATAAGTTGAGGTAATAATATTTTTCAAATTAATTATTCGACACGATAATCCATCCACTCTTAGAGATAGATAATATTATCAAAGAGCAACTGATACATTGAAATTTTTCTTTCATTCCCAGATTTGCATGGATACTACACAAGATACAGTTCGTATAAAATATACTATATTAATACAAATATATAGATAGAAACATAGGAATTCGCAATCATTGTATTGCCGTACCAATTAAGTTTAAACAATGTTCTCTCAATAAAACTTTGAAATTAAACCAACACTCATTAATTAAATCATGCTGTGGAACATTGAGAGGCTTTTGACAAGGTGAACCTAACACACCATCCGAAAATAATTAGATTGTCGCGTCGACATCTCAAAGCATAACGAAATTACACTTTCCTTTTCATACCGGGGGTCCCAAAGACCAAAATAATACAAAGCTTAAAGTGATAAAAGCGTCCCCGTCTGGCGTGCCGCAGGGTACAACGCCGGGCCCGCCCTCGTTACTACCTTTATCTTTTTGACACTTTCCTTTCGCGCGCAAATTGGATCACATTTTCATTGTTCGTTGTTCATGCGTTATGGTAATTTTGTAATGGATGTTTCTGGCTTTTATTAAGTTTATGTTCAGGAGTTTTGATTGATTTTGTTTTGTTAATTTCGTTTTGACTTTTCTTTTGCATTTAATTCTTATTTCACATAATGTAATATGTACGACCTCTTAAGAGCCTTATGAAGACGTATATGTTAATTCAGTTTGTATTACGTAGGTATTTATTTGCAATGACGTACCTATTTACGGTCTTGCAAGATTTTCTAATTTTTATCAATATTGATTAAAAAAAAACCAGAAAATATAGTAGTTGTCTTCAAAATGTTTGTGTTCATTTATTACGTCTTCATATATTTTTTAATGTTCTTAATTTCGTTGAAATACACGTTTAACCAACTATTTGTGTCAGCACTCGTCAATATAACTTGAGCAAAACAGATGAGAGTAGAAGGCAGCGAATTAAAGATTCATTTGTAAAATTAAATGCTAATGACGATGATTTTGTGCTTTAATCCCCGACTGTACCTTCTGTAAGCGATTGTAAGCTCGGTATTACGGAGGAAAGTCGCGGTCAAAAGTGTTTTCTGTTTCTCTTTGTTGGTTGGAAACCATTTGAAAGTATTTAAAAGAGTTTTTTTTTTAATATTTGACGGGCCGACGTTTGACCACTATCTCGCCTGGTGGTAAGTGATGATGCGGTTTATAATAATAAGGAATACAATGAAGTTTGAATGTAGATGATTGCTATGACATTTTTCGATGTTTTCAAAATTACCTTGAACTAGAATTGAACTTTGGATATTATAGATGATTTATATGATACTAGCGACCCGCGCTGGCTTCGCACGGGTGGAAAATACATTTCTTATACATATAAACCTTCCTTAAGAAACACTCTATCTATTAAAAAAACCCCATCAGAATCCGTTGCGTAGTTTTAAATATCTAAGCATATATAGGGCAGACAGACGGCGGATAGCGACTTTGTTTTATACTACGTAGTGATTTTCAGAAAACTAATGGATAATATTTGTTCATCCTGTGATTGGAATATTGAGTACATATTCTTGAGTTAAATTCTATAGACGGACCACCTTTATCAGGAATTTCAATTTGAAACTTCTCTATACGAAGTCAATAATCATAAAGTTGATAATATCTATGGTTGGACATGACAACAAGGACTAATCCAACTACTTTCATTGTATGTAGATTTACTTCCACCTGTCCCTTTGGCAAAGAGCCGGAGTTACGTAATGTTATCTTTGATATATTTCATCCATAAACCACCACTGCTCCCACCAGTCCACAGACTCATACTCTAACACTTAACTGTTTATTCCGAGAGTTAAATCTGCAGTAACGGACACTGATTAATGCGATTTTAATCCGCCCATAAAACCCTAAATCCAACCCTGTATTAATATCCAACCAAACTCAGAAGGTCACAAGTCCTTTCAATCCGACAAACGAATTTCAACTTTAGATGTGAAAGGGTAAGGTTTTGTGTTGAAAGGGTGGAGATAAACGAATGTTTGGCTCGAATTTCTAACTTTTAAAGTGGGAGTCCAAACTCAAAAGGCCCGGATTGTGGCTAAGAGAGGAGCGATTATTCAGAAGAGGAATTAACTTGGGATATAAAGTTAGAATACATAAGTAAATTAATTTCATATTCATTTCATCGGTTTTACTTGCGCACTTACATAGGTACGTCTATTGGGATTGTAAGCATTGTGGGTATCACATCACATCAACAGCGTTTACGTGGCACTACTGACCAAAGACCTCTTCTCACACAGAGCAGGTTTGAGCATTAATCACTACGCTTGTTCAAAGCGGGTTGACGATTTCTGACTTATAAATAAAAATTATAAGCCCAGGTTTCTTCACAATGTTTTCTTTCATCGTTTGTTCGTGGTGTCTAAATAATCTTTGAATGTAAAACTCGGAAAAAGTCACATTGGTACTTGCTGTTGGTACAATACTTGTCGCACCCTCATGCATGAGAAGCGGGCGTCTTAAATCTGCGGGCGACCTCTACCTGGTATTATGGGAATGCTTTGAGCATTTTACAATTTATAAGTGTCTGAACGTGCACTTTTGTAATATATGGATTGATCGTTTTTAATAGATGATACCTTATTTAATATGGATTACGCTTAATCAAAGGACATATTCACGCAACTGTAATAAAGAGTTATTTTCGGTGTTTTTAGCAACAGAAGATTAATCAGTTCTTTAGATACTTGACTTTTGATATTTTGATATTTTTCTACTAACTATTGTTGCGATTTTGTCTGCGTGGAATATGAATTTTAGAACATAACTTTATTCTACTTTAATTTTCCAAAATAAAAGTAGCGTAACTCAATAAAAATCTTGTCAAATCGGTCCAACAATTTCTAAGCCAGCCAGTAAAAACAGACAGACAGACAAAAATTGTAAAAAAATATTATTTTGGTATGTGTATCGTATGTATATTCATAAGCATGTAGTAAAAAGCGGTTATTTAAATATTACAGAGGGACACTTCGATTTTATTTATCTGTAGTTAATATATAGGTATGATAGTACTGCTAAAAACAAATAAACTTAATATCATTGACTATTGATCAAAATCAAGTTATATGTATTTTTGAGATCTGCAATCAACCTTTGCTTAAAGTAATGCATGCAGTGTATCATTGTTTTCAACCTGTATCACTTGTACCCTTGCCTACCTACTGTAAATATTGTTTTCAAGTATATTTTGTTTAAAGCCCCCACGTCCTTCACATTATCGCTAAATTACGGGCCCCAACCTCATACTCCACGCTCCATTGGCTACATTCAAACAAAACTGATCCTACCTATTATAAAAATACAGTTCAAATCCCCTCGCCATTAAATCGAAATCAATAACCATTAAGTCGCCGGTTTGACAGAAGTCGTTTATAAGTGAAATGGTAATATATGACTTTGTGTGAGGGGGAAAGAGACAGATATATTTTTATTAGTTCGTTTCAGTTTAGGGGTTGGAATATGCACCTGATCCTTGTGATTTTATTTTTAAATTATGATTGTTCTGTGCAAATTTTTAGTGGATTATTGCTACATTTGTTTTTATTGCGTACTTTTTATAAAATAAAAGATATATTGAGCAAGAAGTTGGTAGACGTCCTAGGAAGACTGACCTCAACTGATTAGGCGATGTGAAATTGTGAGACAATTATTAATTATATAGATTGATAAATGCAGAATATTATGTGAAATTTCCAGAATCGTGTCATTCGAGGTCCATTAAAAATATTGACTTTGCCTAAGTGTCATATTAATTGTAACATTTAACTTTATTACACTTCTGGACACATCTATTGGCCCACCTTAGAGTTTAGGTTTCGATGGCCCCTACCGAAACATGATTGCTAGATTGAACAAAAACTGTTGATGCAGTTTAGTGGTTTTAAATTTGAATTCAGAATACCATACGACATGGAGCTACGCCTAACAAATCGGATATGCGCCTAAAGGCAATAGATTTTTGAATAAAAAACATGTTTTATCAAATAAAGGTCAAACCACAGCTCTCATACGATTAGGCATAGAGTTTATCAACCGCTCTATGAAATTTTGAGGGATCATCTCCCATTCCTCTTCTATGGCAGTTTTCAACTCCTGCATCGTCTGGGCAACTGGCTGACGAACCTTAACACGTCTTTTTAGCTCGTCCCACATGTGCTCAATGGGGTTCATGTCTGGGCTTCTGGCTGGCGATGTTCACATCCCGAAGGTATTCCCTGACGAAGCCGGCCGCATGGGCTCTTGCATTATCATGCATAAAAAGGAAATTTGGGCCCACATAGTCCGCGTAGGTCACGTGAGGTTCTAAGCACTTACGAACGTCCCTTTCAGCATTTAATGATTGCAGCCGTGGTCCTGTAAAAACCTCAAGTTGAGTTTTGCCGCTCGCGGATATACCGCTCCAGACAGTCCATGAGCCACCGCCATAACCCTCTCTTCAAAGCAACATTGTGCGAAACGCTCTCCCTTACGTCGGTAGTCATTCTTCCTTCCATCATTGCCATGTAATACAATTTTAGACTCATCAGAAAAGAGTACACGGCTCCAATCTTGCTGTGTCCAATTTAAATGACTGCGTGCGAAATGATGGCGCGCTGTTCGGTGGGCTCGCGTTACTTTGTGCCCATTAGCTGGCTTGTGTGGTACTATATCGCGTTATTTTAACCTTCTCCGAACAGTTCGAGCGCTCACAGATACTCCATGAAAGTCGTGAAAGTTGGTTTTGTATCTCAAAGGAGGTGACGATTTCTCAAGCTGGGCGTCACGATGAATCAATCCTGCCTTTCAGTTGTGGCCTTCCTTGGCGACGAACAAAGCCGTCAGTCTCTAGGTACCTCCGATAAACATTTCGGACATAAAACTGTAAATAAATAAATCAAAAAATCATTCTCCAATAGCAGAGTAATAACTGCTTTTCTGACGACGGGGACTCGGAGTACCTAGATCTTATTGTAAGGTAATAAAGTTTCAGTCACTCAGTAATGAATCGAAGTCGGAAATGAGAGTTTTATTTGCCAATAGTTTGCTTCTTAAGATCAATAGGTAACTAATTTCTCAATTGGTTATCATAATCATCGCCTGCTACAAGTTTATCACAGTCATTCTCTTTTCCAAATTCATAAAATCAAAATGGATAATATTATATGAACAATTTTAAAGTAAGCCAATTACAATTCACAATATACATAGTTCTTTAAACCCAATCCACAAAACAATATTTAAAACAAAAAAAGAATATAAATCCGACCCAATGATCCCATTCGCGAAAGCTGCACAAAGCTCTATACAAATTCGAGAATCAATCAAAAATCAGAAACATCTATCCATCTCTTTCACTCACATACAAAACTATGGAATATCCATCCTGCTTTCTCGCAACACCGGAAGTGAGATCTCAAAGATGGCTGCGGCCGGATGTGGGAGGGGCGATTTGATTTATAGTGTAAGTGTAGTGGGGTGTAGGTGTGATAGTGTGGGTGTGTGTGTATGTGTGTGTGAGCATTAATTCGTGTTCAAATGTCTGTCTATTAGTTGCAGCGGTGGTTTGTAACTTCAAGGTTTGTGTAGAATGCGAATCAGCAGAGGTGTGCAATGTATAGTTTTAAAGTTGGATCGTGGTTCTGCATATATACAATTATATACATATTTAAAACGTCAGTTTAATTGCAGAGTTATTGTTTCAAAGATCTTGGGATTTATTGAATATGAGTAATAAGTATTATTATTAGATTTTTTTTAAGAGGGGAAAATCATCGAATATCTGCTCCCACCTGGGTGAGGCGCGAGGGAGTGTCAGACTCTTACTGACTAAAAACTACGCCGTTCCTTTTCCTGCGCTTCGAGCCTACCGGGACTCCGGTAACCCGTGAGGTTCTCCGCGACTCCGAATCGGCATCAGCCCTGTTGGGCTCCATCCGTGGTGGTCGGATGGCTCTTTAAGGTGCGCGCGGAACGCGACGCGCAGTACGCTCGGGTCTAGTTCTGGTCGGACGGAGAGCTACCCATGCTCGTCGTCCGCAGGCCCTTACGGTGGCCGGAGATCGTCCCGCTATTATTATTAGGATAGGTTTTGATATCAAAATACCTACTGATACATGTAGTGGGTATGACTACCAAATTACAAATTCAATACAAATACAAATATTACACCCAGACCTAGAATAATGACTTGGGTTGGATCACTCAAAGAATTTTTTTGTACTGGCATCGAAACATCGACCTGTAATGCACAGCCAAGCAGTCAACTTTGCCCCACCCGGGAAGTTACTAGACCACTATCGTATGTGTTGACTAGGTGCTATAGGGTTGCCAATATTTTTTTACAATTTTCATATGTTAATTTATAAAACCAAATCAAATCAAATCGTCTTTATTGTGGACTGTATGCATCATAAATACAGGTCTTAAATAATTAAAATGCGGGTTCGATTCTCGGGTCGGGCAAAGTAAAAAAATTTCAGTAGTAGCACGGAGTCTGGAATTGTGCCCGGTATATGGCAATAGGCTCACCTATTACATGGGACTCATAACATAAATAGTGAAAAGTGGGTGTTACATCTGTGTGCACCTCTGCCTACCCCTTCGGGGATAAAAGGCGTGATGTTATGTAATGTTACAATGTAACACCCGTTTTTCACTATTTATGTTATGAGTCATGTAATAGGGGGTGAGCCTATTGCTGAGCCTATTCTAGGTCTGGGTGTGATAGGTGAGACTATTTAGCCAATGGTGAGATAATTTCGCCCAATCATAAATACATACATACATGTCGAACCTCCTTCCTGTTTTGAAGTCGGTTAAAAATACATGCAACCTGATATTTTGTCATCGTGCCAACCCTATGACACAAAGGGGCGACTGGCGAGTGCTGCAAAAGAGTTTTATTTTTGCAGAGCGCACGTATCTCTGCTCGCTGTACCCCGCTATCAATCATAACGTATTGTATGGAGGTATATGCATCTGTAAGGCTTATGTGGTGTAGGTAAATGATAAAGATAAAGATAGTTTTATTTGCCAAAACATGTGTAGGTTACAATAATACATGCAAAAAAAGTACAGTATTGTTGGTATCAATGTGCTTAACCGTGACCGGTGTACAAATATTAATTAATTTTCCAATAAATCTATAAGTAAATGTCAAGATGCACTAATAATGTCAATAACAATGAAATAATAAAATCAATAGAAATAAGTCCTAAGAAAATAATAGGTATTTGGGACTAACTTATTGGTCGTTTGCTCGCAAATGAAACTTTAGATCATGAGATTTTTGCATATTCGTTGTGTTGAGGAATTTGTTATTCGGTTTTCATTTCAACATCAACGACCTATTAGTGGCCACTACTGACCAAAGGCTTTTCTCACACGGAGAAGGTTTGAGCATTAATCGTCATGCTTGCTCAAAGCGGGTTGACAATTTCAAACTCATAATTAGAAATTATAAGCTTAGGTTTCCTCACGATGTTTTCCTTCACCGTTTGTCAGTGGTATATAAATAATCTTAGAATGTACATAATATAACTCGGAAAAAATTACATTGGTACTTGCTGTTGATTGGTTTCTAACCTATTTCAAACCTAACAGTTTAACTCGTCGAGTACCGGTTTTGTAGACACAATTATAGAACAATAGGTTGCGGTCACCGGTGACCGCTTGGTGTTTGACAGTTTAAGTAAATGTCATGTATGGTAAAATACATGAGAGTGTATTCCGGGCCACCAAATTTTTCATTTATTAATTGGGCTGTAATTGGGCCTCCGGTAGCCTCACTCAACGACGAAACACAACGCAAGCGTTGCTTCACGTCGGTTTTCTGTGAGGCTGTGGTATCACTCCGGTCGAGCCTGCCGAAACATGACTCTCCCACAGATAACGTGTATTCCTTTATAGGCCATTCGGCCTTAATACCACTCTTGCAATGATATGGACAACTGTGTTATAAACTTATTAGATTTGACAAGATGCAATTAAACTAATACTACATTTCTTCCACAGCGGTACAGAACGAGCGGCAGCCCCGAAACACAGCCACCATCAGACCTGAAGCTCTGAGAGACATGGACCAGGAGAGAGCTCTTAGAGAAGCTGCCGTTGCTGTCGGGGTGTTTGGGTGAGTTCATAATGTTCATAGACATTAATACTGAGTGACTTCTATTTATGTACATATAATAAAATCGTAGAAAAGTTAAAACTGTACATTAAGTATATTTTAAAAAGAATACTCGGACCGTGTTGGACAATCGATCGACATCAACAGCCTATAAATGCCCACTGCTGAGCAAAGCCTCTTCTCACACGGAGAAGGTTTGAGCATTAATCACCACGCTTGCTCAATGCGGGTTGGCGATTACAAACTTATAATTAGAAATTATAAGCCCAGGTTTCCTCACGATGTTTTCCTTCACCGTTTGTCAGTAGTGTCTGAATAATCTTAGAAAGTACATATAACTCGGAAAAAGTCACATTGGTACTTGCCGTTGGTAGGTTTCGAACCCTCACCTTCATGCATGAGAAGCGGGCGTCTTAAACTTCCGGGCTACAATCGATACCGAAGCCAAAAATATAGTTTTTGGAATTTTTGTCTGTTTGTCTGTATGTATGTCCGGAATGATCTCAAAAGGTACCGCATGGATTTACTTCAAATTTTTTATGAATATTACTAACAAGTCTGGTAACATATAGGCTACATATTATCACGCTATCACCTACGGGATTGAATCAATTTATGACGACATTCATTACCATAGAATATCCCTTGATAAAAACTAATTCAAAAGCCTAAATTCTGCCAGCAGTCTTTATTCTAGGCGGACGAAGTCGTGGACTACAGCTAGTATTAGATTAGATTTAAGAGTGTAGACCACGTCAAGGTAAGGCCAGTAAAAAGAAGAATGCTTAGGATAAGAAAGTAGTCACGTCAATTACGTATATAGTTGATTTATGCCGGAATACTGAAACGTTACTCAATTTGAAATCGTATTCAAATATCGTGCCATCTCTGTCATTTAATAAAGAATTTATGGAGACAGAACTATACTTAAGCTTGACTTAAAATTGAGTAGCGTTTGAGTATTCCGACATTAGTTTGGAAAATTAAAACAAATTGAACTGACTAGGTTATCCCTGAATAGTAAGTATCTCAATCGTGAATAAACTTTTCAAATCAGTTTAGTAGTTTCAGAGTCAATGAAAATAAACAAACAGATCTTTCTTCTTTAGGATATAAGTACAAACCTACAGATATATGTATGTATATACCATAACATAACAACGCCTTTTATCCCCGAAGGGAACGCAGCGGTGCACATTATGCCATTGTACAATGTAACACGGACTTTTCACTATTTGTTATGAGTCCCATGTAATAGAGGGTGAGCCTATTGCCATATACCGGATACAATTCCAGACTCCGTGCTATTAATGAGAATTTTAAAAAAATCCAATATTACTCTGCCCGACCCGGGACCCCTTGCACGGCAGTCGCCCTTGCGACCACTCGGCCAACGAGGCAGTCATACTATATACTAAAATATACTTCAAGCATTACCCAAAGCAAAGGCAAAAGTACAAAACAATATCTTCAAAAGCGGCCAACAACAGCTTCAGTGAAAAATTCATCTAAAACAAAGCGAGTTCCGCACTGTTTCACGCAGTTTCCAAGAGACGAGTCAAAGACTACACACACAGACACTGTTTGACAACTTGTGTTCATTTGTTTTTGCTTAGAATCTAGTAGCGTGATACGGAAATACGTACGAAAAGATCTTAGTATGTGAAATGAAGGTTGTGAGTGTAGGAGAGCCATGCTTCGGCACGAATGGGCCGGCTCGACCGGAGTGATACCACGGCCTACCAAAACCGACGTGAAGTAACGCTTGCGTTGTGTTTCGTTGTGTGAGTGAGGTTACCGGAGGCCCAATTACCCTCCCCTTCCCCAAACCCCCTA
Source organism: Spodoptera picta (assembly GCA_038387885.1). NCBI lineage: Eukaryota > Metazoa > Arthropoda > Insecta > Lepidoptera > Noctuidae > Spodoptera > Spodoptera picta. The sequence goes on from JAZHFQ010000315.1 coordinate 1,015,511, forward strand.
ATCCCTGAATCCCCAAAAGGCTGGTAACGTACGTCTGCTCGTTTACCGGCCTATGCTATAAAAAATGTGAAATTTTATTTACTGACTTCAAGAGAGTTTTTTGTTTTATTGGGACAAGCCCGCTGCTACCTCCCAAAACCGCTGCAACTCCTGTAAGCCAGGATCTACAGTAGATACAACCGTGCAAACACCGGAACACTGAAGTCCGGCGCGTCCCAGGGACATGAATAACTGTCTTGGTTCGTACAACAAATAAATCAGAAGAAATATCTTCTCCTCTTATAATAATAAGAGGAGAAGAAAAATAACGATAGTTTCCATTTCAAGAGAGTTATGAATTTAACCTTTCTGTATAATCTTGTAATCGAACAATATTGACATGTAATTCGTTAAAACGCTACATATTCTTATTTATGTATCTAACTAATGAATTGATTAATAAACTCTAAAAGAGGCTGATCATAGCGAATTATAATTTAAAAATTACCAACCAAATGTATGATGTACCTATGTATGACAAATAAAGATTTAATTTCACCATCAAAACTTTGACGTCGTCAATTAAGAAATACATAAGAGTGAGTGTAATATTAAACTATGGAATGCATTATTATTTCTTAACTTCACTGTTAAAAGCATTGCAGAAAAACTTACGCCTTTTCAAAACACTAGCTCACTCTCCAGACTATCGATGATATGTCGAAGTCTGCGCTAATTATAATATCAATATATTTGGTTATATGTTAGCTTTGCCATCATAAATATAACCCCGAAAAGATAGGCCGAGGTGCACATTACGGCACTTAATGCCGCTGTACAATGCAACACCCACTTTTCACTATTTATGTTATGTGTCCCATGTGATGGAATGGTGCACATTTGCTATCAATTCTATTAAAAAACTTATATCCAGCCATAGTACTGTATATCATGCAAAGCTTCTATCACGTTTCCATGCCAATTTTGGAAATCAATATAAACTAGACCATAAATAAAGACCCTTAAAGCTTCCAATCCAATCACTTTCAACGCTACACTAGATACATAATCATATTTTGTAACTCTCACCTTCACTTGCCCCCTATCCATAAAAACCCCATGAATTTAACATAACCATAAGACTATTAACACTATACGTATTTGGGACATGCAAACGCACTAAACATGATTGCCAATTTGAATGATTCAGATTTTATTACCATGAATAGTAAAGGTAAGAGCTCTTGTTATTTCGAACGAGTTCTCATTTCAGGGTTGTGTATAATATACCAAAGAGATTATGTGAATTACGGCCCTGTTGCTAAAATTTACTTTTCTTTTGTATTTTGAAGTCTGTCTACATCTTCATACATCAACAGCCTATAAGTAACCAATGCTGACCAAAGGTCTCTCTCTCTCTACTCTGGTCCTATTTATTTACATTTTTTTATGGGATATACGAGCTGACGGATCACCTGATGGTAAGCAATCGGCGTCGCCTATGGACACCTGGAACACCAGAGGCGTTACAAGTGCGTTACTGGCCTGTTGGGATTAGGAATTTGAGGATTGTTGGGGACTTAGGGATTAGGAAAGGGGGGAGGGGTAATTGAGCCTCCAGTAACCTCCCTCACGCAACGAAACCTAACACAAGCGTTGTTTCACGTCGGTCTTTCGGGAGGCCGTGGTATCACTCCTGTCGAGCCGGCCTATTCGTGCCGAAGCATGGCTCTCTCATACTTAAACTAGAGATAAGTCTCTGTCTAAATGAATGAACACACCTTTCCACCTAGACAACTACAAATTCTCTCCAAAAATAATCAGTAAAGTAAATAAAAGCTACTTTAAAAACAAAAACAATTTAAAATAACGGTCATTCGAGTAGAAAACGGTAGCAAAATGGCGGCTCATTCACCCGCCATTGGACGTCAAGCGCCACTGGTCAGCGGCTGGCTGCCAACCTTTGATCAAAGTGGTGACTTGATCGGCACGGCTCGTCAACTTGACGTCATTAGCTGGTTATTTATAGCTAATTATTCTCTATATTATGATGAACTTTTATTTCTATGTGTTTGTAAATGGTTGTGGTGATAGCTTGCAAGATTTCACGATTTTGCTTGTATTATGAAAAGTGTTTTTTTTTTTATTTATTAGCTTCTTCTGCCAGCGCATTCGCCCATGGTCCCATGAGTAAGAGTAGCCTATGAGTTATCCATAATCACTTTAACTATTTATGTTATGAGTCCCATGTAATAGGGGGTGAGCCTATTGCCATATACCGGGCACAATTCCAGACTCCGTGCTACTACTGAGATTTTTTTAAAAACCCATTAATATTTTACCCGACCCGGGAATCGAACCCAAGACCTCTTGCCCGGCAGTCACACTTGCGACCACTCTGCCAACGAGGCAGTCAAACAGACACTCCAATTTTATTTATCTGTATAGATAATATAGATCGTACATTTGACGTCAATCAAGATATAAATAGTTTGATTTGCTTAAGGATATAAAATGTTCTATTTTTACTCTCGTTGCGCGGCGTAGGCGTCGTCAAAGGTGACTGGATGCCATTTTGCCTACAAATTACAGACGTCAGCGATTTTGAGATCACTGTTGTTATGCCCGGGCCACACCAACAAGAAATGCCAAATGCTTATCGCGATAATGCACGTTCACCGTAGGTGTAGCCACGAGTCAACGCGATAATATGACAACGGCATTCACATTGCCGTTTGGCGTGATGGGCATTCACGTTGAAACTTCAAGTGTAGCCACCCACTTTATCGCGTTAAAATTATCGCAATAATTATCGTAGTAAACATCGCGATAATTGGCTTTGACGTTGCCGTGTGTTCCGTGTTAGTGTGGCCCCGGCATTACAATATTACGTAGTCATATATTTTTACGTATAATGAAGTGGTGGTCTTAAGGTTTAAGACGCCCGCTTCTCATGAGGGTTCGAAACCTACCAACGGCAAGTACCAATGTGACTGTGTCCGAGTTATATGTACTTTCTATGATTATTGAAACACAACTGACAAACGGTGAAGGAAAACAATCGTGAGGAAACCTGAGCCTGACCTGAGAATTTCTAAATATAAGTTTGAAATCGTCAACCCGCATTGAGCAAGCGTGGTGAATAACGCTGAAACCTTCTCCGTGTTTGAAGAGGCTTTGCTCAGCAGTGGGCATTTATAGGCTATTGATGATGATGATGATATATTTAAATAAACATTTACCTTTGTTTCACTCAGTGATGGTTTAAAGAGGAAAATGAAATGAATTGCCATATAGAGGTATGTAATAATATGTATGTACATAGTTATGTATGTGCATTAATGCATTTATTTTAATAAATTATGGAAACTTGTGGTTAGAAAATATATGGGTTCTAACGATAAATCATCCGCATGATGTCACTTGTCGGTACAAAATATGTTGTCAAAATAATATTGCCAACTTACATTACTCTTTTTCTTTGGTAGTTTTTTATTTATTTATTACTAGCGTTTACCCGCGGCTTCGCTCGCGTCACAAAAGGATAAAAAGTAGCCTATGTGACATATATCAATACACACAGCGCCATCTATACCAATAATTTCGTTTTCCCTCTAGAATATCAAATTTTTCCGGGATAAAAAGTACCCTATTATTTAATTCAGACTTATAACTTTACGTCTGCAAAAAATCGAAGCAATCGGTTTAGTAGTTACGGCGTGAAAGCGGAACAAACAAACAAACTCACTTTCCGATTTATAATATTAGTAAGGATTTAATATCACTACATACTACAAAAAAAAGTTGCTATCCACCGTCTGTCTGTCCCTATGTATGCTTAGATCTTTAAAACTACGCAACGGATTTTAATGGGGTTTTTTAATAGATAGAGTGATTGTTAAGAAAGCTTTATATGTATAATACATGCACATTGCACCCGTGCGACACCGGGGCGGTTCGCTAGTAAATAAATAAAAATTAAATAAAGACTGCCTCGTTGGCCGAATGGTCGCAAGTTGGTTTTTGGGTTTACCCCAGACATACATACGGACAAAGAGATAAAAATTCTAAAAACCATATATTTAGTTTCGGTATCGCTTGTAGATCATGCCCTAAGCATTCCCTTAAAAAAATCGTACCATCTCTGTCATTAAAAGAAATGTATTCAGACAGAATTATTTATTTATTCGAGTACGACTTAAGACTTGTGTAGCGTTTGAGTATTTCGACATCACACATTATCATTATCTATTATAAGGCCGCCTTTGTACCCTATTCTCTTTATTTGTTCCTGGATATACTGTCTCAAATTGGTGTACAATAAAGATTATTATTATTATTATGATGTATGTCTTTACCATTCACGGGACCACAGGGTCCCGGTCATTTGGGAGGCGTACGAGGGACCGAAGCCAACTGCGCAGAGGCCCTTTAGACAACTTTAATCTAAATGTAATGGAGACACAAACCGGCGACTATCCCTGTATGCACTATGGAAATGCACCCAAGGACAGTCCCCGGTTAGTGTAGAACTATTGTGAATAATGGAAAAAAAGGTAGTGCTATGGATAGGTTGCTGTGGACTGGTAAATTGGAAACTATGGATGACTATGGCACCTGCCGAAACAATGTAATTTTTACACGTAAAAATGGCAGGCGGAGACTCGCCAACTCACCGACCGGGCCCCGGGAATGGTTGCTAGATATAGCAACAGAGGGGCAACGAGAATGTGAGTGGCTGAAGGGTTAAGAAACTACCACCGCTTTCTACTCAGATCATCTGCTCCAGCCGAAGCCTCCTGCATCCCTGGCCCACTCGCGACTTACGAATAGTTTCTTACCCTCCGAGCAGGATCACTGCTCTCGCGACTCCACTCTGGACGGCCAATGAAGGCAAGCCAGAGGTGGGAGACCTGTTCCTTGTCATCGTTCACTCCAGCCAGCCAATTAAGGCAAGCCGGAGAAGAAGGAACGGTGATTTCTCCCTGGAGCACTCGGGATGATGGTAGCCCGCTGGATCGCGAATGCCCGTCACCTCGCCTCAAGGTGCCCTGCGGGCTTATTATTATTATTATTATCGAACTAATGAACATAGATGTTTGTTATACATATTTATGTACTAAATAAACCTTTCTTAACCTGCAGGCCACCAGTCTCCCTCGCGATGGCACTATCGCCAGCTCGCTATCCATTGCTGTCTCCGCACTACGCTCCACTGCCGCCGCCCCAACCGACGCAGCAACCTCAACCAGACTCCTCGCATGATCACAACGAGGAGGGCAATGTGCATACTGATAGTGATGGTAACGATATTGTATTAGAAAACTTAATATATTACCCGTAAGAATGGATTTGAAATGAAAATGCTTTAACCTCTTGTCTGTCGTATATGAGGCACAATAGAAAAAATATTGTGTCTCGCATAGATTTGTGTTCCGATACTTCACAGGTTAAAGCGTTTTCAGTTGACTTTTTGCGCATTCTACCTCTATTGAGTATGGTATTTTTTTTAAGAAAACGTTGCTTTACATTAGGATTTTCTCCTGTGTCGTGGGTGAGTTTACAAACATACAAGTTCACATACACAATGACACCCAGACACGGAACAACAATTTGTGGATCACACAAAGTGTTGTTCCGTGCGGGAATCGAACCCGCGACACTCTGCACGGCAGCCGGTTGCCCAGCCACCGCACCAACCGTGCAGTCAAATTCACGTGTATATGTATACAATAATTTAGGAGAGGCAAATGACCACTACAAAATTTGCTGAGAATGTACCATAAATACCCAAAATTCAAATACATTAAGATGATCGACAAACTCTCACATTGGGTAAGAAATATGGTCTAAATTCCAATAACACTATTAAATTCCAGATGACAGTATCGACGTGACTAACGAAGAAGATTCCACGTCATATTCACCACCAGCTGCCATCAACTACCAACAAAACTGCGCTTCTTACAGGTATGAAAAAAATACGTAGCCTACCGTAGCCCTTCGTAGCACGTCGTAGCCTATCGTAGCAAAATCGTAAACGTTCTTAGCCGAACAATAGATCGTTATCAGAATTTAATCTAATAAATTATATCCAATTCAAAATATTATGTAAAAAACTGCCTCGTTGGCCGAGTGGTCGCAAGTGCGACTGCCGGGCAAGGGGTATCGGGTTCGATTCCCGGGTCGGGCAAAGTATTACTGGGTTTTTAAAAAATTCTCAGTAGTAGCACGGAGTCTGGAAATGTACCCGGTATATGGCAATAGGCTCACTCCCTATTACATGGGACGCATAACATAAATAGTGAAAAGTGGGTGTTACTGCTATGTGCACCTCTGCCTACCGCTTCGGGGATAAAAGGCGTGATGTTACGTTATGTAATGATGATGTTATGTATGTATGTAAAAAACTGGCCAATCCTCGATGGAGCTACTCGTTTATCTCTAAAGAGTAATAAAATCAATACAAAGTCGTCTAAGGTTCCTTATTGCGATTTCTTTATTATTATAGTTAATCTTGTACAAATATTTTGCAAAAAGTTTATTCGATCTAATGATTGAAGTTCCGGCCAGGCGAACTCATGACTGTCTCTTACCATACTTACCTCATACTAAGGATATTCTGTTTTATTTTCCAGGCCTTTAGGAGTAGAAAGTGCAGCGGAATCAGCAGCTCGACTGCTCTTCATGGCAGTAAAATGGGCGAAGAACCTTCCTTCCTTCGCTAGCCTCGCTTTCAGAGACCAGGTTTGTACTTTAAATTTTTAAAGTTAAGTAAGATTCGATATTGAAACCTTTCAAAAAGAGCGTATTTCATTTAAAATGCTGGTACAACACTTGTAATTCTTCTGATGTTACAAATGTTCATGGGTGATCGTGGAGGAATCGAACCCGTGACACTTTGCGTGGCAGCCAGTTGCCCAGCCACCGCGCCGTGGAAATAGAATGGAAGCTACTTTTTGCAACAAAACTGTGCATAGCATAATGAACTTTATATCAACTGTATAACACACAAAATACCAGGGTATTCTCTAGATTGCGCGAAGATACCGCGACTATTGTACTGCAATCAACAACTGCATAAATGTCACCTGATAATAAACAGACCGTAGTTTAAGTACATATGCGAAACCAGAGGCATCATTACTGCTTTGCTGATCATGTAGAAACCTGATAAAGATTTTAAATACTGACAGGAAATTGTTCAAGGAAAATCCTCCGCTAATAATAATTATTGCACCATTATTTTCCGAGAACTCGTTCATCCATAAAATGATGGTGCAATTAAATTATGAAACAGGTTGGGAGTCCGAAACTTTAATTTACACTTCGACTATTTTCATCAATCATTTCATGCAAGCATCGCCAATTATTTAAAGTAATCTTCAGTTTTTAAAAGCCTGTTTTTTATTTCCAGGTCATTCTCCTAGAAGAAGCATGGTCGGAGTTGTTCCTGCTTAACGCCATACAATGGTGCTTGCCCCTCGACGCTGCGTGTGCCGCTCTCTTTGGAAGCGATCAACTTGATCAAGGTAAATAACATTAAACTCTGAAGTAGCATTTGTAGCTATTAATTAGTGATGGATTCATAATTTAATGTTAGTCATGATTTTTTTTATGGCATAAACCGGTAAACGAGCAGACGAATCACCTGATGGAAAGCAATCGGCGTCGCCCATGGAACACCAGAGGCGTCACAAGTGCGTTACCGGCCATTTGGGGACTAGGAGTTTGAGGATCGTTGGGGATTCAGGGATTGGGGAGATTCGGGAAGGGGAGGGTAATTGGGCCTCCGGTAACCTCACTCACACGACGAAACATAACGTAAGCGTTGCTTCACGTCGGTTTTCTGTGAGGCCGTGGTATCACTCCGGTCGAGCCGGCCCATTCGTGCCGAAGCATGGCTCTCCCAGACTTATGTGAGCTCTAGGAGTCATAATGCTAGTTTTAGGAGTTTAGGAATAAGTATTATGTTCCGAAACATAATAACTCCTTCATTTCTCCTAAAACTAAGAGCGGAATAACCCTACAGCAATGAACCAAATAGACTCAACTCCTCAACCCGTAGCTAGCTAAAGGGACCAACTGACTCCAAGGTTGGCATCATCATCGCTTACCACCATTTGGTCTATTAACAATAACAAAACAGATGTGAAAATATGTAGATTATAGACCGCAGACAGATAGACTTTGAAACATTATTCATTTCTCCCTTTGTCCATCATAGAACTCACCATCTTCATAAGCCCTAACCCCTAAAATACACCTTAAATTTTGTACACAGAAAGAATACGACGCCTTCATTGCATCACTATAAATGGTTTTGCAGAGAACGGAGTGGACTCGGCGACGTTGCGTCGTCTGAGGGAAGTGCTTGCTAGGTACAGGACGGTTCTCGTTGATCCTGCTGAGTTCGCTTGCATGAAGGCTATCGTTCTTTTCAAGTCTGGTAAGTTACAAAAAACTAGTCATTCTCCTTCATTCTACCTATTACCAAAATTCAGAACTATTATTGTCAAACGACGTAACATTATATAGGAAAGCGAAAAGATTCTTCAGGAATGGAAAGCTCCAATAATGTGTGATTTAATTTCACACAGGATACACAATACAGGATTTTAATCTCCTAAGGCGATGAGAACAGTACAATAATTGCTCATGTACATTGTATTTAAGACACAGCATTCATCAGTTTTTTTAGTTAAAAGTCCTATCCTATACCTAACGGGTAACCGGGGCTCCAGGACAAGGAACGGGGTGGTTTTTAGTCAGTAAGAGTCTGACACTCCCTGATCAGCAGTCATTCGATGATTTTGCCCCCTTAAAAAAAAAAAACCTAGCCTAATACCACAAACCACACTACTAGACCTACTTAACAACATCGCTAACAAGAAATATTACCTTACAGAAACCAGAGGCCTAAAAGACCCGCTGCAAATAGAAAACCTCCAAGACCAAGCGCAAGTGATGCTAATGACTCACGCTCGCACAGCTCACGGAACAGCTCCAGCAAGGTTTGGCAGGCTCCTTCTCTTACTCCCTCTCCTACGTCTAGTCACACCACAGCAGTTAGAAAGAGAATTCTTCGCGAAGACCATTGGACAAACTCCTATGGAAAAGGTCTTGGCTGATATGTACAAAAATTGATATGTAGGCTTGGTTTAAGATGAAATAGTTATGGTATCCATCATCATCTTCAGCGTCATCATCATCATCGTCAACAGCTTCATAGCATCCACTGCTAGACTAAGAGCTTCCTCAATATCGGCCTCATGGTTCGCTTGTAAAATTGATTGTAGCCTTTGCACAAGTAAATTCACTTGTTTCACTATAAAAGAGGAATATGCCATAATCTTCTCGATGGTCAAAAATGGCGGTTTGAAAGAACTACGCTTATCTGAGAGGACTGCTACTCGCTGTCTGTTAAGCATGTTGTCTTTTAGGGCTATATTGCATTGTGACACTATGGCGGCGCAACCAGTCACTTTCCCGTGGGCGTCTGAGTGAGAGACTCACCAAAAGCGCTACAGTAATTATTGGCGGCGCAACCAGCGTAGTACCATCCGAGCTGTTGGTGCTGCCAGATTGCCAAGCCGAGCACTATCGAATAGCTATAGTGAACTCCAGTAAACCAACCAATTCGAGCGCCGTACGTGCTCGATATAGTTGTTTTGTCGCACGACCGCGGGTGAGCCGTAGTTGTAGTTGTAGTGCGTATAGACACGCACGCTTGTGTGCGTAACTCACAGCAAGCTCATACATTGGCTCGCCGGCCAAAACTGGGCGTTCCCGAGTGTACGTACAAAGACAATGTGCGTGTACATTTACCCACACAAGTATGGCGCACCCGTACCCGTGAGATGAAACATCTATACAAAGTTACGAATGACGCTCTATAGAGCTGTATACATGTTGGTTGCGGTGACTGGTTGAGACGCCATGGTGCAATATAGTTCTTAGTTGTATACCCGAGGATAATAAGGAAATACTATTCACGAAATATATTTATATCGGTTTAACCTGTTTTTACACATGTAGGACTGAAACTGAATACGAACATGTCCATAGAAGTCTACAGATGGAATGAGGCGTGTTTATTGTCGTATGATTATGATGATGATGAAAAATATTTTACTTGCGTACGTATTTTTTGTTTGTCATAATAAGGGAAAACTAATGTTTACGTAAATAACATTGTGACGTCAGATTCGTAAATAAATTGATTGTGTGTAAAAATATAGGTACCGGGCACAATCCCGGATACCGTGCTACCACTAAGAATTTTTAAACAACCCAGTAAAACTATGTACTTACAGTCTTTTTAATAAAGTATTTGGTTTTATTTATTTCGAAACCAACTTTTCTCTATACCTAGTCAAATTCTGCAATATTAGCTATCGCATAATATGATTTTTATGTATATAAAGTATCTATGTGTAAAGTTATTATAGGGGCTATACTTTAACAAATAAAATATACTTTGCTCTGTATTTTAACTGAATTAAAAGAGTTTTTGTTCCTGTACCATAATTATACACACTCAAGTCTATTTCGTTTTCGTTCCGCGGCAAAACAACTTGCCATAAGGATTACTTTCGATGTATAAAGTAAAACCAAAAAATAATGACGTCATTTTTATTAATTTAAAAAGTTTTTCATGGAAATACGCACATGAAACACTGGACGTGAATTTGTAGGCACTATTCGCTTCACACGTGCCACACGACAAGAAGGGTGATTCTCCAAAAAAAAAAACCAAAAAATTAACGGCGTCATTCTCCTTAAGCCACAGTTAACAATTCTGCTGATTAAAATACAAAGTTTAGTTTAAAAAAATTGAGCCACTTCGCTGCTCTCACCCAATGCAATAAAATACAGATGCTAATAAGTTACCGCGATGCTTAACAACGCGGGAGGATAATAATTTGTTAAATGAAAGTTAAAGTTTTTTGAAGAAACACCCAAATACCTCTTCGAAGATTACATGGCGTGATGTTTTTATAATGTATTATGAGTTTGTATGCGCTTTCCAAGTTTGCTTTTTGCATTGGTTCACCAAATATTTTATGTTTTATACATTTTATCTCTTTATAAAACTATTGTATTACCGAGACTGAACCATTTTACTTCGGGACGAAAACGAAATAGATTTTATGGTGTATTTAGTTAATTATTAGGATATTGTAATTATAGTGTTAAATTCTTGGTATAAGATAAGTGCTTAGCAATGCAATGTAAACCTTATAAGTCATAGTAATAAGTTGTAGAATAAAATGTATGTTCCGAAAATGTGTACTAAAATGTATTTTAATTATAAGGTCTAAGTTTCTGTACATATATATTATGTTAGATAGTTTAAAAATCATTATGTCATTCTAAGCATTAAGTTTCTCTTCTGAACCTTCTGAAAAAATGCCTAGGTCTCATTTTCAATTAACGATGGTAAACATGCAACATCAATGCGTAGGTTGGCCATGCTTCACGAATGGGCCGGCTCGACCGGAGTGTTACCACGGCTTTACAGAAAACCGACGTGAAGCAACGCTTACGTTATGTTTCGTCGTGTGAGTGAGGTTACCGGAGGCCCAAGGCAAAAATGAGTACCAAATATAAATAATTTCCTCATTTCTAGTAATAACATTAAAACACTAGAATATTAATTAATAGTAAATTAGTTTTTCTATGTACCTAATGTTTCTATGTAAATATATTTGTATAATAACTATCATGAGACATGCTGAATCAGTTAAAAATTACGAGTTACTGACGTAAATATGTATACTGAGAAAACTCTACGAGTGACTTGAAAGTCACAGAGGGGACTCTACCTCATGAGCAGCGTGCGCGATCGCGGCGATGTCGCGAATCTAGTCGAAACTAGTAGAGCTTTTCTCAGTATAGAGGTATTTACGTAAGTTTTTGATATACATAACATAACATCACGCCTTTTATTCCCGAAGGGGTAGGCAGAAGTGCACATTATGCCACTGTACAATGTAACACCCACTTTTCACTATTTATGTTATGAGTCCCATGTAATAGGGGGTGAGCCTATTGCCATATAACGGGCACAATTCCAAACTCCGTGATACTACTGAGATTTTTTAAAAACCCAGTAATACTTTGCCCGACCCGGGAATCGAACCCTCGGCCAACGAGGCAGTCGTAATTTTTAGTTGATTGTAAATTTATGTAAGTAGCTTCTGCCCGCGACTTCGTACGTGCAATCCCATTTTCATTTTATTTTCTGCCGTTCCCGTAGGATATTCAGGATTTTTTCGTTCTTCTGACAAAACAATGCTAAATCGGTCAAGCCGTTCTCAAATTATGGCCTGACAACGAGAAACGGTTTTTTTTATATACATAGATTAATCTAGTCAGCATATGTTCTATATATTATGCAACTTGACAGGGGAAGTACCATTACTTTATAGAATACCCGAGTAATCAGTAACTGATGACGTAGCTAATATATTATCTGGTGACGTAGACATCGGGATACCCAACCCGTTGTTTCATTGCACCATAATTTTTAGGCTGAATCCATCATGAAAATAATTGCGCAATTAGCAGTTTCCTATATGATCGCACTGCTTACCATCAGGCGCGTCATAAGCATTGTTGCTACAAATTCTATTAAAATTGTAAATGGGAAAATTTGTGCGGATGGAAGTTTATTTCTTATTGTTTACCGCAAAAATTACTGAATAGATATAAATTAAGTTTGACAGAGTGATAGATTTTTTTTTTGAGCGGGGACATATCATCCAATGACTTCTCCCGTCTTGGGTTGGGTGATATACTAGTGTCAGACTCTTACTGACTAACAACCACTCGGTTCCTACTCCTGCTCTTCGAGCCGGAGCCCCGGCAACCCACGTTACGTCCAAGGTTACGTCCTCCGCGGTTCCGTATCGACATTAACCCTATTGGGCCCCATCTGTGGTACTCTGAAGGCTCAATTGAGTACGCACGGTTCTGGTTCTGGTCGGGTGGCGAGCTACACTTGCTTGCCATCAGATTATTATGACTTGGAATAACAAATAGGCTATTTTTTATCTCACTAACATCGGCACTGGCAAAACCTATTAAAAGTTATTAAAAATTTCCTGTATGTTCTCGATCATATCTACGACAAAACAAGACAACACATTACACAATGGGGATGATGACAGGGTATGAAAATTAAAAATATAATTAGTCCGTAACTTAGGTAATAAAAAAATATTAGACACGTATTTTTTTATTTCGTTGTATAATAAAACAATACTTAGATAAAACGAATCAAAGTTTAGGAGTGGGGGCTAAAACGTCATTTCTTAGTATAAAATGTACTGAGAAGTGACGTCACGCGACATTTCAAATCAATATATCTTCGAAACTATTCGTTTCCGTAAGAAAATAAAAAATACGTGTCTAATGTTTTTAAATAATCTACCAGACGGACATTAAAATAAAAATTAGTCGTCTACCCCATTATATGAAAACTAGCTTTTACCAGCGGCTCCGCCCGCGTTACCATGGGATAAATAGCCTATATGTTATTCCAGACCAGATTCTACCCCTGTTGTAAATTTCATCTCGATCCCTTCAGCCATTTTGACGTAACGAACACACACATACGTCCTCACATAGTATTATAATATTAGTAGGATGATACAAATATATGAATATTGCAATATAATGGTGACTTGAATCATATGAGTAAACATACATAACCCTTAAAATAGAGTAGATGACTATTTTTTATTTTAATGTTCGTCTGGTAGATTATTCAAAAACCTTCTTCCGGGAAAGAATAGTTTCAGCGATATAGTGATTTGAATTGTCGCTTGAAGTCACTTCTATGTACATTGTATACGTCGAAATGACGTTTTAGCTCCCACTCCTAAACTTTGATTCGTTTTATCTCAGTATTGTTTTATTATACGACAAAGTAAAAAAATATGTGTCTAAAATTTTTTTATTACCAAACTGACGGACTAATAAGACTTTTAATTTTCATACCTTGTCATCATCCCTATTAGGTTTATCCACGTACTTATATATAATGTATGACGTCACAACATTGCAATAATAGTATGCATGTCCTATAAAAATAATAAATGATGCAATATTAATTTATAAGCTGCAATGACTTGTATATAAGTATGTAGCACAAATATAATTATATTGTTATTCTCTATAAACAATGTTTTTCCTTAACATTAATATTGATATCATGTGATTGTAATACTAGCTGTTTGTCGCGGTTTTGTTCGTTTAATTATACTCGCCTGCGTACCACCAGAAGTGCGACCTGATAGTGGCAAAATCCCAGAAGATTATACTACCTCTATACCTAGACACCTTTTCTTGGGTACTTATTACTGCCTCATTGGCCGAATGGTCGCACGTGCGACTGCTGGGCAAGCGGTCTCGAGTTCAATTCCAGGGTCGGGCAAAGTATTAACTCGTCGAGTACCGGTTTTGTAGACACAATTATAGAACAATAGGTTGCGGTCACCGGTGACCGCTTGGTGTTTGACAGTTTAATGGGTTTAACACTAGAAAGACGGAAAAAATCATCTACCTACAAAGACGGCGAGCGGTCAAATGACTGCTCCAAGTTTTTGATATGTTTTTTATGTTTAAACTGTCAATACCAAGCGGTCAGTGTCTATAATTGTGTCTACAAAGTGCTAGAAATGGTACCTATAGTATTAAACATAGTACAATATACTGTTAATTAAGTAATATGTATAGAATTTCTAATTTTATCATTTTGTTTACATTACAAAAGCCGCAGTGGGTTTTTGCAATTGTTGCATTCTTTATTGGTTTTGTATTTGCATTTGTCTATATAATATTTTGGAATTCACTGGATTTTGTGCAGAAGATTGTGAAGTAAAAGATCTAGACTATTCAGGCAAGGATTCAGTTTCAGAGAGTCTTCTTCAATTTATACTTTGCTTCTAAGTTTCATGTAATATTCTACATTTTCCTATACCAAATGAAGGAATTATATCTAAAACGGAAAATTATCTAAATTAGTTTATATCTTTGCTAGGTCTCAAATATGAAAAAAAAACACTATTTCACCTTTGAGATGCTCGTAACATTTTGACCAGTATTTGCAAAAAGTTTCACAAGACGCATCTGTATCAACGGATTCATCGACATTTGACCACTTAGAGTAGATGCCATTTGAGGTGTGTACAAGATACAGTCGATAGTTGTGAAAAGACCTTGATGCTCAGCATCTTCCAAACTCCTTTCACAGCCTTTATCACTACCACAGCAACGACTACAACCACGAGAACCCGACTTGTCAACGTCTGATAAATTTGCTCGAAGAATTTGGTCTTTCAAGTCACTTCCGTCCGTAGAGGAATTCGAACTGACAGGTAGTACCACATAATTGTCGTCGCTATCACGTTTTGTATTTTTAGAATCAAAATCAGACTCATCTTCACAAATATTTTGGAAGTAACAAACATTTTTTCATTTTCAAGACTCCAACACGTCGCGACCACAAACTACTTTCAGTAATTTCGTAAAAGTTCACAGACACTTGAAATGATACGGTCTCATTTGATAAACAAACTATAAACAATGAATTAGTGTATATAATTTGTATTCTACCCTCTCATATTACACATATAAACACTCATAGGTTGTCAGCAGTCAATTGACTGCCGCCGTCTTTGTCGGTAGATCAAGATTTTAAATAATAAATAAAAGAGTTGTGATTTATTTTCATACATAGTTGCATTTAACTAGTAAAATAAATAAAAGTCTCAGTTTAAAAACTCAAATAGATTTCAAGTTATTCAACATTTAAAATCAAAATGCGGTCAAATGACTGCTCCCGTCTTTCTAGTGTTAAAAAAATCTGTATTAGCACAGACATACATATTTACATAGAGAGGAGTGGAATGAGGGTAGGGAGGCCTTTGCCCTGTAGTGTGACGATCATGGCTGAAAAAAATAGTAACACGGAGCATGGAATAGTGCCCGGTATATGGCAATAGGCTCACCCCCTATTACATGAGAGTCGTAACATAAATAAATAGCGAAAAGTGGGTATTACATTATACCTCTACAGTGGCATTAAGTGCCGTAATGTACACCTCTACCTACTCCTTCGGGAATAAAAGGCGTGATGTTATGTATGTAGGTACATATTATTCCCTAAGCCACTTAGCCACTTTCAATTTCTAGTCATTTCGAAATCGATTCGCCGTAAATTTGCCTACACCTTGATATAGAAAAGAAACATTCCACAAGGTTCCCGAATTATTTTGTAAGACGGCCCTGTATGTGATTAACTCGTAACTTTTAGTCAATACAAAAACAATGTTCCAAGTCCAAGTCACGGAGAACCTAACGGGTAACCGGGGCTCCGGCTCGACGTGCAGGAGAAGGAACGGGGTGGTTTTTAGTCAGTAAGAGTCTGACACTCCCTCCCGCCTCACCCAGGCGGGAGCAGTCATTCGATGATTTTCCCCGCTTAAATATAAAAAAAGTTCACATATTAAATAATAGCAAAAATAATTATGCGCATTTACCTAAACAAACAGGTAAACAGATTAATAACAAAACTATTCAACGGAAACCTTAATAAGTAAACATGAATTGTTATTATTCAAATTCCTATAAAATTATGATGTCATCATAAATTCAGGATGTCATTAAACAATCTCAATGACTTCATCGATTCAGTCACCATTAATACGTATTTACTTAGGTACCTAGTGGAACGATGACATTTTGTTTATTACATTTCATGTATAATAAGGTAAACCGGACTAAGCTGTGTCATGTCATTAAATTATTGAAACTTAATGACGCGTCACAAATGTATGACTATCTTGCGTCATTGCGTCATTAATTTCTTTGCTATATAAGTAGTGAGAGGTATTTTTCGTACCTATCTATTTGTTTATTTATCGAAAATTATAGTCATGGGCGATTTTAATGCCAAAATAGGACAACCTCGGAGCGATGAATTTTTAATTATGAAAGCAAATTGATACGGTACACGAAACGCAAGAGGAGAAAAACGATTCGATATCGATTTTGCCCTACAACATATACTATCAATTATAAATACTTTCTTTAAGAAAAGACCTGAACGCAAATGGACATGGAAATCACCGGACAATATAGGAATGAAATAGACTTTATTCTATGGAACAACCCCGACTCATTTCAAAACCTAGAAGTACTAAACATAAATTTTCCATCTGACCACAGATTGGTTAGATCAACACTAACGCTAACCAATATAAAAAGAAGTAGAGCAAACTATACTAGCAGGTGTTACAAAACCTTACAAAGCGAGAAGGAAATAATGGAATTCAGGAATAATCTCTATCAAAACATTAAATTATTAGAAGAAACAAAAAGCACCGACACAATTCAGAGCTACTATGATAAAATTGTAAACGCAATTAACAAAAGTCTTCAACAAATAACCCCAACAACCAGGAATCATACAAACGCAAAATTATCAGAGCGCTCTAAATCTCTCCTCGAGAGAAGGCAGCAACTTCAAAGAACTCAATTCAAAACAAGAACTATGAAAAACGAGCTAAAAGCGCTATATAAGCTTACTAGTAAATATATAAGAAATGACTACCTTAACTATAGAAAAAACACCCTGCTTATTCACCTAAAAACCTCTGGAAGTTTAAAAAAAGCGCGAAAGGAACTACAAACTCACAAGAATTGGATCGACAGCTTGAATAACCTAGGGAGAATAACCCAGCACAGAAACGAAATCCTTACAATAGCTACCGAATATTACAAAAATTTATATGACACTCCAACAACGCCGAGCAGAGGTCACCAGACAACCCAAGAAAATACAGAAAACAATGACACTACCGAAATAGAACCTGTACAAGAAGTAGACCTAGATCCTGACCAACATAAAAAACCTAAAAGTAGACAAGTGTCCTGGCATTGACAAAATATCAAACGAGATATTAAAACATGGAGCGCCAATATTATGCCACCCACTCACGCTTTTATTTAATCGTATACTTGATACTGCTACCATAATATCTATATATCATAATATTGATATATAAAAAAGGAGACCCAAAAAATATTTCAAACTACAGGCCTATTAGTATATTGCCAAGCCTCTACAAATTGTTTTCATCAGTTATTGAAAAAAGAATAAGCTCTACCGTACAACATCACCAACCGGTAGAACAAGCTGGGTTCCGGAAAGGATTCTCTACAGTCGACCACATACATACTTTAGAGCTCCTAATAGAGAAATATCAAGAACAGCAGAGATCTCTATATGTCGCCTTTATCGATTATCAAAAAGTATTCGACACATTATCACACTCAAGTATATGGGACGCGCTAAGAAAACATAACGTGGAGAGACAATATATCGAAGTTTTAAAAAACATCTACGAAAAATGTACTAGCAAGGTGAAATTAGAAACTTTAGGTCCACTAATAGATATAAAAAGAGGAGTAAGGCAGGGAGACCCACTATCCCCTACACTTTTTATTTCTGTTTTGGAAACAATTTTTGGACAGCTGGATTGGAATGGCTGTGGCATATACATACAAGGGAAATACTTTAATCACCTAAGATTCGCAGACGATATAGTTATAGTGTCTGAATGCTCTAGCCAACTACAACACATGATAACTACACTGCACCTTGCAAGCATACAAGTGGGTCTTGAAATGAACTCGTCAAAAACAAAAATTATGACTAACAGTACACAAAAACCTATAAATGCCAATGACATATCTCTCGAATACGTCAAGGAATACATATACTTGGGAAAGCAGATCTCTTTCGCTAAAAACAGTAACTTATTAGAGGTAGAACGGAGAGTTAATCAGACTTGGAATAAATACTGGAGTCTTAAAGAAGTGTTCAAAAGCGACCTCCCAGTGGAACTAAAAAAGAAAGTAATGGATTCAAATCTGCTCCCATGCTTAACATATGCATGTCAAACATGGAAATATAGCACCGCTGTTAAGAACAAAATTATCTCGTGCCAAAGGGGAATGGAGCGCAGCATGTTCAATATCAAAAAATAACACAGAATCCGTCACTCAAAAATCAGAGCGAAATCCAAAGCAATTGACGCAGTTTCATATGCACTTAGACTAAAGTGGAAATGGGCAGGTCATGTAGCAAGGTTACAAGACAATAGATGGACAAAAATAATTACAACAAGGAAAGGACCAATAGGAAAAAGGAAAAGAGGAAGACCGCACACACGATTGGACGACGAAATCCTACGTGTGGCTGGAGTACGCTCGCTAGATACAGCAAAAGATCGAGAAAGATGGCAGTCTCTGGAGGAGGCCTTCACCTCAGGGGTTCCCTAAAATGAAACATGATATAAAATGATATGCTTTCTATTTTTATTTTTTGGAAATGTATATTTCTTTTTAATTGGGAAATACAAGGCTTTTTTATTTTTTATTTATTATTATTTTTTATTTATTATTATTTTTTATTTATTATTATTTTTTATTTATTATTATTTTTTATTTATTATTATTTTTTATCTATTTGTTGGAGTACATATTATGTCATCGTTGTTCAAATATGTTTACAGTTACACTGGTTTTTCAAGATGAAACTATGTGATTACAGTCAGCTCTTACGTTACGAGACCCGTGGGTAGAGAAGGGATGGTGATACGTGTATTCTATTAGAGTAGAACTAAAATTAAGCCCTGCTTTTTGCCTAATGCTTTGTATATAACATAAACCTTTTATCCCCGAAGGGGTAGTCAGAAGTGCACATTACAGCACTTAATGCCACTGTACAATGACTACTGAGATATCTTTTGATCCCAGTAAAAATTCGCCCGACTCGGGCATCGAACCTAAGACCTCTTTAAGCAACCACTCGGCCAACGAGGCAGACTTTGTAAATAATAAATTAAGTAAAGAGTAAATTGTACATAAATTAATTCAATGTTGTATTGTAAGTATTTTATCCTTATTTATGTTCAAAGTTTAGAATTATTAAGTGTAACTAAACAAAATTGGTCTAAGAGTAGCCTACTATTAAATAATTATAATTGTAAGGTTATGTATGAAGATTGATGACGGCAAAATAAATAGAAAAATCAATGTATGTGGTTGAAATGGACATTTGACAAAATAGGGAGGGTAAGTACGTCTGTTCGCGTCCACCCATCAATTCGCGTACATATTACAGAACACCCTTTAAAAAATCCTAAACATAAGAAAACTTCACCATCTATTTATTTATTTATTTAGAGAATCACCGACATAAATACAGCAATATTGCACAAATGAAAATATTTTTTGACTTAAAAAATACTTCAAGACTATCTGTATTCACAATTATAGGTAACCACAGCATGCGTATAGCTTTTTAACTTACATTAATACAATAAAGATAATAATAATTCGTAAAAATTGAGTATAAAATAAAAATAAAAATTAAAAATATTTTGTAAAACTGAAAATGAAAATAAAAAAACATAAAACCAGTAGGAAATGTCAACCTCAAGCTAAGCTGATAATTTTGCGAACCACGCTCTGCTACCATGTTAAATAAAAAGCTTGAATATTTTAACTTGACTTTTATTGTTCTTCTTTACTTTTATTAGGTACACATAATATAAACTTTTATTTAATACGTACACCGTTCACACTCGCAGCCATTATTCAAGAGAGAGAAAAGTTTTTTTTTTTATATACCAACGCTTTGTCATAGATAAGTAAAAATTGCCAACAATCATAATGTGTACAATTTAACACTGGAGCCACTAGATCGCACCACATATGCTTAAGAAACATCTATCAAGATTATAATTATTTACTATTCTCAACAGTTCTAACTAGTATGTTTGACCTTTTCATATTTTAAGTATCTTACATACATGACGATCTGTAAAATGGATGCGAACGTAGGAGGACGCGAATAGGCGAGCTTACCCTATGTCATGTGTAATTCCAAAATTAGGAAACTTGGGATAAAGACAGGAAGAAGATTTGCAAACTAGATGATTGTCTTCTGTTTATTATTTTTCAAATAAAAATGACACTTAAATGCATTTGGATAAGATTGCAAATAGTAAAATTAATGTTGTCGTCAAACTGATAATTAATTGCGAAATCTGTCTCTGCTTACTATTTAATAATTATAATAATAACATGTAAATAAAACGCTTGTAGTATACATGTAAAGTCTGTTATTAGTACACAAGTGTGTTATTATTAATTATTATTATTAAAAAACTGCCAAATTGTATCCCATGTAGCCATATACAATATTATTATGATTAATAGATGATAATAAATGTGATGTCCGAAATATAAGTGAAGTTTTTTCAGTCATTTCCTTTTACCCCCGAAGGGGTAGGCAGGGGTGCACATTACGGCACTTAATGCAATGCAACACCCACTTTTCACTATTTAATGTTATGAGTCCCATGTAATAGAGGGTGAGCCTCTTGCCATATATCGGGCACAATCCCAAGCTCCGTGCTACTACAGAGGTTTTTTTAATAACCCAGTAATACTTTACCCGACCCGGGAATCGAACCCGAGACCTCTTGCCCGTCAGTCGCACTTGCGACCACTCGGCCAATGAGGCAGTCCTTAGAAAACTGGCGTGAAAAAATGCTAGCGTTGTGTTTCGGCGTGTGAGTGAGGTTACCGGAAGCCTAATTACCCTCCCCCCACAATCTTCCGAATCCCCGGACCCCTAATAATCCTCAAATTCCTATTCCTCGATAGACCGGCACGGCAAAGCACTTGCAACTCCGCTGGTGTTGCCATGGGTGTCCATAGGTAGTCATCTGCTCGCTGACCACCCCATGTCATAAAAAAACCCATCGTGACATTCTGAACTATATTATAAGCCTCCTTTACACAAGAGATTTTGTTATATAACAGTGCCATCTATGAGTCATACTGAAAACAATTCCAAGAACCAAGTTATACCACCTACATCTTTTTTTAAATCTTGTAACCAGATGACGCTACTGAGCGTATAAGCTTATCGTTAGTTACTAGTCATTGTTAGTTCATGATTAATGGAATATACATTTATTAATCATTTCATGTTAGTAACGTTTATTTATACACGTCATACTGCGATTAAAAATGGTAATTGTGATTAAATTAACCGTCAACACAATATGCATTTATAGGTTTTTATGTAGCAGGCCGTCTATCTAAATAGCGTTTTATTAAGGTAACTATACTTAAGTCAAAATCGACGATTCAACCGTAAAGAAGGATACACTTGGGACAAATATCCTACGACATAATTATATGTACAGGCAACATGTCGAGCGAAGCCGGCCTATGTCGCCTTACGTATTTTTTTTTTATGGAATTGGAGGCAAACGAGCAGCCGTATCACCTGATGGATGTTAAGCGATCAGCGCCGCCCATGAACACCCGCAACACCAGAGGAGTCACAGGTGCGTTGCCGGCTTTTTAAAAAGGTATATAAGGTCTTTACATATACGGTGACAACGCGCAACTTATGTCTTTTTAAGGGGGGAAAGTCATCGAATGGCTGCTCCCGCCTAGTTGAGGCGGGAGGGAGAGTCAGACTCTATCACTCTTACTGACAAAAAACCACACCGTTCCTTCTCCTACACGTCGAGCCGGAGCCCCGGTAACCCGTTAGGTTGGTGTCATCACTGCGAGGACCGCCCTGAGGACACGGTGGAACACACGGTGGGAGAATGCCCTTCGTGGGCTGAGCACCGCCGTGTCCTCAGGGAAGTGATCGGCGATGGCGACCTCTCGCGTCCGGGCCTAGTGCAGGCCATGATGCGGAGCGAGGGGGACTGGGATGCCGTCTCCTCCTTTTGCGAAGCAGTGATGCTAGCTAAGGAGGAGGCGGGACGCGTGAGGCAGCGAAGCGCTGCCTCCTCGCAACCCAGCCATCGCGAAGGACACACCGGGCGTCGGGGATCGCGAGACGATCTCCGGCCACCGTAAGCGCGGGCCTGCGGACGGCGAGCATGGGTGGCTCCCCGTCCGACCAGAAACAGACCCGAGCGTACGGCGCGTCGCGTTCCGCGCGCGCCTCAAAGAGCCATCAGACCACCACAGATGGGGCCCAATACGGCCGATGCCGATTCGGAGTCGCGGAGAACCTAACGGGTAACCGGGGCTCCGGCTCGACGTGCAGGAGAAGGAACGGGGTGGTTTTTAGTCAGTAAGAGTCTGACACTCCCTCCCGCCTCACCCAGGCGGGAGAAGTCATTCGATGATTTTCCCCCCTTAAAAAAAAAAAAAAAAAAAACCCGTTACAAGGATACCCGTTCTCCGCGACAAGGATAGGTACAGTTAATGTCCTGGGACACGTGTCTACAGCGAGGTCGGGTGAAAAAGCGCGACGTTGCCAGACTTCGGTTGACATGTTTGGTCAACAACAATCAACGTCTCTCTAGACTCTAGACATAAGTTGTGTCGCGGAGAACCATTAGGTACATTGTTCTCGCACAATACAAACAGCAAATCTATGTAACTAGAGAATGAATGATTGAAAAGGAGTATCCTATTGAGTTTCTTGGTCGTTCTTCTCCATAGGAATCTACACCTTAGAATGAGCAAATAGCTTCACTTTTAATTTTTTTGTCGACGTTCAAAAGTGCCTTTCTGGTTACTTTGACTTTGACTGTGGAATAATATATAGGCCACTTTTTATTCCACGGGAACGAGCTTCGCATAAACTCGTCAAGAATAGGTACGACCAGGCTTTGTCTTCTTCATCGTCATTAGACAAAAGACGTTAATTGGTGAACAAATACATCTAGACTATGAGACTTAGGGATTCACTGTAATCGCCAAACTTAGTAGACGGCTTGGGAATAAACCTGGAAGGTGTAATTTCATAGCAATAACATAAAACCAACAATTTCATGCTTACAACACAACATATATTTATAGGTACATCTGTATCTGTACATCTATACATCTGTACAAATAAATAATATCGAAATGTCTGTTTGTAATATTAAAATAATCGCTTTTTACTACATGCAAATGAATATACACACATGATATAAATACCAAAATAATACTTTTTAAATTTTTTGTCTGCCTGTCTGTTTGTACTGGCTAGTCTCTGAAAAGGCTGGACCGATTTTGACGTGACTTTGTTTGGCAGATAGCTGATATTCTAAGGAACAACATTGGTTTAGAAATTTGAAATAACAATAAAGTTATGTCCTAAAATTCATATTCTACGCTAACGAAATTGCGCAAAAATATCCATGCGTGCAAAGCCGCGGGCATCAGCTAGTCAACAAATAAAATTATCGATCTGCGGTGTCCAACTGGCCGTGATAAACCCAATGGAAAATGAATCATAACGTACAACAAACAAGGTATATTGTTGCGTAATCTTGTTCGCAAGTAATTGGTTTTCCCAGAACGCCATACTCGACTTATGGACGACGTTTAATGACCTCTGTATATGGTATAGGGTTGTCAAACATTATAAAGCTAGTTTACAATCTCGGATATAAACTGTCAAATACCAAGCGGTCACCGGTGACCGCAACCTATTGTTCTATAATTGTGTCTGCAAAACCGGTACTCGACGAGTTAATGTGTAAAACATGATTTTTCTCACAATGGAACCTTTTAAGGAATGATAATGGTAAGTGTGGGAGAGCCATGTCATTGGCCAGGTCATGGCACGAAGGGGCCGGCTCGACCGAAGTAATACCACGGTCTCACAGAAAACCGACGTGAAACAACGTTTGCGTTGTGTTTCGCCGTGTAAGTGAAGTTACCGGAGGCCCAATTACCTCCCTCCCCTTCCCCAATATCTCAAATCCCTAAATCCCAACGATCCTTAAACTCCTATTTCCGAAATGGCTGGTGAAGCATTTGTAACGCCTCTGATATTCCAGGTGATCCATGGGCGATTATGGGCGATGATAGCAAATCAGTGTCCCGTTTTTTCTCTGTCTGTCAGGAATCGTGTCCGGTACCATGACAATAGGCTCACCCCCTATTACATGGGACTCATAACATAAATAGTGAAAAGTGGGCGTTACATTGTACAGTGGCATTAAGTGCCATAATGTGAACCTTCGGGGAGAAAAGCGTGATGATAACATCACGATGACGTATGATATATTCTTTTTTCATATTACACTCGTTGCATGATTTTCTATTTGAATTTGAAGACAGACAAGACAGACAAGGCTTTAAGACTGATAGGATTTTGTTGCTTTTACTTTGCTGACGAAGTCGTGATACCTACTGATAAAAATGATTACCATGAGCAATTCAAAGTCAATTTGCGTACATCGTTCCACTAAATATCGATTACTACAGTTTAATTTGAAATTTTATTAGTAATTAGTTTCGAAGGTCGAACTGTAACTAACACGCGGAGGTACTTAATCATTTTAATCTTGGAATGGATGATGTGGAAATTATTGAAACTTAGGCAAAGTGTAAGGCAGTAAGCTGGCTTACACTATATGCCGGGGTAGAATTTGTACGATCTCCGGCCACCGTAAGCACGTGCCTGCGGACGGCGAGCACGGGTGACTCGCCGCCCGACCAGAACCAGGCCCGAGCGTACGGCGCGTCGCATTCCGCGCGCGCCTCAACCAGCTTCGCCTGTGACTAATGGAGGCAGCAGCAGTCACTGATGCTTGTCTATGGCCGAAATTAACAACAGATCTTATTGAAAATTCTATGTCGGTTTTTGAGAAACACTCTTTGAAACAATATGAACAATCTTTATTATTTCTTCCATAAAGGCCTCCAACATAATAATTAACTAGAATCATATTAGTGGATGATTGGCCTCTTCCAAATTTCTGTCGAAAGATTCAATCTTGTTCGAATATTATACTTTTTATGTAGGTACACTATACTGCAGTAGACTGCAAGGCCACCGTAATACATTTATGTATCATTAATCATAACCAACAGTATATAAGTGACCACTGCTGACCAAAGACCTCTTCTCACCCGGAGAAGGTTTGAGCATTAATCACCACGCTTGCTCAATGCGGGTTGGCGATTTCAAATTTATAATCAGAAATTATAAGCCCAGGTTTCCTCGCGATGTTTTCCTTCACCGTTTTTCAGTGGTGTCTAAATAATCTTAGAAAGTACATATCGCACGGAAAAAGTCACATTACTACTTTGCCGTTGTTGGATTTCGAACCCGCGTACTCAAGGATGAGAAGCGGATGTCTTAAACCACCACGATATAATCTTATATCTTAAACTATTATATAAAGCGGAAGAGTTTGTTTTTTTGTCTGTTTGTTTGAACGCGCTAATCGCCGTAACTACAAGTCTGATTTGAATAATTATTTTTGTGTAAGATAGCGCATTTATTGAGGATGGCTAGATGGCTATAGGCTATAAAACATCACACTACGACCAATAGGAGCTGAGCAGAGCATGTGAAACCGCGCGGAAGTAGCTAGTTATGTATGTATACCTACTTTTAACGTATTTATCGTCATCTCACGACGTAAATAAATCATAAATTACAATCGTTTTATGGCAATTTGCTTCTATGAGTCGTCAACTTACTTCAATTTAGTTTAACCGTGAAAAAATAATCGATTAGGTATTTGACTTATCGGATTAGTATCGAATGGAACAATCCTAGTACCTAAGCTACTTTGAGACATTGGGTTCTCCGATTTTCGAATGAGTCACTTTGAATGAATGTTTAAAATCTTTATACTTAGATTTAAATTGTATACTTTATGAGTATTAGTCAAGGCAGTATTTCTCTTTCCTGTGAGTCAGGAGCAGGAAGTATTTCCTACCTATGAACTTCTTTGGTCAAATGCAGCATTATTGTTATTTTTTCACTTTAGTGGTGCAAAATAATAGGAATAATAGGGTATGAAAAAAATGTAATTAGTCTGTCAGTTAGGTAATGAAAAGATATTAGACACGTATTTTTTTATTTTGTTGTATAATAAAATAAATGATCTTAGATAATCGAATCAAAGTTTAGGAGTGGGGGCTAAAACGTAATTTCTACGTATAAAATATACCTACATAGAAGTGACGTCACGTTCAAATCAATATATCGTCGAAAGTATTCATTTCTGTAAAAAAAATACGTGTGTAATGTTTTAAAAGAATCTACCAGACGGATATTCAAATAAAATTAGTCATCTACTCTATTGTTCGATTTATAAAACGCAATTGCACATTTGCAATCTATTCGACCAATATAGTACCTAAGTCAGACTTAGTTTAATTCATCGCTATTTTAATTTTTATAATAATTGTTGCTGTGACAGCCCTACCGGGGGTTTTCTGACTCTAAAGTTGTGATTATAAGAAAAAATAAATTTAAAGAAACCAGTTCGGGATACATGGTCACACTTGATTCAACATCAAGTACTATATTTATTATGTACGTTTTATATTTACGTAGGTAGGTATACAAAAATGAGTCGCCGAAATGTAAAATGTGCGCGCGTAACTCGCAAATGGCTGCATCGAATTGGATTGGAAATAATTATTTTTTACAAGTAACTTTTTTTGTTTAGTTTGGTGCAACCTCGCACAGCCTCCCAAAACCGATCTATGAGTAAGTACTAGGTAGACAACGGTTAAAACATCGAAACAATGAAGTCCCGTGCGTCCCAGGGACATGAACTGTATTGTATTGGTTCTTACGAACTGATAATTGTCATATACCACTTTTACAACATTTGACTATTTTTTACAATAGGAAAGTTTCCTAATTTTTATTTTAATGTCCGTCTGGTAGATTATTTTAAAACATTAGACACGTATTTTTTCTTTTCTCACAAAATTAAATGCTTTTGACGATATATTGATTTGAAATGTCGCGTGACGTCACAGCGTGCTACAAAATGTACTACTTTCTGACGTAATTACCTCCCACTCCTAAACTTAACGCCATTTTATTTAAGTATTGTAACTTTATTCGAGAAAATAAAAAAATACGTGTCTAATATTTTTTCATTATCTAACTGACGGACTAATTAGATATTTAATTTTCTTACCCTGGAAACTACCCTATTGTTAGGGCAAGGTTTGTGTGTAATTAAAATGTTATGGCTAGTACCTTTCCGCGGCATTGCTGCGTTTTCCTGTTTTATACCATGGAAGCATTTAATCGGGATAAAAAGTATCCTCTCAAATCAAATTTCATCGAAATCCGTTTAGTAGTTTCAGCGTGATTGAGGGACGAACATCCAAATAAAGAAACAAAGAAACTTTCACATTTCTAATACTAGCTGTTGCCCGTGACTTCGTCCGCGTAGAATATGATTCCTGTTTTATCCCATGGGAGCATTTAATCGAGACAAAGAGTCATATCATATCACCAAAGTCAGCCCGTACCCTGCCTGTATACCAAATTTCATCGAAATCCATTCAGTAGTTTCAGCGTGTGCTGGACATACATCTAAACAAAGAAACTTTCACATTCATAATACTAGTATCATGTACTTATGTAGTTTATTCACCACCTCTCCCTTGTAAATTTTTCCAGCACTTTTATTGCGTATACTTGACTTTAAGTTGTTGTGAATGGCCGTATTTTGCAAGGGTATTGGTTAATGCCCGAGACCTCTTACGCGCAGAATAATTTCTTGGGATTCCCATCACTATGTGAGTCTCGGGAAATCCTTTCTCAGGCTCCCTTTCAATCTTAATGAAACACACGTGCAGTGCCAGGTTAAAATACGATTAGTTGTTATTTAACCAACTTCTAAAAATAAGGAGTCAATTGGTAATTTTGACTGTTACCGCATGGCTCCAGCTGTCCAGCATTTATACCTATAGTCATGTCGCGGAGAACCTAACGGGTAACCGGGGCTCCGGCTCGACGTGCAGGAGAAGGAACGGGGTGGTTTTTAGTCAGTAAGAGTGTGACACTCCTTCCGCCTCACTGGCGGGAGCAGTCATTCGATGATTTTCCCCCCTTAAAAAAAAGGCCTGTACACAGTAGGAATTTTCAACCTTGCCCTTTTTGTAGTAGAACTCTATAATGAACTATGACCCATTTCTATTATTCTCTAGAGTTTCAAAAGACCTGTATCATTTTGTTCTGTTATTATTATTGTTAAATGAATGCACCTTTGTCTGTCTAGCTTATAACAGGAAATAACGATCTATACCTATATTATATAATAATCCCGACCAATGACGGGGAAAAAACGAAGGTATTTTGTTATAATATTACGTAAATAACGTTGTGCCCATTATTAAATAGATTTAAATTAAATTAGCTACGAATATATGAACATGGAAAATTATAATGATGTTTTTGCTTGATAACCTAAATATTTTTGTTAGTGTTAACAATGATTACATAAATTTTAGTTGTGTTTTTTTGTATACTTATGTACATACATACATACATAACATCACGCCTTTTATCCCCGAAGGGGTAGGCAGAGGTGCACATTCTACCACAGTACAATGTAACACAAAGCAAGTATAACAGCTCACACATAGGACCCACTTAGTTTTTAGTCATATTTCCGTGGTGCTTGGCGACTGGGCTTCACCCAGTTGTACAGTCTCTTCTTTGTGCCTTTAGGCTTAATTCATTCTGTCTCCTGCAGTAATTCACCGAGGGAAGTGGAAACTATCGTTTTTTTCTTCTTCTCCTCTTATAAGATATGCTCAGAAGATATTCTTCTGATTCACTTCGTTGCGGGAACCAAGACAGTTACTCATGTCTCTGGGACGCGCCGGACTACAGTGTTCCGGTGTTCTCATAGTTGTATCTACTGTAGATCCTGGTGCACTGCTGTTGCAGCGGTTTCGGAAGGTTATGGCGGGCTTGTATTATTCATTACGTTATGGCAGGTTTATATTTTCAGGTATAGAAAATAAACAATCACACACAGGACAGATTTCATAGTTTTATTTGTGAATAATAAGTGTTTATAAATTAAAGTTTTTACTAAGTATATTATGTATGAGTAATATTACTTCAAGAGAAGACGGCGTTTGTTCTGGCAGAACCTGTTAAGCACTTCTTCTAAAAAATTATTTTCCGATTCTGAGAAGGGTCTCTCAAAGTGTGCCCAGAACAAGGGTGTTCTGGGCACACTTTGCATGTACGCAGGCCTCTTAAACGATTTTCGCTCATGGTTAAGCGAAGCCACATATTGACCCGCCGTAATGTGCTAAACGATCGTTCCATTGTACACAAAACACCGTTAATTAGTTCGCAGCGCTACACATCGACACTAGTATGACTACACAATATACATGTGTGGGTAATTTCATATTAAACTGTCAAATACCAAGCGGTCACCGGTGACCGCAACCTATTGTTCTATAATTGTGTCTACAAAACCGGTACTCGACGAGTTAATAGATATGTATAGAAACATTCGTCTATCACACATCTTGGTATTTAAATATCATTTTTGTGTCGGTATACGTAATTATTTAGTAAATAAGTTTAAATAAAAACGAGGGTAAAGATAAAAATAACTTATAACAAACTTTGAATAAATCGAAATCAAATAATGAGCAATCGAGCTATACAATACCCATATAAATATAGTGTTTTCTCATCGTATTTTTATGTTACTGAATGGTGCGTTTGGCGTAATGGTTATCACCTCCAGTAAAGTGCCGCCGGATCGATTCCAGCATTCACAAGTTGTTTCAAGAATTCATTAATCAAATATTTAAAATTTGAAACAATGTTTTAATCTTTTCTTTTTTTTCTATCCTATTTTTCTAAATCTTCTTATGTTAATTTTAAAAGTATAAACTTTATCGCATGATATTTCCCAATTCGACTATAAGGTTTATTGGCATATTGATTAATTATTATTTAAAGAATTTTAAGAACTTAACTGTGGTATGATAATTAATTATTATAAATATTGAATATAAAACCACTTATTTGTATAATAAATAAATTAATTGTAATAAAAGATAGTATTGTTTTATTTACCGACTTATCTGCTTCTTTTATAGCCTGATCTAATATTTCAAAAAACAAAAAAAAATAATAATAAGAAAAACTACATAGTAAAATAAAAAAAAGTATCTTTCAGCTGGAATAGAACTCATATCATCATTGATCATTGAAAGACGATAAAAGCGTGCTCATTAACCAGTCGACCACGAACACTACGTTAATACCCGTCAAAATGTCGGGTCATATCAATGATTGTAAATAGTTTTAACCTTACCCGTGAATTAAATTATAAAAATACATATACCGACACAAGAATGAAAATACCAATGTGAATGTGGTGGACGAATATTTTTATACACAGTAATATGAAATTACCCACACATGTTCACTGTGTAAAAGATAGTAGTGTCGATGTGTGGCGCCGCTAACTAATTAGCGGTGTTTTGTGTACAGGTCATACATGGCGGGGCAAGCAAAATAGCGAACACTAGGATAAAATTGCATTTCCGAAATTTTGATCACATCTACCAGTTCCATCTCCTTCAATGCATTAATGTCCGTATTTTTTTCTTCCCACAAATTATACCACATCTCAGCCTCGCTTGGGAAACTATCACTTAATTTACAAAAATTAAAATTAAGATCAACTAGAAAATTAAAATTAAACAAAACAAGCAAACAATACAAATCGCCACGAGCCATAGATTTTAGTCTGCGCTTCGCGGGGCGCAGGAATGAGTGGACAGCTCGGCTCAATACGCCACATAGTACCTATTCTTTTAGGGAATACGGCTCGCTTTCAAATGACGCGCGCACCTTCGGGAACTCGAGCGTGCATTTTGTTTTGATCGCGCTCTTTTCAAAGTCGACAATTTTTTTGTGCAATTACTTACGGATAGTATGATTGTTGATGTTGTTAGTTAGAGTTAGTAAAAAAAACATTGTTTAATCAGACACCTTATGGGCCAGAGCCAGGGCCCAGGGTGGGGCAAGTGCCCCAGCTTGCCCCAGTGTGGCTACGCCCATGGGTTCACCGCTGATGATGGTAACTGATTTCTTGTAGGATTTGCGGTAGGGGTTCTGTGGTCCAAAATTCCCAAGTAAATAACCGACTTTCAAGGAGTATTTTCAACTTTACTTTGTTATATAACATACTAGCAGTGCTCGTGACTACGTCCGCGTGGAATAGTGATTCACAGCTCCACCCTCGTAAGTGACAGCGTGATAATATGTAGCCTATATGTTGACCCGACGTGTTAGTAATATTC
The DNA here is from genome assembly GCA_038387885.1 of Spodoptera picta. NCBI lineage: Eukaryota > Metazoa > Arthropoda > Insecta > Lepidoptera > Noctuidae > Spodoptera > Spodoptera picta. The sequence goes on from JAZHFQ010000315.1 coordinate 1,047,662, forward strand.
AGATAAAATTTGAAGTAAATCCATGCAGTACTTTTTGAGTATAGCTCGGACATACATACAGACAAACAGACAAGAATTTTAAAAGCTATATTTTTGGATTTTATCGATTGCAAAACATGCCCCAAGCATTCTTTTTAAAAAATATGTGATGTACAGTTTTCAACTTTCCTACGATTTTATTATAACATAACATAACATCACGCCTTTTATCCCCGAAGGGGTACACAGAGGTGCACATTATACCACTGTACAATGCAACACCCACTTTTCACTATTTATGTTATGAGTCCCATGTAATAGAGGGTGAGCCTATTGCCATATACCGGGCACAATTCCAGACTCCGTGCTACTACTGAGAATATTTAAAAACCCAGTAATACTTTGCCCGACTTGGGAATCGAACCCGAGACCTCTTGCCCGGCCGTCGCACTTACGACCACTCACTCGGCCAACGAGGCAGTCATGTAGTCACGATTTTATTATAATAGGTAGGTATGTATAGATTAAAGTTTAAGCCTAGACTTGACGTACACCTAGGTAATATTTCCTTCAATTCCATTTGTAATTGGGTAGGTACTTGCCTTAATCAAAGATCAATTACTCAGTTACTGTGTCAATTATTTCGACTGTTCAATACAATTACATGTTAAAAAATAAACATAGTTTCATTAATTGATTTTATAACCAATTTAATGTAATATTATAATATATAATATTTATCAAACATTTTTTTACGAAATAAGTACGTGCTGTTTGACGTTAAAACAACGTGACGTCACAATACACAATCTCGTACAAAATTCATAGAAAAGTGTAGTTTTTGACAGTTCGAAAAAAGTATTGAATTTGACTAGTTGGCAAGTACCGAATTAAACTCGACGGTGCCTCAATCTGCCGTCACCACTAGACACTGGCAGTATAGTCGACAACATAGTATTGGAGACTCAGTTGGCAAAGAAAAAAAAAGTAAGTACCCAATTACGTTGGTAATTTCTAATTTCATTACGTAGTAGCATTTTCCCCAAACAATTGGTATAATTTTAAACTCTGTATTAGGTTAAAAATTATTGGGTTATTAATATTATAAAAACCTACCTGGGTTTGTGTTGGTGGTTTTTCAACAACCTTTATGAAAAACACCTATAGGTAGACTCACAAATATAGGTATACACATTATAATTAACATTTATTAAAAACGTAACAATAGAGTAGTTCCTTTTATTTTAATGTCCGTCTGGTACATTAATTTAAAACATTAGACATGTATTTCTTCTTTTCTCACAAAATTAAATACTTTCGACGATATATTAATTTGATACGATAAATAAAAGGAACTACTCTATTGTTACGTTTTTAATAAATGTTAATTATAATGTGTGTACACGCTGTGACGTCACACGATGTGACGTCACAGCGTGTCACATTTTGCAGCACGTTATGACGTAACGACCTCCCGCTCCTAAACTTAGCGCCATTTTATGTAAGCAACCTAATACGAGAAAATAAAAAAATACGTGTCCAATATTTTTTGATTACCTAATTGACAGACTAATTAGATTTTTAATTCTGATACCCTGGAAACTACCCAATTAGGTAACATAATTGCTTGGTGGAGCTGATGGGGCGGAAAGATTCGTGGCACGCACAGAAATATTAAAAACTATATCTACCTCTAGAAGACCACGCATGGCGTTTGGTGGACTGGCAAACGCAGTACAGGATGTCCACCCAAAACATGGTCAGATAACCAGATAAAGTAAGCCGCTCCGTTGGATGCAGATTGCTTCCATTCCTACGGCCGATCTGGAAGGCGATTGGGGTGCCTTATGTTCAGCAGGGAACTACTTATTGTACCTCACAAAACTTATTGTTTCTCTATATTTTTATACTGTTATCAACTATGCATCTATGTAATATATGTATATGTGTAATATATTTTTATGGTATAAGCCGGTGAACGAGCAGACGAATCACCTGATGGTAAGCAATCGGCGTCACCCATGGACACTCGGAACACCAGAGGCGTTACAGGTGGGTACCGGCCTTTTGGGGATTAGGAATTTGAAGATTCGGGGATTCGGGAGATGGGGACTAGGGACGGGGACTAGGGTAATTGGGCCTCCGGTAATCTCACTTTTGGGGATTAGGAATTTGAAGATTGTTGGGAATTCAGGGATTGGGGAGATTGGGAGGTAATAGGGCCTCCGTTCTTATCCGGTAATCCCGACTTATCTGAACATCAAAACTTAACTTCAAGTTTCCAAACATGATTCAATACAACCTAAGGTATAATAAAAGTCTTTTTCGACAGTGACAGTTCAACGACCTCAATTTTTTAAATTGAAATGGTACCGGTGTATACTTTTTATCTTATGATTGAAGTGATTTTGGACCTTACGTACCTAATTATAACAGTGAAAAAGAATGTTTTTTTGGTCAAAATATAATTAGGTTGGAGAAAAAATAAATTGCTTCCACCTACTTGGGAGAGTTGGAGTATGGAGTATGTAGATGAGGGTTTAAAATTAAATGTATTCATATTAGTAATGATTTGTTTTTGTAGTAGGCACCTAGGGAGAAATAATATTACCTACTAGCTGACCCGGCAAACATTGTACGGCCTAAAAAAAATTCTCATTTTTAAACCTTTCCCGGACTTCCATGAACATTTCAAGACTAAAATAATTAGCTAAATCGGGTTAGCCGTTCTCAAGTCGTAGTTAAGCGAGAACGGAAATTCACTTTTATTCATAAATACATCTATTGTCCAATTTACCTTCTCAAGACAGGTCGAGATGACGGACCTTTGTGGACGCTCTCTGACCCATCTAGGGGATATACAACTTTAAGTTAAGGACCTAAGTCATGGTCTAATTCATTTACTTGGTTCAAGAAGGTTGTATTAAAAAAATAATCCGGTTAAAAATTACTTTACGACCGATTGCCAGCCCAGAGTACCAGGACAAGTCCTTGATACGTCAAATGTTAATATTAGGGTCATCCCAATATATTTTTAGGTTCATATTACACAAAATAGGTAATAGTAAACTGGCCTGCCTACATTCAAGGGACATTACGTGTAAGATATAACAAAATATCAGTTTTGATATACAAAAAGCAATCTTTAACAGCAAGACAAAGGTTTATTTTCTTTATTCATTTAGGTCTGGTGACTAGAATTACATTACAATTAAGTGGGTAAATAACAACCAACCTTTAGTCTTCGAAACAAAGTTTATTTTCCACAGTTCTTGTTAGTATGACCAACCTTATGACCTTAAAGATTAATCTCTAGACGGAAATGACTCATGTCGCGTGCAGAAGTACCTAGTTACTTTATACTATGTACGATGGCAGCATGTCAACCTATACTGTTCTTTCAACTTTATTGTATAGACATAAAGTAAAAAATCCAATGAATACATTTGGCAGACTGGAGTACTTTGATCTGCTTGTCACTGTAGTACATCGCTAACTATATTTAATGAATGTATGACTGTTTTGTTTTCGGGCAGAAACCTTCTACAGGCGCATAAGATTTTGGTAACGAACAAAAGAGCAGACGAATCACGCGGTGGTAAAAAATCAGCGCCATCTATAGACCCCGCAACAGTAGAATAATAAAAAGTGCGTTTACAACCTCATGGAGGGGTGATTGAGTCTGCGGTAAAGTCAATCACACACGCGAAACTTGTTTCATTATCAACAGTAAATCACACGTTTGAGCTTCACTCACTGCGCTTGCTCAATGCGGGTTGTCAATTTCAAACTGATAATTAGATAGGTATTATACGCCCAGTTTCAAGTTTCCTTCGCCGTTTATCAGTGGTGTCTAAACAATCTTAGAAAGTACATCTATGAAAAAGTTACATTGGTACTTGCCGTTGGTAGGTTTTCAGCCCGCACCCTCATGCATGAGAAGCGGGCGTCTTAAACCTTTTTTTATAGCCGGTAAACGCGCAGACGGATCACCTGATGGTAAGCAATCGGCGCCGCCCATGGACACTCGAAAGACCAAGGCGTTACAAGTGCGTTACCGGCCTTTTGAGAATTTGAGGATTGTGGAGGATTCGGGAGATGCGGACTAGTGACGGGGATTAGGGTAATTGGGCCTCCGGTAACCTCACTCACACGACGAAACACAACGCAAGCGTTATTTTACGTCGATTTTCGGTGAGGCCGTGGTATCACTCCGGTCGAGCCGGCCCATTCGTGCCGAAGCATAGCTCTCCCACACTTAAAAACTACTTCTATTACATGATTCTTACTGAGAAATATAGCTATATTCAATTTTTTAATTCTATCCCCAGTCCAGGCGACCGGGCCCACATAGGTACAGAGAGCGTCAACTACAACATCAACAAACGGACACACACACGACCACACCTACTCGCGTACTTCGGCGGCACTCACTCCGTCGACAGGCGAGCACTCGTCGTCTACAGAACGTGTCTGGTTCCACCACATGCTCCTTTGTTGTTCTGTCTTGGAGGTATCGGGAAGGTAGGTGTGGGTTATTCACTACTGTGGCGACACCATGTCACTTGTCAACGGATGACGTCATAAAAATCCTACATCGCACATGCAAAGTTTACATGCCTCCTCCAACCAACCGCCAACCTCCGGCCACCACGACATGAAACTTGTTTAAATGCAAGCAATACCTATTAAAATTTCACACCGATTCATTTGTAGGTACTGAAGCAGCATGGCTCATAACATAACACGCCTTTGGTATCGGTATGTAGGTACGAATCTTAGTATGTAGGTAGCTATACCGTTGCCCTTTGTGGTTTCGATTTGTCCATGAAACGAAGGTGTAAATGTATTACTTTGGTATGTATGTATTACAGCTTGTTAGGTATGTTATAAGCAAACAAAATATAAGTAAAAAGAGAGAAGGCTATCGACACATACCTACATTTATTACGTCTTCAATTGTTTTTCATATTCGCGGGCTCCGCCACGCACATAGATAATCTATCACCATAGACTATACTATAACCATAGAGTATACCACAGATACACAACACAGCTCAACTCATGTAACTGTGTGATCGACTAGTTTTAGCACTATGCACCATAGGTACATGGGTTACTTAATCGAGCAGTTACCCAGTGAATCGCATAGGTACCTACATAAACCGCTTTTGCAGTCAGAAGCTGCCATTGATAACTGGTCGAGCAGTTTAGCAATTCTTGGTGCGATTGCTGGGCAACCGGCTGCCGCGCAACGTGTCGAGGTTTCGATTCCCGCACGGAGCAACTCTTTGTGTGATCCACAAATCGTTGTTCCGGGTCTGGGTGTCATGTGTATGTGTACACATGACACCCAGTGTATGTTCGTAAACTCACCCACGATACAGGAGGAAATCCTAGTTTGAGCAACGTTTTTCAAAAAGATACTGACGTTACTTGGTAAACCGTATTACATAATTAATTTAATGCCTCATGGAAGCTGTAATACTTAACATGAATTTTATAATAATTTAAATTTTATTATAATAAATAATTTAAATAGGTACAGGAAAATAACTTTCACACATGGTATTATCGTGGGTGACGGCATGTTACTTAACCGTCTGCAGCTGACGTGTAGTCCCACAGACACCGCGAAACACAAAATCACGTGTTATACCGTCATTTTTCAAATACGAGCATCACTGCTGCGAGTACCTTACTGTATAGTGCTCGCTATACTTTAATTCTACAAAAATATTTGCTGTTGAAATGGTGTCTGGTATAATATACACCTCAGTTGAATTGTAACAATTTAACCACGTCAGTTGCAGAGCGTTAAGTCACAAATATAAACATGAGGTAATAGGCATCTAGCAGATATTATGTAGTCGCTAAAGGAAATCGTGTATGTTAACTGCATAGGCGTCAGAGCTATTAAAAGAAAATTATGGATGATTACAAAATATGTGCGTTATTCATAAATTGTCCCATTACCCTTTTGAATGTCGCGGAGAACCTAACGGGTAACCGGGGCTCCGGCTCGACGTGCAGGAGAAGGAACGGGGTGGTTTTTAGTCAGTAAGAGTCTGACACTCCCTTCCGCCTCACCCAGGCGGGAGCAGTCATTCGATGATTTTCCCCCCTTAAAAAAAAAACCCTTTTGAATGCACCGATATGAGACACAGTACAAAATGTATTGTATCTCGTGTGAATCAACAACGTCTTAAGCACTCAAATGGTTAAGGAAATAAGGACTGTCTCTGTCTCATATCCTACTAATACTTTAATGCAAAAAAAATTATGTTTCCTTGCTACTCCTTCACGCAAAAACAGCCTTGTTGGCCGAGTGGTCGCAAGTGACGGGCAAGGGGTCTCGGGTTCAATTCCCGGGTAGGGCAAAGTACTACTGGGTTTTGTAAAAAATCTTAGTAGTAGCACGGAGCCTGGAGTTGTGCCCGGTATATGGCAATAGGCTCACCCGCTACGTAAAACCTGCTGAAGGTATCGGGATTAAATTTGGAACTGGGGTATCACTGTGGTTTCAATTTCAAATAACGCCTGCGTTGTGTTTCATCGTGTGCGTGATATTATCGGAGGCCTAATTCTCCCCCTCCCCAATCTCCAAATACCCCAAAAATCCTCAAATTCCTAACCCCCAAAAGGGTGGCAACACACTTGTAACGCCTCTGGTGTTTTGGATATCCATGTGCGGCACCAGCGCTGCCAATTGCTTACCATCAGGTGATCCGTTTGTTCCTGCTCGTTTACCGGCTTATTCACATATAAACCTCGTCTAGCCAATTTTAATTTAGTATAGGACGCTCTAAATCCAGGTAGTGTGACGATACAGCAAAATGGCCGGCAGTGGTTGGATGTGAAGAGCTGAAGATCAAGTTCAGTGGCGTGCTATTAGGGTCGACACACAACCGCGTTGCGGTTTTTCATTTTAGCGATGTGGCGACGCAACGCGGTTATATGTTTCGGCCCTTATTACATACATAACATCACGCCTTTTATCCCCGAAGGGGTAGGCAGAGGTGCACATACTACCACAGTACAATGTTACACCCACTTTTCACTAGTTGTTATGAGTCCCATGTAATAGGGGGTGAGCCTATTGCCATATACCGGGCACATTTCCAGACTCCGTGCTACTACTGAGAATTTTAAAAAACCGAGTAATACTGTGCCCGACCCGGGAATCGAACCCGAGACCCCTTGCCCGGCAGTCGCACTTGCGACTACTCGGCCAACGAAGCTGTCTTATTAGAGTGGCATATTTATGGCGAGAAACGGCTATTCACGATGATGAGGTAAAGTGACCTGAATACACCCTCAAAGGTGTGTTCTGGAAAAGTACATAAGTGCATAGAAATATTCCAGTAATACTTTAGGAAAATATTAACATGATGACTTCATGGAAATATATACTTAGAGCCTGTATTCATACACTTGTTTTTTCCTTATTAAAAGTTGGTAACTAGTTAGGTAGGTACTTAATTACAGTTAAATCATTAATTATCTACCTATTCCAATTAACAATTAAATGCTAGTACTAATCTATATTGATAGTATTTTTTTAAGGTGGGACAATCATCGAATGGCTTCTCCCGTCTGGGTGAGTCGGAAGGGAGTGTCAGACTCTTACTGACTTAAAACCACCCCGTTCCTACTCCTGCATTTCGAGCCGGAGTCCCGGTAACCCTTTTAGTTCTTCGCGGCTCCGTACCGGGTTCCGCGAGGTTTTTGTCAAAAAAAACAAACTTAATTGTGGGCACCGGACGCACCGGACTTTAAGCTGTAAATGTAGGGCAGATGGTTGAAATTATGTAGTTTAAACCGATATTATAAATCTGTGCCTCCTGTGATAAGTGATACAAGTCTAAAAAAGTCATTTTACAGGACAGCGAAAACAAGATTTAAAAAAATCTAGTTCGTTAATTAAGCGGGCTAGATTAAATATCAGTGCACTCTTTGGTAGATCGAAACGTTTTCTTTCTCTATATAATTTAGATTTTTGATAGATGTTTAATTTTGGAAGTAATTCATGAAAATCTGCGACTTGTAACTTTTACTTAGTTTTTTATGTGCTAAATTTAAGTTATAAATGATACTTGTACAGTTAAATTACGTTGCACCAAGCTTACACCAAAAAATTGTCTTAGTGTAAACTGATATACATGAAGTTAAAATGTCTAATAACTCATTAGAATAATGATTCTAGCAAAATGTGCTAAAACAAAAGATGAAAATATAACCCTTAAGATTTATTTTTTTTACTTATCAGTCACCTATTTACATAATTTAGCTGAACTATATCAATTTACTAAAATCCCAGTCTTTCAGAAGATATGTTAAATGATGTAAGTCAAGATGTACCCCTCAAAAAAAAGATAGTTTTAGAAAAATAAAAAATCAACGTTTATTAACCGAAAATTCAGCCGTTAGTGCACTTTTTTATCAAAATCTTATATAACTAAATGGAGATCTATACATCACAATATGACTATACGAATATAACTATTTTCAAAAGGAACATACCTAATTATCATAAAGACAAAAATTTGAAACCAAGTAAAACTAAGTAATGGCACAGATCAGTCTTGATAAGCTATCACAGTTAGCAATTTACCTACTCAGTGTTATACAAAGTAATAAAAATAATTAATTAAACTGTGGGTTAATTCATTAATAATAAAAATAGTTTTGAAGTTCAGGAAGTTGCCGACGTTCCTTTGTTTTCCCTGACGAAGTTGTATATTCTAAGCCAGTATTACAAAATAGTTTTCTCTTTTCTCTATTCTGTCTTCTCTCTTACTCACTTTTTCCGCGTTTTTTTCTTTTTTCCGGCACTGTTAAATCCTTTGCGTTCCCAGAAAGAGCAACCAGGAATGGAATTTTCTGATGTGTTCCTGGGTGACGGTGGTGTTTTTGGAATCGTAATATTGGAGGTTTGTCTCATCAATGACGACGTAGCCGTTCTTTTTTTTTAGCCGGTACTCTTTTATCATCAGTGAATGAACACAATTCATCAGTATTGCAAATATATTCATCACTTTTAAAAGATCCAAGGAAACAAGTGAAACAGTGAAACAAGTGAATTTATTTCTGCAAATAGGCTACAGGGCAGCACTTTTACATGTCAATTTTATCAAGCGAACGATGAGGTCGACATTTCCTGACTGACTACTCTGAAACTAAGAAATGCCGAAACAAACTCAGAGGTCCGTCTCTTTTAAAGTCCAGACAATATGTGTAACAGACTATTTGTGAGAACCGTGCAAGTTCTTTCTGTAGTGGCCTTTTGAGGAAAGAACCACAAAAGTTTGAGCGGACCCGTTCTGAAGGCAGTACGCATGTGTCGGTTTACAGTCAGCTCAATTAACAGGTGAGGCTGAATGATTCGACGACCAATACCAAAATAAAGGACATTTGCGTGGGTCGCACTAATACTCAAACTGTCAGAATATGGGTAGTTAGAAAAGAAATGGCGAGGCAAAGTCTCGCACGGTCCTAGCACTAACAAAAATTGTAAAATAAAAAGTAAATGTCAAGTTAGAACAACATATAAAAAAAATTCAAATGAAAAACAATGTCACATTAAAACAATAATGGCAAATTGCATATAAAAAAGAAATGTAACTATAGAGGTATGTTACAAACATGTCGACATGACCTGTGTGGACGTTACAGCAGCTTATTCCTAAGCCCGACTATCATTTAGGTAGGTAGTCTTTTATTTTATAAAAAGCTTTACTATAAAATTTATCTTTAATGACATTTTTAAATTTATTAAGATTCAAATTTTGGACATGGCTGGGAATTTTATTGTAAAAGCGTATACTCTGACATCTAAACGAAGCACTTATTTTCTTTATTCTAGTAGTGGGAACAACATATTTGTCTTTATTTCTCGTGTTGTTATTGTGTATGCTTTTTAAATAAACTTTTGTTTTTATGCGCAAATACTACATTTTCATAAATGTATTGAGAGGCAACAGTCATTATATTAATTTCTTTAAATAGTTCCCTGAGAGAGTACCTCGGACTAAGATTATAAATTGATCGAATGGCCCTCTTCCAAAATCACCATCATCAGATGATTCTGAAATTCTCAAATCATCGAGTAGATTATTTGAAGAATGTTCTTGAGTCTTGTTCATCTTATTATTATTGAAAACTATTTCCGCAACAATTGTAGGGTTCCGCAATTTTTCAACTAGTTCTATTCCTTCTTGCGTCTCTATTGATTCGTTACCTTCTTCCTGGATATCATTACATTTTTCTTTGTCAGTGACCGTTTCTACAATTACTGGACGCCGGTGCCATGGCCCATCAACCGTTTCACTTGTTTCTTGCTCCACTCTTGATTCGTGGCCATTTTCCTGGGTATCAAAATCTTTTTCTTCAATATCTGATTTAGTGTAGCCAATTTAATTAATTTATCAATACTCTCGTATTGATAACGCTTTTAGCTAAAAAAAATTACCCCGATTACCCCTACGAACCCCCGCCACCTACACTTGTATCACTTAGCACATTTAATATTTTGTATCATATATTTTTACATTTGGTTGGATTTTTAGATACAACTATATTTATATCTGTTTACACAGAAAGACAGATTTGTGTAGAATGATTTAAGTCAAGTTGTATCACTTTTCATAAAAAAGGGCATACCTTACATTCAGATTTGTAGGTACATGTCGATTTGTATCCTAGAGGCATAAAGAAAGAATTAGTCCAAAGGGATATTATTGTAGTCACATCAAAATTCACGATAAATGTACTGAAAAATAAAATGTGAAGTTAAATACAATAGCATTTAAATCACGAAACACGAAAAATAGTTTGTTAAGTGACCGGTTTTGGAGTTACAACTTAACAAATATCGATTGTCACGATTTTTTTGCCAAAATCCCTATAGTTGTATCACTTTGCACAAAATTATCTCCGAAACTATAGCAGATAGAAGAACGTGAGTTAGACCAAAAAAGACGTAATTTTTTTTTGATTATGCTCATGTGAAAATCACAAAAAGGGTACTCGAGTTATACCACTTATCACAGGAGGCACAGAAATGTGAAAATATGTGAGTTTATGTGTTTGTGTGTATGTTTGTTACTCAGTCATATTAAAACGATTGAAGGGACCTATGAAATTCGGAACAGAGGTAGATTATGGTCTAAAGTAATACATAGGTTTTTTACCCCTGGGATTGCGGGTGAAGCCGCTGGCAGAAGCTAGTTTTTTTTATTTAGCTATTACCTAGCTATTATAAGTGAGTATTAGGTTTTAGTTATTATGGTATGAGTATTTTAATTATTGCACTTTGATTATTAAACATTCCATTAATCTATCAAATTGTTTTAACAGGCGTTCGATGTTGAGTCCTGGTCATGAATATGAGCCGCTAACGTCCACCTTGTAAAATAATAACGTTGTTACCTAAGATGTAAACCATGAATTAGGTAATTTAATGCCTGACTGCAGTTTTTTAATAGAATTGGTCGGCAAACAAGTTGATTAGCTACTTGTACATGGAATTCGGCGCTACTCATGGACACCCGCAAAACCAGAGAAGCTACAACGCCATTGCCGGCTTTTTGAGGAGGGAAAGTCATCCGATGACTTCTACCGCTTAGGGTTGAGCGAGGAGTGTAAGACTCTTACTGACCAAAAACCACCCCGTTCCTACTCCTGCTTTCGAGCCGGAGCCCCGGCAACACGTTAGGCCTTCCTCGGTGGTCGCGGAGAACCTAACGGGTAACTGGGGCTCCGGCTCGACATGCAGTAGAAGGAACGGGGTGGTTTTTAGTCAGTAAGAGTCTGACACTCCCTCCCGCCTCACCCAGGCGGGAGAAGTCATTCGATGATTTTCCCCCCTTAAAAAAAGGCCTTCCTCGGTTCTGTGGTCTTTAGAGTATGAAGGGTTGAACGTTTCCGACAATTACAATCATGGTGAAATCAGAAATCACTTACACGGTTGATCATTGCTGTGTTATTTATTTATTTATACTTTATTGCACACACGGAAAAAAAATAAACATAGCAATAGTAATTTGAGTACAATGGGCGGTCTTATCAGACGCGGCGATTTCTTCCAGACCACCTTTAGATGGAATTTTTGAAAGTATGTATGTTGTATGTAGGTGCATGTAATGATTCATGAAGTAGGTAATTGATTCTTTGTGTGATTATTTATTGTGTAGGTTTATGATAGTCTTTTTAAATAGACCTATAGCATAGAATAATAAAATCTAAGTCAAAATGAAGGTAAATTAGGTAATATAATCATATTTTGAGGTAGAAAAACTACTATTAACATATTATGTATCAAATTCCATGACTCTCATTTGTAGCCAGGTAAAAGATTCTTCGGGACCTTGTCCTGCAGTGGAACGACCATGGTTAAAAATAAAAAAATAAATAAATAAAATATTCTTAGATATGCTATGGTACTTTTTTGGCTCACCGCTCAAACGAATCTTCTTTATTTGAGACGGTTTTTTTCAAACAGGTTAGCAAAACTAGTTTCGTAAGGTATAAAAGGAATGTGACTCAAATGCTATTGGTTTCAAATATTTATCAAAGTAGATTATATAGTCTTGGTCCGCGGGTCTTTTGAATAAGATAGTTTGACCCTAAAATAGGTGAAAAGGGTAAAACTACGAAATCAAAATGGAATGTTTAATCTCACAATGATTTTATGAGATTAACAATTAAATCAGTGCTTCAAAAGGATATATAGCAAATATAGACAATTTAAAAATATTTCTCATACTATTTTATTTTTTATTACTTAAACCAAAATAATTTATCAATCAGAAGAATAAATAACAAATATTTTTACGCTATCATAAAGCTTACAACTTAATATCACAGACAATAAATAGAACAATGAAAAAAAAAATACATATGTCATACCAAAAAGTTTTTAATCAAATGTTTTGTTTTTTTATCTTAAAAAAAATCGTAAATTATAATTTCAGATCTATCACAAGATTCACAATTATTAGTGAAGTCTTTAAATTAGACTGCCTTCATGGAGATCACTCATTTATCCTATTTACCTATAAAAATATGTTTTTTTTTCTGTAGGTATGGAGTATGCAGACAAAACATTATCATTCAGCTTTATCAGATCCTTAGAAATAGGTAAATAGCAATAATGAATGCAATAAAGAATACAAGTTTGAAAACAATATTTCTAATAATAAAAAATATGCTAGGAAACTTGTTTCAAAACTAGTTTCTCTTCAATCCTTTCTAAATGTAAAATTAATAGAACTATTTACAACATATTAAGCCTTGAATTTATTAGGAGATAGATTCAATATTTTATAGACATCTGTGAAATACTAACATTATTTTTATAGTGGGTAGATAAGTCGTTTCGTCAACAAAAAACGATTTTTCGATACAGTAAAATTTTAAAACAATCAAATTTGACTAGTTGGAAAGTTACAGTTCAATTCAAAAATATTCAGTTACATATTCCCCTAATAAATCTTAGTTTTAAGTTTGTAATTGTTAGATATTTTACAAAAAACATTGGGGTTTATTGAGTGGATGGACACATGATACAAAATGTAAAATTTGTCGCCAAAATCTTACTTACATTTCTTTACATTGAACAAAGTCAAATTGGAACTTGTTAATAATAATTTAGAACATATCTTTTGTCTCCAACCACGTCAATACACCCACTGTTACAGTAAAATAATAAAACATATTTCTAATCAACATTCATAACCACAAACAAAGCGTAAACAGCTAATATTTACAAAAATAACAACCTATTTTCAAAATGAGTTCTTACGGATATATCTAAAACAAGTTTTGCTGAACGCCACAGTGAATTTTTTAAGGACATTCTGTCAGTAAAATCCCCCATGAGGGCAGTCAAAAGATTTAGTTAAAACGGCAAATTAACTCGTCGAGTACCGGTTTTGTAGACACAATTATAGAACAATAGGTTGCGGTCACCGGTGACCGCTTGGTGTTTGACAGTTTAATTCTTCCAATGAATTATTATGTCTGCAAGTCAATGAGGAAAACATCTATTTTTCCCTAAAACATACTCAGCCATGTTGTTTTCAAACAGCAAAACAACTTATTTACAAGTCAATTAGAGAGCATTTAGCTAAACAAATTATAACCTTATGCCTAACACAATTGAGTATGCTTTACAATACCAAGTTACATTGAACATGAGTATTAAGATAACTTAATAGGGTGTCAATTAAACGTGGCTAATTGTGGTTTCTCATACTTGCAACTAAAAATGATAAGGTATTAATAATGCATAAACAGTTTTTATGTACTGGCATCACAATATGGCCACAATGTTGAACAATAAAATATTCATAAGGTCACAGTCATTCAACTAGTGACATTCAAGAAGTTGTATTTCCACTATCTGTGTGTATAATTATGTACACAGTTATATTGATAAATTATATTTGTAGTCAAGTCTTTATTTGTTGAACACACAGTACAAGCTTCCTTAACAAGTTTATATTTATGGAATAACCCATGACATCTCATCATAATTATTTCCTTGTTCTGGTATAATTAAAAAGTTGACTATGTTTTTTTTACAATTTGAATTTTTAACTGTGTGTGTTCTTACTTCTTTTCAACAAAAAGGTTAAGCCACCAATAAGTTTTTATGTCTAAATGCAGACTTTGTACGTTCAATTACATTTTTCCTTATGTTCAATACAAAGATGGAGTTTTGTAGAAGCCACCAAATACTATTGAATTTGTTACTTTTTCTATGATCATGTATGTGAATGGTCTGTTGGCTTGGAATTGTACTACTCCTATTCTGTTACTGAACTCGGCTACTGTTACTCCTGCAGCCTCAGTTCCCTCTTCAGTGACCTCAATCTCAGCTTTGTGTACCACTTTGGATACATACAAAGGTGTCCTAGCCATGAAAGGTAGCTTGGCCCTTGACTGGTCAAACAGCTCCTGGATGCCTAGACGGTTCTTCAATACATTTGTGAGATCAATGTCAGACTGGATCTTAAATCTGGGGATGTAGCAGTCCACTTCATCGTCTGAATATTCTTCCTTAGATACTCTTAGTTCCTCAAAGAATGTGTCCAAGTTAACATTCTTGAAGTTTGAGAACATATCTTCTAGGGACACTCCAGGGTTTGGTAACATAATTAACATTGAGAGTCTGTTTTCATTACCATATGGCAATTCAATGACTCTAGCCTGAAGTTCTCTGATATTTGAGAATGGATATGTGTGTCTGTTGTACATCATGTTGACTTCACCAATCTTTTGACCCTTGGAGTCATAAAAAGGCATTTTCTCTGTTGATGATGCATTAAATGGCATAGCCCATTGTCCCTTGAAGTACAAAGCACTGGTCAACACCATCTGTGAGTCTTGGAAGTAACTAGCATCAACCATATTGGGTATTTTCCCATGAGTAATGTTTGAGATGGCTTGGTTGAGAATGTTCGCTGACCTCGCACTGTCCTTAAAGTCTAGAGTCACCATTTCAGTTTGGTAATAGTTTTTGGAGATTTCTGTGAACTCTGGTAAAGGAAGTCGGTCTTTATCGACGAAAATGGCGTTTATTTTGGCTAGTTTGACTGTGCCAGTGTTTACTTGTAGCCATTGTGTGATGTTCCTGAAGCCAGTGCGCGTCGACTCCTTATTTCGCGCAGAGAGACGAAGCACGTTATTAATTTCGTTTCTCGTGTCTCCGGCCGCACCTTCCGCGATCACAGCAAGAACGCTCCACACGGTAATGGGCGACATTATAAAATTATCACCCTCTTGTAAAGTTTTCGATGTATGGAACAATATTTCTATCGAAAAGTTTCCGATTTTCTCCGATAACCCATTGTGGAGACCCGTGTTATTTTCTACTGGATTTTGTAAGGGTTGTCCGCAGCACAACGCCACTGACGCCACACAAAGCACTAATTTCATTAATTTAGGCATATTCGTTATTGTTTTGTTCTTACACACACTTAATCACAACCAATGTTTTATTTTGATTTACAAATTGAAGCACTTGAATTTCGAACACTGATGTTATCTCGCGCTGGTCATTTTTTTTATAATTATTATGTCTATCTATGACGCGTTGTGTGGAACACTAACGGCTACTCGAAACAAGGAAAATTACTGACTGACCGGTAAATATGTTAATGCGGCGTATTTATATGCGAAGTAAAGCCGGTTATATCATGCCTACCTACTCTTTTAGGTACGTACAGTCGACCGATTATTTGTTTACAATACTAGTTTTAAACAACTTGTGGACGTAGCGACTGCAGTTTAAAAGGGTGATTTGAAATTAGTAATTCGTGAAGTGAATTGTGTAAACAACAAATGGCTATTTTTTTGGTACACTGGGTAGGTAGAAATGTCATCAAAAATTTGACATTTGATTGTTTATTTTTTTTTCGTCGTAGTCAGGGTTGCAACTGACAAACTTAAAAATGACCCGGCTCCGGCTTTTGGCTGACAACTTGTTTTTGTTTTTTTTAAATAATATTTTGTAGCGGACTGAAATACTTAGAATAAGAAATTCACAATAATTACAAAAAACATGTCATCAAAAATATTGTTTGGGCATTATTACTGCACTTCTCTTCTCTGTTATGATTCTTCCTTCATTCAATTTGCATATTCATGATATATTATTAATTCAAGTTATTTGAATTGTTTTACGTTGGAAAACAAACTAACAAATCATTTATTCGAGGCACATTGCATTCAAACGAAACAATAGTAGTAAATCAAACATGC
The DNA here is from genome assembly GCA_038387885.1 of Spodoptera picta. Lineage (NCBI taxonomy): Eukaryota > Metazoa > Arthropoda > Insecta > Lepidoptera > Noctuidae > Spodoptera > Spodoptera picta. The sequence goes on from JAZHFQ010000315.1 coordinate 1,064,408, forward strand.
CAAAATAGTGACCTACTACTTCAAACTATGACATCACGCCTTTACGATCAGTAAAATATAGGACGTTTGTTAATTGAAATCTGATGGCATACCTACGTTGATTATGTGCCTCGCAGTCATTAAATTTGCCTTATCAAAAATCAGTTGCTCATGCAATACCAGCATTTTTTTCACGAGATTTCTGCATAATTATATTCCTTTTCTTAGCATTGAAACCTAGATCTCGATAGAGTACCTAGTCTATATTACAATCTCCTTGACAAATAATGCTCAAAAATAACAATCATACTGTTACTTATTGTTACATAATAAGATTTGCTCATTTCATGAACTTATCACTTTTTCGGCTTTACCATTTATTCATATGGCGTACTTACAATATAATTTTCTATGAATAGTAGATATACAGCTACGCATTAAACTATATATTTATATAGTTTCAATCCAGCATATATTGACCATCGAATAGCTAAAAAAGTCATACAAAACGAGACCATGACATATTGGTTTTGTAAAGCTCAACATTTAGCCGCATATACGTAGGTACTCCATGTATGTGCATAGATTTTCCACTATGTGCAAGTTGAATCAATAAATTAATGAAACATTTCCGTTAAGTGCAGGTTGTGTGATTGGTAGCTGAAAATAATGGCGGTAGAAACCACTAATCAAGGGTTTTCCAAATCTCCTGCGGGAACTGAAAAGGCGTAGACTAGAACTCGTTATAAATGTGTTGCTGGCCAGATTAGGCGGAAGGAAAATCGAAACAGGGAGATGTCGCTCTTCTTATCTGTGGTTTGTACACTTAAAACTGTTGTATGAATTTGTGTACCTAGTTAATTACCTATAAATACATTTTGGAGTTTTCAGTCAAATCCTCACTACAATATCCATTATAATATAAGACTATAATATAAGATTATAATGGATATTGTAGTGAGGTATTTTAGTTAATGTAAATTATCTGATTTACAGGCATAATCAAAAAACTCTAGGTTGATCTAGGATTTTGATAGAAATTAATCTTAATTCAAAGATTTTGGATTAATATCTTATTTCGGTACATATTTTAATTTATCATTGTCGTTATCACCAGTGAGTGCCAACTGCTGAGCAAAGGCCTCGTCTCACAGATAAGGTAAAAGCATTAATTACCACGCATGATCTTGTGCAAAAACATGATTTGGTATTATAAGTCCAGGTTTTCTCGCGACGTTTTTCTTCAATGCCAGTTGTGTCTGTATAAACTTCGGAAGATATATAATTATATTTAATAAGTTATGTTGGTAATTGCTAGATTTCGAATCTGCAGCCTAAGACACCCTTTAGCGTAAGAAGTGGGTGTCCTAAAAGCTAAAAACTAAAAGCTAACCCAACGATGATAACATTATTGTTATCAAATTCGAATGGGGCACCTTAACAAAAGTAATATATTTAACTAGCTTCTGCCCGCGACTTTATACGCGCAATCTCGAAAAAAATTTAGGGGTGGACTACCCCTAACATTTAAGGGGATGAAAAATAGATGTTGGCCGATTCTCATAGATACTGGATAAGAACAAAAGATTTCATTAAAATCGGTCAAGCCATTTCGGAGGAGTATGGCAACGAAAACTGTGACACGAGAATTTTATATATTAGATTAAGTATAGGTATTAGCAGTTTAATAAACAATGTATTATTTCCTCCGTGATATGAAACATATGTTAAATTGTGTAGAAAAATTGTTATTATTTTTTTTGCTATTTTAATAGTTAGATGGATATAAATCTAAACAGCTTATGTTGTAATTAACATAATTTATGACTTACGATTTACATACTACCTATTTTTTATTTTTTCTTTATTAAAAACCGTTGCTCCACACTAGGATTTTATCCTGTGTACTGTGGGTGCGTTTGCAAACATACAAGTCATACACATGACAACAACCAGACCAGGATCAACAATTTGTTGATCACAAAGAGTTGCTACATGGAAGACAAGCGTGAAGTTACGTAAGTATGTATGCATGTCATTTAATAAAATTTACACGAAACTAAAAATTCTAGGAAAACAAACAAGAACATATTTATCACATAAACACGATTATACATAAACATAAAAACCTATCAAACGATCCCATAATTACTAGTCCTCCGTCATGACCGACACAAGTAAAATATAAATATTATAATTATAACTTCATATGTCTACAGAATGAATCATGTATGAACTGTAATTGAAATATTCATGATCTTACAGGTACAGATAGACTAAACATTATCATAATTGCATAACTTTAATTAATAAGGACCATTCCCATTGTTGTACAAAAACTACTCGAATTAATGGAATGATGGGCATGCTGATGTCATAATTATTATTAACGTAGTATGTATTGTCAACCACAACCTATTATTAAAACAAATAACAATTAAGTGTTTGTTTTTATGCATCTATGGGAGAGGTTAAAGTACAACAATTTAATAAAATGCATATAACTAAGAGTATAGAAGAATACGATACATAATTTTGAAGTAATCTATGTCTCTAATAATTATTTTCCCAAATCATTGGCAATTACTTGACATGGGAAATTGCATCCCTTTTTTTCTCCCGCCCTGATGAGGCAAGAGGGAGTGTCAGACTCAAAACTACCCTGTTCTTACTCCTGCATTTCGAAGTGGAACCCCGGCAATCCGTTATGCGCTCCACATTGGCATCAGCATGGGCGTAGCCAGCTTTGGGCTCAGGGTGGGGCAGCAGCCAACCTATCCCCCGGGGGAGCCGATTCGGAGTCGCGGAGACCCTAACGGGTAACCGGGGCTCCGGCTCGACGTACAGGAGAAGGAACGGGCTGGTTTTTAGTCAGTAACAGTCTGACACTCCCTCCCGTCTCACCCAGGCGGGAGCAGTCATTCGATGATTTTCCACCCTTAAAAAAAATTCCCCGGGGGAGGGCGATGGCCCTCCAATTTTTTGTACCTTGAGCCGTTAATCTCAAACTTGTTAATCTCTTAGATTTGGCTAAAGACTGTCTCAGTAGGATCTCGCGATGGGGAACGAATGAAATCGCTTGACTTTTACACCCCATAAAACTTACCAGCTATTGCTTAAAGGAAATCTAAAGTCGTGGCCGTCTATTAAATTTAACAATATTTCCGTAAAACGAAAGGAGTCGGTTTGCTATCTCGGTCTAGTTTTGGAATACAACTATTCTTTCATTGAACATATGAAGGCTATTAGTGAGAAAGCCAAAAAGAAAAAATTCGCTGACGCGATTTTCAAAAGTCACCAGGGGTCTCTCTTTTCTTACGCTCAGGATCATATACGGAACAACCTACCTAGGATGCGTGTGCTACGGGGCATCTGTCTGGGCTGATAGGGCCACAATAGGCGCGGTACGGCGAAAACTTCTTCAAGGCCAGCGTCTAGTCTTGATTTTCCTGTGTAAGGCTTATAGGACGGTTAGCACTGAAGCCCTACCTGACCTCGCGGGTGTACTTTCGGTAGATCTTGAGGTGCGGCGACGTGCTGCTATGTACTACAGTGCGAGACCTAATTTGTCAGTAAGCTTTCTAGCACAACGTGATCGAAATAAAATTGCTATATTGTTTAAGCCAATAACGGACGTTTGAAATGAGCTTATAACTGAATGGCAGTGTAGATGGGCATCTTCTATTAAGGGCCGCCACCTATATCAGTTCTTCCCATCCGTGCATGAGCGGCTTGAAAGGACATGGTTGGAGGTGGATCATTGTGTTGCCCAATTTCTTCCTGGCCACGGCAACTTTAAAAGCAAATTGTTCTCATTTAAACTTATTGATTCACCATGGTTCCAATGTTCGACAGTGGAGTTGCAATACGAGTAGTCGGCCCATCATATAATCTGGGAGTGTGATCTCTGGCAATATGCACGTAACACTATGTTAAATAATTTAATTGTTTCGTCAGGTGTAGCTTATTATACGGACCTTGTGGAATCTAGAACAAATTTCCGTGCGTTTAGGCACTTTTGCCATACCTATTATTGGAAGCAAGTATAACAGCTCACGCATACGACCCACTTAGTTATTAGTCAAATTTCCGTGGTGCTTGGCGACTGGGCTTCACCCAGTTGTACAGTCTCTTCTTTGTGCCTTTTGGCTTAATTCATTCTGTCTCCTGCACCGAGAGAAGTGGAAACTATAGTTTTTTTCTTCTTCTGCTCTTATAAGATATGCTCAGAAGATATTCTTCTGATTCACTTTGTTGCCGAAACCAAGACAGTTACTGATGTCCCTGAGACGCGCCGGACTTCAGTGTTCCGGTGTTTTCATGGTTGTATCTACTGTTGATCCTGGTGCACTGCAGTTGCAGCGGTTTTGGAAGGTTATGGCGGGCTTGTCCCATTAAAAAAAATCTCTTAATTTGGGAGGTTTATATTTTCAGGTACAGAAAATAAACAATCACACACAGGACAGATTTCATAGTTTTATTTATGAATACTGGGTGTTTATAAATTAAAGTTTTAACTAAGTATATTATGTATGAGTAATATTACTTCAAAAGAAGACGGCGTTTATTCTGGCAGAACCTGTTAAGCACTTCTACTAAAAAATATTTTTCGATTCTGAGACCCTTGTTCTGTGCACACTTAGCATGTACACAGGCCACTTAAACGATTTTCGCCCATGGTTAAGCGAAGCCACATTTTGACTCGCCGTTATGTGCTAAACGATCGTTCTATTGTACAGGTCGTACATGGCTGGGCAAGCAAAATAGCGAACACTAGGATAAAATTGCATTATCGAAATTTTGATCACATCTACCAGTTCCATCTCCTTTGATGCATTAATGTCCGTATTTTTTTCTTCCCACAGATTATACCACATCTCAGCCTCGCTTGGGAAAGTATCACTTAATTTACAAAAATTAAAATTAAGATCAACTAGAAAATTAAAATTAAACAAAACAAGCAAATAATACAAATCGCGCCACGAGCCATAGAAGATTTTAGTCTGCGCTTCGCGGGGCGCGGGAATGAGTAACCGCGCGGTGATGGACGGCTCGGCTCACTACGCCACATAGTACCTTTTCTTGCTCTCTTTCAAATGACGCACGCACCGCACACTTTCGGGGACTCGAGCGTGCATTTTGTTTTGATCGCGCTCTTTTCAGAGTCGACAATTTTTTTGTGCAATTACTTACGGATAGTATGATTGTTGATGTTGTTAGTTAGAGTTAGTAAAAAAAACATTGTTTAATCAGACACCTTATGGGTCAGAGCCAGGGCCCAGGGTGGGGCAAGTGCCCCAGCTTGCCCCAGTGTGGCTACGCCCATGGGCATCAGCCCTATTAAGCCCCATCTGTGGTAGTCTGATTGCTCTTTGAGGCGCGCGATCCGTGACTACTGGCTATATATTATATCCTATAATAAACATCGTTTACTACGAAAAATTTACTCATCAGGCACCATGTAACTATCAAAACAAACAGTGGCAGTCCATTACTGGACCTTAAGACGCAGCTTCATAAGAGGGTTCGCCATTTAAAGTATTATCAAAATATTATCATAGATGGCAGTTTAGAAGGTTCAGTAAAGGTGGTCTAGTGACAAAGTATACATGTATATACAAGTATACATACAAGTATACTCTACAATTGGTATCAAACCTATTTGCTATACTTCGGGTGTTCAGGCGTTATATTAACTTTATGGGATTGCTGAGAGAATCGACACTTAAAAAAATTTAAACGTGTTAAACTTAAATTTCAGATCATTCAACAAAAATTCAAACAACGATTAGCGATAGTACCGAGTAGGTAGTAATTAAGTGAGTAATTTTCAGTACAAAAAAAAAACAAACACAAGCTGTATTTTGTCACGTTTTACGCTACATATGAAATGCGTGTACAGATAGATTTTCAACTGTAGTCTTTGTACTTTAAAGTCTTTCGACTTTCGATCTATTGAAGTATTTAAACATATTGAAGTAGTTTGATGTGCTGGCTTGCGTAAACAGAATTAGCAATGCTAACGTAACAGTATTATTTACCTATTCCTTTTCAACGCCTCTTGATGTCAATAGTCAAGATCTATTTCGTCTTACGAGTCTGACCACTTTATGATGATTTCAAAATGACGCATAGATGTAACTAAATTAAACGATCATAATTTATTTTCGTAGTTTTATGACCTATATAATTATATTTTTTGTGTATTTTTGTATATACCTATATAATTGTGTCGTGGCCCGGAGGTTTAAGACGCCCGCTTCTCATGCATGAGGGTGCGGGTTCGAAACCTAGCAACGGCAAGTACCAATGTAAGTTATATGTACTTTCTAAGATTATTTAGACACCACTGACAAACGGTGAAGGAAAACATTGTGAGGAAATCTGGGCATATAATTTCTAAAGGTGGTTTCTTGAAACCACCTTTAGAAATTGTACCTGTACCACTACCTTACCATTTAACCTTCTACGTGTGAAAAGAGGCTTTGCTTAGCAGTGGGCATAATATAGGCTGTTGATTATGATGATAATAATAATATTGTTGCTATAGGGATAGTATCTAAGGTAGATTTTGGATTTCACACACGATATTAAACGTACCTAAATGGTAACGATAATAATAATGCGTATATCGGATCGCGTTTTCCGCTAATTGTATTATTAGGTTAATTGGAATCGGGGATAAATATACTACAAAATAAAACGGAACACATACTCAACACAGATGTTGTCTATTTTCCTAACAAAAAGAACGTTTTTGATTAGTTACTGTTTGAGGGATAAAGTGTGAAGTTGTATCATATAAAGTACCAAATTAATTGCGTAATAAATTAAATTTCGCAACAGAAGTATTCACCCTTTAAAATAATTTACCCAATATAAGGGGAAAATATAATATAATAAATCGGCAACTCGTGGCGTGGGAGTCGTTATGTGTGCATTTTGTTGTACACCATTATAATTTCTTAGAAAAAACGTAGTACCTATACGTTTACTAACCGACTTTTTAGAATTACGTATGTAACACGAAATAATTTTTCAATGGAATTGAATAAAAATATTAGTCATTAATTATTGGACATTTAAACAAAATACCTAAATTCGTTCAAAAACAGTACAAAGTCCAATGGCTAATATCGAAAATAATGACGTGCAGCATCCAAACGGGAATTTTAAAACTGATGACGCACTTGCAATAGGTCGAAATTCAATTATACAGATAAATAAAGTTGAAGTGTCTGTTTGTATTGTACCTATTAAAATAACCGCTGCTGTTTACTACAATGCGTATGGATATATATACGATGCACATAGGTACCAAAATAACATTTTTTACAATTTTTGTCTGTCAGTCTCTTTGTACTGGCTAATCTCTGGAATGGCTGGACCGATTTTACACGACTTTTATTGGCAGGTAGCTGATGTATGTACCTACCAACTAAGAAATTACATAGACTTCTTTTATTTTGGAAATTTGAAATAAAAGAAAAATATGTTCTAAAATTCATATTCAACGCGGACGAAGTCGCGGGCACCAGCTGGTAACCAATAAGTTAGGTACCTATATCTAACAGTTAACGATGGACCCCCTTTTTTAAGGGGGAAAATTATCGAATGACTTCTCTCGCTTGGGTGACTTTTACTAACTAAAAACCACTCCGTTCCTACTCCTGCCCCTCTAGCCGGAGCCCCGGCAGCCCGTTAAGCCCTTCGCGGCTCTGTTTGTGGTGGTCTGATGGCTCTTTGATGGAACGCGACGCCCCGTACGCTCGGGTCTGGTTCTGGTCGGGCGGCAAGGACTCCTCTGCATGAAAAGAGTTTACCCGCTTGTCAGGTCGGTTCGAAGATCGCAGTTTAAAATTCAGCTTATTCTGTAACATGTGAATTGAACTCTCAAAGTACGCATCTCATTCTCACTCGTCATTGGGCGAGATAATTCTCACTTGGTAACTAAGTATTTATTTATAATATATTTTACAAGGTACCTATGTAGTTCAAGGAAGTGCACGCGTAAACTCTCAAACAGATCTCGAAACAGTAATAATTAAATATTTAATTTAATTTCTAAATACTAGGGGGAAACTCGCACGTCATAATCCCAACAAGGGTAAAGTACCTACCCATCTGCCTACTTATGCAATTAATTCGTAGTAAATAATATATTTCTTACAAGTGTGGGAGAGCCATGCTTCGGTACGAATGGGCCGGCTCGACCGGAGTGATACCACGGCCTCACAAAAACCGACGTGAAGCAACGCTTGCGTTGTGTTTCGTCGTGTGAGTGAGGTTACCGTAGGCCCAATTACCCTCCCCTTCCCCAATATCCCCAATTCCTGAATCCCCAACGATCCTCAAACTCCTAATCCCCAAAAGGCCGGTAACGCACTTGTAACGCCTCTGGTGTTCCAGGTGTCCATGGGCGAAGCCGATTGCGTACCATCAGGTGATCCGTCTGCTCGTTAACCGGCTTATGCAATAAAAAAAAACATATATTTGAGATGAGCGTCACAAGAAAAGTACCTTTTACCAAGTGAGTACATACATTGCGTATGCGTATTCAGTTTTTTTATGGGATGTGATGATTTCAACGTGAATACAAATTACCGTAAACTATCCGGTGCCCCTCATGGACACACTCAACACAAGAATAGTTAGGTACAAGTACGTTGCCGGCACATTGAGGGACAGGATTAGACATCTAGTAAGTACCTTTTTAAAACTTTTCCAAATTAATTAATAGGTTTTTTTTACCTATGAAATTGCCGTTCTGCAGTAGGTACTGGCCGTATCAAATAAAAAAAAAGTGTTTGGCTATGAATTCTAATTTCAAATTATTTCTATTTTAAAAACATTGATTATTTTTTTATCCAAAGGCAGCCATTTGTTTGATGATATTTCTATCTATAATATTGTGTTTTCAGCTAACTCACGCAACTGAATCTCATATTTATAAACTGCAGCATAATAAAATAAGTATGAGCAGAAACCATAAAATAATTAATTCAGTATAGGTAACATGGTTTCATGCTAGTTTCCTGTGAGGCCGAGGTATCACTCCGGTCGAGGCCTATTCGTGCCGAAGTATGGATTGGGCATGGCTCTCCACGTGACGTGAAGGGTATTATATAATTATAGTCGTTTTAGTAGTTTCAATGTGGACTTGTAAGTTTATGTAAAATACCGCGATGCGTAAATGGTCTTAGGTTTCGTACGTAGTTATTACCGGAACGTAAGAGCGCCGAGCGTATCGAATCACACACGTTCTAATGTACTATAACCGATTAATCGATTGGGTTTTTTCGAAGAAAGTGGTTTTCAGTATCGGGAAAACATTAGTTAGGTATTACCTAGGTTTTTCCTGCGTAAAGCGTCTTTTTCCCAATTGGATATTCCTAGATTATATGTATGTTATACCTGTTTTAGTATTTGTTAGATATTTTAGTACATAGATAGTAATAATTGTACTTATCTACGGTTTTTTTAAAGTGATTGCAGTTACGTTTGGCGCAGTGGCTTTGAAACCTGTAACTTTCTATAAATATATAAAAAAAACAACTTTTGCGGTTTCTTTTTTTTCTTTCTTTTATTTATCTCATTTACAGATTTTTTTATTTTTTTTATTTATTTATTTATTTACTTACTTACATTTCATATACCATTATCCATTTAAAATAGCAACCAAAAGCCTATAAGGTATAAACCCGCGGCTTCGCTCGCGTCACAAAAGGATAGAAAGTAGCCTATGTGACATATACCACTACACACAGCGCCATCTATACCAATACTTTTGTTTTCCCTCGGGAATATAATTTTTTCCGGGATAAAAAGTACCCTATTATTTAATCCGGACTTCTAACTTTACTTCTGCAAAAAATCAAAGCAATCGGTTTAGTAGTTACGGCGTGAAAGCGGAACAAACACACAAACAAACTCACTTTCCGATTTATAATATTAGTAAGGATTGTTTTAGTTTACATTTTTAGTTCTTTTGCGTAATATTAAGTATTTTTATTTCTTACCCTCATAAGCTATTAACAAGTCTGGATACAACATAAGCGGTACTTCGTTCCCCACAGGCGTTGTAGGCGCGCTGAGTATAAAGCCTATTCTCAGAAATTGTCGCGGATAACCTAACGGGTTACCGGGGCTCTAGCTCGAAGTGCAAGAGTAGGAACGGGGTGGTTTTTAGTCAGTAAGAGTCTGACGCTCCGTCCCGCCGCATCCAGGCGGGAGAAGTCATTCGATGATATCCCCCTTATAAAAAAAACACATTTCTCTGAATGACAGCAATTGAACATTTTATTTCTTAAACTAGTTGTTGAAATATTTCTAGAGATTTGTTTATGGGATAAGTCGGTAAACGAGCAGACGTCCGGGTGTCATCACTGCGAGGACCGCCCTGAGGACACGCTGGAACACACAGTGGGAGAATGCCCTGCGTGGGCTGAGCACCGCCGTGCCCTCAGGGAAGTGATCGGCGATGGCGACCTCTCGCGTCCGGGCTTAGTGCGGGCCATGATGCGGAGCGAGGGGGATTGGGATGCCGTCTCCTCCTTTTGCGAAGCAGTCATGCTAGCTAAGGAGGAGGCGGGACGCGTGAGGCAGCGAAGCGCTGCCTCCTCGCAACCCAGCCATCGCGAAGGACACACCGGGCATCGGGGATCGCGGGACGATCTCCGGCCACCGTAAGCGCGGGCCTGCGGACGGCGAGCATGGGTGGCTCCCCGTCCGACCAGAAACAGACCCGAGCGTACGGCGCGTCGCGTTCCGCGCGCGCCTCAAAGAGCCATCAGACCACCACAGATGGGGCCCAATAGGGCCGATGCCGATTCGGAGTCGCGGAGAACCTAACGGGTAACCGGGGCTCCGGCTCGACGTGCAGGAGAAGGAACGGGGTGGTGTTTAGTCAGTAAGAGTCTGACACTCCCTCCCGCCTCACCCAGGCGGGAGCAGTCATTCGATGATTTTCCCCCTTAAAAAAAAAAAAACGAGCAGACGGATCACCTGATGGTATGCTTACCATCCACCGTACGTATGCGTACCATTGGCGTCGCCCATGGACACTTGGAACGCCAGAGGCGTTACTGTGCGTTAGCGGCCGTTTGGGGATTAGGAGTTTGAGGTTAGCCAGAGCCAGAACAAACGGACAGACAAACAACATTTGTAAAAAAAATATTTGTTTGGTGGTAACATCTACTAAGTACCTACCGACCTATAACTTGGTACACAATAAACAGTTATATTTTCATGCATATTTGTCCAATTTATTGTTAGAGCCTGGTAAGGACATTTTTCAAGGGCGCAGTTTTGAAAGCTCGCACCGGGCGCCTAGAAGGCTAGTTACGGCACTGGTTACCACCTAAGTAAAACGTTGTGGAACGCAATAAAGAATATGAATTTGAATCCTTTATTATGGTTTCGCGTCACATGTAGCCTAGAGTGGATAATACCTACTCAATTTACTAAACTTTATGAATGAATGTCTAACATAAAACGAACGACTTTGTTTTATAAATACTGTTTGTTGACACCCGGGGTTTCGTCTGTCCATCCGTACCTATTCAATGTGGATTATATTGGATATTAAATGTGGTATTAAGAACGATGTTTGATATGAATTTCCTTTTGCGTTGGAACTGTATAGGCACACATGGCAAAGATACATAGATAGGTTTTTTTTTATCGAATTACTACTACCGCCTGGGTGAGACGGGAGGGAGTGTCAGACTCTTACTGACTAAAAACCACCCCGTTCCTTCTCCTGCACGTCGAGCCGGAACCCGGTAACCCGTTTGGTTCTCCGCGGTGACATAGGTATATATTTATATTTTATAGGACGGCGTTTGCCCACTATCTCGCCGGACGGTAAGCGATGATGCGGTCCAATATACATGCATACAACCAAGTTTCTATCATTGAGGGCAGAAACAAGAAATTGTTACCTTTTATTAATTATTGGATTTTAGCCCTTATAGCCACTGCAAGCCTACATTCAACTCTTCTAAGTCAGGATCTAATTACAATAGACTAGGCTGTCCTAAGCTATGGGTCGCAAGCGATTCATTATTGGGCCTCTTGTCAGTATGACACACTAAGGGTCAACTCACACCGAAACAGCGGCGAAGGGCAGCGAAGCGGAGCGGAGCGCAGTTTCAGTTTCATATGAATTTTAACTTTATTATCATTACCATAATACTTATTATCGCATAAGAAACTCCGTTTATGGAATTCCCCGGAATTCCTGCGGCGCCGCGGGCATCCGCGCGATTCGTTCGAGTTTCTCATGCGATAATAAGTATTATGGTAATGATAATAAAGTTAAAATTCATATGAAACTGAAACTGTGCTCCGCTTCGCTGCCCTTCGCCGCTCTTTCGGTGTGAGTTGACCCTAACAAACCGCTCTGTATTTTACTCTTCATAATGGTAACGGTTCAATTTCTTATAAGTGGATCTTGAGTTTGGTAACTTGATTAAGATAGGTCGTAGTCCAGATAGCTTTGGGAACCATTGCAATAGAAAACCAACCAATAAAACTTCCTTTCGGAGTCGCGGAGAACCTAACGGGTAACCGGGGCTCCGGCTCGACGTGCAGGAGAAGGAACGGGGTGGTTTTTAGTCAGTAAGAGTCTGACACTCCCTCCCGCCTCACCCAGGCGGGAGAAGTCATTCGATGATTTTCCCCCCTTAAAAAAAAAAAAAAAAATACGCTTCCCAAAGACATGAAGAAAAGTGTCTTGGATTGGATCAAATAATTCAGACGATGATATCATTGAAGATAACATGTCACCTAATACAATCTTTTGTGTAGAATAATTCTTATTTGTAGAATAAAATTGACATTTGACAGTTTTTAGTATGGAAAAGATGTCAAATATTCAATTAACCCATAAATACCTAAGCGGTCACCGGTGACCGCTTTCCACTAATATTACATTACATTATAGACCTTATTTCTAATGTTTAGAGACTACTTTTGTATGACCAAATTTAGGGAATGGATTTCAACGGGTTTCCCTGATATAATATGTATTCTTTTTTTAACAATTCTAAGTCAAGGCGTAGGTATTGTTTTTTAATTATTTTATAGGTTGTCGTTTGGCGACTAACTCGCTTGTTTATAGTGAAACAAGTGATACAAGTGGATTTATTTCTGCAAGTAGGCTACAAGGCAGCACTTTTACACGTCAATTTTATCAAGCGAACGATGAGGTCGACATTTCCTAACTGACTACTCTGAGAAGAAATGCCGAAACAAACTCAGAGGTCCGTCTCTTTTAAAGTGATTATGATCATGGTGAACAATATTTGCTGCTAAACACAAATAAAAAAAGAAAAATAAAACCAGAAAATTCTTTTCACATTATATTTTATCTAAATTCAACATCTCCAAGGTCTTCGATCAAAGATTTTCCCTCAACGTATTGCTTATGAGCTTCTACTAGCACTCTTCCAATAGTTTTGACAAGCCGCACTTTGAATTTCAACACTATTTCGTTGTCATTAAAGTCGAGAGTCTGTAAGTCTCTTTCTATGTGGTATTCAAATGTCTTCCAGAGCATTTCTCGTAGCTTTAGCAGGCTGTCAGCTTGGCTGGAACAAAGAAAAGTAAGAAGTTAATAAAGTGTAATAAAAAATAAACTTTATTGTTGATTGTGTAAAGGTGATTTTACATTTATTTTTATTTTTTCAGGAATTTTGCCAATTTCCGCCCGTACTACTTGGGACTCAGGGTTGTAGTCCCGAGACCGAGCAAGAGGTATCAGGTTCGGTCTCCGGGTTGAGTAAAAACCATTGGGGTCTGTTTTGGTGTTGCAAAAATTGCCAGTAAGGAGTTTGGAATTGGTCTCAGTATACAGCAATAGGCTAACCCTCTATTGCTGCCGAAAAGTGAGTGTCAAAAAGATGAGCACATCTGTCTAATTCTTCGAATAATAAAAGAAGTGACGTTTAAGCGATTATGCAAAATGAATACATCATTGCACACCGGATGCCCAATTCCTACCCGTCCCCATTGTCGCTATTCCCCATATCCCCTATGTCCCCTTTCCCCATATCCTAAACGTCCCCATTCCCCAAAGTGGGGCTTTGGGGAATATAGGGAAGGGATATCAGTATAGTGTTTCGGGTGTCCATGGGCTGAGCTGATTGCTTACCATCAGGTGATCCGTCTGCTCGTTCCCCACAAAAAACACGACTGAAAACATGTTTTCAAAGAATGTTGTCATCAAAAAACAAAAAAAAAGTAAAACAAAATAAAAGCTTTAGGAATCTTTTCCTTAAGTCTGGGTTTACCCATCCTTTGCAATCGTAATTGGGGATATTTAGGTATTTCCCAATAAACAGTTGATAAACTACGATCATTGTTCAATAGTATGGGAAATTAGATTTTTAAATGACGAAATGAATTGTATTATTGTTTGCTTTGTTATCCTGTTTGGGAAAATTTGATTGAAGAGTGAGTATTTGTAGGTACCTATTTTGTCAGTTTTTTTTAATAGTGTTGGGATGATGCCAGGGTAAGAAAATTAAAAATATAATTAGTCCGTACCTAAGTTAGGTAATGAAAAAACATTTTTTATTTTGTCGTGTAATAAAACAATACTTAGATAAAACGAATCAAAGTGGGGGCCAAAAACTGGATAACCCCCTTATGAGGCACTGGGTTCAAACTCAAGTGTGCGTGGCCGGTGCCTCAAAGGGAGGCAAATACTAAGTTAATTCTATTGTTGTAAAAAAAAAACGTGATGATATTTCTTTACCTGAATTGACATTAATTAAATTGATATATAAAAAAAAATAACAATGATTGATAGTGCGGTGTTATAATGTAATAAATTAAATTAAATTAATTAAGAATTATATATATTTCATAATATTAAACTGTAAATGTATGGACCCAGTATGTCTGAAATAAATTTATTTTATTTTATTTATTTAAAACGTCATTTCTACGTATAAAATGTACATAGAATTGACGTCACACGACATTTCAAACCAATATATCGTCGAAAGTATTCGTTTCTGTAAGAAAATAAAAAATACGTGTCTAATGATTTAAAATAATCTACCAGACGGACATTAAAATAAAAATTAGGCATCTACCCTATTGGGATTCATGGTTAGAGTTTTTTTTAAACGTTGCCCCACACTAGGATTTTCTCCTGTGTCGTGGGTGCGTTTACAAACATACAAGTTCATGTACACATGACACCCAGACCCGGAACAACAATCTGTGGATCATACAGAGTTGCTCCGTGCGGGAATCGAACCCGCGACACGTTTCGCGGCAGCCAGTTGGCCACCCACCGCGCCAACCGTGCAGCCAATTCGATATGGAGTTCCAAATTAAGCATGTCTTATATTTAAACACAGCTGAGTTAAAGTCTTAGATTATGTTGACTCCACTGACAAACGGTGAAGGAAAACATCGTGAGGAAACCTGGGCTTATAATTTCTAAATATAACTTTGATATCGCCAACCAGCATTTAGCCAGCGTGATTAATGCTCAAACCTTCTCCGTGCAAGAAGAGGCCTTTGTGGGCATTTATAGGCTGTTGACGATGATGACTTTAAGTTACACATAAAATGCATCGCAGCTAGAGGCAAAAAATGCTGTTCTTTATATTTCTAATACTTTTTAAGTAAGTCTGCCTTTGCATTGGCCAAATGGTCGCAAGTACGACTGCCGGGCAAGGGTCTCGGGTTCGATTTCCGGGTCGGGCAAAGTATTGCTAGGTTTGTAAAAACTTCAGTAGTAGCACGGAGTCTGGAAATGTGCCCGGTATATGGCAATAGGCTCACCCCTTACATGGGACCTCATATCTAACATAAATAGTGAAAAGTGGGTGTTACATTGTACAGTGGCATTAAGTGCCGTAATGTGCACCTCTGCCTACCCCTTCAAGGATAAAAGGCGTGATGTAATGTTATGTTTTTAAGTAAGTTTTCATTTGACGTGTATGATTTTGAGGGAGTTAAGGTCAGGGGGGCCTATTCCGGCTATGGGGCGTAACCGTCTACTTGAAATTATGCTCGTTACAATCGAGTTGCAGTGTTTGTACAAGTGTCGGTAAAACAGTTTTATTTTCTTAACTTCAAATAAAATGTCATAGATGGCGTTAGTCTCTAAACAATATCGGTAAAACAGTCTTCAAAGTTTAGTTGCGTTTTAAAGCGACATGTGAGTGCTCCACGCTGCTGTATTTTCGAAGGTAAGTTTGAAATTATGTTACTTACTGTGTCGAATGAGTTCCATATATGTAGTGTAGGGTCTCTGTAAAGGTTTAGTGTATTGTTTTGCAAGATAACGCTGCAAATTCTTAGATTATTTAACTTTACAATTTTATAAACTCGAAATCTTTGAGTGCAGAATTCCGTCTACTTTGAATGGGGCTAAAGCGTCATATGACGAATTTGCCTCATTTCTGAGATTGTAAACCTTTTTTGTCCCAACTTTTCAATAGAGAACAAATGTACTTGAACTTCAAAGAAAATTCATTCGAAAGAGGACAGATATTATACTGTGTGTTTGGTTTCCGATTACCGATACGATAACAGTTAAATATACCTTACAGATTATTAAAATTTTCAATCAATATTTGTTTCTAAATATGTTTTTTTTTTATGATCGGAAATAGTCGTTGTAAGAATGTAGATTGAATTTAGATAATTCGGTTGGTACTAAATTGAATTAATCAAATTGTTTCAGTTCAACTGGACGTCGCTTCGCCGTCTTTCATGATGGTTCGTACATATAAAAGACGTACAAATAAAGGTGCTTATGATAAAAATCAACTACATGAAGCAGTATTAGCAGTACGTAATGGCACCTTAAGTGGTTACAAAGCAGCACAAATATACAAAATTCCAAGAATGACAATAATGGATCACGTACATAAAAAAAGAAGCTCCAATATAATTGGGAGGAAAACCACTCTATCTTCCGAAGTTGAAATGAATCTTGCATCCTGTCTTCATACTATGGAAACATATGGCTTTGGATTGACAAGGGCAGAAGTATTAGATATGGTTGGAGAATATATAAAACAAAATAATATACCATCATCATTTAAAAATGGGGTACCAGGTAAAGATTGGTTTGTTTCATTTTCAAAACGCCATCATTTATCTATTAAAAAACCGCAAGCGGTGGAGTACGCTCGTAAAACTGCAATAGATCCGTATATAGTTTTTCCATACTTTGATTTTTTAGAAAAAACTGTGAAAGAATTAAATTTGCAAGATAAACCACACGCGATCTGGAATTTGGACGAAACCAGCTTTTCGAAAGACCCATCAAAGACAAAAATAGTTGGAGTGAAAGGCTATGCAGCTACTAGGGTGATTGCAACTCCTGGAAAGGACAATATAACAGTTCTTTTGGGCGCTAATGCGGCTGGACAAAAAACACCACCATTAATCATTTTTAAGGGCAAAAACGTATGGGATGAGTGGACTTCTTCAGACGCTTATCCAGGTACAACATATGCCGCCACTAAGAATGGGTGGATGGAGTCCGAAGTCTTTGAAGCATTTTTTAAAAAATCTTTTTTGCCAGCCATCGGCAACGAACGTCCAGTGCTTTTGATTTATGATGGCCACTCTACACATGTTGGATTAAATATAATAGAAGAAGCTCGCAGAGCTAAAGTAACTATATTAAAAATACCGGCTCATACCAGTCACGTCTTACAACCACTGCATGTTTCAGTGATGAAATCTTTTAAAGATCAATGGGATACAGCGTTAGTACAGTGGCAAAGACTAAATGTAGGTAAGCCATTACCAAAAAAGGATTTCTCTAGATTGATTGGATCTATATGGACAAAAATAAATCCTCAAGTGTTACGAAATGGGTTTAGAAAGACCGGAATTTATCCAATAAATCGGAATGAAATCGAAGAGCGACTATTTGATCCATTACAACTAAAACGTTGGCAACAATATTTATTAAACTCACCTACAACATCGAAGGAACCCCAAAAGTTATTATCCATAGCTCTTAATTGCATTAATAGCCATTTTTGTCGAAAAGAACAAGGCAATTTATCGATCGATTTAGCCGAAGATAATAAGGTCACTTTTGAAGAGCTATTGCTCTTAAAAGTGAAACGCAGCGAAAATGAGTCCAATCCAAAAAAAACGAAAAGTGGCACCAGGCGCAGAAGTAATTACTCACGATGATGTGGTCAAGTTCAAAAAGGACGAACAAAATAATAAGAAATATATAAAACGAAAAATAGACTCTAGTATGATGAAGAAAAACACAGATGATGTAGTTCTGTTAAGTGATTTATCAAGGGACAACTCTCAGTTGAAACCTTTTACCGCGCTAAATTCCCAAGATCTGCCTGATTGTTTACAAAAGCACGAACTTGACACTAAAAAAGTTAAAATTACATCAAACATTATTATAAGAGCTGCAACCAAACCAGATGAGGATCATACAAAACCAGGACCGTCAGGGTTAAAACCTGTAAGGAAAACTAAAATTATTAATCAAGACGCTAGTTCAATTCTGATTTCTGCAAAGAAAAAAGTAAAGACATCGAAATTAAAAGGAAAAGGAGTTGGCAAAAAGAGTAAGGGAAAAGAAAATAAAGGAATTCACCTGGAAAAAACTTATGACAATATGGACAAATACAAACACGCGAAGGTAATAAAACGAAAAAAACAAATTTCTCGATCCAGTTCAACCACCAGTGTTTCTGGATCATATAGCGACCATAGTGATTCTGATATAGTAAATGTAAGTTCCGATTATGAATATAATGACGATATATTTTCAGATATATTTATGAAAGATCCTAATTTTGAGAGTCATTCACATCACTCACAAAACCAGGTCTCAAAAATAGAATGCAACGAAGAGACTGAAATAAATAAAGTTAAAAATAATAGTTTGAGACTCAAGTTAAGGAATAGGTGTAATACTAATCAAAATATGAAACTCATGACAACTAAAAACGTATATTCTGTCAATGACCATGTTTTAGTAAGGTACTACAACAGGAACAAGTGGACATACTATGTTGGCATTATAGAAAATAATTATGTTCAAGACGGAGAGATTTATTACTCAGTCAGATTTTATAAAACCATAAAAAAACCGAAGCTTTTGTTTAAAATAACCAAAAGAATTGATCAAGATAATGTGCCCGATGATTCAATAATTAAAAAAGTAAACTTACACAACGACAAACACATGTTAAATGCATTGGTTTTGTCTTGTAAAGATGATGAGGTCTATTTTGATTAAAAAATAAAAAAACAAATTATTAGTATCGCAAATAAATAAGTTCTTATATCTAGCCTGATATTAAGCGAAGCTTTTTTGATTTTTATTTTTTTTTGTATTGTTTATCTTTGATACTTCTAATTTTATGTTTAGTTGATTTTATAATTACCACAATGAGACTGATTGTTAACTTAAATAGGACTGAAACACTATTTGGTTTTTATAGATTTTAAGTTTTTTAGTATCGCAAATAAATAAGTTCTTATATCTAGTCTGATATTAAGCGAAGCTTTTTTGATTTTGATTTTTTTTTGTATTGTATATCTTTGATACTTCTAATTTTATGTTTAATTGATTTTATAATTACCACAATGAGACTGATTGTTAACTTAAATAGGACTGAAACACTATTTGGTTTTTATAGATTTTAAGTTTTTTAGTATCGCAAATAAATAAGTTCTTATATCTAGCCTGATATTAAGTGAAGCTTTTTGATTTTTATTTTTGTTTATATTGTTTTTCTTTGATACTTCTAATTTTATGTTTAGTTGAGTTTATAATTACCGCAGTGAGACTGATTGTTAACTTAGTTAGGACTGAAACACTATTTGGTTTTTATAGATTTTAAGTTTTTTAGTATCGCAAATAAATAAGTTCTTATATCTAGCCTGATATTAAGCGAAGCTTTTTGATTTTTATTCTTTTTTATATTGTTTATCTTTGATACTTCTAATTTTATGTTTAGTTGATTTTATAATTACCACAATGAGACTGATTGTTAACTTAGTTAGGACTGAAATACTATTTGGTTTTTATAGATTTTAAGTTTTTTATTGAATTAAAACGGTTTACAATACCAAATGTGTATTTTATTTATGACGGTGCCTTAATTTTATCGAGAAAGTTACAGTTACACATTTACTTGTGTGTTTTTACCTAAAGTTTGCTAAATTAAATTGTATATCATCCACGACGTCGTCAGTATGAATTTGAATGTAATAAGAATATTACAGGAATAAACATCGTAATGTACCGAATAACATGATAGCACTCCTATAAATCCAATAACGTAAAGAACTAATAACGCTCCACTAAAATATGTTGACCACCCCTGTTCGTTTAGGCATGCCGAAATAGCCCCCAAATATGTTTTTTAAGTATTTAACCTGATAGAGACTTTATTTGTAAGATCGTCAAGCACAGAATTGACCGTCTCTTACGGAAGCATGTAATTATTACGTGTTTCCTTAAAACCACTAAAGATTTTAGTAAATTCTTCCAGTATGACGGATTTTCCCGATTGAGATGGGAAAATCCGTCTACTGGCCAAATAAAAAAAAAAGTTGTATAATCTAGAACTCGTGACAGTTTAATCAACTAAGACCACTGTATTTGAAAGTTTAAAAGATTATTATTATTATGAGACCATAATATTGATCACAAATCAAGACATTTATTGGATACGGGCACTCAAATATCAGACGAAAAAAAACTATGCCGGAATAAGCCACCCTGACCTTATCCATTAAAAACCAATTTATAGTCCATTTGCAGATACCGTCTCCAAAGTCTTGATTAGCAATCTCTACATATAATAAAATCGTAGGAAAGTGCAAACTTTACGTTGAATATTTTTTTTAAATAATGCTTGTGGTTTGATCTACAAACGGCACCGAAGCTAAAAATATGGTTTTTAGAATTTTTGTCTGTTTATGTGTATGTATGTCCGGGCTAAACTCAAAAAGTACTGCATGGATTTACTTCAAATATTGCATGAATATTACTAACAGGTCAGGTCATCATATAGGCTACATATTATCACGCTATCAACTACGGGATAGGAGCTGTGAATCACTATTCCACGCGAACGAAGTCGCGGGCAACAGCAAGTCTAAAATAAATAACATACACTGGGAATCCTCATTTCATCTTAAATAGACACGATAGTGTTAATCTGCCTCTGGCCTCGTTGGCCGAGTGGTCGTGAGTGCGACTGCCGGGCAAGGGGGTCTCGGGTTCGATTCCCGGGTCGGGCAAAGTATTACTGGGTTTTTTAAAAATTCTCAGTAGTAGCACGGAGTCTGGAAATGTGCCCGGTATATGGCAATAGGCTCACCCCCTATTACATGGGACTCATAACATAAATAGTGAAAAGTGGGTGTTACTTCTGTGTGCACCTCTGCCTACCCTTTCGGGGATAAAAGGCGTGATGTTATGTTATGATAGTGTTAATGACGTATCTATTTTAAGAATCAGCTATACAGATAAACCCCTAAAATAAGCAAAAAGAGCAAAGTCATTCTACGACACCAAAACCTCGCTCAAAGTCTATGAGGAAAAAGACCCGATAAACGTTTACGTATAGTTAATATAACAAGCCTATGAACACTTGTTTTCAAATACAATCAGCATAATATGACGCTGCACACGTCATACTAATAAACCGGAATTGCAAAACCTGTGGCATGCGGGCTCTATAGCACGTACACATCTAAATATCAAGCTACATATATAAAACCAATATAAACTGAGCGTCGAATATGCCGAAAGAAGGGCACGAATGGGCCGGCTCGACCGGAGTGATTTTTTTTTATGGAATAAAAGGCAAACGAGCAGACGGAACACCTGCTGGTAAGCGATCAGCGCCGCCCATGGACACCCGCAACACCAGAGGAGTCACAGGTGCGTTGCCGGCCTTTTAAAAAGGAATACGCTCTTATACCACGGCCTCACAGAAAACCGACGTGAAACAACGCTTTCGTTGTGTTTCGTCGTCTGAGTGAGGTTATAGGAGGCCCAATTACTCTAATCCCTAGACTCCGTCTCCCGATTCCCGAATTCTCTACAATCCTCAAATTCCTAATTCCCAAAAGGCCGGTAACGCACTTGTAACGCCTTGGTGTTTCGAGTGTCAATGGGCGGCGCCGATTGCTTACCATCAGGTGATCTGATCTCATCATCTGATCGTTTACCGGCTTATGGTATATGTATAAAAAAATATTGTTTTGATCTTTCGGCGTATTCGACGCTCAGTAGACCATGATGCACTGGTTATGTACAGTTCACGTTTTTTAATGAGGACATATTTTTATCAGTTGCACAAAAATAACATTAACATTTTAAACTGTAAGGTATATTACGGGAAAATCCAATGCTAAAAACAAGGATAAAATCTTTTTTATACTACTATCGGTAGTGGCGAATTAATCGAGCGAGGGGCCCGTAGGAATTTTTATTAAGGGGATCTGAATCTTATACAGTTCATTGAAAGTATAGATTCAAGTGATCAGGAGCGTGGTATAAAGGTCATATTCAAACATTTTAGCTCTGAGGCCTTTTTAGGAAACAGACAATAGGGTACCTATTGTCCACATTTGAACGTCTTTCCTAAATGTTATTTTAATGTCCGTCTGGTACATTAAATTAAAACTTTAGACATGTATTTTTTCTTTTTTCACATTAAATACTTTCGACTATATATTAATTTGAAATATTGTGTGACGTCACAGCGTGCCACATTTTGTACCACGTTATGACGTAACGACCTTCCACTCCTAAACTTAGCGCCATTTTATCTAAGTAATGCCACATAATACGAAAGTATAAAAAAATACGTGTCTAATATTTTTTCATTATCTAACCGACGACTGACTAATTAGATTTTTAATTTTGATACCCTGGAACCCACCCAATTGGTCACAATTTACCTCAGACTTGCGTTGCGCTGTCAACATATTCACGTGTGCGTTAGTGTACCATTTTTTAAAATCGAATTTGCTTTGGTAACCTATTTACCTACACCTTTTAACCAGCTGCCGCAGTTGCGGCTTTGTGCGAGAGCCATGCTTCGGCACGAATGAGTCGGCTCGAACAGAGTTATACCACTGCCTCACTGAAAACCGACGTGAAACAACGCTTGTCTTGTGTTTCGTCGTGTGAGTTCGATTAAAGGAGGTAGGTACAATTAACCCCCCCCCCCATTCTCCAATCTCCCCAATCCCTGAATCCCCAACAATCCTCAAATTCCTAATCCCCAAAACGCCAGTAACGCATTTGTAACACCTCTAGTGTTCCAGGTGTCCATGGGTGACGCCGATTGCTTATCATTAGGTGATCCGTACGCTCGTTTATCCCAGAAAAAAAAATTATAACATCATTGGATGGTGCAATCAAACAGCGGATTGGATATCAGGAACTCTCCTTTACTAGAAGAAATGTTGCATCATTGTCATTCTGTGAGAGACTATTTCCCCAGTCCGGCCAGCCTATTCAAGTTGCCTAAAATGGCTAGTCATACCTATCACAATAACAATTCGACATACATACATAACATCACGCCTTTTATCCCCGAAGGGGTAGGCAGAGGTGCACATTCTACCACAGTACAATGTAACACCCACTTTTCACTAGTTGTTATGAGTCCCATGTAATAGGGGGTGAGCCTATTGCCATATACCGGGCACATTTCCAGACTCCGTGCTACTACTGAGAATTTTAAAAAACCCAGTAATACTTTGCCTGACCCGGGAATCGAACCCGAGACCCCTTGCCCGGCAGTCGCACTTGCGACTACTCGGCCAACGAGGCAGTCTGTAACAATTCGAATCATAAACAAAATACTATCGCATTTCATTTGAATTCGACATCTCGTGTCGAGGTTATCCGTTACGATTCGGATTACTGCGGATATCCCCGCATTTTCCTCATACTGTTAAAGATAAATATACCTATGTAATATGGCGCTGTCGATTTCCTAAATTAAAATCGAATTTATTAGAATTATTACAACGTAATGCGGAATTTTGGCTGTTTTCTTAGTCGTATCGTCATAAAATTTTCTTGGGCTCGCTGCCATTGCAGCGGTAAGTTCCCTCTTTGAGGAGTGGCTTGAGAGACGCTACGGCGTCCTCACCTACCGCCTGACGCATAGGCTTGTGTAGTTCGCGAACGAACTAGTTCAAAAGAGCGCTCCCACATTCAAAATATGCGAACTATATAGTTCACGTCATTCCCAACTCCTTAGTTCCTTAGTTCGTATTTCAAAGTACAAGTACAAGGATTGTGAAGTCGTTTATATGTACAGTCTATGGTGAAGACCGAACTAAAAAATGCGATAACATAATATGATCTCACTTGAAAATTATAAATATTTCATTGCGTGCAGGAACTTGCATCAAAACTACCTCTAGGGATCGATTTGGCTGCCAGTGCCTTCCTAGTTCTTATGCGATTCATTCCAATTCCAACTCCAACTGGGAGTCGGGAGCTGACGAACTAAAAGAGTGAACTAGTTCGTTTAGGAGCGGTGAACTGATCTGAGTGATCTTAGTCGCGAACTATTAAGCACAAGACTACTGACGCAGGTCCTCACCGGACATGGGAGTTTCGGGAGGTACCTGTGGATGGGGCGGGAGGAAACGTCTGGGTGTCATCACTGCGAGGACCGCCCTGAGGACACGGTGGAACACACTGTAGCGGAATGCCCTGCGTGGGCTGAGCACCGCCATGCGCTCAGGGAAGTGATCGGCGATGGCGACCTCTCGCGTCCGGGCCTAGTGCAGGCCATGATGCGGAGCGAGGGGGACTGGGATGCCGTCTCCTCCTTTTGCGAAGCAGTCATGCTAGCTAAGGAGGAGGCGGGACGCGTGAGGCAGCGAAGCGCTGCCTCCTCGCAACCCAGCCATCGCGAAGGACACACCGGGCGTCGGGGATCGCGGGACGATCTCCGGCCACCGTAAGCGCGAGCCTGCGGACGGCGAGTATGGGTGGCTCCCCGTCCGACCATAAAAAGACCCGAGCGTACGGCGCGTCGCGTTCCGCGCGCGCCTCAAAGAACCTTCAGACCACCACAGATTGGGCCCAATAGGGCCGATGCCGATTCGGAGTCGCGGAGCACCTAACGGGTAACCGGAGCTCCGGCTCGACGTGCAGGAGAAGGAACGGGGTGGTTTTTAGACAGTAAGAGTCTGACACTCCCCTCCCGCCTCATCCAGGCGGGAGCAGTCATTCGATGATTTTCCCCCCTTAAGAAAAAAGTATTATTATGAAAGCGAAAGTTTTATGTTTGTTACTGGATCACGTAAAAACGGCTGAAGGGATCGTGATGAAATGTGGGACAGGGATAGATTATGGTCTGGAATAACGCATAGGCTACTTTTTACCCCTGGGGACGCGGGCGAAGTCGTTGGCTTCAACAGCTAGGGAAACCCTGCTTCTAATTAGACACCTGCCAATGTCTTGGGTAGGTGGGAAGGTCTACCCACGTTTAAAACGAGTAGGTAGGCACCCTGTAGGCACATATTTACATGTATTTTATACTTCGATAATTATAAATTTTATTCCAGGAATAGAGGTAGATAAACAGCAGAGGATTTACAAGTGCGTTACCGGCCTTTTGGGATTGGGAATTTGAAGATTGTTGGGGATTAAGGGATTGGAGGGGGGATAATTGGGCCTCCGGTAACATCACTAGCACGATGAAACACAACGCAAGCTTGTTTCACGTCGATTTTCTGCTCGGCCGTGGTATCGCTCCGGTCGAACCGGCCCGTTCGTGCCGAAGTATAACCCTTTCACACTTCTACATAATTTAAGAAAAATAACGATACTTACCTATTTGACTCAACCAAATAACGTCACAACACAATGCATAATCTGAAACAAAAGTCACGGAAAAAAGTTTTCGGTTTCGGTGGGTAATTTCGAAGAAAGCACCTATTGAATTTAACCCATTGGAAAGTACGACATTGGCATATCGCATAGGTACTTACCACATACCCGACGGTAATAATGCGTATTGTGACTTTACCTATTCACTTCGATCACACATCAAGCTATGAAAAAACCAGTATAGACTGACCTTCCAACGTACGAAAAGATCATATAAAACGAGACCATGATAAAACTGGTTATTTATACCTGTTTGTACATTCCAGGGAGACCCATCATTCTCCATACGTTTGTAGGTACATAACATATTTTCGACGTAAGGAAATATTTTTTTATGTAGATAGGTATTGAGTTCGGGGACTTTCGAGTATCGGTAAACAAGTCAAGATGACGATGCTGTTGACTGAGATATTTCTCTAAATATTACATCATTTTAATATTAGCTACAAGCCGTCTACTGCTAAGCACGGTAGCTCACCGCCCGACCAGACCTAGACCAGTTCCTCATAGAGCCATCAGACCACCACGGAAGGGGCCCAACAGGGCTGATGCCGATACGGAGCCGCGGAGAACTTAACGGGTTACCGAGGTTGCGGCTCGAAGGCAGGGATAGGAACGGGGTGGATTTTAGTCAGTAAGAGCCTGACCATTTGATGATTTTACCCCTTAAAAAAGGTTTCCTCACGATATTTTCCTTCGCAATTTGCAAGTGGTGTGTAAAATAAATAATCTTAGAAAGTACATTTTTTTATGGCATAAGCCGGTAAACGAGCAGATGGACCACTTGATGGTAAGCAATGGCACGGCACCTGAACCACCAGAAGCGTTATAAGTGCGTTACCGGGAGAATTGGGAGTTCGTATTGGCGAGACTGGAGGGGGTGGTGGTGATTGGATCCCCGGTAACCTCACTCGCACGACGAAACACAACGCAAGCGTTGCTTCACGTCGGTTTTCTGTGAGGCCGTGGTATCACTCCGGTCGAGGCGGCCCATTCGTACCGAAGCATGGCTCTCCCACACTTATACAATATAACTCGGATAAAGTGGTGCTTGCTGTTGGTTGGTTTCATACCCATTCATGAGAAGCGGGCGTCTTAGACCTCCGGGCCACCACGTCATTTCTTTCATCAGTAATTCAATGCTTTTACTTAATTATAAATTAGAGGTAATATTTACCTGGTTGGTACATGTATCTGCAGGTGATGCTTCGGCAAGGTCAGTACAGTCATGCTGCCATTTTCTTCCTGTTACAAATAAGGACATTTTTTACTTAGTTACCTATATAAAACAACTATTTCCGAATATTATCCTGTACAAGTTTCAAATGGTTTCACCCTCGTGGTTTTTAACAGGTAATGTTAATTATATTTTCCTTTAATATTATGACTGATATTGGCCGAGTGGTCGCAAGTGCGACTGCCGAGCAAGGGGTCTCGGGTTCGATTCCCGGGTAGGGCAAAGTCTTACTAGGTTTTTAAAAAAAATCACAGTAGTAGCACGGAGCCTGGAATTGTGCCCGGTATATGGCAATAGGCTCACCTCTTATTACATGGGACTCATAACATAAACAGTCAAAAGTGGGTGTTACATTGTACAGTGGCATAATGTACACCTCTGCCTACCCCTTCGGGGATAAAAGGCGTGATGTTATGTTATGTACTATGATTGAAAAATCTTAATTTGGGACATTACATGAACATTATCATCAGCTCACTATGACATGACTAAAGGATTATGATTCTTCTCTTCACAGAGCTAAGGCCACATTGCGTTTGAAATGCAGCGGTTTTTAACCGCATGTGTTTGTGAAATAAGAACACGATTATAATCGTTTTCACTTGCGGTTTTTTCTCGCAACTGATTTCAAAATAAATTGTTCTGTTTTCGGCTTACTCATATAACTGTTTGACGAGGAACTCGACTAGTTTCAAGCTATGGTAGAGGCTCATATTCATGAGTAGCATTCCGCGACACGCGACGATGCATTCCGAAACAATTACGAGTACGACTTACGGCCGTTCCCAATATTCAATCCATAGGTAAAGATAGATAGCTATCCTCGATAGTCAGTTAAAAGCTAGAATCTTTCGATGTCGTCCCAATAACTAAAATGTGTCTTTGCTATCTCTAGATATCAGTAGATAGGGTGCCTATCTGAGCCCTCCCATGTGTTTCATTGTATGCAGAGCCCCACAGAGTGCCACTAAGTTACAATAATGTTTTCAAAGCATCTTGTCATGTTTATATCACAAACATTTTGAATTAATTAACGAAACCTTATATTTTGCACAAATTTTATAGTAAACAATATTTTTTTAAGTTAAATATAACGAAAACTTCATGTTTGCGACTGGATGAGTGCGCGACTTGTAACGGAACGTGTTTGTTAAAACATTGACATTTGACATTGTTGTTTGTTGATTTTGTTTACAATAAATTATGATAATATAACAAAGAATTGTTTGTTATAATAAATGAGCTCAGTAAGTATTACAGTTTGTGCTTTTCTAGCTTTAGATTGAAGCTATTGAAGTTTTAAAGTTATATGGCTTTCACTGAACTTTTATACTTGGATTGTTGAATATTTTTTGTTGTTTGCATGAACATACATGTGACTAATAACTCGTGTTTGGTGCACTCATTGTAGCAAAAGAATATGCTATTGACGAAAGAAGAAGTAATGCAGCTAGTACAATTGGTGGAGGCAAATCCATTGATGTTCAGCAAAGTCATAAATGCCAGCAATAACCAGCTCAAGGATGCGACTTGGGATTTAAGGATTAGGTATCACAGATAGTTTCTTGTATATTTAATTTTTGGGGTTTGGTATTGGTTATGACTATTTACTTTTCAATACTGTTTAGGGTCAGAGTGTAGCAAAGAGTGTGCAAGGGATTTGGGACTTAGAAAATTTAAAAAAAAAAATATAATTTTTAAAAATGCCTTGTTTTCTTTTTCCATCGCTTAGTACACCTAAAAATAAAGCGAAACTCTGATTTCATCTGAGCACTTTTTGTCTAGGACTTCACGTTCGCCTGAAAATGAGCTCTGAAAGCCGCTTGGTGAAAACACTTAGAAAATTTTCGACCAAAATTATTTTTAACCCAATATTCCCTCGTTTTGATTTCTATCGTGTAGAGGGATGAAAAACAAACACTTTTCGCTATGATCAGTTTTCGTCTATCGTCAGCCGTTCTCCGATAAAAGCGGTTTCACCATGCGACTTTCAGAGCTTTAAGGCTCATTTTCAGGCAAACCTGACGT
This sequence comes from Spodoptera picta, assembly GCA_038387885.1. Lineage (NCBI taxonomy): Eukaryota > Metazoa > Arthropoda > Insecta > Lepidoptera > Noctuidae > Spodoptera > Spodoptera picta. The sequence continues at coordinate 1,093,561 of JAZHFQ010000315.1, forward strand.
CCTAGACAAAAAGTGCTCAGATGAGTTTCGCTTTATTTTTAGGTGTACTAAGCGATGGAAAAAGAAAACTAGGCATTTTTAAAAATTATATTTTTTTTTGAAAAATTTTCTAGTCCCAAATCCCTTGCACACCCTTTGCTACACTCTGACCCTGTTTAGTTATAAAACTTTTATATGGTGAGGAGCAAAATGGAATAATACACTATAAATAATATTATAATTATAAATAATATTTTTCTAGGAAAACAGAAAAGACGAGCTGATGCAGATGATATGAGTCAATAACAGATCGAAAAGAAATACATGCATTAAAGAAACGGAAACTCTAGCTAGATATACTGGAGAAGGAGAAACAACCCAATAATAATTCATATAATTAAATAAAATAAAACAGTTTATTCTAAACCATCTTTTTATTACACTATGCATTTTGCACATTCAATGTTTATCTCATTTCTCGTCCACTGGAACACTTAATTAAAATAAAGATGTAGGTATGAATAACGGACAAGTATAAAATTCTCTAATTTAGTCTTCTTAGCCTAAATCTATACACAAACTCGTAATCGTCATATCTGTACATGTAATTCTTGATATAATCGTGTTGTGGTAAGCACATCGTCCTCGTCAGATTCCCAGTTCCTTATTTGTTTCAAAATATCAATAGCACTTGAACTACTACTTGAACTGGAGTCCGAAATGATTTTTTGTTTAAATCTGCTGTATTTTTAAAAAATAGAAAAGATATATATACTGATCTTCACTGATAACTATACTCCTATCCCTCAAAATTCTGCGATAGAGCTAAAGCCTACTAGGGATAACCAAAGTCACTGACAGATAGCACCTTTGTTATTATTGGGACGCATGAACTGTCAATTTCATAGTAAAAGCAATCTGTAGATAACCTATCCGTCCTCCCACAGGTAATGACAACCATAGATTAGTTTGCCTATCGCCAGTAAGTTTATTGAGACGGCAAATTTAAAGATAGATAGATTTTTCTATCTCCAGTAGGGCAAAACAAGGGATAGATAGAATATTGGGAACGGCCGTTAGTGAGTAAGTCGAAAACATTATCATTAATATAGTATGTCTCGCAAAAGTGATTTAAAAATTGTTAAATATAACAAAATCATTGTACAAAATATTGCCGAAAATTTTGTAATTCATAGATAATTTAATAGGTACATTTTAATAATAAATAACTATATCGTGTAGTATATGGCTTCTAGCTACCAGGATTTACAATAACAATGCATTATTAAGTCAATTTTTTTATGGGACTGTCCGATCGGCATCGGCCCTATTGTATATGTGTGGCCCTATATTCTGTGTTGGTGAATATACAACACTTTGGGGAGGGGGGGGATTCTCTGGAAGTAAATGACTTCTACCGCTCGGGTGAGGCGAGAGGGAGTGTCAGACTCTTACTGACTAAAAACCACCCCGTTCCTACTACTGCACTTCGAGCCGAAACCCCGGCAACCCGTTAAGGTCTCCGCGGCACCGTATCGGTATCATCCCTATTGGGCCCATCCGTGGGAGTCTGATTGCTCTTTGAGGCGCGAGCGATCCGTGACTTTTGACTATATATTTTAAAATAAACATCATTTACTATGAAAAATTTACTCATTAGGTACCATGTAACTATCAAACCAGTCAGTGGCAGTCCACTACTGGAACTTATGACGCCGCTTCGACGCGCCCTTTTGGGCCCCATCTGTGGTGGTTTAGGGAACAGAGAGTATAGTTCCCTAATATCGGAAAAGGAGGATCCCCTGACCAGGCGAGGTGATCGTGCCTGGCGGGCTTTCTGCCCAACAGTTTTTCGTTGGGATTTTCTATCCGTGTTAAATTGCATGTGCGATGTAGGATTTTTATGACGTCATCCGTTGACAAGGGACATGTGTCGCCACAGTAGTGAATAACCCACACCTACCTTCCCGATACCTCCAAGACAGAACAACAAAGGAGCATGTGGTGGAACCAGACACGTTCTGTAGACGACGAGTGCTCGCCTGTCGACGGAGTGAGTGCCGCCGAAGTACGCGAGTAGGTGTGGTCGTGTGTGTGTCCGTTTGTTGATGTTGTAGTTGACGCTCTCTGTACCTATGTGGGCCCGGTCGCCTGTGCTGGGGGATAGAATTAAAAAATGTAATATAGGTCTATTTCTCAGTAAGAATCATGTAATAGAAGTAGTTTTTAAGTGTGGGAGAGCTATGCTTCGGCACGAATGGGCTGACTCGACTGGAATGATACCACGGCCTCACCGAAAATCGACGTAAAACAACGCTTGCGTTGTGTTTCGTCGTGTGAGTGAGGTTACCGGAGGCCCAATTACCCTAATCCCCGTCACTAGTCCGCATCTCCCGAATCCCCGGATCCTCCACAATCCTCAAATTCTCAAAAGGCCGGTAACGCACTTGTAACGCCTTGGTCTTTCGAGTGTCCATGGGCGACGCCGATTGCTTACCATCAGGTGATCCGTCTGCGCGTTTACCGGCTATAAAAAAAAGGTTTAAGACGCCCGCTTCTCATGCATGAGGGCTTTTTTTTTTTGAAAAAATTTAATATAGGTCTATTTCTTAGTAAGAAAGTGTGGGAGAGCCATGCTTCGGTACGAATGGGCCGCCTCGACCGGAGTGATACCACGGCCTCACAGAAAACCGACGTGAAGCAACGCTTGCGTTGTGTTTCGTCGTGTGAGTGAGGTTATCGGAGGCCCAATTACCCTCCCCTTCCCCAATCTCCCCAACCCCTGAATCCCCAACGATCCTCAAACTCCGTATCCCCAAAAGGCCGGTAACGCACTTGTAACGCCTCTGGTGTTCCAGGTGTCCATGGGCGACGCCGATTGCTTACCATCAGGTGATCCGTCTGCTCGTTTACCGGCTTATACCATAAAAAAAATGAAGCTGAAAATCACTGATATAAAGTTATTGATTTTTGGTGTACTAGATGAAGATAATAAAGAAGTCTGGCTCGTTGACCCAGTGATCACAAGTGCGACTGCCGGGCAAGGGGTCTCGGGTTCGATTCCTGGGTCGGGCAGTTGCATAATATCACACCTTTTATCCCCGAAGGCGTAGGCAGAGGTGCACATTAAGACACTTAATACCACTGTACAATGTAACACCCACTTTTCACTATTTACATTATGAGTCCCATGTAATTGGCTCACCTATTGCCATATACCGGGCTCGATTCCAAACTCCGTGCTACTACTGAGAATTTAAAAAAAAACCCTATAGTAGTACTTTTACCGACCTGGAAATCGAACCCGAGACCCTTGATCGGCAGTCGCTCTTGCGACGTCTTGGCCAATGAGGCAGTCAAAATAATTTTAATCAAAATAATAAAATTGTTAAACAAAGAAAATACTACTGATAGTAGCAAATTCTATTGCATTAATCACCGTTTACAAATATCTAAATCACCATCATCATCAGCCAGAAGACATCCACTGACGATCAAACGCCTCGCCTAAGGGGTTTTCCATAATCCCCAAAATTAGGAGACGGGGATGGGGATTAACCCATCAGGATCTAGACATTTCTATGTAGGTACTCACCTAGTAACAACATCAACAACAGTCTTCAGTTTCCCTTTAGTCTTGACCTGTTTCCTCGTGGTAAGCAGAGCATCAGCCCCAGAGATCAGTGTGCCAGATAGCAACTCCTCAATGTCAGAGAACCTGTTCAATTCCTCCGCCTCAGTTGTGGGAGCTATTATTGAGGTGTTCAGGATCTGTTCTAGGTGTAGGTAGGCGAGGGCTGAAATAAGGGAATTGGGTTAGTAAAATTATCTTTTTATGAATTAACTTTTTTTAGGCGTGAAAATCAACCAACGCTTCCTCCGCCTTGGGTTAGGCGAGAGGGAGTGTCAGACTCTTACTGACTAAAAACCACCCCGTTCCTACTTCTGCTCTTAGAGCCGGAGCCCCGGTAACCCGTTAGGTTCTCCGAGGCTCCGAATCAATCACCCCTATTGGGCCCCATCCGTGGTGGTCTGATGGCTCTTTGAGGCGCGCGCGGAACGCTCGGGTCTGGTTTTGGTCGGGCGTCGAGCTATCCGTGTTTACGGTGGCCGTGGAGATCGCCTCGCGATCCCCGAAGCCCGGAGTGTCGCCCGCGACGGCAAGGGCGTGTGGAGGTTCGTTACCGCACGCGCCCCGCCTCTTCCTTTTTATGAATTAACTTGCACTTACGTCTGACGTATGCCTTTTCATACATTTTATGTAAGATTGTAATCCAGATGTTTTTATAACAAACACTATAGTTTACAAAGTGATCCCTTACACTCTGAAGAGATGGATATAATTATAGGTACCTATACAAAACTGTTACATTACTATAATGAGTGAGAAATAGAGGTCAAACAATGTGATTTTTGGAGATACATGATTGTAAACCTCATATCTAATACTAGCGGCCCGTCCCGGCTTCGCACGGGGGGACTTAAGATTTTTTACATAGTTTTACCTTTTATTACAATTCATCTATAGAGCATTTTTGTATAACTTAAACTATATGCTCAGCGCACGCCACGGAAGGCCTCAGACACGATACTTTTCCCCGTTTTTAAAACATTTTTGGTTACTGCTCCACAACTATAGGACCTAGCGTGATATTATATAGCCTATGTTACTACTGAATAATGCAGCTTTCTAATGGTGAAAAAATTATTGCAATCGGTCCAGTAGTTTTTGAGTTTATTCATTACAAACATACAAAAATACAAATCTTTCCTCTTTATAATATTACCTCTAGTATAGAGTATAGATAATATTTAGTTATAATGACATGAATATGTATCAGACACATTGTAGAGGTAGAACATACATTTTTTTAAAAAGAATAACAAATGGAGTTTCTCGCCCGTTCTTCTCCATTCGAATCTACATTTTGGAAAGAGCTCCTAGCTTCACTGACTGACTGACTGACAGACTATTTTGTATTTGTTATTAATTATGTTGTTTTTTGTATTGTTGTTGTATTTGATGTTTTATGTTTGTTTTGTATTTGTTGAGGTATCAAAAGTGCCAAATTATGGTTTAATTGAAATAAATGCTTTTACTTTTTGACCAGGCATCGAGCATAGAACTCTTTACTTAGCAGTCGCCGTTGTGACTATTTACTTAATCAAGTTGTGCAAATATCTCCACAGAAGGTTGGTGTAGGTAAGCGATCAGCGTCGCTCATGGACACCCAACCCACTAGTGGTCTTACAAGTGTGTTGCCGGTAATTTAATGAGTACTTACATCTAATATAAGCAAGTCTGTCTCCTCTAAGTCCATATTTCTCACAGTACTTGTCCGAAGCTTCTCTACCACTCTCTTGGGATATTCTGTCAAATTCTTCTTGTATCCAGTAGAGGGCGCCGTAGTCGGACGTTGGGCTGTAGCTGCGTTTTATCTCGCGGATTTCTGTAAAAGAAGGTATTGGTTGACTTTACTATACATTAGTGTAGATAACTGGATCGTGTTTTACCATGTTATATATATTATCTATGTGTTATTGATTTAATACGGTTATAGAACGTCAAGGAAGGTCTACGAAGCAGGCTGTGGGCTAGTCGGGGTATAGTGACACCGAGGTTAGAACAAGCTTTTCGACTTCGGTACTTTATTATTGTTAGTGCGACTACGTGGTACGAGGCTATACCGGTAGATGGCACTATGCACAACTTTCGACATCAGGCAATCGAAGTTTGCAATTTGACATGATACTGTCGCTTGGTCCAAATAGGGTACTTAAAACCTTGTTTCTTTAATCTATATAAATAAAAATGAATTTCCGTTCGTTAGTCTCGTTAAAAATCGAGAACGGCTGAACTGATTTAAATAATTTTGGTCTTTAAACTGTCAAACACCAAGCGGTCACCGGTGACCGCAACCTATTGTTCTATAATTGTGTCTATAATGACGGTACTCGACGACTTAAATGTTTGCTGAAGGTATAACAAGGTTTATTTTTATGGCATAAGTCGGTAAACGAGCAGATCGGATCACCTGATGGTAAGCAATCGGCGTCGCCCGTGGACACCTGGAACACCAGAGGCGTTACAAGTGCGTTACCGGCCTTTTGGGGATTAGGAGATTGAGGATCGTTGGGGATACAGGAATTGGGGCGATTGGGGAAGGGGAGGGTAATTGGACCTCCGGTTACCTCACTCACACGACGAAAAACAAAAAGGTGAGAAAATAAATGTTTAGTCGGTACGTAGTTTGCCGGGTCAGCAAGTTAGTAATAGATTTATCAACTCACCGTCTCTTCTATCAGCTGCGTTAGAGAAGAGTTCACTATGCGTGGAACAATGCGCCGCCATGTATGTAGCTGCTACTACGTTGCCCAGTATTGTAGATTGAAGCAGGCTGTGGGCGAGTCGGGGGTGTAGGGATATGGAAGATAGTATTGAGCCGAGACGGGTTAACTGTTCTGAGGGAGTTAGGGCTCCTGTAACAAGATTATTATAGATATTAATTAATTTTAAACACATTGGTATATATAAGTATATTTAGGTATTATAACTTTTGTGAGACATACTAAAATAATTATTATGTTTTTTCGGCTCAGTCACGTAATTATTTGACGAGGAACTCGACTAGATACAGATAGAGGTGCGTGCTCCTGAATCACTGTTGGAAGTCGGCGCCATAAATCTATACAAAATTATTCATTTTAAATAATGAATAATCTTAATATATACCTAATTTACAATTAAGTTATATCATTATGATATGAACTTATGGCACCGACTTCTAACCTATCAGTGAGTGGGTAACCTATCAGTACTAATAATGATTATTTTTAGCATTTTACTTTTTTTTTTAGTTTTGGGATTTATGAAGGCGGTTTTTTAAACGCAGTGTTTTATCTTCTCTTATACAACCAGATATTATCTATCCAAATACGACATACAATTCCACACTCACCCAACTCCACTAGATCGTTGACTGCGAACTGGATAGATTTTTTGGATGGTGGCTCCGGTAGCTCTGATAGGAAACTGGCGATCTTCTCATTCGGAGCGTAGGATTTACAGTCTAATACTGTTTGTACGAGAGGTATTCTGAAAACAATGACGAAAAAAAGCATTATCAAGCAAAAAGTTTCGGGCTGAGTAACATTTACTATTTAATTTAGTTTAGGTAAGTAAAAGCCTTTACGTATTTTCAAATGTGGGAGAGCCATGCTTCGGCACGAATGGGTCGGCTCGACCGGCGTGATACCACGGCCTCACAGAAAACTGGCGTGAAGTAACGCTTGCATTGTGTTTCGTCGCGTGAGTGAGGTTACTGGACAAATCTCTCCAATCCATGAATCCCAACAACCCTCAAACTCCCCTAAAGGCCGGTAACGCCTTGTAATAACGCGTTCCGGTTGTCCATGCGGCGCCAATTGCTTACCATCAGGTGATCCGTATGCTCGTTGCCGATTTATGCCATAAAACAATCCGAACTTTTTGGCATTTAGACAGTTACATATTTAAAACCAATTTCGATTAATCCACACTGTTTTAAAAAGGCTCCTCTAACTCTTTCTATTGTTTCCTATCAGCCGCCACTCTTATCCAGAGAGGTCCTAAAGTCATTCTCAGATCCTCCAATCTTCTCTTATTTCGACCTCAGCTCCTAGTGACGGCCCCTTCGTTACCACATTGTCATCTGTGTGGTCGATTTCTCCTTATTACACCCGACCATATGTCCAGTCCACCGCCTCCACTATTATTAGGTATAATTAAGTAATGTTTTCTTAAGTAATGGACAGGGCTCTATGATCAAAAACGAGATTCAATTCGTACTGAGAATATCAAGAAGAAAAATCCAATGTTTACCTTAATATTTCAGGTGTAGTATGCAGTACGAATTCAGTTTCCTTTTCTTTCGAATACATCCTGTAACAGTGACCTGAAACAATTTATAAATGAATACTAGCTGTTACCCGCGACTTCGTTCGCGTGAAATTATTCATATTTCTTGTTAATTTATACTTTTTTGACGCGACAACGTGTTGATTGGCGAGGCGTATTTGAGAGCTAGTATGAAACGGAACGTTTATTGTCTACTCAAGATGGCGACTGCGGTTTGTCTGTCAGTGTCATTAAAATGAATTAATGAAACGAAATAATCTCCGTAATCCGAATCTTTCGGATATATGTTGTCGATGATGATGTCGATGGCAATAGGCTCACCCCCTATTACATGGGACTCGTAACATAAATAGTGAAAAGTGGGTGTTACATTGTACAGTGGCATTAAGTGCCGTAATGTGCACCTCTGCCTACCCCTTCGGGGATAAAAAGGCGTGATGTTATGATGTTATATCGTACCCCCGGTGCTATACCGTCACTTATGTATTGCGGAGGCCCGCGCACAACTGAACAATGAAACGTTGTTTCTCCTAGTGCCGTCCAGATTAGGGCCAAAAAAACCGTAACGACAGTAATGCCCTCACAATGTCAGTTTGCTTACTACACCAATGACAATAAATAATGCACCAAGTAAAGAGGTGAATTTGGAGTATTCTTTCATCAGTTAAGGTTTGACAAAAATTGCATAAGTGACGATAGTGCACCGTAGGTGCGATATGTTGTCGACTCGAAATCGATATATTTTTTAATCTTTGTTACTCAGGTAATGTTTCGATCGAGTCTACCGTACTCCTTGACGAAATTATTAATATAGAAGAAGATTATCAGTATTGTGACTACTACCTAATAGGCTGTATCAGACCGCGGTTGAACTACCAGCATAGTGTCCATCAATAGGGTAGTTGCCTATTTTATTTTAATGTCTGTCTGGTATATTAATTTAAAGCATATGACACATATTCTTTATTTTCTTATGGAAACAAATGCTTTGATAATATTGATGTTAAATATCGCGTGACGTCACTTCTACAAACGTTTTATACGTAGATATGACGTAGCTAGCTCGCACTCCTTAACTTTATTTCTTTTTATCTAAGTAGCAATAGGAATAGGTGGTACCTTTGTACTTTAATTTTATATCTGTGTTGTCCTTTATGTTATATATGTGTACATAAATAAATAAATAATAATAATAATAATAATGCCGAGAAAAACTTAATTTCGCTGACAATAATAATAATAGTATTTTATTACATAACATAACATCACACCTTTTATCCCCGAAGGGGTAGGCAGAGGTGCACACAGAAGTAACACCCATTTCTCACTATCTATGTTATGAGTCCCATGTAATAGGGGGTGAGCTTATTGCCATATACCGGGCACATTTCCAGACTCCGTGCTACTATTGAGATTAAAAAAAAATCCCAGTATTACTTTGCCCGACTTGGGAATCGAACCCGAGACTCCTTGCCCGTTAGTCGCACTTGCGGCCACTCGCCAACGAGGCAGTATTATACGACAAAATGAAAAAGGTACTAAATAGATTTATAATTTTCATACTCCGTCATCATCCCTATTGAACAAACGGCTATCGTATGAGAAACACGATAAAATTGTGATCTCATAAATATACTTTTTGTAATCATACCTGGTTGTACTCTCCCAGCTCGACCTGTCCTTTGTTTAGCGCCAGCTAAAGACACCCACACTGTTTCTAAGCTTGCTGTACCTGAAACATAACATCACATAATGCCTTTTATTCCCGAACGGATAGGCAGAAATGCACATCACGGCACTTAATGCAACTATACCTCTACAATGTAACACACACCCACTGCTCATTATTTAGTTATGAGTCCCATGTAATAGGGGTGAGCCTATTGCCATATACCGGGCACAATTCTGGACTCCGTGCTACTACTGAGAATATTTCAAAAAACCCAGTAATACTTTGCCCGACCCGGGAATCGAACCCGAAACCCCTTGCCCGGCAGTCGCACTTACGACCATTCGGCCAACGAGGCAGTCTAGTACAGAACAAATCTGTTCAATAGTCAGACTAGACTATCACATAGTTAGCAAAAAAAAACTATCACATCGGTAGACAATTATCACTTCAGTAGATGACTATTGCATCGGTAGACAAACTAGAAGAAAACATCAATATTTTTTTTTATACTTGATAGGGATTTTTGACCACCATTCTTGCCTGGTGGCATCGGCAGATAACCTATTAAATCAGTATGAGCAACAAACAGTTGGAATTCAGACTGACAACCATCACATCAGTAGTTAACAAATACGACCATGACAAATATGATAGGTTGTTGCATATAAATAATTTTTATTACACGTAGACGAACATTTTACTCATCATAACACTCATTATCACTTCGGTAGACAACTATCATATAGCACCGTAGCAAAAATATCACCGCGATAGTCGACTAGGATAGATTGTTGCATATAAATAACTAAAAACCCACCCCGGCTTTGCACGGATGCAATATGCATGTATTATACATATAAATGTTCTTTAAGAACCACTCTATCTGTTAAAAAAACCGCATCATAATCCGTTGCGTAGTTTTATAGATCTAAGCATACATAAGGACAGACAAACGGCGGATAGCGACTTTGTTTTATACTATGTAGTGATTATTACTACACGTAGATGAACATTCTACACGTCGTAGCTCTCACTATCACATCGGTAGACAACTATCACATCAGTAGCAAATAACTATCACACACTTACCAGTGCCATCTTTAATTCTATTCTCCTTATGAGCTCCACTATCGATCACGTAGACGACATCAGGTATAGTTATTGAAGTTTCCGCTACATTAGTAGCTAGAACTATTTTACGGATACCAGGAGAGGGCGTCGCGAACATTTTCGCTTGGTCTGTCGTTGACAGCCTGGAAAATAGGGAAACAAGGATTTAATATCAGTAAACACATCTTTTTCATTGGTTTGGGTGAGATAAAATTAATTTTTATATTGATACGACTTTTAACTTTTTTTATGTTTTTGTTCCAGAGATTAAATTAAAGCTCTTTCGAATGCAATGCAGAATTAATGAAGTTACTATGGATACTGCGAAAAATGAAAGTACAATAGATAGAGCATGGTAATTTTAAGTGTCGGAGAGCCAAGCTTCGGCACGAATGAGTCGGCTCGACCGGAGTGATACCACGGCCTCACAGAAAACCATAGTGAAACCACGCTTGCGTTGTGTATCGTCGTGTAAGTGAGGTTACCGGAGGGCCACTTACCCCTTTCCCCTTTCCCAATCTCCCCAATGCCTGAATCCCCAACAATCCTCAAATTCCTAATCCCCAAAAGGCCGGTGACTCCGGTCGAGCCCGCCCATTCGTGCCGAAGCATGGATCTCCCACGCTTAATATTTTCAAGATAAAGTTAAAATTTCATGCTCGTCAGTCATAATTGCAATTATTCATCTAACCAGACATTTTTGTTCAGATCTAAATCTATAATATTGAACAATTTAGACTTACCTAGAATGCACAGGTAATATCATATACATAGAAGACTGTCCATAGTGTTCTTCTAGCAATTGTTTTGTCATCTTAATCTCAGACCAACCCGGTAGGAATACTAGTATTGCACCTTCCTTCTCCTTCTTGTCTACTGCTTTTATCAATTCTGCTATCTGGAATGTAAGATATGTAAATAGTGATCAGAGTCAAAATAAGATTTCGGAATTCAATTGACGTTTTAAAAGTGCTTTATTATGGATTTAGAGGTATTTAAATAAATGCTTTGACTTTGTTACTTTTGAAAGTCCGATCAAATATTTGAAAACAAATATGTCGGTCAGTCCACACAGGGAAGTTATTTGCTTGTTCCAAAATGCTACAGTATAGATATTTGTATGAACCTCTGAACCTCGTTGCTAATGACGTAGACATATTCTGTTCCTCTTTAGGAGAATTTACACGAGCAGCCATGCATAGGATTTGCTATATGTAGTAGAAGCAGTAGAAGGAACTTATTATATATTCTATAGAGTATATGAGTATTTCTTGTTTGTCTATTTTGTTTTTTATTGTTATTTTAATATTTCCTGCAATATCGCATTGGGTCTAGCCTGTAAGGATATTTGTATGTTATGTGTGTAAATAAATAATAAATAATTGATTAACAAGTGATGTTTCGCAGATTTTTCATAAGACGCATTGAATTCAACAAGACAGTTCTTTGTCAAATATCTCCTAAGAAATGTATAAAAAAGTCAGTATAATTACCTCCTGACATTTGACCTGAGGTCTCCCATCAACTTTATTACACACCTCAGCAGTATAAGGTAGAGTTAATCCAAACCTCTGCTGTATATCTTCTAGATATGAGACTTCCACAGGAAAAGTACGGCCCGGGACTTCTATTATCGGACATTCGTTGAAATATCTGTGAAACATAGCATAACATCACGCCATTTATCCCCGAAGGGGAAGGCTGAGGTGCACATTATACCACTGTACAATGTAACACCCACTTTTCACAATTTATGTTATGGGTCCCATGTAATAGGGTGAGCCTATTGCCATATACCGGGCACAATTCCAGACTCCGTGCTACTACTGAGAATTTTTAAAAAACCCAGTAATACTTTGCCCGACCCGGGAATCGAACCCGAGACCCCCTGCCCGGTCGCACTTGCGACCACTCGGCAAGCGAGGCAGTCAAAAAAGATGCAAATAATATGGAATACGTGATTTTTTTAATGAACAACACAGAGGGGGATGGGGTAAGATGCTCTCTTACCACTTTCTTTACGGGGGAGAGGTAGGATAGAGGGTATTGGGTAAGAGAGGTAAGGAGGGGTAAGGTGTATACAGAGGAGTGGAGGACCGATGTTTGTGGAGCACACAAAGATTTGCTCCGGAATCGAACCGGATATGGGTAAGTGTGTCTGTAGGCAAGTCTTATGTTAAAAAAAGCAACATACCGGCCGAACGTATAACCTCCTCCTTTTTTGAAGTCGGTTAAAAACCTCCTTTGTAGCGCGATAAGAAAAATAGTAACGTTGTGAGTTCGCGTTCGCGGTAAAATTCAAAATTGGAAGCCCCGCCCACGCCTCGCTCGAGCGGGCCCCGCGCTCGCGCCAACAGTCGCCGCCGAAACGTTGAGTGAGTGAGCGTGTTCGAAGACGACCCGCGTTCCAGCCAATTTTCTCAGTTCTTGAATTCGTTGTGGAAACATTCGACCATAATCTGATACAGTGTCCTTCATAGAAATTTCTTTGAAATCCCTGAGGATGGGGGCCCTGAGTGCCCTTATGGTGATTGCCCTAAAGACGGTATTGGATTTAGTTTCTAAAGTATACAATGGAAGACTTACTTGGTAAAAACCCCAGTATCCAGAGTAGCGCTCATGATGACAATTTTCAGCGCAGGATTGATGTTTAGCGCTCGCTTCAGTAATAGTAATGTGAGGTCAGTGTTTACGTCACGCTCGTGAGCTTCGTCTATTATCACGTGGGTACAGCCTTCCAAACCTGGAATGGGAGATTGAACTCTATTGGTTTATAGGTAAGGTTTAGTATCGACTGAGGAGGATTAAGTCTCTAATTAAAAATTTTGTATAGGCTCACCCCCTATTACATGGGACTCATAACATAAATAGTGAAAAGTTATAAAGAAAGAAAAACGTATTTATTCAGCACCAGGCACGATGCAGCATAAATAAATTATATAAAAAAGACAATAAATGTGTGACAGTGGAATTAATAAAAACATTGAGTTGAAAAATTAAAACAGAAGAATAAGAAGAGAGACGCTGACAACATGCCTATGCTAAAAGGGTCACCCACTCAGTGCATTAAGTGCCCTAATGTGCACCTCTTCCAACCCCTTCGAGGGTTAAAATGTGTGATGTTATGTTAAAAATTTGTTCATTTTATATATTTTATTTATTTATTTATTTAATATGCTTCATGCACAAAATGTACAAAAAGGTGGACTTAATGCCGCAGGCATTTTCTACCAGACTGACCTTTGGGTGATGCAGAGAAGAGTAAATGGTAGGTGCAAGAGGCAAGCTGTGATTTTATTTATTATTATATTTTGCATTTTCCTTCCAGTTTTAGAACTTTCAGGTGTCATGTTTTGTTACACATGCGTACCTGGATTGGACTGCAACCTTCTCAACAAGACCCCTGACGTGCAGTAAAGGATTGACCCTCCAGGTGGCTTCGGTGGCTTAGAATGTAATCTAACTTGATAGCCTATTGATTCTCCTACCTGGAATAAAAAGTAAACGATGGAAAAATCATTAGAAACTGCCATAATACATTAACCGCTGAACAAAGATCGTTAGACTGTACATGGAACTCGCAATTAACATTCAATGGCTCCCTGAAACTGACGAATCATCAGTACACCTTACAGGAGTCCAGCATAAATGTAACCTATTTTCATACAGAAATAAATATAATTTCATTTAAAAAACTAATATGCCTTGTAATTAATTTTTATGTAATGTAATTAAATTTTAGTGTGGGAGAGCGATGCTTCGGCACGAATGGGCCGGCTCGACCGGAGTGATACCACGGCCGAGCAGAAAACCGATGTGAAGCAACGCTTGCGTTGTGTTTCGTCGTAAGTGAGGTTACTGGAGGCCCAATTACCCTCCCCTTCCCCAATCTCCCCAATTCCTGAATGCCCAACGATCCTTAAACTCCTAATCCCCAAAAGGAAGGTAACGCACTTGTAACGCCTTTGGTGTTCCAGATGTCCATGGGCGACGCCGATTGCTTACCATCAGGTGATCCGTCTGCTCGTTTACCGACTTATGCCATAAAAAAATATCCAGAACAAATCTCAAGAATCAAGTATCGATCTCAAGTAGCACATTTCTTACTACATACCTCTTCTCCTAATTCACTAGCAACCCTCTCCGCCAATCCCATGGCCGCTACCCGTCGTGGTTCCGACACTATAGCACTAGTAGTTGCCCCATAATGCCGCAATATGGCGGCTGGCGCGCGCGTCGACTTGCCACAACCGGCAGCACCAACTATCACCGTCACTCTGTTCTGTTCCAATGTCGATATTATTTGGTCCCTGGAACATAAATGTCAAAAGCTTTTATTGTTAGTAGAAAAGATAACTTTATGCAATTAGGCCGACACCAGTGTCCTCGCTTTATTATAGTTAGTCCTTGTTTCTGATATTTAGAGGCCACTTTTGATATATTACGTGGATTTTTCGTGATCTTGGATTTAGAAGTTAAGTTCATTACGTATCAAGTATCATATAACACACTGCGAACGCGCATCCTCCGTCATACAATGAGGCTGCATCATCGCTACCACCATTCGAGTCGGTGGCCAAATCGACCCATTTCCAGTACAAAAAAACCAATGATACTCAAACGCAGACTGCGTGACTCACGTGAGTCTATGTCACAAAACACATTAAAAACAAGCGTCTTTAGCATACTCATCGTTTATATCGTACGACATACCCAGAACGCGCGTTTACGCACGTCTGTGTCATACTGTGATCGCTAGATGACTAGCATCGCGCGTTTTACTCGCTTATGAGTCATTTTACGCTCGTCTCAGATCTGAATCATATAATTAACTAGAAACATGAAAACAACTCACTCAAAACACGCATGCGCACAGAAATATTAAAAAAATACATCTATGCGTATGCGCAATAAATGCTTTGATTATAGCTTTTTTTTAATGGTGAAAATCATCGAATGACTTCTCCCGCCCGGGTGAGGCGAGAGGGAGTGTCAGACTCTTACTGACTAACAACCATTCCGTTCCTACACCTGCACTTCGAGCCGGAGCCCCGGCAACCCGTTAATTCTTCCGCGGATGTGATTATAGCTTACTGGATGATGAAAATTCCTGTGTTCTGGTCTTATCAAGAGTTTCTCAAATAGGCGCTTGAAAATGCGGCGAAATGGTTCCAGTAAAGGCAGTAAAGTACGGCAGTGTTTGCTTTGCGCTCGACTTGGTGGAGGCATTGCCGTGCACCCAGATTGGCGTAAGAAGTATCTAATATTGTACGTATGTTTTGTTAAACTAACTTCTTGAATGCTGGAACCGCTGAACACTTGTAAGTGCAACTATTTGTAGGCCGTTCAGAGATTAGAAATTTAGAAGTCATCTTCAAAAGTCCTACTTTTTACCCATGACCACTGAATATCTCGAACACTCATACTTATACGTCACAATGACGTATGATTGTACCGTGAAAGTTTGGGAGCAACGAAAACGAGAGTGATCGCGAAAGTCTACGAAACGTATGCAATACGTCACTTGTGACGAAGTTATAGATGATAGCTGAAGAAAGTGAAACTGGCTGAATGGTTGAATGGTCAAATCAAGTCGTCTTTAAGAAGACAAGAAATGTCAAACTACTATTGTAATATTTACGTTTATGTGGATAAGTGTCATTTTTGAATAATTGGCTAATAAAGTACATTTATTATTTTGTAAAGACTAGCTTGATCTTCGATGCGCTGATGTATTAATGTATCACTCAATTTGATTTGCTTAAAAAGTTCACTGTAAAATCTACAACTTTGTCTACCCTAGCGACAGATGAAAGGTGTGATAGAGGCGTGGCAATTTCACTCTCGCTAAAAACTACACGTCACAATGACGTGCATCGAAAGTTTGGAAGCAATGAAATCGAGAGTGATCGTGAAAAGCCATTCTATTTCGACGCTACGTCATAATGACGTATTGACAGGTATTAAAGACAGTGAAATTGTCTCAATAATGAAAGAAGAACGATGTGATAGGTTCAGTCCACGTGTGAGCCAACAGTACAATATAATATTAATTACATGAATTAAGTTTCTACAAAATGCTTGGTAAGTAGTATACAGTCCTGGATATTTGCTAATAGCAAACTTTAACATAAAAACATAACATCACGCCTTTTATCCCCGAAGGGGTAGGCAGAGGTGCACACAGAAGTAACACCCACTTTTCACTATTTATGTTATGAGTCCCATGTAATAGGTGTGGTCGCAAGTGCGACTGCCGGGCAAGGGGTCTCGGGTTCGATTCCCGGGTCGGACAAAGTATTACTGGGTTTTTACAAAATTCTCAGTAGTAGCACGGAGTCTGGAAATGTGCTCGGTATATGGCAATAGGCTCATCCCCTATTACAAAATTTACTATAAATATGAATTGACCTTGTAAAATACCTAACTGTACATCTCTATCTACCATTTCGTTAAACAACAGGAGCAACAATCGATACTATTTCAAACACGTCACAGTGACGTACCGCGAAAGTTTGGCAGCAACGAAACCGAGAGTGATCGCATCGTGAAAGACAATTCTATCTCAAAGTGACGTATCCTACACGTCATTGTGACGTACTGACAGCTGACAGTTGACAGCTGACTGTAGAAACCGAGAGTGAAACTGTCGATTTCATTTTACTTTCGATTGCGTTCGTGACGCAAATGACGTCAAACCATTGTTGAGCCGCTGAGTCGTGTGACGTAGATGTCAAAGTGTGCGTGTTCTATGTACACAATAAATTATGTAGGTGTGAGTGATATAGCGACGTAAGATAAATATCGCGCCTTTTGTTTCACAGACGGATGGGTGTAGAGGTGGGACATAATATACATATTATGTAATAGTAAGTAGTAACATGATCATTTTGTGACGTCGGTAGTAATTTATTGTATGGTATTTTTTTATATTACCTATTTATAAATGACAATAGGTACCGTGGGTCTCCATAGCTGATAAATTTGTTAGTTCTATTTTTGGTACAATTTGTTTTTTTAACCTATTGTGTTCCTAGATATTACCAAAATATACACTTTTATGAACCTAAGTAATTCATATTTAAAGTGATGTAAATTTTTAAACATCTGTACTGTTAGGATAATCGTCAGTCGAACATATAAAGCATCACCATTCTTCTATTAACCTTTTAAAAAGAATTTTAATAAAGAAATTAATTTTGCTTATTATTAATAAACATTTTTTTTTAATATAATAAAAACTATAGCACTCTCCTAATGCATTACTGCTCCAAAATCGACTGCAGCGCCACACTTTCGAAAACATGCATTCTGAGTTTGAAAGTGGCATAGAAACTCTTTGGTCGTCCAACTAACTGATGAAAGGAGGTCGCGGTATCTACAAGATTGTGGATTGAGGTTGAAACACCGTTCACTTGACTTTCAATAGCCTTGGATTTGGTTTAGAAGATGAGCGGTTCTTAGGGAAAGTTTTTACATATATCTAAGGATTATTTCTTAAATATTTTACATTTTCGGCCCTAACTCTTGTTGCAGACGTAATACGAGCCGATTTGGCAGAGATAAGACAACAGTACAGCGCACCCTGATAAACCTATATCTGTTTAATTGTGTTATTCCAACTCACTCACCTTCTAAACATGGAAAACCTGGTTAGGGAAATGGAGACTAAATAACGTAAAAAATTGTAGGTAAATATGACAAAAAACCAACGAATTGAGGAAATACTCACTGATGATATATTTTCCGACTATCGCCCCATTTCTATTTTACCATTCCTCTCAAAAGTCCTCGAACGCCTCATCCACAAGCAACTTAGTATTTTCCTCACCAAATACAATCTTCTCAATCCTTTCCAGTTCGGGTTTCGTCCGGGACATAGTACCACTACAGCACTAATCAACATTACAGATGACATAAGATCTGGCATTGAGAACGGAAATCTCACTCTTCTAGCGTTGCTGGATTTCAGCAATGCTTTCAACACCGTTGATATCGATATACTGCTGGGAGTACTGAACTCTCTTAACATATCTCCGGCTGTGACTGATTGGTTTCGTAGTTACCTGTGTGGCCGCCGGCAGCGTATCCATATTGAAGGCTCCTTCTCTTCTTGGTCTAATACGACTGCTGGCGTACCGCAGGGTGGCGTTCTTTCTCCTTTACTCTTCGCAATTTTCATAAATTCTATCTCCAACGATCTTCTATCATCCTACCACTTGTATGCTGACGATTTGCAAATTTATTCACAGGCACCTCCTCATGAATTCTCCGAATCAGTTAAAATGATAAATACAGATCTGGCGCGAATTTCGGAATGGAGTAAGGTTCACGGGCTACGGGTTAACCCTTCGAAGACACAGCTCATTGTTGTGGGTAGTTCTCGACTGAGCTCAAGAATAAATTGGTCGCAGGTCCCACCAGTTGTATTCGATGGCACTACAATAACATACAGTGACTCGGTGAAGGATTTGGGTGTTATTATAGACCGAGATTTTACCTGGGGACCCCAGCTGGGGGAGGTCAGTCGGAAAATGTTTGCATCAGCGAAGTCGTTGCGTAGACTTCGAAACTTTCTTCCTACTGCTACTAAAATTACGCTCGCTCAATCACTTCTTCTTCCCATCCTTGACTATGCCGATCTCAGCTATCTAGACATTACCGAGGTACAGCTAAATAAGCTTGAGCGACTCCAAAACTTCAGTATAAGGTTCGTATTTGGTTTACGCAAATATGACCACATTTCCGAATATCGCAATAAACTCAAGTGGCTTCCGATCCGCCTTCGCCGGAATATGCATATCTTATCCTTACTTTACAGTATTCTGTATAATCCTGCAACCCCTAAATATCTTAAAGAACGCTTCAAGTTCCATCATGACACACATTCAAGATCCTTAAGAGCGTCGGAGAGGTTGAGGCTTGAGATGGCTCAGCATTCTACTAGGACGTATGATAAATCATTTACGATTCAGGCTGTTCGCTTGTGGAATGCACTCCCAGTGTCGGTAAGACAAGCACGGTCAATAGCTACCTTTAAAGCTAAAGTTAAGGATTATTATATGTCCACGTTATGACGTGGACAATCCTGTTGCTGCTGTTGCCGTGATCTATGGATCACGCTAGCTCCCTTATATACTTATTTAGGTTGTATGTGTGTAGTTGTATATATATATATAGATATTTATTTATTTTATATATATTTATGTTCGGTATGTATGAATGTATGTGTATATATATTTGTTATGATAGTAGTTAATATTTATGTATGCCATCGGACTACCCTCTTAAATTAATCAATGCTCCATACACCCAAAGGTTGCCTGGTAGATATCGCTTTTAGCGATAAGGCCGCCCTTGTACCCTCTTTATTTTCTGTAATTTCTCTTGATATTGTATAATTACTCGCTTGGTGTACAATAAAGCATATTATTATTATTATTATTATTTCTTCAATTTGGGTAATTCAGTTGATTTTTGTTACTTAGTCATAAACAAATCGGTATTTTTGGTGACCAAATTTTTACTTCCTTATATCCCAGAATTAGTATTCGTTTTCCTGCATGCATAAAAATGGATAACCCAAAAAATAGAGACTAATTTTTCCTGTATTTATGACGTCAATTAGTTCGTAGTATTATCGTGAGTACTTAAAAATAGTTGGACTCATTCAGCAAAAATACACACCCGTTGAAATATCATACCCTAAATTTGTTCATACAAAAGTAGTTTATAACCATCGGAAATAAGGTCTATGATGTCATTACTGGAGAACGGTCCGGAGACAGCCTGGTGATTAAAGGTTTAATGGATTTTTAGATAGAAAAAAGTAACCAATTGATATAAATCTTTGTTAGTTAATTTTAATATTATTTAAGTTTATATTGGAAATTTAATAAAGATTAGTAAATGAATGACGGAAGCTAAAGAAGGAAATCAAAACACGAAGACGAAGTGTTACAATAAAGTCCCTGAATCGCATAAAATAGGTATTAGGACGATGCTAACTTAAAGACCATCGATCACTGACCGATATTTCGCATTACCACAATAAAGAAGAATAATACAACATTAATATTGGCTACCTGTCGCGGAGAACCTAACGGGTTACCGGGGCCCCGGCTCGACGTGCAGGAGAAGGAAAGGGGTGGTTTTTAGTCAGTAAGAGTCTGACACTCCTCCCGTCTCACCCAGGCGGGAGCAGCAATTCGATGATTATCCCTCCTTAAAAAAATGTTGGCTACCGTATTGCGTAAGTCAGTAATTTAGCCAATTTGCTTGCGTAATAACAATCATAACCCCATTTAACTAACTTCAAACACTAATTAACATAGAATTCAGTACAAAATGTTAAAACAAAATATATTCCGAACTTCCCTAACCAACGACCTACATTATGAACTCGAAATAAACTAATCTGTACCAACATTCGTTTGGAAGGTCACAGAACAGAATCCAAGGTCAACCTCGGGGTTTCGAGGGCACGGGAGGAGGTCGCGGCAGCGTATTGAGGTCCCAAGGTCGTTTATTGTCGGTTATGGGACAACGAGGTTACTTCGAATAGGAAGTAGGTAATGGGCACAAGGCTTTTGTAATCGGGACAAGATTGGGTTTTTAGAGTTCGAGGACAGAGGTATTTTGTAAGTGTGTGTGTGAGTGTGTGTGATTGTTACGTAGCAATAGGTGTACGTAATGTAATGTGACGTAGTATTGAGAGCGTGTATTGTGACGTCGTTGTTAGATTATTTTTGCTTTAGGTTTTATTCGACAAGTAAGTTAGTACAGTTATAAGACCTGTATGCACCTATGTTAAAACATAAAAGTGAATTTGATTTTATTTGATTTGACATTACGTAGAAATAGGTTAATTTATAGATTTTTTTAATTACTGCCTCGTTGACCGAATGGTTGCAAGTGTGACTGCCGGGCAAAGGGCCTCGGGTTCGATTCCCGGGTCGCACAAAGTATTACTGGGTTTTAAAAAAAAATCGCGGTAGTAGCACGGAGTCTGGAATTGTGCCCGGTATATGGCAATAAGCTCACCCTCTATTACGCTACCGAATTTTAAAAAGGCTGTAGTGAGATTATTGAGTGACCATAATAATACGTAGATTTTTAATATGTACTTAGATTTTTTATTTCAGCTTTTTATTTTATTTTATGTTTTAATTTTAATTTTAAGTATTTCTTAGTTTTTATTTTACTTTCCAATTATTACTAATACTGATAAAAGTGTCATCGTTAGACTACTGTGCATGCTGTGACACCTTCAAATGTTGTGCATTTAAAATTTATTACAATGTAAGTGCTTAGATATAAGACCTAATGTAGCAACTACTGGTTGTCCATATTATAAATAAATAAATAAATAAATTACATGGGACTCGTAACATGAATAGTGAAAAGTGGGTGTTACATTGTACAGTGGCATTAAATGCCGAAATGTACGCCCCTGTCTACCCCTTCGGGGATAAAAGGTGTGATATTAAATATATTATTATGTCGTTTAATTACTAACGAATGAAATATGAAATCATATGTATAAATACTAGTAATATGACAATTTAGTGGTTGTTTTATTACTTTTTTGTGTTCATTACAATAGTATTTTAAAATATCGTATCATTTAAATTTTAAATTAGTATATTTATAAACAGCTGTCTAATATGATGTGAGAACCATGTCGTATTGAATGTATCCTTTCTAAATCCAGCATTAAAATACCAATTTGACGGCGAAATGGCTGTGTGAAAGTCTAAAAGATCATCAGATCCCGTTGTCAGTCATTCAGTGTTTGTAATGATCCTATTTAGTCATGCATAAGTTATTCTTGTTCTCACAGAGATGTCGCGACGCGATTCAAAGCAACAAAATTGTTGACCTACATTTGATTGTCCACGCATCACTCTTTGTTCGAGCGCTAGTAATTTAGTCGAGTACCGAGTAATTAGTAGTTCTATCTCGCTTTAATTTCGGGACAGGCGCGAGATAGAACTACTAAATACTCGCTACTCGACTTAATTACTACACATAACATCACGCGTTTTATCCCCTAAGGGGTAGGCAGAGGTGCACATTACGGCACTTAATGCCATTGTACAATGTAACACCCACTTTTCACTAGTTATATGAGCCTATTGCCATATAGCAGGCACAATTCCATACTCCGTGTTACTACTGAGAATTTTTAAAAACCCAGTACTAGTACTTTGCACGACCCGGGCTTCGAACCCGACACCCGTTACCCAGCAGTCGCACTTGCGACCAATCGGCCAATGAGGCAGCCAACAACTAAATTACTAGCATAGTGCGAATAAAGCATAACAGCGCAGGAGAGGGTTTAGTACTAGTTTGTTCTACGCTAAAAGTACCTAATCAAAACATGTACGCGTCCGGCACTCTGATTGGCTGGTTCCAATGAACCAACCAATCAGAGCGCTGAACGCGGTCTCGATTCGATTACTTTAAACCAACAAAATCGTAGTCGTTTCACGACTACGTTCAAACTTCATCCGAACTGCAATTAGTGATTGGATTGCAGTTGCAATGCGGTCCGTCTGTATAGAGCCAGGGCTCATATTTTTAATGGACGTATTCCAGGCTACGGCTGATTATTATCACCACATATTATAAAACAAAGTCGCTATCCTCCGTCTGTCTGTCCCTATGTATGCTTAGATCTTTAAAACTTTTTTAAGTGTGGGAGAGCCATGCTTCGGCACGAATGGGTCGGCTCGACCGGAGTGATACCACGGCCTCACAGAAAACCGACGTGAAGCAACGCTTGCGTTGGGTTTCGTCACGTGAGTGAGGTTACCGGAGGCCCAATTACCCTCCCCTTCCTCAATCTCCCCAATTCCTGAATCCCAACGATCCTCAAACTCCTAATCCCCAAAGGCCGGTAACGTACTTATAACGCCTCTGGTGTTCCAGATGTCCATGGGCGACGCCGATTGCTTACCATCAGGTGATCCGTCTGCTCGTTTACGGCATATGCCATAAAAAAAAACTATGCAACATATTTTGATGCAGTTTATTTTTAATAGATAGAGTGATTCTTAAGGAAGGTTTACCTCTATACAAGGTGTAGTTTTGAAACCGTGTCATTTCTCGGGGGCATGTCACAGAAGTCATAAAGGTTCAATGTAAGAGAAAATTCGGGCCAATAGTTAAAAATACGGCTATAATAAATCGTTTAAGTTCGACAGTATTTTAGAATAAGCGACCGCAATGTATCTTTTTGGAGTTTTATGGAATTAGGAATAATATCAATTACGTGTCTGTTAAGCTGCGTTATAAAGCTAGTTACAAGAGGGCGGCGTGTAGTTCGCACTTTCGGATTTCCGTAATTTACAGAAAAATGAAATATATTTACCTGTATTTTTTTTATTGATTCGGATTCAGAATCGATAGCCGAGTTACCTCCTAGAAAATGACGAGGCTTTAAAACAACACCTTGTATGTACCTATAATACATGCATATTGCACTCATGCGAAGCCGTTGCGGGTCGCTAGTAATACATAAAAATATAACAAAATAGACTTACCGATATTCATCAATAGGCAACGGTGTAAGATGTTCATCATACGCTTTGAACTTGCGAGTGAGTGCGCGGTCCCTTCTCTCCAGAGCGGCCCTTGAAGCTGGCGGCACAATCTTACCGTACACTGGGTGGACGTGGTGCTTTAATTCTGTATATAAGAACATAACATCACGCCTTTTATCCCCGAAGGCGTCAGTAGAGGTGCACATTAGACAACACGGTTAGTGCAGTGGCTTGCAACCGTCTGTCACGCAACGTATCGCGGGTTCGATTCCCGCACGGAGCAACTCCTTGTGTGATGCAATTGTTGTTCTGGGTCTGGGTGTCATGTGTATGTGATATTGTATGTTTGTAAACGCACCCATGACACAGGAGAAAATCTTTTTCGTTTTCCGATCTTAGGGAACTTTACTCCTTGTCCTCTGGTGTTGCGGGTGTGTCCATGGGCGGCGTTGATCGCTTACCATCAGGTGATGGGTCGGCTCGTTTGCCTCCTATTCCATAACAAAAGTATTAAAGATAAACTAAAAAGTACAAGTTGACATCTACCTATACTGTAATATTATAAAACTGAAGAGTTTTTTGTTTTGTTTGTTTGTTTGAACGCGCTAATCTCCGTAACTACAATTCTGATTTGAATAATTCTTTTTGTGTTAGATAGCGCATTTGTCGAGGATGGCTATAGGCTATAAAACATCACGCTACGACCAATAGGAGCCGAGCAGAGCGTGTGAAACCGAGCGGAAGTAGCTAGTGTTTTTATAATAACGATCTAGAGACATACTAATTTAACTAAAAATCGCGGGTTACTCACGTGAATATACTGAGAAAAGATCTACTAGTTTCGAAACTAGTAGAGTTGATACTTTTATTTTTTATTATTATTTATTTATTCAAATGACATTCATTCCCACACGTTAATATCCAATGCGACAAATGTGTTATCTTTTTTTTTTAATATTTGATAGGCCGACGTTTGACCACTATCGTAACATCTATTGTAGTAATTATACTTGCCTGAATCATCCTCTAATCCAACTACATCAGTTTCTTCTTCAGAAAAATCGTCTAAAACAAAGTATGACATCAAAATATTAATACGGACAATAAGCAACCAGGGATAAACTGAGAAAACTCTACATTTAAAAAAAAATAGGAATGAATATCAACGTTAGTGATAATAACAAAATATAACATCACGCCTTTTATCCCCAAAGGGGTAAGCAGTAGTGCACATTATACCACTGTACAATGTTACATCCACTTTTCACTATTTATGTTATGAGTCCCATGTAATACCCCTATTACTAATAGTAATAGCCTATTGGCATATGCATGAGGGTGCGGGTTCGAAACCTACCAACGGCAAGTACCAATGTGACTTTTTCCGAGTTATATGTACTTTCTAAGATTATTTAGACACCACTGACAAACGGTGAAGGAAAAACATCGTGAGGAAACCTGGACTTATAATTTCTAATTATAAGTTTGAAATCGCCAACCCGCATTGAGCAAGCGTGGTGATTAACGCTCTAATCTTCTCCGTGTGAGAAGAGGCTTTGCTCAGCAGTGGGCATTTATAGGCTGTTGATGATGATGATATACCGGGCACAATTCCAGACTCCGTGCAACTACTGAGAATTTTTAAAAACCCAGCAATGCTTTGTCCAACCCGGCAATCGATCCCGAGAGCCCTTGCCCAGCAGTCGCACTTGCTACAATAATATTATTAATTTATTACGTTATAGGTATGAACCTACCTTCATCTATAGTAGAATCTTTGGTTACTAAAGCCGGCATTTGTATCATCTTCTGTCTCGCTTCCTTGAACGTAGCGTCATAGATGTCCTCTGCAAAATATAAATATCCTATTCATATATTCATTAAAACACAACAAGGATTATATTTAATAACGTCACGCCTTTTAATCCCAGAAGGGGCAAACAGAGACAGTACATATTTCAAATGTGTATCTGTACTTTAAAAACATTGTCTCACACTAGGATTTTCTCATGTATCGTGGGTGTATTTACAAACATAAAGTTCACATATACATCACACCCAGACCCGAAACAACAATCTGTGGATCACACAAAGAGTTGTTCCGTGCGAGAATCGAACCCGCGACACGTTGCGCGGCAGCCAGTTGGCCAGCCACCGCGCCAACTGTGCAGTAATTTTATTTCTTCTTCACAAATGGTAACAGTGAATGATTCTCTGACAAATTGACAATCAACCAGGAAGTGGAAGTGCAGAGGAATGAAGAGGTTTATGCGAAGCCAGACTACAAATTAAAAAAGATATTGTGAAATAATATGTATACTACAAATAAACTACATATACTACTAGCGACCCGCCCCGGCTTCGCACGTGTGCAATACACATGTATTATACACATAAAGAATCTCTATATCCATTAAAAAAACCGCATCAAAATCCGTTGCGTAGTTTTAAAGATCTAAGCATACATAGGGACAGACAGACGGCGCATAGCGACTTTATTTTATACCGCGTAGTGATGATACACAGTGTGGAATTTTGTAATGCCACCTGAAGAGGACCTCTTAATACTTTAATTTAACCATTGGGTAAACCATTGCATTAATAAATTTAAGATGTCATTGTTTTCTTTTCATTTAATTCATGAAGTTTGTTTAAGAAATTTCATCCTTATTGACCCTAACGATTGATGCAATAAGAGTATAGAGTTCAACTTTTACAGATTTTAGTCGGTTCGATTACCGTGTGTGTTATAAGTTCCATGTAATAGGGGGTGAGCCTATTGCCATATACCAGGCTCAATTCCAGACTCCGTGCTCCTCAGACGAATTAAAAAAACCCAGTAATACTTTACTCGACCCGGGAATTGAACCCGAGACTCCTTGACCAGCAATCGCACTCGATTATTATCTATATTGAAAGATATAGATATTATTTCATGGAGTCAGGTAAGGTTTCAAAATGACAATCCCTGAAACCATATTACTCAACTCAGGAACCAAACTCGACACCTCACACCACCAAACCCAATTAACAATAATAAATAAAAGACAAACCTACTTATACCACTCTCATATTCCTTCCAAATCTTCTCAATTTGTTTCACCGATTTATCAGTAATGGCCGCTTCCAAAGGTTCATTGAAATCTTTCTTGATATCTTCTAGAACATTCTTGTCGTATATGGGACACCCTTTAGCATCTATTCTCTTGTTTATGAACAACCAGTGTATAGCTTGAGTCGCTGCCTTCTCCGCTGCTTTTCGTTTTGATATCGCCGTGCTGTCAATTGGGATGATGACAAGGTATGAAAATTAAAAATCTATTTAGTCTACGGACTTTAGTTAGGTAATGAAAAAGTATTAGACAAGTATTTTTTTATTTTGTTATATAATAAAATGATACTTAGATAAAACGAATCATTGACATCGATTCCCGGGTCGGGCAAAGTATTACTGGGTTCTTAAATATTCTCAGTAGTAGCACGGAGTCTGGAAATGTGCCCGGTATATGGCAATAGGCTCATCCCCTATTACATGGGACTCATAACATAAATAGTGGGTGTTACATTGTACAGTGGTATAATGTGCACCTCTACCTACCTCTTCGGGGATAAAAGGCGTGATGTTATGTTATGTATGTGTTATTGTATAAATAAATAAAATGAAATACACATTAATAATATGACATTTAGACTCTTTAACACGATTATGTATGTTGTTACCATGTAACACCATTTAACTATGGTTAAAAAGAAATGTCTGTGTGTCTTGATGGTTGAGTTGGCTGATAAGCACTGGGTCATGGGTCCTGGGTCAGTCAAAGTATGATAACATTTTATATGTTTCTTTTATTTAGGGGAAAAATCATCAAATGACTTCTGCACTTCTTTCCGGATGAGGCGGGGGGGAGTGTCAGACTCTTACTGACTAAAATCCACCCTGTTCCTACTCCTGCATATCGAGCCGGAGCCCCGGTTACCCGTTAAGTTCTCCGCGGCTCCGTATCGGCATCAGCCCTATTGGGTTCCGTCCGAGTAGTACACACGACTACACATCGAGCTTTACATAACCAGTATAAACTGAATGTTAAATGTGCGGAAAGATGATGCGACGCGACACCAGGATAAACTGGTTTTGTATAGATTAATGTGTGGCCGTGTGTACCTATAGTAGTAGTAAAAATATTTACCTTTCAAACTTCTTCTTCTCTGGCCAAACAAAAGCATAAGTACAGGTCCAGTCATTGTTCTGGACGACTTTCTTCCTTCCTTTAGGCGCGACAATGTTTTGTTTATAATGTATCTCAAATATCTGGCTTGGTGTCTTGTTCGTCAGCTCATTCAGTGTCACTCTGGGCATTGGGAATAAATCTGTGATTTTCTTTTGCACTGAAAATATAATTTATTTATTTATTTCTTCTTCACAAAATACAGTGATTGGCGGACTTAATGCCTTAAGGCATTCTCTTACAGTCAACCATAGGGAAGTGCAGAGAAATGAAGTGGTTGCGAAGCCAGAACACAATCAAAAAATAAAAAAAAAGTTATGTAATATGTATACCAAACACATAAATACCTATAGAATAAATATATTAATACAATATTTTATAAATAGACATATACATACCATATAATATATACTACTAAACAAATACTTATACTGCATAAATACTACAATATATTATATAAAAAGAAAACGTTGTTAGAATAGTTTCCTTAATTGTTTTGAGTCTGCCAATGCTTAAGTAGTTGCTCACGGACTTTAAATTTAAAGGTATTGCGACTTGTTGCCATTCTGATCTCCTTGGGCAACGCATTCCACAGAATAACAGCTTGAATGAAAAAGGAAGAATGAAAGAAGTCAGTGCGATGAGAGATACATTGAAGATGTCGGTTTTGAGACGAAAACATTACAAATAAGGTCTATAATGTAATGTAATATTAGTGAAAAGCGGTCACCGGTGACCGCTTAGGGATTTATGGGTTAACTTCTTAAATGTTCAATTCCCATACGGTCACCGATGTCCACTCTCCACTAACTCCATTATAGACCTTATTTCCAATGTTTAGAGACTACTTTTGTATGAACAAATTTTCAGTACGATATATCAACGTTTTAATTGCTGCTATTTACATGAGAAGAGACAGAAAATTAATTTTTATATGTAATCTCTAGTTAATGTACAGTGGCTAGCATATCCTTCTACTGCAGTGTCAATTTTTGTCATTGGATTTTGGACTTTACATATAAACAATAGAGTTGAAAATCTAATAAAGAAATTTGACAGCAAAGAGTTGGTTGACCTACTGGCCAAGTGGCCACTGTACTTATATTGATTCATGTATCTTTAACTGATGATGATCCAAGCGGTCTACTTACACCATTATAGACCTTATTTCTGATGTTTAAAGACTATTTTTTTATGAACAATAGGCATTTTCAGTACAATATCTCAAAGTATCAAGGATATAGTGCCTTTTTTAATGAAATTAATTTTGCAGTTTAATTTACCTTTATTATGTTGCACAGTCAGCAAATCTCCAGCATCGCCATCTAATAAACCTTTAGAACACCATTTTCTATGTAGAGGTGTCAACTTTGTAATATGGTATGTGTTTCTTTCATTTCTCTGACTAAATAGGGATCTATTTTGTGTGCATACTGCTGAACCTGGAAAAATAAGAATAATATTGAGTACTGCACGGTTGGTGCGGTGGCTGGGCAACCGGCTGCTATGCAACGTGTCGCGGGTTCGATTCCCGCACGTAACAACACTTTGTGAACACACATCCACAAATTGTTGTTTCGGGTCTGGGTGTCATTTGTATATGGCAATAGGCTCAACCCCTATTACATGGGACTCATACATAAATAGTGAAAAGTGGGTGTTACATTGTGATCTGCTGCCTACCCTTTCTGAGATAAAAGGCGTTATGTTATGTTACAATTTTAACCAACTTCAAATATCAAATATCTCATTTGTAGTACATTGTTTTGTATACGGTATGCAAGCAGCACACAACAACACCTATTATGATGAAATGTGGTTTAAGATGCAAGATCAAAGTGCTGTAAAAGACAGATTTGAGAGGAGTTGGAGCTGGTGATTGACAAGAAAATGTAAAGAACTTTTTTTTTAATTTGATGGGTCGATTTTGACCACTATCTTGCCTGGTGGTAAGCGATGATGCGGTCTACGATGGAGCATGTTATCCCATAAGGAACCTATTCACTCAGGCCTTGATCTTGCCACTTGACCCTCTGGGCCATCTACCATGAATCGGTAACACTTCGGCCGATTGTTTTGTGGTACGATGATGGAAAGGACTAGGGGGAATCAAGTTGTGCAATTCCCCCGCATACCTACTCACTAACGAGAAATGGCGAAGCCTCAAATCAGAAACCAATATCTTAAGGTCATTGACTTAACAGAGTATAAGTACTTAGTTATAAAATTAATTATTATGATATAATTTTTAGATAGGATTAGGTACTATACTAGATTTTCAAGAGGGTCTTGCATCATGCACAAGTGCGCTTGTTTCCAATGCATATTTTGAATCACTTACCGCTATAATTACTAAAAGACGGCACTATATTCGAAGCAGCATGATTTATCAACAATTTTCTCCATAATTTCGCTTGTCCAAGGAAGTTTTTACACAGAAACATTTCGTAATATAAATGTAAACATTTAATAAAATTGAGGTTATGTTTTGATCTATTTTTGTATAACTTTGCACATAAATGGATACACGCGTAATAACACAGTTATGCAGGCCGCTTTCGAGACTAAAATGAGGTTTAGTTGATTCGTTCTCACAGAAAGCTATAAATAAAGTGTAAAATAAGTTCCGGTAATTTCCCTTACATAGAAATTAGAATCCACTTCGATTCACATTGATTTGACATTTGACAATGACAGTGACACTGACACTGACAATAAACACAGTCAGTGTGTCAGTCAGCTGTATGACAGCTACACATAGATTTAGTATTATATAGATGCGTCGTAATGATCTATAGCTTATTTGCTTATACTAATATATATCAAATCGATATAGAAATATGAAACCACACTTTGTCTCTTTTTAATCAATGAGTAACCTCATTTGAAGAAAGAGACATCATGTTGTTTGTTTATTCTCTGCCTGGCAACATTTCTACATTTCTGACAAGGTACCTACCTCGCGTGCCTGCCGCCATCTTTAGGCCGTATAGTTTTGTAGTACATCAGGTGTCAAGCGAATAACAATATTGGATTTGGATTGCGATTTTTAACAATAAAAACGCTCCCAACTAAATTGTTTTATTCTGTGAGTGTCTAGTGGTGCATATTCAATATGTCTACTTGTTCAATAATTCAGTGTGGGGCAAAGAAAAACCCCAATCAATCTCATTTGACTATGTACAGGTTAGTAGCCGTATTTTAAGAAAAACTTTATCATACTATTAGTTTTCTTGTTTATCTAGCCTTGTTTTATATATAGAATAAAAACCTCCAAAAGTACATTCAATTTGTTTCTGATAACTAACTTCATTTGCTAAATTTGTTTTTGTTTTGTTTACAATACAAAATGACGATATACAATAGTGATGTATTTTATTTAATAACATATCGATAAGAAACTAACATATTTTTAGTTTGTACGTTATGGAGTCCAGTTGAGTAAGGTATCAACATAAAGGGTTTGAAGAGACGATTTTGAAAATAAATCTTACAGAATAGAAATAAAAATAGGGATAGTACCAAAACATAATAATATCAATTCTTCATACAGTAGGTGCTGTCATTTAGTTCAGTCTATGATTTGTTCCACTAAATACACAAAACTGAAATAATTTTTGTTTTTTTTGCACAGATTCCCTAGAAATGAAGTGCTGCGTCAGAAGTGGCTTGAAGTCATTGGGACGGAAAATATCAAACCTGGACTTATAGCGCCACGTATTTGTTTTTTACACTTTGCAGTATCATCCTTCAATAGACAATTACAACACATACTGGTATTTTTTAACCATTTATTTTTACGAGCACACAAGCGCTAAAGTTCCTGTATCGGATTCAGGCGGAAAAAACGCCCCGGTGCCACCATTGTGTGGACTATGCACCGCCCGGAGACCGGTAGAGTTGTCCCCGTTTGAGCAGAGTATCGCAGTGTCCTCGTGAAAGCAATAGATGACAATGACCTTTCACGCCGGGCCATGGTCCAGGCTAGTGAACGTCGAACAATGGGATGCTCGCCATCTGGTAATTAACTGGACCGAGATCAATCGTGAACAACATGTGATCCATGTGCTTCAATTTTTAAATGTCCTCAAGCCGTAGGGGCCCGGCACGGGCGATGCCCGCTTACTAGGGCTGTGGGTAATTTTTGAAAAGGAGGGTGTTGTCCTAAAACACAAAGGGCAACTGTCACTGAATAACACACGTATGGTTTTAGCCAGCAAAAGTCTGACATGCTCCCCTGCTCTACCCAGAGTGCGAGAAGTCATTCGATGATTTGTACCTTAAAAAAAACACCCAAAGTAAATGATTTTTAAACTGTCAAACACCAAGCGGTCACCGGTGACCGCAACCTATCGTTCTATAATTGTCTCTATAATGACGGTACTTGACGAGTATAAAACTCTGCTATCGATATCGATACTTTTTGGTTTTGACTACAGTACTTCCCTAGCAATGGCAGCCATTTTTAGGCTTCGGTTTCTAGTAGGTATGCACGCCTATTTTGTAGGTATTTCTGGTCCATATTATAGTAGGTCTGTGCAGCTACATAGCATACATAATACTGTCACTTTGAGTTTACGACTGCGTTCTGTAGTACCTATATTGATATTTCGAAATACAAAAATAAAACGGCATTTAAATCTATTCTGTATAAATTGTATAATCGTAAATTGGGAATACGAAATAGAATTATAATTATTTATTTTTAATTAACCAGTGTTCCCAATAATACCCATAAATTTTGAATGTTGGAATGGCTTCTCTCGCATCGAGAGGGAGTGGCAGACTCTTATTGATTATAAACCACCCCGTTCTTACTTCTGTTCTTCGAGGTGGAGCCCCGGTAACTCAAGTCTTCCGCGGCTTCGTAGTTTGTTAACACCTAAGTACCTTCAACTTTACGATTTTATTGGAAACAATAAACATTTTATTGCCGTTGACCACAAAGACAATTTTATGACACATGCCTAATTAATTATTTTTCCACAAATGATCCTAATTGCTTTAAAGTTTATTTATTTAATGACCTAATGGCAATTAAAATGAATAAAATTTCCGCTAGTTTGTATATTTTTGTATGTAAGACCGTGTAGATACAGTACAGTCAGCAACAATAATACGTTTGCACTACCATAACATTAAAATTATTATTATTAAAAAAAGAGGTATGTACTGAATTTATTATCATTCTGCAGTATACTTGAAATCTGCATATACTTGAAAGTAATTTGAAACGGGCAGTTTCAAATTACTTTCAAGTATATTATGGTATTTCGTTTACCAAACCTAACCCTAAAAATTTTTATTTGAATTGTACGGTAGCCATCAGGTCTACTCTTTTCTGTCAAATTTCTTTTCAACTTTATCATATTGACATAAAGTCGAAAATTCAATGAATAAATTTGACCTGCTGGCCATTTTACAACAGTGTGAGTGTGTGTGACTACAGGGTGAGTAATTTTTGTTGACCTAAAATACAAGTACAATCTGTTTTCTATAACAAAGAATTTGCCGTTACTAGCTACTCATTACCACAGTTTAGGGAAAGTACAATACAATAGGCGTCATAAATGACAATCTGAACTAATGCGAAAGGCTGTTTGTATTTAATATTTTTACTGCTTTCTATAAGTACTCAAGTGCCTCGATGGCCGAGTGGTCGCAAGTACGACTGCCGGGCAAGGGGTCTCGGGTTCGATTCCCGGGTCGGGCAAAGTACTACTGAGTTTTTATAAATTCTCAGTAGTAGCACGGAGTCTGGAATTGTGCCCGGTATATGGCAATAGGCTCACCCTCTATTACTTACAAGGGACTTATAACATAAATAGTGAAAAGTGGGTGTTACATTGTACAGTGGCATTAAGTGCCGAAATGTGCACCTCTGCCTACCCCTTCGGGGATAAAAAGGCGTGATGTTGTGTTTTGTTATGTGTATCGCATGTAGGTCGCATCGCATAATTATGCATGTAGTAAAAAGCAGTTGTTTGAATATACCAAACAGCCACTCCAATTTTATTTATCTGTATCTATAGATATATAGAAGTAAAGATTAAACAAACAACATTATTATCTTGGATCACATTGAAGGTTAGACTTAATGTTATTATAAATAACCTACAGTTACTCGTATAATGTAATGAGCCAATAAAGTAATTAATTAGTCATAGTTTTTATTTTACTACAATCTCGTTGGTGGAATGGATATAAAGACAACTGCCGAGCATGAGGTTCTGGGGCAAGTGTTTCCAGTTCAAATTTTTGCAGCATGCCAACTGGGATTGTATCTACGGTATATGGGTGTGACTCATCATTTTTTTAGGAGAGAAGGGGTTGGAGGGAATGTGGGTAATCAATCATCCGATGACTTTTTTTGCCTTGGGTGAGGTAAGAAGGAGTGTCAAACTCTTCCTAAAAACCATCCTGTTCCTGGAGCACCGGGATCTTGCTAGGTCGTCCGCAGCTCCGGTCAAAAGGCTCATAAAGTAAATGAGGAAAAATAAATGTTACACTGTATATGTGTACCTCTTCGGATTTTAAACCGGTTTTTCGGCTCATATAGAAGCATTGCTGCTCAATGAATATGAGCCTCTGGCATGGCTTGAAACTAGTCGAGTTCCTCGTCAAATAATTAGTTGAGTAAGCCGAAAAACTTATTTAATTAATTGGTACCTGTGTTTCACGAAAATAACATAAACATTTATAGTTAGCCAAGACGTGTGTTAAAATTTCAGATTTTTTTTTAATTTTTAGGCTATTATCTTGAGCATGACAAATTTATGGTGTCTGGTTTTGGTAACAAATTTCGTCTCTTTTATAGTGAGACTACAAACATTAGGTACTGGTGTGTAGTGGGTGTTATCTATCTATAACTACCTCTATACATAATATAATAAAATCGTCGAAAAGTCAAAAGTATACATTGAATATTTAAAAAAAGAATTATTGGGGCGTGATCTGCAATCAATACCGAAGCCAAAAATATGGTTTTTGGAATTTTTGTCTGTTTGTCTGTGTGTATGTCCGGGATGATCTCAAAAAGTACTGCATAGATTTACTTCAAATTTTGCATGAACATTACTAACAAAACAAGTCGGGTCAACATATAGGCTAATTATCACACTATCTCCTACGGGACTGAATCAATTCTGACGACATTCATTACCATAGAATATCCCTTGATAAAAACTAATTCAAAAGCCTAAATTCTACCAGAAGTCATTATTCGGACGAAGTCGCGGGCAACAGCTAGTAGTACATAATATAATTAGATATGTCCACCTCGTCTATCATTGTATCGTCGTCCTATGTATACTCCTTCAACGAATACAAAGAGATACGATGCTTTATGTTTATTAATAAACATTTCTTTACATACCTAACAGCACGTTTATGTGTTCAGAACAATAAACATTGATCTTTGACATTTGTGACATTAAATGTACACAATCAAGTTTTTTGTATCTATAACTATCTAAAGAATTCCTATTAGGTATTTGTATTATGTTTGATGTGGTAGATAACCTATAATATAATACCCATATGTCAAACGTTTTGGACGAAATTATTATTAAATGGCAGTCTAATTTCGCACTGGCCACAATAACAAGACTTCGAAATTCGAAAACTCATTTTTATTTCGTTTGACTCGAAATCAGACTTGTTCTTAACAGACACACACGAGATAAACGAGAATAACTAAACTTCACTTTAATTTACTTTACTATAGCACTGTCATTTCCTTTTCGGTGCTGACTGTACTTTATTTTTGATAGTCAACCAGCTGAGTATATGTGTTTGTAATATAAGGAAGAAAAATCACGGAAAACGGTCTTTAATTAACACTTATAATTTATTAAAAGACTCATAAATGTTAAGGCTACACATAATGACTAATATTAATGTCTGAACGTCCATTGGAAACGGAATAAAAATTCACTATTACAACCTCCTTCATAAATGCTTTACTAAAAAAAAATGTTTGTGACAACTAAACTCCTTGCTTAAAAACTAGAAAAGTCTTTGAGTATTTAACTTAGTACACTGTTGGTTTCGAATAAATGCCACTAAATATCACAGTCGTTGTTGTTTTCTCCATAATAAAGTAGAGGAATGGTCGGTTTGCATGGAAATAAGGTGCTGATATTCTGTCAGAGAAAGTTGCTGTTGTTACCGCTGACGCTATGGTTCCTCGCTCAGTGACTTCTATGTCAGCCTTGTGTACGATCGCAGACACGAAAATATTGTCCTTCGAAACTTTTTGGAAACTCGCCTGGTCAGGCTGAAAGATATCGTATACGCCCATGGAGTTCAATGGCCGATTTAGCACAAGATTCGTGCTGATGTGGAACCTTGGTATCTTCACATCGACATCTTCCATGCCAAACGCATCAACATCGTCTTGCAACCTCTTAAACACATCCTTCAAACTTACTTCAGCGAAGTTTTTGTACATATCAGCAATTTTCACTGAAGGGTATGGAAGGATAACTATCATGGAGTACTTCCCATTCGTCCCGTAAGGCAACTCCACAATAAACGACTTCAACGACTGCATATTCGAAAACGCAAACTGTCCCTTTTGAAACATCATGTTCACACTACCGACCACATTTTTATCTTCATCGTAAAATGGTTCTAACACTGTATCGGATTTGTTGAACGGTGAAGCCCAAAGTCCTTTGAAGGATATCACGTTTGTTAATATCATTCTTGATTCTTGGAAGTCGTCTGAACGTAGCACATTGGAGACGCGTCCGCCTGACTTCTCGATGTATGTGTTCGCGATGCGAGCAGAATTGGGGTCGTCGAAATCTAGCACTTTGAGTGAGGCACTAAAATCATTTTGTAGCGATCCTCTGAATGCTGGGAACACGGTAAAATCATTGTCGAGGAACACAAAGTTCTTGCTTGTAAGGCTGACTCCATTGTCACCTTGGGCTAGCACTGCGCTTGTAAGGTCCTTGTACCCTTTTATAAGGGTGTTTTGGTTCTTCGGTAGGATGAATGCTCTGGCGAGCTCGTTGTAACTATTGCCCGTAGCTCCCAGAGCGATCCCGGTCATCAAAGTCCATATTCCGAACGGCGATATCACTACATGGCCGCCGGTCTCTGCTTGCGTGTGGTACAGTAACTCTATACTGAAGTTCCGAGGTCGTTCATTGAATTCTACTTGACAATAACATGTTCCGACAAAAACTAACACTAACGCCACAGCTTTCATTGTGATCTCGGCCGTGTCTGGCTACACACTGAACAACTATAATGCGAAACGGGAATGTGACTAATTTATAGACATTTATGTTATAATCACGTTCATTACATTTTCAACTTTGATGTCATGTTGCTAACGTCGAATTTCCTGGTTGATGAATTGTGTAATGCTAGCAAGTTGAGTAGGTAGGTGAATAAATATAAAACCGGTATTCTTGAACATTTTGTTGGATGTTTCGCATCATGTCGCGTTACGGTCCTTACATATGAGTCAAAATATAATAAACAGCGGCGCTGGTTTGAGTATAAAACGAATTTATTTCATAATTAATGCAAGTTTTGTAGATAAGTGTTCATAACCGGTTCCGTAAATACTTGATCGATTTACTAGATTTCCCGTCAATCCTGTTTTGATATACGCGTGAAAGAGATTCCACTTTTTGTCCACACAGAAACTGATTTATATCATAATCTGTACACAATATTATTTCAAAACATAGGTAGGTCTAATCTCTACTAATTCAAAATTTTAGCAGCAAACAATTCAACCTTTATTGACTTGAATGCATTGACAAAAACTTGGAACGTTTGTTTTTCTATTAGAGTCCAAATTAACAAAAGAATAGAGATGTTAATTAAGCCAAAAATATAATGTTTTGACTTGTTAGTGATATCATTCATAACCATTCTTCTTGTGTACCTACATTTTGTACATTATGTTACACGAGTAGGTAACCTATGTATTTTTAACCGATTTCAAAAAGGAGGTTCGCTGTTTGTCCTGTATGTATCTTTGAGCGGGATTATCTCGCAATTGAGTCAACATATTTTGATGTAGTTTTCAGCAAAGTGTTTGTTATAATTTGGAGAAGGTATTAGTCAATTTACCGACTTTAATAAAAACTGGGGGTTAAAGTCGGTTTTTTAAACGTAGATTATCAAATAATTATTGCCTCGTTGGCCGAGTGGTCGCAAGTGCGACTACCGGGCAAGGGGTCTCGGGCTCGATTCCCGGGTCGAACAGAGTATTGAGATTGTTAAAAATGTCAGTAGTAGCACGGAGTCTGGAATTGTACCCGGTATATGGCAATAGGCTCACCCCCTATTACATGGGACTCAAAACATAAATAGTGAAAAGTGGATGTTACTTCTGTGTGCACCTATGCCTACCCCTTCGGGGATAAAAGACGTGATGTTATATTATTATTATTAGTAAATTTATGATTGTAGCTTATTTGCGATACACTAGAAATGGCGTAAGAAAGTTTATCACAGTTCGACATGTCCAATTATAGTAATTTTCGTGTTCATCGGTCTGTGATAGAAAGTTAATATGTTTATTGCTGTTATTAGGTACGTCGTTCATTATCTCTTTCTCTCATACTCCTTCCTGAGCTATGTTCAGTTTAATGACGCTCCAGTTTATGACTAGAGCTGCAGACAACCGCAAAGGTTACCAGGGCTCCGCTACGGTTCTAACCAGGAGTTGAAGCATGGTTGTCTCGTCTCGTCTCACCCTAGGCAGGAGGAGGCAATGATTTTATTATCTCTTCAAAACAGGCCTTCTCCAATGAGTTTTCAATCAGCTAGTTTTAACTGTTGGAAATGACCTGCATCTAGTGGTTCCTTGCGTTTTTTATGACGTCAATGTCATCCTGTGGTCTTTGAATAGGTTAATCACAATGTCAACATCATTATGTAGGTCACGGGGTCGTTAATCAAGTAATATTTATTTTATTCTTTGTTATGTGACTGCCATAGAATGCGTAGTCGAATGAATTGGTTATAGAAGCTCCCTTAAAGAGAATTACAAGAGGAGATTCTCGAAATATCTTCGTGGGCTACTTTTTAAGTAGTTAATGATAATGATAACTCAATAACAAGTGTGGGGAGCCATGCTTCGGCACGAACGTGCCGGCTCGACTGAAGTGATACCACGGCCTCACAGAAAACCAACGTCAAACAATACTTGCATTGTGTTTCGTCGTGTGAGTGAGGTCACCAGAGGCCCAAGTCGCGGAGAACCTAACGGGTAACCGGGGCTCCGGCTCGACGTGCAGGAGAAGGAACGGGGTGGTTTTTAGTCAGTAAGAGTCTGACACTCCCTTCCGCCTTACCCAGGCGGGAGAAGTCATTCGATGATTTTCCCCCCTTAAAAAAAAAAGAGGGCCAATTACCCCCCTCGCCAGTGTCCCTAATCTCCGAATCCTCCAGAATCCTCAAATTCCCGATTCCCAAAAGGCCGGTAACGCACTTCTAACGCCTTGGTGTTTCAGGTGTCTATGGGCGGCGCCGATTGCTTACCATCAGGTGATCCATAAGCTCGTTTACCGGCTTGTGCCATAAAAAATGGAAACTATTTTGGCCTTCTTTCATTTCTTTACCTCTAGAATGATCTTTAAGATCGTCTACTACAATAAACTCATACATACAAGAGACTACTATAATGCTTTTCGTTTAAAATTCTAAGCAATCATCCATACTATTGAACGGTAAGGTCTTTGAACTTGACACTCATTTGCCACTTCATTGTTTGTGTACTAAGTTTTTTAAGTACTTAAGCTTCAAGTGCGATAAACTTTATATATACTTTTTTTAACCTATCGGTTACAGTTTTGGTCGACAGCTATATCGAGCTGTCGTGTAGTGGTTTTGTGAACAGCGTTTTGTAGTAACATCGAAAATAGGGATTTTTTTTAAGGGGGAAAATCATCGAATGACTTCTCCCACCTGGGTGAGACGGGAGGGAGTGTCATACTCTTACTGACTAAAAACCACTCCGTTCCTTCTCCTGCACGTCGAGCTGGAGCCC
The DNA here is from genome assembly GCA_038387885.1 of Spodoptera picta. Taxonomy (NCBI): domain Eukaryota; kingdom Metazoa; phylum Arthropoda; class Insecta; order Lepidoptera; family Noctuidae; genus Spodoptera; species Spodoptera picta. The sequence goes on from JAZHFQ010000315.1 coordinate 1,134,014, forward strand.
CGGTACTCCTTCCCCCTTCTCTCCGCGACATCGAAGATAGGGATAGCGTCTAATCATAAAAATATGAAAGACTTTATAGCCTGGCGCGTTCCAGAGAAATGAACAATTTTATTTTTTTGGACCTCGTATAGCAAAGCAGATCAGAAGATTATCGTTTAGGAAGAGGAAACTGAATATATTCCATTACAATTCTTGAAACGCTCCTGTAACGCTGTGATTCCTGTTATATTTGCAGTAGATACGACCATGAAAACACCGTAACCGCGTTCCAGCACCATGAAATTATGAATAAGCGTCTTGGATCAACGAAAAATCAGAATATATTATAAGAAGAGAAGAAAAAAACGATAGTTTCCACTTCCTTCGTTGAATTTAATGCAGGAGACAGAATTACTTACGCCTAAAGGCACAAATCAGTTTTTAGGCTTAATCTATATATATATAAAAGAAAGTCGTGTTAGTTACACTATTTATAACTCAAGAATAGCTAAAACGATTTGGATGACAATTGGTGGGGACGTAGCTTAGCACCAGGAGACGGACATAGGATACTTTTTACCCAATACTTTTTTGACTTATTACCGAAAATCAAGAACGGGAACAGGAAATATCGGGGTTGCGCGTATGAAGTCGCGGGCAGAAGCTAGTATAGATATAAATATAAGGTTTCATAGTAGACTTTACGTATATATACAAGTGTACAGGTGTCCTTTGCAAATTATCCGGTTATGAATCCCTGGGTTTTTCTCAGTTCATAACAGGGCAGTCATCGACCCCTATTAAGTAGGTTTCTGCTATTTCTGGATAATGCTATTTAAAAATGTATAATATTAGACGTACTCTACCCAATGTGTGGATTTTACATACAGATTTATTTATTTATTTTAATTGTTTTATTTTCAGATATTGTTTACGAATTTTCCTCGCTAGTATGAAGACTAGTAGTAGTGTGTTTTAGTTGTTGGTGAAAGATACATCCAGTATTGTTATTGGTATTGATGACTTTCATAAGTGCGTTTTTCGTCTAGTCTAATGATTTTACATTGATCATATACTACTTTACAGAGCAATCATGAAATCTTCTGATTGCTCATTTTGTTGATTAATCACAACCTTTTTGGTCTGTAGAAAATTTCTCAGTACCACCACGGAGTCTAGTGATTGAGTTACTGGGATCTTAAGCATTAGCGTCATCTAGTCACCGCTAAAACGATAGCTTACATTCTAATTCTTGTCTTTAATGCAAGTATGTTACTGCGGTGTGAAATTTTCACAATCATCTCAATCGTCACCGACTCTAATGAGCTCATGACCAAGTAAAATTCATTTTAAAAGAATCCATATACGGGTTGGCTGAACTAGATTTCCACAACTTTAAAAACTACGTTTAACATACAAGGAATAAAGATGACAATGACTTGTCACCGATTGGCTCGAGCAAACTGACAGTTGTATATAACCAACTTATCATTGCAGTTGAAAATGTCACTAGTGTCTTTGCAAAAAAATCTTTAGGCAGTAATTTTGCTCGCGATAATTTTAGTTCGATATTTATCCGACTGGTATTTGTAAGTTGGTAGCGTATTACGAATTTTTGGAGTACCGTTTGTACAGGTTGACCCAAAATTTCAATTTTAATTTTTAATTCACTGTGTCCATGTGTAAAAACACACGGACACAGTGAATTAAAAATTAAATTACGTGATACGTGACCTGTAGCGGATTCGATTACCGCACGGAGCAAATCTTTGTGTGAACCACAAATTGGTGTTCCGGATCTGGGTCTCATGTGTATTTGAACTTGTATAGTTGTAGACGCACACACGATATAGAAGAAAATCCTAGTGTAAATCCTAAAAAAAAAGAAACATTCCAAAAGGGCGCCGAGTAGTTGTGTACCCAAAGGCTAAGATAGTCTAAGACGGCCGTGCAGACATTTCCGTAGACAGAAAACTGTCGAAATCCTTTGCTAACGACGCATCTATGACCCTTTAAGAGGTTAATAATTACCCTTCTGTCACAGGCATACCTAAGAATAAAAGGTGTAATAAAAGGTGTACATAACATCACGCCTTTTACCCCCGAAGGGGTAGATAGAGGTGCACATTACGGCACTTAATGGCACTGTACAATGTAATACCCACTTTTCATGTTATGAGTCCCATGTAATAGGGGGTGAGTCTATTGCCATATACCGGGTACAATTCCAGACTCCGTGCTACTACTGAGATTTTTAACAATCTCAATACTCTGCCCGACCCGGGAATCGAACCCGAGAACCCTTGCGCTGCAGTCGCACTTGCGACCACTCGGCCAATGAGGCAGCAATAAAAGATGTGTCTTTCGAAATATGATACGGAACGCAAATCCTAAGTAAACCAGTCCGATTCACGCTCACCAAGTTTTTTGTTCAGCTAATGGAAGTCAGATGTATGGGTATTACCAGATTTGAATGTCACAATGCGTATTGTGTGGCATTGTATGCAAATGAGAACATTTTGTTCTGATTGTATACCGTTGGGTTTTTTCGGCATTTCAAACTGTTTTTGGTATTATAGTTTAGAAGCTTTTTGTGCTTAAAAACGGATGTAGGAAGAATAAGGATTCGGTCGTATATGTTGTTTTTACCGACTTCAAAAAAAGGAGGAGGTATGTTGAGGTATGAGCTATGTTCGGCTGATTGCTTTTTTTTGTTTGTTCGCCATTTATTTTGTCCCATTTCCATGAGGTCACTAAAGGGATACGCAGTTTCAAAAGTATAGTGTCGTGTGCTCTAGAATTAAGATACATTTCACCAGACGTACTTTTCTTGCTTGTCGCAAGAGGTATGAGTGGACTAGGTCGCAGTCGTGTCACGGAGAAACTAACGGGTTACCGGGGCTCCGGGCTCGAAGTGCAGGAGAAGGAACGGGGTGGTTTTTAGTCAGTAAGAGTCTGACACTCCCTTTCGCCTCACCCAGGCGGGAGAAGTCATTCGATTTTTTTCCCCCCTTAAAAAAAGCTGTCAATCGAAACCGAGCCCTATAACTTCCTACTCCTGCACTTCGTGACGTAGCCTCGGTAACCTGTTAGGTTCTCCGCGGCTTCGTATCGGCATCAGCCCTATTGGGTCCCATCCGTGGTGGTCTGATGGCTCTTTGAGGCGCGCGCGGAAGGCGACGCGCCGCCGTACGCTCGATTAACAGCTTGGGGAAAGAGTTATTGGGATTTCCAGTTATTTCCAAACTCTTAGTAATTTGAGGCAAATAAACTAGAATATCATACTGACTTAAAATAGCAAAGTCATTTCCGTATATTATTCTGATTTAGGTACTAGTAATGGCATCTTCTGTAGAAAATGTATGAATACGGGAAAATACAAAGAATGCAGTAAATACTCAATGATATTATAATTACAAATACAGCGATTGAACGATCTGTGACCACAAACCGATGATGATCATTAATCATTGAATATTTTATAATAATGGTTCTATTTTGTGTTTAAGGATGTCCAAAGATCCGCCAGATGCAGGTTGCATCCAACTAGCCTTTTTTTTCTTGGTGACTTCATTTTAATGTAGGGGACAGCATGACATGAGCTCCAAAGGCACAAAAAGACTGGAAACGCCGGCCTATTTGAAAGACTCCGGCCACCGTAAGCGCGAGCTTGCGGACGGCGAGCATGGGTGGCTCCCCGTCCGACCAGAAACAGACCCGAGCGTACGGCGCCGAGCGTTTCGCGCGCGGGTCAAAGAGCCATCAGACCACCACAGATGGGGCCCAATAGGGCTGATGCAGATTCGAAGTCGCGGAGAACCTAACGGGTAACCGGGGCTACGGCTCGACGTGCAGGAGAAGGAACGGGGTGGTTTTTAGTCAGTAAGAGTCTGACACTCCCTCCCGCCTCACCCAGGCCGGAGCAGTCATTCGATGATTTTCCCCCGTTAAAAAAAATAAAATTGAGAAACATTGTGGGACGGCTATGTTAAGCAATGTATGTCCTCTGGCTGATGCGATGATGATATCCAAAGAAGTTCTGTCTTGATCAAGTCGTTGACATTACAACTGCCGAGCAAGGGATGTTAGGACAAGGATTATTAGATTTTACTGTTTTCGATAAATTCGTTGTTTAGGCATACTTAGAATGTAAATAATTAGGCAGGTATATGTATAATTAATACTAATTAACCCATAAATCCCCCAAGCGGTCACCGGTGACCGCTTTCCACTAATATTACATTACATTATAGACCTTATTTCTAATGTTTAGAGAATACTTTTGTATGACCAAATTTAGGGGATGGATATCAATGGGCTAATAACGACTAGCAAGGGACAGAAAAAAGCGGAAATCTTTAGACGAGGCCTTTGTCGCCAGACAAGCTGTTCCACAAAAGCAACCAGTTGCCGATCAATTTAATATAAACTAGAAATAAAATTTAGTATTAGCAACTAGGCATGTATTGAAATTATTGTAAGGAAAAACAGCAATAAAGGCTATATTTATTTATTTATTTTATGTATAATTATAGCTTGGAAAAAGTCGACAGGCTTCAAACCCGCACGGTCATGCTTGAGGAGCAGCAACATAACCTTCAGGCTACTGGTTTTTCCAACCTGTATTAAAATAGTCGAACTATTTTTTGTACTACTGTACATATGAATGAATGACATTAATAGTATTGTCATTCTCATAGTAAGTTTCCCGTGACTGAGTCATGCACTATGTGCCAGTGGTAGGTTTGTTCCTTATTACAATAGGACTCATAATAACTGGGCAAAATGAGGTTGTAGTCATAGTACTATTCGTGGAAATGCAAGTGTTGTTGCATTATTTACGTCAATTAATTACTTTGCCAATAAATCGATTCACACAGTATTCGCAGATGTACGAAGTATTAAAAATGTTCACTTACCGCCAGTTAGAGAGAAAGAAAGAAGAAAGAAAGAAAAATAAGTTATTCGTCATTAGCCATGACCCACAAACATAAAATAAATTTTAAATATAAAAAAAATAATTTAAAACTAAAATATTTACACCTTAAAAAATAATAATAATAAAAATAAATCATAAGGCATCAAAGACAACATTTTCCTCATCGCTACCGTGAGGTAGGGTGCCCAAAAGACTGGCAGCATTGCCACGATGAATGGCAATGTTTAACCTTTGCCCAAGGTAGTAGCCAGCCCTTCGATCACCTTTTTAAATTATTTATTTTATATTTTAAGTTGTATATATATGTCAGTAAAATACTATTAAAAAAAAAATATCCCTTTATCCCTGCTCGTTTGCACCTTTATCGTATTCGTATCATTAAAAAGTATTAAGCTGATTTCTGTCGTGAGCGCTTGGCTGACAAGCACAACTCTTGACCTAGCCATTCAGAATCAGGCGTCGAAGTTTTTTTAATATTTGATGGCTCGACATTTGGCTACCATCTTTATGAAGTTTCGGTAATTCGATGAATCTCAGTATAAGCGTGGTGTCCAGAAAATATGCCTGGTGTAAGACAATTGGCCCGTTAAGACATTTTATTGGCACCACTTGATTTTTAGATTATAATATAGTATGTGGGTTTTAGATTGTGCACACAAGTACACCTTTGTCTACCTCTTCGGGTAATATAAATATATATTTAAAAAAAAAACATTACCCCACACTAGGCATTTCTCCTATATGGGTGCGTTTACAAACATACAAGTTCACATACACATCACACCCAGACCCGGAACAACAATCTGTGGATCACACATAGAGCTGTTCCGTGCGGGAATCGAACCCGCGACACGTTGCGCGACAGCCAGTTGCCCAACCACCGCGCCAATCGTGCAGTCAGATTATATAGAAAGAAACGACGTTATATTGTTAATAACACCTTTTATAAAAATTTTATCAATCCACAGCCAGCCCTATGCACCTTATACTATTATTGTGACCTTTATATTTAATGATTGCATCGGATTTGCCCAACAGGTGGAACGTGATCTCCAACTCCGCAGCGCACGTCACGCCAATTTGAGTACTTCTAATGAATTGAATTCCCTAATTATGATTCCATATAGTGTTAATATTAGCCACGATTTTTATGAGTCGAGTTACGCAGAAATAAAACGATTGTCACGTATCCGTATATATATGTGTAATAGGGTAGATGCCTAATTTTTATTTTAATGTCCGTCTGGTAGATTATTTTAAATCATTAGACACGTATTTTTTATTCTTTTACAGAAACGAATACTTAAGGTAGGTAAGTCAAAACTTACCCATTTCTAAGGATCTATCGACATCTGTAACAAAAGCCAGTAAATTGGGTACTTACCAACTAGTCAAATTCAATACTTAATATTAATAAAACTGTTAAAAACTACAGTTTTCTATGAATTTTATACGAGATTGCGTATTGTGACGTCACGTTTTTTTTTAAATCAAACTGCATAGTTATTTCTTTAAAATTTTCTGTAAAAATATTAAGTTGGTCATAAAATCAGTAAGTGAAAGTGTGTGTTTTTTTTATTGTATTGTACAGTCGAAATAATGTATTACCCAATTTACTCGTCGAGTACCGTTATTATAGACACAATTATAGAACAATAGGTTGCGGTCACCGGTGACCGCTTGGTGTTGGACAGTTTAAATTCAACAATTTATACCTATGTACCACCTAACGGGTTACCAGGGCTCCGGCTCGACGTGCAGGAGAAGGAACAGGGTGGTTTTTAGTCAGTAAGAGTCTGACACTCCGCGCTCCGTCCCGCCTCACCCAGGCAGTTATTCGATGATTTTCCCCCTTTAAAAATACCTATGTACTACATAAACCGTTTCACTCCTACATTTTTTACACAAATTAGGATTTCTATAGTCATTATTGTATCTACATTGTTATGGTCATTCTCATATCCAAATAAATCGGAAGCAATACATTAAAGAAATCATTGACCTTAACGTGATCCAATTAATCTGTCGACAAAACAATTGTATTCATTACCTAAGAACAACACAAGGAAAAAATCTTATAATAATTTAAATGATCGGCCTAAGTATGGGAGGAAATATTCTTTGTTGTTGGGACCTTGAATAGGCTTTAGACCTCTTTGGTACTTTGTATTCTTTTGCTGTATTACTCCTGGCTTTCTGCCAATTAGGTTACGGTCAATAAGATTAAAATCTTGTGATGGCATTTGGTACTCCCTGAAGGGTATCGATGTTTATTTTTGCCAGCTATTCAAGGTGGTGATCTTTTATCATTTGCAATAAAATTTGTGATGTCTTATTTAGCTAAAAATTGAACATGCATTTCAAAAAAATGATTAATGAATGTTTGTTTAGTTACATTTTATGTTTTGTAATATAATATAACAGCACGCCTTTTATCCTCGAAGGGATAGGCAGAGGTGCACATTACGGCACTTAATGCCACTGTTCTTACAATGTAACACCCACTTTTCACAATTTATGTTATGATCCAGAAACCGTGCTACTACTGAGGTTTTTTTTAAACCTTGTAATGCTTTGCCCGACCCGGGTGGTGAACCCAAGACCCTTTGCCCGGCAGTCGAATTTGCAACCACTCGGTCAGTGAGGCAGTCATGTCATGTGAGGCATGTTTTGGAAATAGACTAGAAAATATAAATTTGACCTGGACCGTGTCAATTACGAAAATTTTACAAACATTGGACCAAAGATGCACCCTGGGGAACAGATAAACAATCATCCAGATTTTTATGTTGACTTGAAATAGCTTCTGCCAGTGGTTTCCCCGCGTTGTCATGGGATAAAAAAATGGTCTATGTGCAATTCCAGACCATGATCCAGTCCTGTTCCACATCTCTATATCTTAAGCCGTTTTGACGAGAAGGAGTACCAAACAACAAACAAACATAGAAATGTTCGCATTTATAATATTAGTAGGATTTGTTGCTATTATTAACCTAATTCAACTTTATTTCTATTACACTAGGATGTTAAATTGTTCGTAACATGTTTATTAACCTTGAGATATTTGCATACTGTTCTATTTGAAGGTCATGGTCGTGATGCGGAGTGGAAATTTCGTTTTTTGCTCCGATGCCGATTGAGATGGGTCGAAACCGTGCATTAGATAGCTGGTAGATAAGCTACGAGAACATATTATGGCATTATTGAAAGGTATTTTTTATTGTTGACTGCCTCGTTGCCGAGTGGTCGCAAGTGCGCAAGTATTAGCAAGGGTCTCGGGTTCGATTCCCGGGTAGGACAAAGTACTAATGGGTTTTTTTAAAAAAAAATTCAGCAGGAGCACGGAGACTGGAAATGTGTCCGGTATATGGCAATAGGCTCACCCCCTATTACATGGGACCCATAACATAAATAGTGAAAAGTGGGTGTTATTTCTGTGTGCATCTCTGCCTACCCCTTCGGGGATAAAAGGCTAAATGTTAATATGTTATGTTTTTTATTATCGGATATTTTACAAAAGAGATTAAGTTACTTTATAAAAATACTGTATTAAAAAGTTCTGGCGTTCGTCAATTAATTAACTTTCTGTAACATTCATATCATTGATTTGGCCTTCAATGTCTCTCCAAAAACGTGCCTCTTTTTAAAAATCAACACTACTATCTTCTCAGTCAAAAGACGTCTACTGCTGTATATAACCTTCTCTAATGACTTCCAGCGATTTGCAACGACCCGCATCTAGAGGCTTCCTAAGTACTTTAAACTTATACGTATTTCCCAAACTGTTTCAGAGTATTGATATTTTTGGGAAAACCTTAATTGCCTTAAAGGCCGCTTCATTAAGACGTTCTCATTACCTCATTCAGGAACTTTGGTCTGTAGTTCGAAGAGCAAAATAATACAAAATATAGCTTAGTCACTTAGATTAGAACAAAGTCAAGTCGTGACTACATTATAATGTATTGTTTATCCTTTATTTATAATATTAGTCACGAAGGAGTTAGTAAGGAGGTAGCTTATCTCTTACGTATGGGTTGTTGCAGTTTGTAGCATATCCTGGACCCTGGTTGATGAGGTGTTGTGAAAATCTTCAAGTGAATTTAACTCTTTATCAAGATTCGGGTTCAATCAGGTTTTTTTTATGGCATAAGTCGGTAAACGAGCAGACTGATCACCTGATGGTAGGCAATCGGCGTCGCCCATGGACATCTGGAACACCACAGGCGTTACAAGTGCGTTACCGGCTTTTTGGAGATTAGGAGTTTGAGGAGCGTTGGGGATTCAGGAATTGGGGAGATTGGGAAAGGGGAGGGTAATTGGGCCTCCGGTAATCTCACTCACACGACGAAACACAATGCAAGCGTTGCTTCCCGTCGGTTTTCTGTGAGGCCGTGATATCACTCCGGACGAGCCGGCCCATTCTTGTCGAAGCATTGCTTTCCTACACTTGCGTAGTTGAAATATTTGATTGTGTGCCCTATGCTTGTTGTCACCAACCTCTCCTATATGTTTAACTCGTCGAGTACCGTCTTTGTAGACAGTTTAAGGAACCCATAAGCTAAGTTGAGTATATTGACAAAAGTATAAGTGACACCTAATATCACAAGTAAGGGATGGGTTAGTTTAAGTTCTACGTCACGTTTAAGTTTGAGTTAAGATGTGGTTGGTGAAAACGGACATTAAAGTGTTTTGGATATATGCATGACGCCCACCTTCCCGACGGATAGAACACCTAAAGAGTTAATGAGAATGGCCGGGGGTACTTGGATGTGGAAGGCAGAGAATCGTGTGTTGTGTCGCGCCATCAAACAGACTTATGTCCAACAGTAGACATCTAAAAGCTGATGATGATACAGATAAAAATAAAATTGGGTTTTTAAGCCTATAAAATCGCATGGAATTTAGAATAGGGTAGCATAGATGCCAAATTTTTATTTTAATGTCCCAATGTGTAGATTATTTTAAATCATTAAAATATGTTAGACACGTATTTTATATTTTCTTACAGAAACGAATACTTTCGACGATATATTGATTTGAAATGTCGCGTGACGTCACTTCTATGCACATTTCATCCGTAGAAATGACGTTTTAGCCCCCACTCCTAAACTTTGTTTCGTTTTATCTAAGTATTGTTTTATTATACAACAAAAATTTGATTTTTAATTTTCATATTCTACCTCTATCATCATCCCAATTGTGGAGGGTGTTTGCTTATAAACACACTGTACTTCCTTGTACATTTAAGCAGTTGACTTTAATGTAGTTATGTAGATGTATAGAGTAGGTATTAGAACACATATTTTACAAGTAGACTAGTATTTATAAACGCATCTATGACACAAGAGAAAATAGGGAGAATATAACATTTAAAAAAATAAAACAGCACTCGACTTTCAACACGAAAACAAATCAAACAGTATTCACGTAATTATTTGACGAGGAATTCGACTAGTTTCAAGTAATGCTAGGGGCTCATATTCATGAGTTGCATTCCGCGACCCGCGACACGCCGACTGTCACGCTACGACTCGCATGCTCTGCCTATATTTCTTTCTCTTTCTCTCGAGCCTCTAGCATGGCTAGAAACAAGTCGAGTTTCTTGTCAAATAATTACGTGAGTAAGGTGAAACACATAATAATTATGTAAATGAAACAGTCTTTAAAAAAGGGAATTTTACACTGACTTCTATGAGTAGTTCAACATTCACGATAAAATTCACATTTTCCAACAAACGTCAATGAATTTACGAAAGGAAAAAAAAAAAACATATGTATAAATTACTTAACGGAGATCAGAAAAACCCAACCTAAAAATTGATTTACGATGCGATAGCGTTATTGCTACAACCTTACATATTCAGGTGGACAAAAACCGAACTAATCAAACAAATTGTTCACCGCATAAATGAGTTGTGAATAAACTAGCGCTGCATTGAACTGCGGAATTGAGTTTGTAGAGGTATATAAGCTCGTTAGAAATAATCGTGACATAAAAAGGAGTAGCGTATTGTGTCGATTAATGTTTTATACACTGCGTATATTGGTATTATGGTACTATTACACATCTTAACACATTTAACTGCCTCGTTGGCCGAGTGTTCGCAAGTGCGACTGCCGCTCAAGGGGTCTCGGGTTCGATTCCCGGGTCGGGCAAAGTAATACTGGGTTTTAAAAAATTTTTAGTGGTAGCACGGAGTCTGGAATTGTGCCCGGTAAATGGCAATGGGCTCACCCCCTATTACATGGGACTCCTAACATAAATACTGAAAAGTGGGTGTTACATTGTACAGTGACATTAAGGCTTATAGGAGTTGCAGAAGTTTTGGGAGATTGTGGCAGGTTTGTCCTGAAAAAAAAAAAACGAATGATGTCCATTTCTTTCTTGAAGCAGTCATCGTCACCATCTTGCCACAATAACAAATTATAAGGTGAAGGATTTTTTGTGAACTCAATAAATATTTTGATATTCAAAAAAGGTAACATGATCTTTGAGTCTGCACGTTTGACCTTCAAACTATAAACATGTTTGGCAACCACATTTTTATCTTTATGACGTTTTATTTATATGTTGATTACGTGTTCCTAATTTTCCTGTTATGTAATGTATAATTATATATGTAACTAGCAGCCCGTCCCGGCTTCGCACGGGGTACACCATTATTTATTATTGGAAATTTGGATTGTTGTAGTGACATAACTACAATAGTTGGACATATGCTACTGCGGAGTTTTTTGTAGATATTATGATATTCTTCAATATTGTTGTACATTATTTTGTTCTATCGCTAATAGTTTCGGCAGCGCATTCGACGAAAGACATTTTAAGACTAATTTTTCCATACCTTCGGTTACATTGTTCAAATTTTACCAAAGAACTCTAATTTTTTTCAAAATGAATTGTAGCCTATGTCAAATTGGAAGAATGTAGCATTCTATTGGTGAAAGAATTTTTTAAATCGGCCCAGTACTTTTTGAGCCTATTCATTACAAACATACAAACATACAAAAATAGGTACAAATCTTTCCTCTTTATAATATTAGTATAATTATGTAATATATTTTTTTTCATGACATAACATAATGCCTTTTACCCCCGAATAAAGGCAGAGGTGTACATTACGGCACTTAATGCCACTATACGAAGTGACAATGTTACAATGTTACATCCATTTTCACTGTTTATGTTATAAGTGCCATGTAATAAGGGGTGAGCCTATTGCCATATACCGGGCATGATTCCAGAATCCGTGCTACTACTGAGATTTTTTTTTAAAAACCCAGTAAAACTTTGTCCCACCCGGGAATAGAACCCGAGACCCCTAGCCCGGCAGTTGCACTTGCGACTCGGCTAACTAGACAGACAATTATTTTCATGGACGTCATTTTAATCCTCATCTCGAAGATGAAGTCGCAAACGGCGAATCTTGTCTAGTAAGAAGTTTCTATTTGCGTTCATAGGGTCCCCAAAGAACTATTTCAATTTGATTTTTTGAAATTAACTTTGATCTTTTTCTTTTTTGAGGGGGGATAATCATCTAATGACTTTTCCCAGCCGGGTGAGGCGAGAGGGAGTGTAAGTGTCAGAATCTTACCTGACTAAAAACCACCCCGTTCCTACTCCTGCACTTCGAGCCGGAGCCCCGGTAACCCGTTAAGTCTTCCGCGACTTCGTATTGGCATCAGCCCTGTTGGGCCCCATCTGTGGTGGTCTGATGGCTCCTTGAGGCGCGCGCTTAATGCGATGCGCCGTAAAATTAACTTTGATCTAGGAATTATTTGGGTTAGTCAACAGGATCGTTTCTTGTGTATACTAGAGGTATATTTATGGCAATTCTTGGGCATATTAATAACAGAACAAGACACAACTGACCAAAAGTGATTATAAGTACAAGCTGAACCTAAAATATCTTTCGTCCCACATTCTCAAAGATTAATAAAATAATTTGCTACCATTTTGTTCGGGAGAGCCATGCTTCGGCACGACCGGAGTGATACTACGGCCTCACAGAAAACCGACGTGAAACATCGCTTTCGTTGTGTTTTGTCGTGTGAGTGAGATTACCGGAGGCCTAATTACCGTACCCCCCTCCCCTCCCCAGTCTCCCCAATCCTCCATAATCCTCAAATTCCCTATTCCCAAAAGGCCGGCAACGCACTTGTAGCGCCTCGGTGTTCCAGGTGTCCATGGGCGGCGCCGATTACTTACTATCAGGCATATCCCATAAAAAAATAAAGCAATGTATCATGTATACAGAACCTTACATCAATACCTCGGTACATCAAATCCATGCATTGAGGACATAGGGGTTTCTGCTGGTATTACCAATACATCATTTTGGGTTTTGCCATAGAAGATTGTTTCAACTGCATGATGTACTATACGATTTAGTATAGTAGGGTAGGGTGCAGATTTCCAATATTATAAAAATATTATTATGTTATGTTATTAGCAAATCCCATTTAGATTTAATTCCATTTAGTAGTAGGTAGAGATTTATTTATTTATTTATTTCAATTAAATAGTATGTATAATATTACAGTCATAAAACCAAAGCGTTATACATTTCAAATAATTTAAAAGAAAAAGAAAACCCCTTGAGATGCACATTACGACACTTTAAAGCCACTAGCTAAGGAGGAAGCGGGACGCGTGAGACAACGAAGCGCTGCCTCCTCGCAATTCAGCCATCGCGAAGGACACACCGGGCGTCGGGGATCGCGAGACGATCTCCGGCCACCGTAAGCGCGGGCCTGCGGACGGCGAGCATGGGTGGCTCCCCGTCCGACCAGAAACAGACCCGAGCGAACGGCGCGTCGCGTTCCGCGCGCGCCTCAAAGAGCCATCAGACCACCACAGATGGGGCCCAATAGGGTCGATGCCGATCCGGAGTCGCGGAGAACCTAACGGGTTACCGGGGCTCCGGCTCGACGTGCAGGAGAGGGAAAAGGGTGGTTTTTAGTCAGTAAGAGGGAACAGTCATTCGATGATTTTCCCCCCTTAAAAAAAGAAAAGCAGGGTAAATGTGATCTATACTTTTATGTTTTAAACTAATAGTCTAGAACATAAAAGTATAGACCACATAATTAAGTGTTTCCTGTCATTCGTTTCGCTTTCAGTATGCAAATGTCTTTGTGAAAGTTGCAACAGAGTGCAATGTCCGTCCCAGATATACAGAACGTGTTCAAATAAAATCGCTATCTCCTCCTATAGGTAGATATTTATATTTAAAAGGTTTTTCGAAAGCGCAAAATTAAGTATTCTCTTTGGAAAAATCCATACCTTTTTGTGGGTTATGTAAGCCGGTAAGCCGAGCAGACGGATCACCTGATGATAAGTAAAGCGTCGTCGCCGATGGAACCTGGTATACCAGAGGCGTTACAAGTGCGTTCCCGGCCTTTGGGATTAAGAATTTGAAGTTTCAGGGATAGAGGAAGGGGGCGTGGATAATTGGGTCTCCGGTAACCTCACTCACACAACGAAACACAATGCAAGCGTTGTTTCACGTCGGTTTTCTGTGAGGCCGTGGTATCCCTCCGGTCGAGCCGGCCCCTTCGTGCCGAAGCATGGCTCTCCCACACTTATTTGCTATTGGTTGACGGTGAATTAAAACATCGCCCAAAAATTTGTATAAGTTTCAAATTGCCATTACGCCTTGAGTGAGCGTAGTGTTCAATGCTAATCCTTTATCTGTGTGATAACAGGACTTTGCTTAGCAGTGGAACACCTACACGTAGATGTATGCACGCAGCTCGCGGGCAGTTCGCAAACGGCTCGCGAGTTCCACATTCGCGGAACATTCGACAGATGTGGACACACCCTGAGAGAGCGCTGCCATCTAGTTTCTATCACATATTTAGTACCCTTGCCGGGGCTCCGGTTTGAAGCGCAGGAGTAGGAACGGGGTGGTTTTTGTCAGTAAGTCTCTGACACTACCTCTCGCCTAGTCAACTTTAATACCCGTGAAAAGAATGATGATAGTGACAAAGTTTGACTGCAGGGGTGGTGAGGTGGCTACTGCACAACATGTCGGGTTCGATCCTCGCACAGAACAACTCTTTGTGTCATCCACAGATTGTTGTTCCGGGTCTGGGTGTAATATGTATGTGAACTTGTATGTTTGTAAACGCACCCCCGACACAGGAGAAAATCCTAGTGTGGGGCAACGTTTTTTTTAAGTATTCAACTTTGCCTCTTTGGCCGAGTGGTCGCAAGTGCGACTGCCGGCAAGGGGTCTCGGGGTCGATTCCCGGGTAGGGCAAAGTATTACTGGGTTTTTAAAAAAAATCTCTGTAGTAGCACGGAGTTTGGAATTGTGCCCAGTATATCTTTTTTTTTTTTTTTTTTTTGAGGGGGGAAAATCATCCAATGACTTCTCCCGCCCGGGTGAGGCGGGAGGGAGTGTCAGACTCTTACTGACTAAAAACCACCCCGTTCCTACTCCTGCACTTCGAGCCGGAGCCCCGGCAACCCGTTAAGTCTTCCGCGGCTCCGTATCGGCGTCAGCCCTGTTAGGCCCCATCTGTGGTGGTCTGATGGCTCCTTGAGGCGCGCGCGGAACGCGACGCGCCGTACGCTCGGGAGACTCACCCCCTATTACATGGGACTCATAGGTAACATAAATAGTGAAAAGTGGGTGTCACATTGTACAGTGGCATAATGTGCAATGTCGTGGTGGCCTGGAGGTTTAAGACGCTCGCTTCTCATGCATGAGGGTGCGGGTTCGAAACCTACCAACGGCAAGTACCAATGTGACTTTTTCCGAGTTATATGTACTTTCTAAGATTATTTAGACACCACTGACAAACGGTGAAGGAAAAACATCGTGAGGAAACCTGGACTTATAATTTCTAATTATAAGTTTGAAATCGCCAACCCGCATTGAGCAAGCGTGGTGATTAACGCTCTAACCTTCTCCGTGTGAGAAGAGGCTTTGCTCAGCAGTGGGCATTTATAGGCTGTTGATGATGATGATGATGATAATGTGCACCTCTGCCTACCACTACGGGGATAAAAGGCATGATGTTATGATGATATTCAACTCTCTCGTTACAATATAGCTAATCGTACCTACAATCACTAAACCATCAATGCAGTCACGTTCCTATACGTAATCATAATTTTAGAATATTAATTGTTATTTCCTTGTTGTTATTGTGTTATAGGTACGGTGACCAGCACATCAACCTACTCCAATTTTTATCATTGGATTTTTGACTTTAAAGCTAAAGTATAAAGTTGAATATCGTATAAAGAAATTTGACAGAAAAGAGTAGTTTGACTTGCTGCCCACTATACGTTCGAAGATATGGAAAAACCCAGTATTGGATATTTGTGTTTTAAAACGTACATAGATCACACCTGTTACGCTCTGAAAGACTAAGCAGATATTATGTAGGTATTTTGTGGAAGACTACCTCTTTGGTCAAGTGAGCCATGCTTCAGTACGAATGGGCCGGCTCAACCGGTGTGATACCACGGCCTCACAGAAAACCGACGTGAAACAACGCAAGCGTTGTGTTAAGTCGTGTGAGTGTGGTTACCGGAGGCCTAATTACCCCCCCGCCCCCCTTGCCTAATCTCTCCAATCCTTGTATCCCCCACAGTCCTCAAATTCTTAATCCCAAAAGGCCGGTAAAGCACTTGTAACACTTCTAGTGATCTAGGTGTCCATAGGCGACGCTGATTTTATTTATCATCAGGTAATCCGGTTGTACCTATACCGACTTATCTCTTAAATAAGTCGTAAGTTGCGACTGTCGAGCCGAGTCTCGGGTTTAATTCCTAGTTTAAGCGAGGTATCATCATGCATTTTTCCAATCCTGAAAATTTCCTTCTCAGAACCCAGGGCTAAAATTCTAGGCAAGGAATATTTGTTTACATTTTTTTTAATATTACTTTTGTTTTGTAGTTAGTACCAAAGTCTAAGTAGCCTACTAAACCAATATTACTCCTAATAATATAGTTTTTGAAGCAGTTATTTAGTCCTTTAAAATACTAATGAGCAGAAGGATCACCCGATGTTTAGGGGTCAGTGCAGCCCATAGATGCCCGCATCACTAGAAGAGTTTCAAGATAAAGGCGGCAAAGGTGTTTCAAAACTAGCGACATCTACAAATAATATCACAACTAATTGCAGCAGAAGTCTAGACTACTAAGATCATTAACTATATTTCACGCCTCGAGAATAGTTCATGTAAGAAATAAGAGATGGCGTTGAACGCAATAATCTATTTACTATCAATAACTATAGGGTAGATTTCTCAATGCTCGGTTAAAATTTTTCAGAGGAATAACGTTGAATATTTGACAAGACTATATTAAAGACTGCCAGATGTCAATTTTATTCTACAGTTTAGAAATAAGTGATGATAGTAAAATTGATCCATAGGCGTACTCTTAAGTATTTACATAATATTTAAGCACCGCATGAATAAATTAAATATTTTTCAACTATACATTTATTTATACATTCAAATCAAATTGAAATCAAAGTAGAAGGTATCCATCGGATTCTTGCTGAGTACAAACTGTCCCAATTATCATCTTTATACTATGATATAAAAGTGATGTGCCAAGGTAAACCAATTAATAGACATCTTCAAGTACAAACAACATTGCAAAACCTATACAATAGGCGCTCAGCATCGTAGTGTATGGTAGGAACTTATTGCTCAAACGCCTACGGAGTAAGTACGGGCATTTATCGCGATTTACAAATTGGAGCCGTTCCCTTTTCAATGGCAGTATGTGGCGTATAGTTTAGGTGCTCGCGTTAAAATATTTATTTTTATTTAATTTAACTTAGGGATGATTTTTTAATTATCAGTTAATTCTTAACTATAGAACATAGAATATACACACACAAGAATAGATGATAGTATAGTACCTATACATATAAACAAATTATTAAATTAAAAAATAAAAACTGTGTTTAAAAAATATTATTAGTACCTAATAGGCGCTCAGCATCGTAGTGTATGGTAGGAACTTATTGCTCAAACGCCTGCGGAGTAAGTACGGGCATTTATCGCGATTTACAAATTGGAGCCGTTCCCTTTTCAATGGCAGTATGTGGCGTGTAGTTTAGGAGCTCGCGTTAAAATATTTATTTTTATTTAATTTAACTTAGGGATGATTTTTTAATTATCAGTTAATTCTTAACTATAGAACATAGAATATACACACACAAAAATAGATGATAGTATAGTACCTATACATATAAACAAATTATTAAATTAAAAAATAAAAACTGTGTTTAAAAAATATTATTAGTACCTAGGTACTGATAGGTTACTCAGCCACTGATAGGTTAGAAGTCGGTGCCATAAGCTCATACATATCATAATAATATAACTTAATGGCTACAAAATTGATAATTAGGTATGTATTAAGGTTTTAATGTATCATTTTGTATAGAACTTATGGCGTCGACTTCTAACCTATCAGTGGGTGGGTAACCTATCAGTACTAATAATGGTTATTTTTTTGTTTTTTTTTTACCATTTGTTTGTTATTAGTTTTTGGATTTTTGGAGTCGGCTTTTTAAACGCAGTTTTTATTTTATGATAATACCTAATTACATATCTGGCTCATAAGGACTAATAGAACGAAGTTGTTTAGTAATCACTAAATAATCATAAATGTGGATTTTTATACCTATAGTTATTTTACAAGTTTTGTACAAATATCCTGAATCAACTGCGTAAAGGGATATTCTTCATCTCTTGGTCGAAATATTCTTTATATTGCTCGCGCATGACTGCCTCGTTGACCGAGTAGTCGCCCGGGCAAAAGGTGCGTTTTTAAAAACATTCTCAGTAGTAGCACGGACTCTGGAATTGTGCCCGGTATATATATGGCGATAGGCTCACCACCTAACATGGGACTAATAACATAAATAGTGAAAAGTGGGTGTTACATTGTACAGTGGCATAATGTGCACCTCTGCCTACCCCTTCGGGGATAAAAGGCGTGATGTTATATTATATTGTGATGTATGTTAATCATAAACAAAAATCGTAATCAAGTCTTCCGTTTATTTTGGTATCGAGCAAATAATTTTATATCACACTAACATACTTAAATAAAATAGAAAAGTACACACACCAACATCCAAAAACAATTACATAATAACTACTTCATAAATTCATATTTTTTACATCATTCTAAAGATGCTAATTCCATTTCGTACGCGGACTCCTCGACCATAACGGCTAACAATTGAAAGATAATACCATCGTAAAATCCCATGGCTTTTGTTTTATAAGATATATGTATGCACGTTTAGATAGCTTTGTTCCATGTGCAACTAAGCTTCATATGAAGCTAGGCAAAAACCAATATAAGCTGACCGTAGAATGTGCAGAAGAACGTACAATATAAACTGCGAGACCAAGATAAACTGAAGAAAGATAAGATGGATAAATAGTGGAAAGTGGGTGTTACATTGTACAGTGGCATTAAGTGCCATAATGTGCACCTCTGCCTACCCCTTCGGGGATAAAAGGCGTGATGTTATGTTATGTAATAAGTAGGTCCAATATAGTTTACGATATTGCTATGGAACCTACAAGGGAAAATTTATTGTAACAATTTTATATGGCAATTTAAGGAGCAGACGGATCATTTTATAGTAAGCGATCGCCGCCCATGGACACCCGCAACACTTGAGAATTTACACAAGAAGGGATTATTTCCCACGAGCGAAACTTATACATATGTATTTGCCGCGGAGGACCTTACGGAACCCGGGGCTCCGGCTCGACGTGCAGGAGAAGGAACGGGGTGGTTTTTTGACAGTAAGAGTCTGACACTTCCTCCCGCCTCACCCAGGCGAGAGACTGCTCCCGCCTGGGTGAGATTCGATGTTTTTCCCCTTTAAAAAAAATAAATTGTCGTTCGGTAGGGTAACCAGTACGTCGTGATATTTTTTTCAGTTTTTACGAAGGTCCATGGCAGAGACGCGTCTATTCACAATAAGAAATCACGACGAACTGGTTACCCTACCGAACGACAAAAAAACGCTCTTTTTCACGACGCCGCAACGCCACAACGCACCGCAACCCAAACTGCCGATTTTAGCGATGCGGCGACGCAACGCGGTTATGTGTTTCGGCCCGAAGGAATTATTTTCCACCAGCGAGACTTATACTTATGTATTTATTATTTACAATTTCATTATCATTATCATCATATCATTTTCGTAAGATAATGAATTAATCATTATGTGTTTCGGATTAATTAAGCAGCAGACTCGAGTAGCCAGTAGCAGCGTGACATTCGCCTCGTCATGGCTCGCGGAATGCTGCTCATGAATATGATCTAGGGGATCAATGCAATGCATGAAACTAGTCGAGTTCCTCGTCAAAAAAATACGTGAGTAAGTCGAAAAACATAATAATTAATCATCTTATCAGTCACAAGAAGTCCTGCTGAATATAGGCTTTCCCTAGTGACTTCCAGATCAGCGTAAATCGGATTTGGAAGCGACCTGCATCCAGCGACTCCTTTTTATGTTGAGACAATTACTACTCCCGCTCTGAGTGAGGCGAGAGGTGTCAGACCCTTACTGATTAAAACCCACCCTGAACTTCTGCTTCGAATCAAAGCCACGGTAACTTCTTGCTCTTTATCCGCAGCTCCGGTTAGGTACCTACTTGAGAAACTCGTATTTGTAATTTAGCGCTTATTAGCAGTTCAAAGCAAAACAACTAAGTAAATCGGATGTAACACATCTATAATACATAGGAAGTCTTAACATAGGTCTCTATACATAATAGCTACGTGATAAACACAACAACAAACGATGAATCGTCATCATAAAGTATTATTATTATAATGTACGACCGTGTAGTGATATTAACATCAATTTATTGCAAACTTGCGTGTTTATAGACTAAAGGAATGTTTAATAAGTTACTAGCTACTTCCGCGCGGTTTCACTCGCTCTGCTCGGCGCCTATTAATCGTAGCTTGATGTTTTATAGCCTATGGCCTTCCCCGATAAATGGGCTATCCAATACAGAAATAATTTTTCAAATCGGACCAGTAGTTTCGGAGATTAGCGCGTTCAAACAAACAAACAAACAAAAAAACAAACTCTTCAGCTTTATAATATTACCTCTAGTATAGATTGAGTATTATTTTAACTTAAACTAAATAAACTCACGCGTTTGGTAAGCAGAAACTACAAAACGCCATGTTTGTTTTACATACGTACCTATTTTTTTCAACCGACTTCAGAAAAAGGAGGAGGTTCTCAATTCGACCCGTATGTTTTTTTTTTTGTCTATATTTGTTACGCGATTACTCCGCCAATTATGAACCGATTTGAAAAATTCTTTTTTCGGCGTATAGGTAATACCTCAAGGTTGGTCCCATTTAAATTTACTAATAAAAAAAACAACCCCCAAGGGTGGAAAATAGGGGATGAATTTATTTATACGCAATAACTCCGCCGATTTTAAACCAATTTGAACGATTATATTTTTTTGAATAGGTATTATCAAAAATGTGGTTTCATGCGAATTTGAAGAAAATATTTCACCCCCAAGGGTGGAAAATTGGGGGATGAACTTTTTTATACGCAATATCTCCGCCGATTATGAACCAATTTGAACTATTATTTTTTTGTTGAATAGGTATTATCAAAAGGATGGGCGTTTAGTAGGCCTACCCATATTAAATGCACTAAGGGTATCTACAAAAAAGTAATACTAAACATTTTAAAATAAAATAATTAACTTTAAAAAAAAAATAAAACCGACTTCAAATGCGAGAACACAAAAAAAAAACTAAAAATTAAAAAATAATTCCTAATACCTATTACCTAATACTATAATTTTTCTAAACTATATCCATAACATCCATAACATCACGCCTTTTATCCCCGAAGGGGTAGGCAGAGGTGCACATTCTACCACAGTGCAATGTAACACCCACTTTTCACTAGTTGTTATGAGTCCCATGTAATAGGGTGTGAGCCTATTGCCATATACCGGGCACATTTCTAAACTATATCAAAGTAATTATTAGCTTTCATCACATTCATGTATCTAATAAACGACCATAATACTTAAGAGTATTTTGCAGCTGATCTACTGGAAAGTCTCAAATATAGGCAACTGCAATTGGAAACCATAACTAACATAGTTTAATTAAACCTCTTAAGATAATTAAACTATGTGTGTATAACATAATTAAACCATATATCAGGGATAGCGGACTTGAACAAAATCTTCATCACTTCGTTTGACTGGTCTCAAAAACTACATTTCACCTCTACACCCTGACGCAAACTTATAGGGTCTACAAGTGGCGGGGCTGCTTAATAATAGTGATTCCATGGCTTTTGGCCTATACCTATACGAAAATATCAGGGTAAATTGTGTCTTTTAGCCAGTTATTGTCTTGCAGTCCCAGTGACCACTTTGGTCGCTAATCCATGAAACTAGAGGTAGACAAGAAGTGGAGCTACTTTTTCGTAAACTCTGTCATACCTATTCTATACTTCTATTTAATTGAAAAACCCACTAGTAATCTTTTTCCTTAACACCACCGATTAAATTAATCCAAAAATAAAACCTATTAGGTGTTTCTGCAAAATCCTGAGAAGTTAGGTAGGTACTTACATAACTTCTCAGGTCCGGCATTCAAGGTATTATACTTAATTTAGTTAATAATAAACGGAATTTTTTTATACATATGATGACGTCATTTGTACACGTAGGTTTAATGTAATTCGTGTGTGAAATAAAAAATAATAACTCTACAATTGCCATTTTTGTATGGTTTTAAGCAGGTTTTATTACCGGCTAAGTTTTTTCTGTAGCTTTGCTTGAGTCTGTGTTAATATACATACATCATAATGTTACGCCTTTTATTTATTCAAGGGGTGGGTTATATTATCCCGGTGAGGCACAATAAGATAAATGACTAATTTTAATTTTAATGTCCTACTGGTAGATTATTTTAAAACACTAGACACGTATTTTCTAAATAAAAATCGCGGGTTACTCACGTGAGTATATTGAGAAAAGCTCTACTAGTTTCGAACCACAGAGGGGTTCTTCCAGTACGCTGTGCGACATCGCCGCGACCGCGCACGTTGCTCATGAGGAAGAACCCTTTTATTTTCTTATGGAAGCAATTACGCTCGACAGTACACTCGCAGTAGACACTTTCGATTTGTTATTTCGTGTGACGTCTTTTCTGTGTACTTCTTATATTAAAAAATGACGTAGCTAGCTCCCACTCCTTGACTTTGATTCGATTTATCTAAGATTTCTTATATTTTTTATACCTGATGGTAAGCGATCAGCGCTGCCCATGGACACCTACACCCCCAGAGGAACCACACGTGCGTTGCCTTTTAAAAAGGAATTTCTTTTCTTATTCGACATAATAGAAAATACGTGTCTAATATTTTTCCATTATCAAACTGGCTCAAAGATTTTAAATTTTCATACCCTATTATCATTCCTATCCCACATTGCGATTACTGAAAAATTGGAAATGCCCCAACAACTCCTGGGACACCTTACTCAGCAGTCGAACTTTTGATCAATTGAGTAAGAAGGTAGTCAGTTTAAATATAGGTAACAATTATGAGTCTACTTACTAAATAGCAAGACATCCTAATTTTCCATCTTAACGAAAAGTAATCCCCAAAAGGTCCGGTAACGCACTTGTAACGCTTCTGGTGTTCCAGGTGTCCATGGGCGACGCCGATTGCTTAGCATCAGGTAATCCGTCAGCTCGTTTACCGGCTTATGCCATAAAAAAAATCACAGTCTAGCGATTTCTAACAAAATCCATTATAATTATGTAAACAGTTTCTGCATGTAACAAACAAACACACACAATAATAATTGAAATATTTTTTGTAGGAAACATTCATTAAAGAATTTCATTATTTTTATATTACGAAGTAAATGTAATTTGGATGCGGATTCCGGAACTTTGGGTATAAGCGGACCAAAATAACTTTTAGTGTGGGTTTTCCGTTGTAGAAATCATAATGACTACCTTATTGGTCAGGTTTAGTAATTACAAGGTTGACTACAGTTTTCTATATGATTCTTGGGGAGACGTAACATTTTTAGGACATATGGGGGACAAGCAACTATGTCACTGCCCATAATACATATGTATATTATTGAGATTTTCATTAATTTCATTAAGATTCCCAGTAGTATTCTAAGTGTGGGAGAGCCATGCTTCGCTACGAATGGGCCGACTGCAGTGATACCAGGTCCCACAGAAAACCGACGTAGAAATATCGCTTGTG
This sequence comes from Spodoptera picta, assembly GCA_038387885.1. NCBI lineage: Eukaryota > Metazoa > Arthropoda > Insecta > Lepidoptera > Noctuidae > Spodoptera > Spodoptera picta. The sequence goes on from JAZHFQ010000315.1 coordinate 1,158,224, forward strand.
CTTTGCGTTGTGTTTCGTCGTATGAGTGAGGTTACCGAAGGCCCAATTACTACCCCCGCCCTTCCCTTATCTCCCCAATCCGTGAGTCCCCAACAATCCTCTAATTCATAATCCCCAAAGGTCCGGTAACGCACTTGTAACGCCTCTAATGTTCAAGGTGACCATGGCCGATGCCGATTGCTTACCATTAGGTGATCGGTCTGTTTATTTACCGGCTTATCCCATAAAAAAAGTAATTAGGTTAAATATCTATTTAAGGACATATGATTTTTTATGTAACTGCTCAACAATAAGGTTACCCGACCAGTTTCAAGCCACGTCTGGGGCCTATACTCATGAGCAGCATGCAGTTGTCGCACATTTGCAATTTGTCGTCATCATGTCAATCATGAGATGTCTCATCTTCATAAAAGTTGGCGTGGATGCAATGACCACTCTACCTAGTTCTTCAGAGAATAATAAAGTTAATATCATAAGGAATTAAAAGTCTTAGTAGCCCGGAGGTTTAAGACGACCGCTTCTTATGCATGAGGGTTCGAAACCTACCAACGGTAAGTACCAATGTGACTTTTCCGAGTTATATGTACTTTCTAAGATTATTTAGACACCACTGACAAACGGTAAAGAAAAACATCGTGAGGAAACCTGGACTTATAATTTCTAATTATAAGTTTGTAATCGCCATCCCGCATTGAGCAAGCGTGGTGATTAATGCTCAAACCTTCTCAGTGTGAGAAGAGGCTTTGCTCAACAGTGGGCATTTACAGGCTGTTGATGATTTATCATAAGGTTTAACAGTTCAACATTCCACACATAACCTTCCGAAAACAAAAGAATCCAAGCCTTGTTAACATTTATAAATAAAAAAATATTTCAATAAACTTTACAACCAGTATAAATTGACCTTTATTTTTACAATCCTCCTCAACATTTCAAGGTTAGGATATGCTGGGTTTGCAATCTCTGTGACATTTGCTTGAATGGCAAGTACTTACGAAGTACTTGACTAGAATATTATCAAGTTTAAATATAAAATTAGTTTAGCTTCAGGCGATGGAGTAAAGGTTATGCGAAATTGTTTAACTTGAGTCTTGATTAGTGCAGTGGTATGTGGAGTTGGGGAAAATATTGTGCTGTTTAAAGATATTAATATATTTTAGACTAGATGCCCCAGGTCCTAAGACTTGAGAGGTCAGAGACAGGTCCTAAATTTTTAAAGATTACCCTCTTGAAACGCCAAAATTAAATAATAATTTCAACTACTCTTTTCATTTTTATTTTTAATTTATGTGTTACACTATGTTAACATGTTCACGTGGAGCTATCTCCAGAGTTTATGGATCTTCTGAAAAATAAAAGAATTATAAAGTATTAAAAGAAGTATTTATTTCGTATAATCAAACCTTCACATCAATATTGTACCTAAAAACCACTTAATAAAACTGCAAATAAAATAACAAAGAAGATCATAAACTACACTAGCGCCACTCGCGACACAAAAATCCTCATTAAAGAGATAATAACATTGCTTTAGTCAAGGCAAAATAGCTCTTAAGTACCGACTATTAAATAGTCACGATTTGGTCTGACATCTGTCTGTCGTTTAGGTCACGATTCCAATGCGGTGATGTAGTAATGAGATAGGATTGTATAGAGTTAGATAATTGTTTTGACATTGAGGTCTAAGAGTTTAGTCTTTAAAAATGGATGACCTAACCTATAGATATACGGTTTCCTTCCTTTAGTAAATTATTAATGTTTAGTTTTTTTTATGGGATAAGGCGGTAAACGAGCAGGCGGACAATCTCATGGTAAGTAATCGGCGCCGCCCATGGACACCTGAGGCATTACAAGTACGTCGCCGGCCTTTGGGGGATTAGGAATTTGAGGATTGATGAGATTGGGGAGTGGGGTAATTGGGCCTCCGGTAACCTCACTCACAAGACGAAACTTAACACAAGTGTTGTTTCACGTCGGTTTTCTGCTTGGCCGTGGTATCACGCCGGTCGAGCCGGCTTTTGTGCTGAAGCATGGCTCTCCTGTACTAATGTCTAGTGCTTATAAGAGTTACATAGATCTAAATGTTAACATGAATGGAATAAATGAAATTGATATGCTTGAGGAAGTCGGAGAGAAGCTGACAGATTTCGACCATTATTTGTGTTTTTAGAATCACCATCGTGAGACATACTAAATTAGCTAAAAATCGCGGGATACTCATGAGAATATACTGCGAAAAGCTCTACTAGTTTCGAGCGGCGATGTCGCGCAGCCTACTGTTGCGGCGATGTCGCGCAGCCTACTGTTGCGGCGATGTCGCGCAGCCTACTGTTGCGGCGATGTCGCGCAGCCTACTGTTGCGGCGATGTCGCGCAGCCTACTGATGCGGCGATGTCGCGCAGCCTACTGTTGCGGCGATGTCGCGCAGACTACTGATGCGGCGATGTCGCGCAGCCTACTGTTGCGGCGATGTCGCGCAGCCTACTGTTGCGGCGTTGTCGCGCAGCCTACTGATGCGGCGATGTCGCGCAGCCTACTGTTGCGGCGATGTCGCGCAGCCTACTGTTGCGGCGATGTCGCGCAGCCTACTGTTGCGGCGATGTCGCGCAGCCTACTGATGCGGCGATGTCGCGCAGCCTACTGATGCGGCGATGTCGCGCAGCCTACCGATGCGGCGATGTCGCGCAGCCTACTGATGCGGCGACGTCGCGCAGCCAAACTTCACTGCTTTAGATGTTTGAACTGTACGACAGTAGCAAATATAATTACATGTCCCGAGGGTTGAATATAGAGGTAAAACCTCGACGTTGGCAGATGCACATGTAATTTATAATAATTCGAATGCAAATGTTTTATGAAAATTTTAATCTTTAACGGTGCAATAAATAATTCTAATTGATAACCTTTTGAACTTTCATTGAACATTATAACTATAAATATAATTTATGCATGATATACATAAACATAAGTACATAAAAAAGCATAAATTATTACATTTTGTAATAATTATAACAGGTGTTTCAATTACGAAATATTATACATGAATTAATTTAATATTTTTTGTTAATAAATAAATGGATTCTAGGACGAATCGATTATAATTATTGAAATCGATGTGATCGAGTATAAATATATATTATTTTTTTTAATTATACATGTAGCCTTATTGGGTATCCTAGGCTGCTGTTTGAGATCTTTGTAAATACTAATATAGATAATACTGTAAGGTTATAAGGCCAAGGCTAATTTATTATTTTTTATTTACACAATTAAATTAACATAACGACAATATGCGCTGCTTGGCTGAAAGTGGTTGAATGCGAAAGCTGAAGTTTTTTTATAGCATAAGCCGGTATACGAGCAGACGGATCACTTGATGGTAAGGAATCGTCGTCACGCATGGACGTCTGAAACACTAAGGCGTTATAAGTGCGTTACCGGCCTTTTGGGAATTGGGAATTTGAGGATTGTGGAGGATTCGGGGATTGGTGAGACAGGGGAGAGGGGATAATTGGGCCTCCGGTAACCTCACCCACACGACGAAACACAATGCAAGCGTTATTTGACGTTACGAAGACAATACCACCCTACCTTCACTTGATTCAACTCCTTGAAAATAACCGCAGAAATGATTATTTAAAAACCTCAACTTTTTAAGACTAATTTAAAGATAAGATCGACTAGCTAATGACTTTTTAAATGCCCTTGGGGAGGTCAAAAGTTTGTTACATCAGCATCATTGTCCAAATACAATGTCAAGAAATAAAATTAATAAAAATACATTCTGTAATTACTCATTTCTCATTGTCACGAGGTATTATTTTGTTACATAATCATTATGTAAATTACATAACATCACGCCTTTTACCCCCGAAGGGGTAAGCAGAGGTGCACATTACGGCACTTAATGCCAGTGTACAATGTAACACGCACTTTTCACTATTTATGTTATGAGTCCCATGTAATAGGGGCAAAGCCTATTGTAGAGATATATACCGGCCACATTTTCAGAATGCTACTACTGAGAATTTAAAAATAATCCAGTTATACTTTCCCAACTCGGGAATCGAACTCGAGGTCCTTTGGCCGGCAGTCGCACTTGCGACCACTCACCCTACGAGGCATAGGTGATATCAGACTTGTATTGTTGGTTTAGCTGATTTAAAAAATATACACCTCTTTTCTCCTCGTCTTTCACACTCATTTGATTATTTTTTTTAATACCTCTACTATCGGTAGAGAGAAAGCTTACACCACGCCTAATGATAAGTGTTCAGGACGTCGCGGAGAACCTAACGGGTAGCCGGGGCTCCGGCTCGACGTGCAGGAGAAGGAACGGGGTCAGTAAGAGTCTGACACTCTCTCCCGCCTCATCCAGGCGGGAGCAGTCATTAGACGCCTAAGTGGATCAACAGTTGCATCACGATACATTGCCAATCTATCAGTGCAGTGGACGGAAATATAATATTGATGGTGATATTGAAGCGTATAAAAATAATCATGACTTAACCATTTCAAATAACCGATTGAGACAATAAAATTAATTTCTGCATCGAATCAATAAAAAAAAGTAAAAGAAAAAAAAAACAAGCAATAAATAAAAAAAAAACATTTAATAACTTAATGATAGGTGCACACTAAACACTTATAATTAAATTAAAAATAATTATTCACAGTAATTATGCGTATAGTTACATGGCAATTAAATTATGGTGTTTCTAAGTCATGGTTAAAATGTTAAAAATTGTTAATATACATAATGTATGGTTTACGCAAGATAATGGTCGTTTTCGTATCAAAGTTTTGCCATCCACATAATAGGGGAGTCGAGTATCCTAAATTTTACATTACCTTAAAACATTGGACACGTATTTTTTCTTTTCTTACAAAATTAAATACTTTCGACGATATATTGATTTGAAATATACTATGACGTCACGATTTACAGCATTTTATAGGGTAGCGTGGCGTAACCACCTCTCACTGCTAAACTTCACCCCGTTTCATCTAAGCATTGTTTTCTTACACGACAAAATAAAAAAATATAAGTGTCTAATATTTTTTCATTATCTCACTGACGGACTAATTACATTTTTAATTTTTATATAAGTACTGTCTTCTTTTTTTTAAGGGGCGAAAATCATCAAATGACTGCTCCCGCCTGGATGAGGCGGGAGGGAGTGTCAAACTTTTACTGACTAAAAACCACCCCGTTCCTACTCCTGCACTTCGAGCCAGAGCCCCGGCAACCCGTTAGGTTCTCCGCTATATACTGTCTACTACTCTATTATATTACAAAAAGATTCATAATATGCAATAAATTTTTTAATTATTCATAGCTACTACGACGCCTAAAATGATTATTTTAATCCGACCGCTAGTTTCAGAAATTAGCGCTGTTCAACTAACACTTCAGCTATACCTATTTATTAAAAAAGTAAAATATATATTAACTAGCGACCCGCCCCGGCTTCGCACGGGTGCAATACGCATTATACATATAAACTTTCCTTAAGAATCACTTTATCTGTTACAAAAACCGCTTCAAAATCCGTTGCGTAGTTTTAAAGATCTAAGCATATAATAGGGACCGCCGAGAACCTAACGGGTTACCGGGGCTCCGGCTCGAAGTGCAGGAGTACGAACGGGGTGGTTTTTAGTCAGTAAGAGTCTTACACTCCCTCCCGCCTCGCCCAGGCGGGAGCAGTCATTCGATGATTTTCCCCTCTTAAAAAAGCTACATAGGGACAGATAGACGGCGGATAGCGACTTGGCTTTATACTATGTACTGAATATTTATAATTATGCAAGAAACTAATTCTAATTCATATTATTTTCATATTTTTCTAATTAATATTTATTCACAATATTTACAAATAACAGTAGCATCGGAATTATTATTGAATAACTAATTGATTCGGCGACCTTGACATTAACCATTTTTGGAACATGGTGCGTTATAGTTAGCAATATTTTTTTAGATGAAGTAACAGTACATTTTAAAGGCGGTATATAATAAGATAGAGATTAAGACTTGTATTCAAAAATTATTTCGATATTGGTGCATTAATACAAAATACTGCGGCTTGGAGGTCTAAGACGCCCGCTTCTCATGCATGAGGGTGCGGTTTCGCAACCTACCAACAGCAAGTACCAATGTGACTATTTCCGAGTTATATGTACTTTCTAAGATTAATTAGAGACCACTGACAACCGGTGAAGAAAAACATCGTGAGATAACCTAGACTTATAATGTCTAATTCTAAGTTTAAAATCGCCAACCCGCATTTAGCAAGTGTGGCAATTAATGCTCAAACCTTCTCCATGTAAGAAGAGGCATTTGGTCAGCAGCTACTAACTACAAGAATATTTTGCCTTATCTACCTCTATTTTGTTTTATATTCGCTACATAATTTGGTAACTCTATTAATATTCACACTTCAATTTAAAATGGGTCCAAACATCTTCGAAAGACCACTACGGATTGAACTTTTCAACTCGGTTTTCATAAAATTTTTACATTTATCTGGAGTATAAAAAATATGGTCCTCTGACTTTGTAGGCAGTTGGGAAATGCCGGCCTCGTTTAGAATAAACATATTATTAACTTGACGTGTAGAAGTGCTGTATGCTAACCTATTTAAATAATAAATTCATTTCATTTCATTACTTACTTACATATAGTTTTACTGATCGACTATGCATGTTATGACGTAGGTACGTCGATCGAGGTTAAAAACATAATTACTATAAGAGACTGTTAAATGTCCTATTTGTCGTAAAATACATAAATATTCATTAATCTCAATGAAGATTATTATTCGCCGTTATTCACTTGTTGAATTTTATCTGTGACTAATTTATCATTCTTAATGCATTATTGACAGCTTACATATGCGCCTGTCTGCATATCATTATAATATCTTCCTTAAATAACGACAGCAATAAAAGGAAAAAGATTTTTAAAATACATTTTGGTTGAATCGCCTTCACATTCTTTACTAAAACGTCCGGTAGTTTGAAATACGAAAACAATTTGTCACTTTTTTAATCACTATTCTTTCTTTCACACAACAATGGGTTCTCCATACACACCAGCAAAAAGAATAACATTACAACTCCTCTGCTTGATTAGGAATATGAACTCTTTATTTGCTTCAAACCTCTGTCCTAGGATCCGGTCTTCTAGACCTACTACAGTTGCTGCAGCAGCTACCGTACCTTCTTCATTAACTTCCACTTCTACATTCTGTATAGAAGATGTAACATATAGAGGGTTGTCAGCAATTCCCGGGAGCTTCGCCTTCGTTCTGTCAAAGATTGAGGTAATCCCCGAATACAGAAGAGGCGGTATCAAATCCTGTCTTGAAGATATTCTGAATCTTGGAATGTAAGTATCTATGGCCGGTAAACCTCCTTCAGATTTGAAATCCGTCATCCAGTTCTGAGATTTCGTTGCTAAATTGTGTAGCACAGTTTTAACCGAAATTCCATCGTATGGCAAGATGATTAGCATTGAAAATTCCTCGTTTTTTCCATAAGTCATTTCTAGTACTTGAGCACTGATTTCGTCTGCGTCTCCAACGTTATGGGGAGCCTTATGGTACATCATGTTCACAGATCCTATTGTTTTGCCTTGTGTGTTGTAAAAAGACTCCACTTTCGTTTGAGTTGGATCAAAAGGATGAGTCCAGTTTGCTTTAAAGTACAAAGCGTCAATCAACACCATACGCAAGTTATCAAGGTCTTGAGGTTTCACAGCATTGAGGATTCTCCCGTCAGTAGCATAGCAGATGAACACATTAATATCATGAGCGAGTTCAGTTGTGTTCTTCGTTTCAGCTGAGTAAATCGATGTCTCGTAACGCAACGCAGACTGACAGAACTCATCGTGCACTTTAGTGGAACACTCAGTAAACATAGCTGACTGTCCTTTCACTATGATGTCCTGGTACTGGGACTTCAACACATCGGTCGCAGCTGAATGTAAACACTGAGTTTTACTTAAATCCGTTGGTAATCTCAACGCACTCACTAATTCGGAAAACGTTTCACCGGACGATCCTTCGGCTAATAACGCGAATAAACTCCATACTGATAATGGTGATAGTGCAATGTTTTTCGTGCCAAAATTTTCTTGGAAGGCGTAAGTATTGTCTAGTAGTTGGAAAGTGAATTCGTTGACGGGAGTAAAGTCGATGGAAGACGCGGACCGCGCGGCCACGACGCCGATGAAGGTTGCTAAGACCCACGGCACAAACATCGTTCCGCGATCTTTTAGCGCACACTGGGCTCAGTTCTCACGTGCGACGTGCACAATGAATATAATTTAACTGGTTAGGTAACGTTTGTGTACCTCTATGTATAGAGTATGAGACGTTCGGAGGGATGCTCTGCAGACTGGCGTTACGCGTTTCAAGTGCAAATTAGTGGGCAGTGACCATGAAAATATTTATGGGTAACGATCGTATTAAAATGCGGTAGTTGTTAGTTTGTCAATTTTTTACATTTTATGTAATAAAATTATGTCTGTGCCGAGGTACTGGAGGTAATGGGTGGTTTAAATGGGTGCATTCACTGTACGAACTGGCGTCATAAAATTAAAAGGGTTTACAAAAGTAATTCTTTTATGTTACTTGCGTTGAGATTGAGGAGGAATTGGGAGAAAAGGAACCATGGGACCATACAATTAGTAGAGAAAATGTATGCCTTTTGGTGATGGCAGAGTAATCCATCTAATATTAAACGATTATATTTTGATTGCCCCGTTTGTTTGTTAGTTGTAAATAAATTTTGTAATTGGAATTTCACCCATTACCTAATGACAGATCGATCTTATATTTGGTAGACACTATTAATGAAGAAAGAAAGAAAAAAAGGTTAAATTGCACCGTTATAAAACACTAGCTACTTCTGCGCGGGTTCACTCGTTCTGATCGGCGCCTATTAATCGTAGCGTAATATTTTATAGCCTATAACCTTCCACGATAAATGGGCTATCTAACACAGAAAGATTTTTTCAAATCGGACCAGTAGTTTCGGAGATTAGCGCGTTCAAACAAACAAACAAAGAACAAACTGTTCAGCTTTATATTACCTGTAGTATAGATTAAAACAAAAAGAATAGTTAAAAAAAAATAGTAATGGTAAAATAGTGTACGCGGGGAAAAAAGTGTACCCGGATGGAGGGCTCAGTTGGAACCATCATGTCACTCAGGTAAGTAAAAGAGTCACTGCCACGCTGCGATCTCTCTACAGATTTAAAAACTTTCTTCCACCAAATACAAAAGTGTTGCTTGTCCGGTCCTTATGTAGAAGAGGCTCTTATCCTAGTATATTGTACTGTCCTGGTTAATGATCTTATTAAACTTAATCGATGTTTATGAATTAGTTATGACTAATATCATTTTCCTGCCTCATTGGCTAAGTGGTCGCAAGTGCGTCTGCCGGGCAAGGGGTTTCGGAGTCGATTCCCGGGTCGGGCAAAGTATTAGGTACTGGGTTTGTAAAAACCTCAATAGTAGCACGGAGTCTGGAAATGTGTCCGGTATACGGCAATAGGTTCACCGCCTATTACATGGGACTCATAACAAAATAGTGAACAGTGGATGTTACATTATATAGTGACATTAAGTGCCGTAATATGCACCTCTGCCTACCCCTTCGGGGATAAAAGGTGTGATGTTATGTTATGTTTGGCTCTTATTTCAGTATATTGAACTGTCCCGGTTGATAATCTTATTAAACTTAATCGATACTCATGAATTAGTTATGACGTATATTATTTTCTATGTTGCAAAAACTGTACTTATATATTATAGACGTATAATTAGTGAATAAAATCCATATCTTTTTTGTGTAATTTTACGTCAAATTATGTGTAAGCAAGTGATGATGATGTTTACTTTAATATTTGGTTTACTAATTGTGGCTTGATCTCGATTTCATTAATGCTTGATTTTAGAACAAATATTTATGAATCTCTTTAGGCTTCATTTTGGATTCACGTATTTGCTAATAATTTAATTTTGTTTATTTAACAAATTATTAATGAATGAGTAAGGTCTTTGATATAACGACACGACTGGTTAATCCCCGGAGAAGTATGCAGAGTTGCATATTTCAGTGCATTGCGCGTGCCTCAAAGGGCCATCTTACCACGGATGGGGCCCAATAGGGCTGATGTCGATACGGAGTCGCGGAGAACATAAACGGTTGCCGGGGCTCCGGCTCGAAGTGCAGGAGTAGGAACGGGGTGGATATTAGTCAGTAAGAGTCTGACACTCCCTCCCGCCTCAACCAGGCGGGAGATTCCACTGAATGATTTGCTCCCATTAACGAATAAAAAGTTGGTCTAAATAAAAAAAAATAGACCCATAACGTATTTGTAAAACATGGGTAGCCTGTTCGCGTCTACTCTATTGAATTTCGCTTGCTCGCGTCCATTTTATTTATTTATTAACTCTTTAATGCACACAAAAATAAGGTACATAAGGCAAACTTAATGCAATATGGCATTTTCTGTCAACTTTTGGGTTAAATAGAGAATCAGCGAAAATTGGACAGCTTGTTTAATATTATAACCTGTATAATATTTGTAATATTTTCCGGATCGCCAATATATGATTAAGACAAGAAAAGTCTAACAGATGTGTACTAAATACTAGGAACTTATATTGTGATAATTTTCTTATGTTCGGGAATTTTTAAAAAGTGTTCCATAGCATGGACGCGCCTTGGTAGGTGGACGCGAACAGGCGAACTTACCTTATTAGGATAATTTTTTTTCGGTCTGGGGTGTCAAACGTGTAGATATCATGTCTAATAGTAAGCAATCGGTGTCGTCTGGCTACCTATAGTTCTAGAGGATCTAACCTAACCTTTGAGTCTTTAAGGAATTGGGGCTATGGTAAAATGTTCACTCCACGCGCCGGTAATATGTACACTTCTGCGGAAGCTGTCCGTAAATGTAAGGCGTGATACATACTATACTGAATGTATGACAAATCAGGTCAACAATGTTGACTTAAAGCTGGTATTTTTTGTTTAGCATACAGAATAGCGATTGATAAGGCTGCTATGGCCTCGCGAGGAAGCGATAATTCCGATGACAAATATTTTGAGTGTGGATTTTCGCAATGATCGATAGTTTATTTACCTATCGTAGGACAGGTTTTAGATTCTATCTGAAATAATTATACACATGTAGAAAAGTTTTCTATGAGGACGTGGTATCACTCCGGCCCATTTGTGCCAAAGCATTTTTTTTAAAGTGGGAAAATCATCGAATGGCTGTTTCCTCTTACTGACTAAAAACCACCCCGTTTCTTCTCCTGCACGTAGAGCCGGAGTCCCGATAACCCGTTAGGTTCTCGGCGACTTTGAATCGGCATCAGCCCTATTGGGCCCCATCTGTGGTGGTCTGATGGCTCTTTGAGGCGCGCGTGGTACGCGACGCGCCGTACGCTCGGGTCTGTTTCTGGTCGGACGGGGAGCCAGCCATGCTCGCCATCCGCAGGCCCGCGCTTACGGTGACCGGAGATGGCTCTCCCACACTGAAATGTAGCCATGGCCGGCGCCGATTGCTTACCATCAAGAGATCCGTCTGCTCTGCGGTCTGCTCGTTTACCGCCTTATACCTTAAAAACCATGTATTATAAAAAAACATCCTTTAAAATGGGAAAGTGAGTTTGTTTGTTTGTTCCGCTTTCACGCCGTAGCTACTAAACCGATTGCTTTGAATTTTTGCAGGCGTTAGAAGTCCGGAACAAATACTTTTTATCCCGGAAAATTTTAATATTCCCGAGTGGAAACAAAAGAATTGGTATAGATGTCGCTGTGTGTATTGGTATATGTCACATAGGCTACTTTTATCCTTTTGTGACGCGAGCGAAGCCGCGCGTAAAAGCTAGTGTATTATAAATGACGAGATGTTATGTGATGTATCTGGAATAAATAGGGTATAAATAACACTAAAGCGGATCTTAAGTTTTTGTTTTTATACGAAAAATTATAAACAATTAAATAAGTTAAACAACGTATCGACATTTTCTGTTTTTGCGTTTATTATAAAGTTCGATTAAGTTGTTATAAAATGGTGGAATCGTGCGCCTACAATCAAAGGTGGAGCAAAAAATATGGCTTTATGACACGTTTTGTTTATTTATTGATTTATAAATATGAAATGTGTTCCGTATGTGTTATTTTTGAACTGATGAACTTTATGTCTATATGCCATAACCCGTCTTATGAAAGTGTGGGAGAGCCATGCTTTGGCACGAATGGGCCGGCTCGACCGGAGTGGTACCACGGCCTCACAGAAAACCGACGTGAAGCAACGCTTGCGTTGTGTTTCGTCGTGTGACTGTGAGATAGGTTACCGGAGGCCCAATTACCCTCCCCTTCCTCAATCTTCCCCATTCCTGAATCCCCAACGATCCTCAAACTCTTAGGAGTTTCACCCAGGCGGGAGCAGTCATGCGATGATTTTCCCCCCTTAAAAAAAAGACCTATACACATTTTATAATGAACTTAACATAACATCACACTTTTTATCCCCGAAGGGGTAGGCAGACGTGCACTACGGCACTTAATGCCACTGCACAATGTAACAACCAATTTTCACTGTTTATGTTATGAGTCCCATCTATAGGGGGTGAGCCTATTGCTATATACCGGGTACAATTTTATAACGACTAAGATTAATTAGGCAAATATAGCGATGTAGAACAAAAATAAGTATATCTAAAATATTATTCCTCTGTTGCAAGGTACCCCACTCGATTACGGAAGACTTTACTCAATTCTAGCAAAAAGATGCCGCGAATCGATGAATTAGCAACATTTTTAGTCATTCGTTAAACACATTGATATTTTTATAATGTCTTTATGAATATTTAATATTATTAATTTATCTTTTAAAATAATGGTTGGAAAATATATTATTGCGTTTTCGATTTTCTTAGAAAAAATTCGGAATTCTGTAAAATTTTCTTTTGTTTTGACTTGAGTCCTATTTTCTATTGGCATACATCCACAACACTGCTCTGACTGACACTCACTAACACTGACTGCCTCGTTGGCCGAGTGGTCGCAAGTGCGACTGCCGGGCAAGGGGTCTAGGGTTCGATTCACGGGTAGGGCAAAGAATTAATGGGTTTTAAAAAAATTCTCAGTAGTAGCACGGGGTCTGGAATTGTACCCGGTATATGGCAATAGGCTCACCCCCGCAGAAAAGAAAGAAAGAAAGAAAGAAAAACCATTTATTTTTGCGCAAAACACACATAACATAATTAAAAAATAAATAAAAATAAAATAAAAAAAACGCTAAAAAATTAAAATGAAGAAAAGTGGATGTTACATTGTACAGTGGCATAATGTGCACCTCTGGCTACCCCTTCGGGGATAAATGTTTGTTATGTTTTGTTACATCCACAACAATAACACACAACCACGCAACAGTCAACGCCTTAGTGTCATTAAAATCTCAGTACATATATGTACACCTTTTTTTGTTTTTTTTTGTTGAGGTGCATATGTGTACACCTAGAACCTAGAGCTCTGCCTATACCTATAAGGATCTTCACTAAATCTAAGGAAGTTCACACAAACAGTCCATGACATATAAAACGTTTATTAGATGACATTATTTTCCTTTCTACTGATAACCTTGGTCGAGCCTTATGCATTTACTGTTGATAATGCTACGGGATTTTAGATCGTATTCTTTTGCATGTAAAGGTTATATTACTAGATTAAGAGGAGTTTTATTATATTAGGTAAAAAGAGAGGTTCGTATTGCAAAAAAATATTAAAATTGTGCTTGATTTGTATGCGTAGCCGCAAGTGTAATCTGGTACTTTTCATAATCATTACATAGTATAAAACAAAGTCGCTATCCGCCGTCTGTCTGTCCCTATGTATGCTTAGATCTTTTATACTACGCAACGGATTTTGATGCGGTTTTCTTTAATAGATAGAGTGATTCTTAAGGAAGGTTTAGAGGTATATGTATAATACGTGCATATTGCACACGTACGAAGCCGACGACACCCCGACGACAAACTATGTAGTGATAGTAATTAGTACCTCATAATAGGGCTCCATTTCTTACAAGACATATCTTTTAACGAATCAAATACCAATACCCCGTCCTTCAAAGCAATTTCGAAATTAAACCAACCATTGCTTGGTTACCGACCCATACACACTTAACCCACACAATCAGTTCAAAGCATGACCTCTCATTTCTTTAAAGTCGGCTGGAAAGCAATTCGATCGCAATAAGTTACGAAATTAAACGAAGATGATGCAGAAATTACAAATTGATAGTATTTTGAAACTTGTTTAGAAGCTTTTGATAGGACGCGCTGAATGGGTTGTTGGTTAATCTTTATATTCGTTTTTGATTTGGTTTTTTTTAATGGGCGAATATCATCGAATCCATCCAAGCTCCCGCCTGGGTGAGGCGGGAGGGAGTGTCATACTCTTACTGACTAAAAACCACCCCGTTCCTTCTCCTGCACATCGAACCGGAGCTCCGGTAACCCGTTAAGTTCTCTGCGACTCCGAATCGGTATCAGCCCTGTTGGGACCCATCCGTGGTGGTCTGATGGCTCTTTGAGGCGACGCGACGTGCCGTACGCTCGGGCCATTATATTATATTAGTAATAGGATAGACTATAGGGAGCAGCGCTCCCTGATAAACCTAATCCTTCTGAACTGTGATTACCACATACATGAAAATTATGGCAAACCGTCCTTTGTAAAGTTGCATAGTCAGTAGTGAATTTACTTCAAATATAAAAATGACTCCTTTATTAGGATTCTAATATACGATGTCGTTATCACACGACACTAATTAATCATGGTATATAAATAATAATGACTCATAGCGCAGACTTCCATTTATAACATGTTTGGAATATAAACGCGTTGTAAAGGAAAATCTAAGAAAACTTGATGAGCACAGACCACGAACCTTGTACGTAGCATTGATGTGAACCTTCGTAGGGAGTAAGGATGTAGGTAAACATTGCATTCATTCATGTAAAGAAATACTAAAAAATCTTCAATATACTTGATGGGCCGACGTTTGCCCACTATCTCGCCTGGTGATAAGGCAATAGGGCTGATGCCAATACGGAGCCGCGGAGAACCTAACGGGTTACCGGGGCTCCGGCTCGAAGTGCATGAGTAGAAACGGGGTGGTTTTTAGTCACTAAGAGTATGACACTAAGGCGGGAGCAGTCATTCGATGATTTTAACGCTTAAAATATTACTACTATAATATGGTGCATATTAGGTAGGTACTAAAACTATGAAATTAGAATAATACCCACAATTACTGACCACCGATTCTACCTCTACTATTAAAGCATTTCCTATAAAAAGCCATTAATTTTAATTAAATCTGAATAATAATTATTATAGTCGTGGTGGCCCGGAGGTTTAAGACGCCCACTTCTCATGCCAGTACCAATGTGACTTTTTCCGAGTTATATGTACTTTCTAAGATTATTTAGACACCACTGACAAACGGTGAAGGAAAAACATCGTGAGGAAACCTGGACTTATAATTTCTAATTATAAGTTTGAAATCGCCAACCCGCATTGAGCAAGCGTGGTGATTAACGCTCTAACCTTCTCCGTGTGAGAAGAGGCTTTGCTCAGCAGTGGGCATTTATAGGCTGTTGATGATGATGATGAATAATTATTTACATATTACTCGTATTTTAAGGTAACTATCTTTAAACGACTTCCGTCCGGAAGGAAGGTCTTGGGTTCAAAGCAACATTGTAATTATTATTTAAATATATTATTATAATATTGTATGAAAGAAACTCGTACCTATAATAATAGCTAGGAGTTTTCCTTCAAGTGTCATCTATGTATTATTTGATAAATTACTTTTATATCGAGTTTATATATGAGAATCTATATACTAATATTATAAAGAGGAAAGATTTGTATTTTTGTATCTTTGTAATGAATAAACTCAAAAACTACTGGACCGATTGCAATAATTTTTTCACCATTAGAAAGCTGCATTATTCAGAAGTAACATAGGCTATATAATATCACGCTAGGTCCTATAGTTGTGGAGCAGTAACCAAAAATGTTTTAAAAACGGGGGAAAAGTATCGTTTCTGAGGCCTTCCGTGGCGTGCGCTGAGCATATAGTTAAAGTTATACAAAAATGCTCTATAGATGAATTGTTCATCTTAACATTATTTTTAAAAAAGTCCGCGAAAAACTATGTAAAAAATCTTAAGTCCCCCCGTGCGAAGCCGGGGCGGGCCGCTAGTCGATTATAAAACATAATAGTTTTATGGCAGTACAAAATCGTTTTGTGAAATATGTAATTGATAGAATATTAATATTTTATTTTGCAAGCCATTTATAATTGTTTAGGTGACTACGTCTTCTCTTCCTCATTGGATAATTGATTAGATTGATCGGAGTTATTTGTCTTAGTTCAGTATATGGATTTTTTTATCGTATAACCTAACATATAACCTCATGGTATGCAATCGGTGACGCCCATGGATACTCGGAACATCTGAGGTGTTAAAACTGCGTTTCTGAGGTGTTAAAACTGCGTTACTGCCGTTTTAGGGATTAGAATTTGAGAGTTGTTGCGGATTCAGGGATTGGGGATCCGGTAACCTCACTCACACGATGAAACACACGCTTGCGTTGTTTCACGTCTGTTTTCTGTGAGGCCGTGGTATCACTCCGGTCGATGCAGCCCATTCGTGCAGAAGCATGGTGTCGCTGCATTTTATAGTATTTTATTATTTTTCTTACCTTAGTTTTCAATTGCCTCGTGGTTTGAGTAATTCGATCGGTCAAGACTGTCATGTACCGGTCATAACGTCAAATACCGTGTTTTTTTTAAGAATTGTTTAAGATACAATGTTTAAAGCAGACAGAGGCAAGCAGAGGCAGATTGAACCTAAACAGAAAATCATCAAATGACTGCTCCCGCCTGGGTGAGGCGGGAGGGAGTGTCAGACTCTTACTGACTAAAAACCACCCCGTTCCTTCTCCTGCACGTCGAGTCGGAGCCCCGGTTGCCCCAGACAATAGGGCTAAATGGGTACTTTCCTTAATTAAAAATAAATTATTTCGACTGTTCAAACAATAAAATATTACAAAATAATCACACTTTCATCAATAGATTTTTCGCCTAACTGTGAGATATGTGATAAAATTGAAGATGTGCAGCATTTACTGATGGAATGTGAAAGGAACAAGAATGAGAGGGAATCCTTGGCTAGAGAATTTAAACTAAACCTGTGGGATGTTGGACTTATGCAAAATATTTTAGCTCACCCTAAATCAAACATGTCTAAATGCATTATTTCTACCCTAATAAATAGTTCTAGGCAATAATTCCCCTTCGTATAGGCAAAAGCATAGTTAAGTACGAAAAGTGTTAATAATAGGTGTTTATTAATTTTATGAAAATAGTGTATAAGTTACAATGGGGTTGACATATCCATGTGGATAAAAACCCCTCACCAAATATAAGAAAAAAAAAATCAATGGATTTTATGACTAAGTTAAATTTAGTATTTTTCCACCATTTTTTAAGTAACTAGGCTTTTTGACGCTAAAAAACGTGACGTCACAATGCACTCTTCTTCTCGATCGCTTACTTTATTTCTGAAGGTCGTGCCCCTGAAAGGCCATCATTGCTCTCTGTGCTATTTCCCTCCATCTTGTCCTGTTTTCGGCTTCTCTCAGGGCTTTCGTAACAGAGAGTCCAGTGTAGTTGGCAACTTGGTCACACCATGCATCGGCTAGGTGATCGGCCACGTGGTATTTTCCTTCCACCTTACCAACAACAACCAATTTGTCGAGGTTATCTGACTGGCGGCGGGCACAATACACAATCTCGTACAAAGTTCATGGAAAACTTTCGTTTTTGACAGTTCGAAAAAAGTATTGAATTTGACTAGTTGCCAAGTACCCAATTATTTTTGGTGCTGCCGCTTCTTTATGGTCAGTAACCTACGCGTTGTCGGCGGCGCCCCTCAATCTGGCGCACTAGTCACTTGTCTAGATTGCATTTGTTATTATGTGACAAATAAAATGAGTCAATAAGAAATGCCCAGTCTTCTAAATCAGGGTCGATAGTACCCACATCCGTAGTTGAAGGTTTGAAGTGATGAATAAAAGTACATAGTAACCAAGCAAGCACCGTCACCAGTACAACACACTTCTTTATGTCAAACTTTATTAAATATTCAATTTTGTTGGTTTTGTATAAAGTCGAAAATCGAATGAAAACATTGTCAGTTACAGTATATTGTCTTACTGGGCATTATTCAAGGGATTTATTACCTAGGTCATTTGAAAGTCTGATGAATGAATAGAAAATCTACTACAAGAGACGTAAGTGCTACTTTTGAAAATTTTGTAACACACATTTGACTGGCTGATTGCAACAATTTGGTCTCTGAATCAGTATCCGGGTTAGTAAGAGTAGGTGGGTGGGTTAAAAGTACCCAGTTTTTACAGAAGACTGTCTCGTTGGCCGAGTGGTCGCAAGTGCGACTGCCGGGCAAGGGGTCTCGGGTTCGATTCCCGGGTCGGGCAAAGTAGTACTGGGTTTTTAAAAATCTCAGTGGTAGCACGGAGTCTGGAAATGTGCCCGGTATATGGCAATAGGCTCACCCCCTATTACATGGGACTCATAACATAAATAGTGAAAAGTGAGTGTTACATTGTACAGTGGCATTAAGCGCCGAAATGTGCACCTCTGCCTACCCCTTCGGGGATAAAGAGGCGTGATGTTATGTTATGTGTTTTTACAGAAGATTGAAGACTGGCGACAATATTTTATGTTTGGTCAAGTATGTATCAATTCCCTAATATGGGTAAAATTTCCTCCAATATAAATATCTGAGTAGTTCATTCTAGAATATAGACAAGCTCAGCGCAGTCTCATTAGAGAACATTTATATAGATATTATGTAGGTAGTCATTTAAGCAATAGATTCGATTGTATGACAATAATAGGGTAGATGACTAATTTTTATTTTAATGTCAGTCTGGTAGATTATTTAAAAACATGAGACATGTATTTTTAATTTTTTTACGGAAACGAATAGTTTCGAAGACATTATATTGATTTGAAATGTCGCGTGACGTCACTTCTATGTACATTTTATACGTAGAAATGACGTTTTAGCCCACACTCTTAAAGTTTGATTCGTTATATCTAAGTATCATTTTATTATACAACAAAATACAAAAATACGTGTTTAATGTTTTTTCATTACCTAACTGACGGACTAATTACATTTTTAATTTTCATACCCTGTCATCATCCCTATTGTCGTTGTGGCCGGAGGTGTAAGTCGCCCACTTCTCATGCATGAGGGTGCGGGCTCGAAACCTACCAACAGCAAGTACCAATGTGATTTTATCTATTTTTTAAGATTATTTAGACACCACTGACAAACGAATGAAGGTAAACATCGTGAGGAAACCTAGGCTTATAATTTCTAATTATAAGTTTGTAATCGTCAACCCGCATTGAGAAAGCGTGGTGATTAATACTCAAACCTTCTCCCCGTGAGAAGAGGCTTTTGGGCCACTATAGGCCACTTTAGGCCACTATAGGCCACTTTTAAGGCTGAACATGATGAAAATGAAAACAAAAATCTTTTTTTACAAAATATCATTCGATCTTTAGAAGTTTTTTTTATGGCATAAGCCGGTAAACGAGCAGACGGATCACCTGATGGTAAACAATCGGCGTCGCCCATGGACACGTGGAACACCAGAGGCACTCACACGACGAAACACAACGCAAGCGTTGCTTCACGTCGGTTTCCTGTGAGGCCGTGGTATCACTCCGGTCGAGCTAAAGTTATATTCCATTCATACAATGACATTGTCAATGCAAACGTTGCAATAAATTTATTATTACTGCTAAGTAAATAACTGTCAAATGCGTGTGTATGTACATCTTTATTTGCTTTTTCTTTTGACACAATAGTGCGATGCAGTTTATTGAAAGTAGAAACAGCTGTATTTAAGTCGATTCTCCTTACAAGGTTTATCTTTTGTTGGCTGTGTAATGTCCTTCTGATTCAATTCAATTTAATTTTCATAACCATCATTAACAGCCTATAAATGCCCACTGCTGAGCAAAGCCTCTTCTCACAATGAGAAGGTTAGAGCATTAATCTCCACGCTTGCTCAATGTGAGTTTCCTCACGATGTTTTCCTTTACCGTTTGTCAGAGATGTCTAAATAATCTTAGATAGCACACATAAATCTGAAAAGTCACATTGGTAGGTACTTGCTGTTGGTGGGTTTCACCTGCAACCTCATGCATAAGAAACCTGCGTCTTAAACCTCCGGGACACCACGATATTTTTATTTTGACATTAATTATTATATTTTGACTTTATTGTTTAGTTTGACTGTAATATGTTACATTTTGATTCACTAGATATTCATCCAGTCCAGATCCAGTATTGACCTGAGCTATAATACCACTACTGTACAAAGGTCAGTATTGATAATGTATATAATTGACCTGAGCTATAATACCACTACTGTACAAAGGTCAGTATTGATAATGTATATAATTGATCTGAGCTATAATACCACTACTGTACAAAGGTCGTCTTACACGGAAATCTTTGCCTTAATTTTTACGGCTAAGCAGTCAATAGGGGGTGAGTCTATTGCCATATACCGGGCACTATTCCAAACTCCGTGCTACAGTATTCCTGGGATTTTTAAAAACCCAGTAATACTTTGCACGACCCGGGTATCGAACCCCAGACCCCTTGCCCAGCAGTCACACTTACGATCACTCGGCCAACGAGGCAGTCGGCAACAAGTAACATAATTTGTGAAAAGTGATTGCTTAATCTGTTTACAAATAAATTATATGTGAACCTTCGTTAAAATAAGCATGTGACGTTATATTAATTATTAGAAATTGTGACATTAATTATATTATTGACTGATAAATTATTAGAATTATTTATAAATTGAATGATATTATTTAGAATTATTGTCTTGAATTGTAAAATGTGTAAAACTTTTGCATGCCTTATAATTGGCAAAATATGGCTGTTTCTGTATTTTTTATTATGCACTACCATGATATGTTACCCATATTTGCGAAATAAAATATCTTTATCTTTATCTTTAAGTTAGACTTTAGTCCAAGTTTGTCACTTGAAAGTAAATGACATGCAAACCACAACGCGGTGTGAGTAAACTATGTCACAATGCACTACTGACTGATGTCGCAATAGTGGGTAAGCAGAGAACATAAGTCAGAGTATAGGAATGTGTTCAAGAGAGTGACGTTGTATTCTTACAAATCTGTAGGTGTGTTTTGTCAATAAGTCTTCAAGACCTCACCTTCACAGGTTTTTTTAGGGGGGAAAATCATCGAATAACTACACCCGCCTGGGTGAGGCGGGACGGAGTGTCAGACGCTTACTGACTAAAAACCACCTCGTTCCTTCTCCTGCGCTTCGAGCTGGAGCCCCGGCAACCCATTAGGTTCTCCGCGACACCTTCATAGGTTAGGTGGTATTTTGAAGATAGTCTCAGCGTAACGTGTTATCAATTGTTGAATTTTAAAAAAGGCAAGCAAACAGATATTCCTTTTTAGCGTGGTTAAACTTAGTAATACAATATTATTACAATTATTCTGATCTAACACAATTTGTGGATCAAAAAATATTTAAATCTATATTCACCGATACTTAGGTATATTGGGCAAAGGTTATTCATTCTAAAATTCTATGAAGAATCAACCTTATTGCTAACGATCAAAGTACAATTTTGGGTCCTGTTCGTAAACGGTTTTTCAGGACGAATGGGCCGGCTCGACCATAGGAATACCACGGCCTCACAGAAGACCGACGTAAAACAACGCTGGCATTGTGTTTCGTTGTGTGAGTGAAGTTATCGGAGGCCCACTTACGGGTACCCGGCCCCCCTCCCCAATCCTTGAATCCCAACAACCCTCAAATTCCTAATCCCAAAAGGCCGGTAACGCACTCCGAGTTCCAGGTGTCCATGGGCGATGCCGATTGCTTGCCATCAGCTGATCCGTCAGCTCGTTTAGCAGATTATCCCATAAAATACATTTAATGTAATTCTAGACTTATGTCCGGTTTAACGTAATAGGGTTACCCTTCAGGTCGTTATGACTAACAAACAACAAGAAAACGAGATTGCTGTATATATGAGACCGATTTGTAGATATTCTTAAATAAGGCTTGATGATGTTTTATGCATCTCAGTCGCGTAATTCAAGCGTAGGATTCACAACTGACAGATATAGCCTTATTAATGGACATTTTGTAATTTATTATGTCCCAAATTGATTCAAATTGACTCAATAGTTGCTCCTTTATAGTATTTATTAATTAATATGTGAATATAAAGGTTGCGTAGGTTTTATTTTATTAGGGAACTATTTCGGTAACTTGAATGTAAGTTGTTGTGATGTGAATGGGAATGGGAATTATTGACGTACTCAGAGTCATTTAATGATGACTTTTTTATTGAGGGGGTAAAATCATCCATTAGCTTCTCCAGCTTTGGGGTAGGCGAGAGGGAGTGTCAAACTCTTACTGACTAAAAACTCCCGTTCCCACTTCTGTACTCCGAGCCAGTGCCCCTTTTTTTTGAGGGTGAAAATCATCCAATGACTTCTCCCACCTGGGTGAGGCGAGAGGGAGTGTCAGACTCTTACTGACTAAACCCCCGTTCCCACTTCTGTACTTCGAGTCGGAGCCCCGGCAACCCGTTGAGTCTTCCGCGGATCCGTATCAGTATCAACCCTATTGGACCCCATCTGTGGTGGTCTGATGACTCTTTGAAGCACGTGCGGTTCGCGACGCGCCGTACGCCTGGATCTAGTTCTGGTTAGGATCGTCTCGCAATCTCGCAAGTTATGCTATGACTCTTATGAGACTAAATAATAAATTCACAGAATGTATTGCAAAATTTGTTAAGAACTGCTAATTTTGTGACTGTTGTCTTGTTTACAAGGAAAAGCAGGATTACCTACACTAAATATTTCCAAAAAAACATATTACTAACAATTTATAATTAGACCCGACAAAAACCTTGACACGTATCAGTATAGAGGTATGCATAACAGTATTGTAAAATGATTCACATATTGAAATTATTTGCATATTTGCACATAGGTAATATGCAACCTCATTAGTAAGTTTTAATATTTATGGCGGACTATGAAATAAGGATCGTTACGCGATGAGCGACTAATGTCGATCGAATCATCAACATCATCGGCATCAAGAGCCTTTAGGAGTTGATGCTTGGAGTATGAACCTTTAATACAAAAGTGGGGTTTTCGTAATCTCCAGCGTTGGCAGAAAATGTACTATGTAGATTGGATGAGAAATGTCGTATTTCCGTCACCGGCGTTTTTCTCGTAAGGTCTCTTTATCCCATAGATGCTAACATAACTAGTGTTAAACTCTGAGACATTTAATATTCGACAAGTATAGTGATTAGATAAGATTATTTACCTCTATATTAGTTCTATTTGCTGAGCAAAAAGCCCGATAGCTTCCATTGATTTAACGAAGGAGCTTTATACCTAATCGAAAAAAAAGAACGGAAAAATAGGAGGACGATCTCAATTCGACTACTATCTTTCTCATAATGTGACTGTCACAATCTCATTACAAAACGTAACTAACTAAACACAATTTCCACTTTTTTGATGCCTTAGGTAAAAATTTTAGTTTTTTGTACTTTAAGTTGTATATATTAACGCATTGGCTGCCGTGTCGGACAATGTTGTCCGACGCTAGCGGAGGATTAGCCTTTAACAGTTTTTGTCGGCAGTTAAAAGCTTAAGGTGTAATTATTTTGGTTATTTATATTTATAACTAGCGGACCCGACAGACGTTGTCCTGCATATCCACTTGAATGCAGCGCCATCTGCCGTGCTGATTTGTCCATCTAAACCATCCAGGGTGCCCCTCAAATGCGTACAGAAAAAATCATTTAAATCGGTCAAGCCGTTTAGGAGGAGTTCAATGACATACGCACGTACAGCAGAATTAGATATTAAATAAAATGCCTTTAGAATAGCGACATAAAAAAAGAACACACCACATTAAACTAGAGCTAACTTTATAATGAAACGAATACTTTCATTCAGTTAATCATGACTTGTTTAACTAGTATTATGAAATCAAATAACCAAAATACCTCTCCAACAAAGCTAAGGAAGCCACAGTCGTGACCAAGACCACTGAGCCAGTTAGAAGGTAAATATTAGCTGTTTAAGAAGACATCTACTGTCTACGTGATAGAGGTTACAATCTTGCATCATATTGCTTAAAGCTTAAGCATATATTATTTACCGCTAATACAACATTACATTTAAGTGTGGGAGAGCCATGCTTCGGCACAAATGAGCCGCCTCGAGCGGAGTGATACCACGGCCTCACAGAAAACCGACGTAACGCTTTTTTTTTAAGGGGGGATAATCATCGAATGAGTGCTCCCGCCTGGGTGAGGCGGGAGAGAGTGTCAGACTCTTACTGACTAAAAACCACCCCGTTCCTTCTCCTGCACGTCGAGTCGGAGCCCCGGTTACCGGTTAGGTTCTCCGCGCGCTTGCGTTGTCTTTCATCGTATGAGTGAGATTACCGGAGGCCCAATTAATTGTCCCCAATCCCTTAATCCCTAACAATTATCAAGTTCCTAATTCCTAAAATACCGTTTCGGGTGTCCATGAATGACGCCGATTGCTTACTATCAGGTTATCCGCCTGCTCGTTTACCGACTCATCCTATAAAAAAAATTATGTCCTTTCAATAGTCGAATAGGCGACAAAGCTACAAGAAATGATAGATTAGTCTTTTCCATAATTCGCACACAATTTGTTAAAATCACTAAAACATATAAAATGTTGTTGTAATTTAAATTTATTGTTTCTTAAGCGCCACGAAGTTCCATGGTACAACTTGTAAATACACACAGATACATTAAACTACTCTGTTTCTTCACCACACTTACGACTTAAATACAAAAGCTATAAGATTGAAAATCCCCTAAAGAAATATAAAAATAAGTATACTTTGACCTGCTGCCGCATCTGTCCGTATGTGTAAATGAGACCCGTAATCCATCAAAGTCATTAGCTCATATAACCTTTTGACCCGATCTTATAAATTTAAGTAACACTTAACGTAAAGTTGATGTACTTTATGACGTCATAAGGTTGAGAGCGGTCATAGTCATACATTTTACTGTGTGTGTATGTCAAGCGGACGTAAGTGTGGGAGAGCCATGGTTCGGCACGAATGGGCCGGCTCCACCGGAGTGATACCACGGCTTTATAGAGAATCGTAGTGAAACAATCGGGATCCGGTCCTTCCCTCCGAATCACCAAATAGGGTAGTATACTATATTTTATTCTAATGTCCGTCTGGTAGATTACATTAAAACATTAGACATGTATTTTTTCTTTTCTTACAAAATTAAATACTTATGACGATATACTGATTTAAAATATCGTGTGACGTCACTCACGATTTACTACATTTTACAGGGTAGCGTGACGTTACGACCTCCCACTGCTAAACTTAATTCCGTTTTATCTAAGTACTAGCGACCCGCCCCGGCTTCGCACGGGTGCAATATGCATGTATTATACATACAAACCTTCCTTAAGAATCACTCTATCTATTAAAAAAAACCGCATCAAAATCCGTTGCGTAGTTTTAAAGATCTAAGCATACATACGGACATACAGCGAAAGCGACTTTGTTTTATACTATGTATTGATAGTTTTCTTACACGACAAAAAAAATATGTGTTTAATATTTTTCATCATCTAACAGACTGACTAATTACATTTTTAATTTTCATACTTACATCTACTACCGTATTCTTCAATCCTTATAACTCTAACCGCCAAAGACCGTACAATGCTATTGTTATTCCTCTAGTGTTGCGGGTATTCATGTGCGGCGTCGATTACTTATCATCAGGGGATCGGTATGCTCGTTTTCTCGAATGTAGGCTCCACCGTTTTTTTGTTTACCAAATGGTGCAAATATTTATGTCCCTGAGACGCGCCGGACTTCAGTGTTCCTGTGTTTTCATGGTTGTATCTACTGTAGATCCTGGCTTACAGGAGTTGCAGCAGGCCTAATTACCCCCTTCCCCAATATCCCCAATCCCCGAATCCCCCACAATCCTCAAATTCCTAATTCCCAAAAGGACGGTAACGCACTTGTAACGCCTCTGGTTTTTCGGGTGTCCATGGGCGGCGCCGATTGCTTACCATCAGGTGATCCGTCTGCCCGTTTACCGGTTTCTACCATAAAAAAAATCTGGGAGGTTGAGCCAAGCTTGTCTCATCCAATAATATGACACACATTAATTTCCTGGTCCCCACCAGTGTCTAATCACTGCAGCTATCAAATATTAAACATTTTGATTTGTTTCGCTGTGGGATCCAAGACAGTTATTAATGTCCCTGAGACGCGCCCCAATTCAGTGTACCGGTGTTTTCATGGTTGTATCTACTGTAGATCCTGGCTTACAGGAGTTGCAGCAGTTCTTGGTGATTAAAAATACAGTAGCCCCCATTCTATAAAAAAAATCATCTCACTAAAGAATTAGTCTCCCGGTTCGCAAGAAGCCTAAACAAATACCATAAACAGCAGTCCTAAATATTTTTTTCTAAAGGATTACGTAATTGACAGGAAAAATATGTCTTTCTATTGATTTTCATACATATTCATACGGCATACGGGTGTTTTTTGTTTGTAAATGCAATAGATTTGCATAGTTATCTTTTAACAGGTTTTCGAGAGCGGATTTGCTTGTACAAAACAATTGGTCGAAATTAAGACTCAATTTACACCGTTGCGGAATGAAATAGAAGCGACTTTTTGCTACGAAACTGTACATAGCATAATGAACTTTATATCAATTGTATAATACTTAAATTAACCAGTCGAAAATCACCCCTAAATTTGTTCATACAAAAGTAGTCTTTAAACATTGGAAATAGGGTCTCTAATGTAGAGGTAGTTGGTGGAGAGCGGTCAGCGGTCACCGTTTGGGGATTACTAGGGAATTCTTGAAAATGAAAATGGATTCTGTCGTACTTAATTTGTTTGTTATATACATAGTTGATATAAAGTTAATTTTGCTATGTACAGTTTTGTTGCAAACAGTCGCTTCTATTTCACTCCGTGGCGGTGCCAATCGGGCCTAAGTAATCAAGAGAAATGTTAGACAAAGTTGTATTGTAAACTTACCTCTATACAAAGTAACACCCACTTTTCAATAGATAATGAGACCCATGTAATAGGGGGTGAGCCTATTGCCCCATATGGTAGTATCGGGCGAGAATCTGCCTGTTAAATATTGGTAAGAAATTGAATAACCGAAACATATACTCCTTCATTATTAGGTACATGAGACTCATAACATAAATAATGAAAAGTGGGTGTTACATTGTACAGTGACATTAAGTGCAGTAATGTGCACCTCTGCTAACACCTTT
Organism: Spodoptera picta; assembly: GCA_038387885.1. Taxonomy (NCBI): domain Eukaryota; kingdom Metazoa; phylum Arthropoda; class Insecta; order Lepidoptera; family Noctuidae; genus Spodoptera; species Spodoptera picta. The sequence goes on from JAZHFQ010000315.1 coordinate 1,185,789, forward strand.
GGGGGTAAAAAGGTGTGATGTTATGTTATGTTACTCCTATTGCAGTTTGTTGCTGAAACCTAAAATGGAATCAGAAGTTGCTTTACTGTCTTGTCCCATAAATGCCTAAAGGTACTTATCACTACTAATCTTTCGACTTATGTCTATTCATGTACAAATTCATCGTAATCAACTCAGCAGTTTTATCATTACAAACAGACAGACAGACTAAAGAACTAATCTTTGCATTTATTTGAATATTAATATTATTAAAACAAAAATTACTACATACCTATGTTTTTTTTTAATGAATTACATCAGATGGTCAAACTGTTGCATTCCTATTTGATTTAGTAATGAATTTAAATATTAGATTTGTGATTCTGTGAAGTATCTCTATTGATTACATTATTATGCATCCGGTTATGTGCAAAAAATTTAAGAATATGTGCTTTGTATCAATGAGTATAAAGTCTATTATCAGTTGCTGGGTGACTGATTAAATAACTGATTGTCGGAAAACAACTAAAACTAATAGGTACTCGTTGCAGGAGATGTACGACGGAACAATACATGAAATAGGATATTCCGAAATTGACAACTAGTCAAATTCAATACTTTTTTCGAACTGTCAAAAACGACAGTTTTATATGAATTTTGTACGAGATTATGCACTGTGACGTCACTTTTTTAACGTAAAACAGCGTACTCAACAGCATAGGTACTTATTTCTTAAAAATTTGCTGGAAAAATACTAAAATTAAGACGGTAATAAAATCAATTAATGCTAGTGTGATTATTTTTTAATATTTTATTGTATTGAATAGTCGAAATAATTTATTATAGGACACGGAAATACTTAGAAAGTTACAATATAATTATAATCGGCTGCCGCTCAACGTGTCGCAAGTTCGGTTCCCGCACGGAACAGCTCTTTGTGTAATCCACTGATTGTTGTTCTAGGTCTGGGTGTCATGTGTATAATTATGAACTTGTAGAGGTATGTTTGTAAACGCACCCACGATACAGGAGAAAATTCTAGTGTGGAGCAATGTAAAAAAAGAATAAGTTCGTATCGTAATTAAAATTATTATTGACCATAACTTCTTGTAATAGGAGGAATTTCTTCATGAAGACAAGCTGATGACTACAATGACTGACCATAACGTTTAACGCCATCTATCGCTTTAACTCGAAATCAATATGGTTATAGAACCTTCAGCAAAAAGAACGGCAGTTGTTTTTTGTTAGTACCGCTTTAAAAATGTAGAGGTAGATGGCGTTACTCTCAAAAAATATCACACCTTTCAATCTTTGAAGGGGTAGGTATGTTAAAAGTGACATCCATTTTTATTAATCATGTTATAATTCTCATGTAATAGGGGTGAACCTCATATTTTGCACAATCCTTGCACAATTCGCCTAATTTTGAATTTGCTCATATTGTTCCTCGTCAAATTACTACGTGAGTAAGCAGAAAACATAATAATTTATTTAGTATGTCTCACGAAAGTTATAATACAAGTCTTTAAAATCTACTCATCGTATTTGTTTTTAATTTTTAACAAATTTAAATAATAAGTCTCTCTGTTTGACCTGTATGTCTGTATGTCTGTATATACGTGTCTGTGCAATTATCTCGCGATTGGCTGAACCGATTGTATTACAGTTTTGCAGAAAAATGTTTGTTACACTTCGAGAAGGTTTTAGTATGTGAACTATTGTCGCGGAGAACCTAACGGGTAACCGGGGCTCCGACTCGACGTGCAGGAGAAGGATTTTTAGTTTTTAGTCAGTAAGAGACTGACACTCCCTCCCGCCTCACCCAGGCGGGAGTAGTCATACGATGACTTTCCCCCCTTAAAAAAAAAAATAAAAGTATGTGAACTAACTGACTTTGAAAAAAGAATGGGTAGACGTCTGTTTATTAAAATAGTAGTGATTGTAGTAGTTTATAGATATTGTGGAATTGTGCCCGGTAAGTATATGGCAATAGGCTCACTCTTACATGGGACTCATAACATAAATAGTGAAAAGTGGGTATTACATTATTTTTTCTTCTTCTTTGGTTTAGTTTTCAAAATGGTGTTGTCAACTGTATAGACTCTGGCAGTATTGCCAGTGTCGAGTGGTGACGGCAAAAAGGGTGTTACATTGTATAGTGGCATAATATGCACCACTGTCTATCCCTTCGGGGATACGATGCGTGATGTTATGGTACCTACATGTTTATAAATATGATTATCCTTTTTGAAGCTATCTACGCCTACGCCTAAAAATAAAATGTGTCAATAATTACCAGTGAATTATTTATGCAGGTCTATAGTCTATCAAATTACCCGTTGAAGCACAATTATGTCTTGTTATCAATGTTTCATACGATAACAGTGCATGTTAATTAAGCCTGCAACATGGTTACGACAGCTAGTTAAGAGGGGGATACACGGGACGATAGTTTGGGTAGCTTGTTCGTGTATTATTTATTTTCACTGTTGTTGGAAATCTTATCACGAGGTATAAAACAAAGTCCCTATCCGCCGTCTATCTGTCCCTATGTATGCTTAGATCTTTAAAACTACGCAACGGATCTTGATACGGTTTTTTTAAATAGACAGAGGGATTCTTAAGGAAGGTTTATATGTATACTTAATACATGCATATTGCACCCGTGCAAAGCCGGGGCGGGTCGCTAGTTCTTTCTTTCTTTCTTCTTTCTATTATATAAAGCGGAAGAGTTTGTTTTTTTTGTTTGTTTAATTGAACGCGCTAATCTCCGTAACTACAAGTCTGGTTTGAATAATTCTTTTTGTGTTGGATAGCGCATTTATCGAGGGTAGCTACAAGCAAATACAAAATAAATAATAGTCTGTCAGTCAGTCCGTCAATTAATTTGATATTGTTACATGAATACCTAGCTTCCCTTGACGTTTCAAAAGTACCAACTTATGGTTTAATTGAAATAAATGCTTTGACTTTGACTTTGATTCGAAATCCGGCCCTTATATTTCATAGTACATAATTATATAATATAGCGAGCAGTGTATCGACCGGCCGAAGACCACATAGTCGTTAATTAAAACATAACATTGTTGCAACTACATTACACTGCAGATACTGTGCTGTATACGTGTATTTATATATATATAGGTACACTATAGTCCGTAGGTTACTAGGTCACCTATTTGGCCAGATAAAATCAAACCTCCGCTCAATTGTCCGTTTCTGTATCTTTCTCTCTCCTTGTTCAAAATATGACAGTAAATTTTAAGTGTGGGAGAGCCATGCTTCGGCACGAATGGGCCGGCTCGACCGGAGTGATACCACGGCCTCACAGAAAACCGACGTGAAGCAACGCTTGCGTTGTGTTTCGTCGTGTGAGTGAGGTTACCGGAGGCCCAATTACCCTCCCCTTCCCCAATCTCCTCAATTCCTGAATCCCCAACGATCCTCAAATTCCTAATCCCCAAAAGGCCGGCAACGCACTTGTAACGCCTCTGGTGTTCCAGGTGTCCATCGGCGACGCCGATTGCTTATCGTCAGGTGATCTGTATGCTCGTTTACCGGCTTATGCCATAAAAAAATATGGCATCTGACGACTATTTCAATCGCATAGCGATGGCAGAGTTATTTGCCATTTTCCTACTTTTTCCGTGTATATCTTAAGAGCTGACTAAGGGACTGGACATTTAGAAAGAGACCGTGCAAGTTTTCTGAATTTTTGACACTACGATCTCCATCCTATCTCTAGAGATTATTGCAAAGTCTGACTCTCGGAGAACTGTTTGCTATTTGCCCTTTATAACCTACTAGCTTCTGCCCGCGACTTCGTATGCGCAATCCTCCCGTTCCGAGTTTGCCGTAAGAACCTTCTCCTGATAATAACAAACACAACAAAAAAAAAAAGATCATCCAAATCGGTCCAGCCGTTCTCAAGTAATGACGTGACAACGGGAAACGCGTTTCATTTTTATATATACCTCTATATATAGATTAAGGTTGATACCATATTCTTAGTTAGGCCCATTGTTTTAATATCTGCATTAAAATTCTGTATCTATTTTTTTACCTATCAATAACAGCACAAAATTTGTAATAGCGCAGGGTAGTGGGCTTTCTACTTAAATAAATAGATAAAAAAATGAGACAAACATTACAGTTACATTTATTTATTTAAGTATTTATCCATGTAGGTACACAACACAGACAATACACAGAAAAAAAAATATAACAAAATAGAGGTACATAGGTACTGCATAAGAAGACAATGAAGTCTTAAACTAATAATTAAAACTACTTACAAACTTACAAGACAATAAAAACATATAAAATAAATATATATATATAAGTACTTATACATAAAAATCCAACAAAATATATAAATGGGGGGTAGACAGAGACTATGGAACGCCAATTACTACGATTCCTACATACTTCTTTTGCTTCATCAACAGTCATCAATCTTTTCATGCATGCTCGTCGGTTAAGGGTACTTTTAATTTGGCCCTTCTTTAATATATCGCCAATCTGGTCACTATATATGTTCTTCTAGTACGCCCTCTACCGACGGCCCCATTCATATCCGCTCTGTATACTTCTTTCATTACTCCAGTCTCTGCCTACCCCCATGGGACGCAGGCGTGAAGTTATGTATGTATATATGTAAATGAGTTTTTACAAAACATTAGTTCAGTTTACCCGTAAACACGAGTAAAACCTTTAAACATTAGTTAGTTAATTTCATAATCATTATCAAGCTATGATAATACTCCATACCCATCAAAACTCTATTCAATTTTATCACAAGCAGACTTTCTTGACATGACAAGTTAATTGCGTCAATTTTCCGGTAGGATAACGGAGTCAAACTGTTTGTTTGTTAAGCGGTATCTAGTTTTATTTAGTTTTGGAAGGTGGATTGAGTAACAATAGAAATAAATTATTATGTTTTCGGCTTACTCACGTGATAATTTGACGAGGAACTAGACTAGTTTCAAGCTACTGTCGCGCTGCTACTACAGTCGCCGTGGCGCGGGTCGCGGAATGCTGCTCATGAATATGAGCCTCTAGCATGGCTTGAAACTAGTCGAGTTCCTCGTCGAATTACTACGTGAGTAAGCCGAAAACATAATAATTTATTTAGTATGTCTCACGAAAGTTATAATACAAACTATAGAAATATTTGGTTGTTTATGACTTACCTTGAATGTAGTGGTGGCCCCGAGGTTTAAGAGGCCTGCTTCTAATGCATGAGGGTGCGGGTTCGAAACCTACCAACGGCAAGTACCAATTTGACTTTTTCCGAGTTATATGTACTTTCTAAGATTATTCAGACACTAATGACAAACGGTGAAGGAAAACATCGTGAAGAAACCTGGGCTTATAATTTCTAATTATAAGTTTGAAATCGTCAACCCGCATTGAGCAAGCGTGGGGATTAACGCTCAAACCTTTTCTGTGTGAGAAGAGGCTTTGCTCAGTAGTGGGCATTATAGGCTTTTGATGTGTGTGTGACTTACCTAGCCGAATTCGCAATCCGAATGAATATTGACATTGTGAAATTTCGTACTCTTCAGTTGCAACACTAGCGATTGCATCCGTATTGCGTGAATATTTCATAAACTAAATAGTATTGAGTTTGGCTTTATATTCCGTACTCTGAATTCTACTTTAACAGCTACGATAGGGGTTGTATAGTCTTGACATTGAATAATTATTGAGATTTTATTGGATTAAAATTGCATTGACATTGAGATTGGTTTCAAGAGTAAACACCCAGATCCGCAAACTTAGTTTGTACAGAAAAATAGACGCAACGTTACGTAAACGTTTCCGTCCCGTACAATTAATTATGCCGACGCTATAATAACTCGCGGCTCATTAAAACTGAAAGGCAAACCCCGCTACAGTGACACTTTAAAATTGTAAGCAATTAATTTGTTTATGAATTATGGTTTGTTTTGAAAATGTTGTTACAATCTATTTCATCTAGATTCATATTTGCTCTTGGGGAAATTTGAAATACATTTTTTTTATGCCATGAGCTGGTAAACGACCAGACGGATCACCCGATGGTAAGCAATCGGCGTCGCTCATGAACACCTGAAACACCAAGCCACAAGTGCGTTACCGGCCTTTTGGGAATTGGGAATTTGAGGATTGTGGAGGATTCGAGGATTGGGGAGACTGAGGAGGAGGAGGGGGGGGGTAATTGGGCTTCCAGTAAGAGGTTACTCACACGAAGAAACACAACGCAAGCCTTGTTCCACGTCGGTTTTCTGCTCGGCCGTGGTATCACTTCGATCGAGCCGGCCCATTCGTGCCGAAGCATGACTCTCCCACCATTATTCATATTATAATTAAGAGATTAAAATCAAAAATAACTCTATCAAATTCGGACCAGGTACGAGATTTATTCGATAGAGGGATATGCACATATGCAATGCTTATAAAGAAGCTCAAGGTTGCTCGCGCTATGGAAAGGGCTATGCTCGGAGTGTATTTGCAAGACAACGAAGAAAACCGAAGAAATTCGCAAACGATAAAAGGTCGCCGACATAGCCCAGCAGATTAGCAAGTGGAAATGGCAGTGGGCAGGGGACATAGTGCGGAGAACCGACGGCCGCTGGGGCAGAAAGGTTCTCGAGTGGAGGCCACGTACCGGCAAGCACAGCGTAAGACGTCCATCCGCAAGGTGGACAGAGGACCTCATTAAGGTCGCAGGGAGGTTGTTGGATGCAGGTCGCTTCTAACCAGCCTATCTGGAGGTCATTTGGGGAGGCCTTTGTTCAGCAGTGGGTGTCCTGTGGCAGTATGATGATGATGATGATGATATTACATTTCCGATTTAAATACAATTTTGTTACAAGCAGTCCAAATTCTGATGCATGCGGAGTAATTGAAGGTGTCCCACACTTGTTACTGGAATGTGTCCGATGTAAAAGAGAGAGAGAAGTATTAATTCAAGAATTGAACATTAATGTTGCAGAAATAGCTGCTTTTCAGTCCATTCTGTCCAATCCATACTGTGACGGTGCTGTTAAGATCTATGAGTTCGTATGTAGTTTGGACAGATTCTAATATTTCTCGCTACTTCAATAATTCTCATGGCCACGATGAGTCTGGCATAATCCCCTTGTTTTTTTATTTTTATTTTATTTTATTGATTTGTCTCACCAACAATTGATTACTCTTATACAATATAGGGTTACATTTACGAAAACTTAAATACTAGTGCATCAATCTATAGGTATCAATAATATAGGTAAGCACAGCATGCATTATAGAGGTATACTTCATGGTTACGCTTAGATTTAAAGACTCTTATTATATTTCATAAAGAGAAAAAAAATGTTATATCATAGCTATGTTAAAACCTTGAAAAATACATATTATATTGTAAAAGCTTAGTCACATCATAAACAATTTCAGAAACAACAAAATACCAAAAATGTGTAGTCTAAACCCGAAATCAAACAATCGCGAAGTAACCAAAAGAATAAAGTTTTCTACTTCGCAGTATCGTTTAAAAGAGTAAAGAAATATATGGTAAACATTCAGTTCATCTTTGCAGCATTTAGTTATATAAAAAGATGAAAAGATAGAACAAGGCGCAGCTGCTTCCTTCCCACCGAGGAGTTGAGGAAACGCGGGGGATATTAACATAAACATGATGATACGTCTTTTGGATAAAGGGGTCGACAGAGGTACCGGTTTTAAATATTTTTAATTACATTTACATTATGATCCTTATTTGGTAACGAGACCACAGCAATACCAACAGCCTACTATATCGAATACCAAGCAACTAAGAATTTGCGAAAATTACAAAACAATATTGCATAGTATCCAGGAATCGAACCAGAAACCTATCCGAATTAGTTTTTACAAGTATCTTACTAATATTATTAACTAGTGACCCGCCGCGGGTTCGTACAGGTGCTATGCATGTAATATACATATAAACCTTCCTTAAGAATCGCTCTATCTATTGAAAATAGCCGCATCAAATTCGGTTGCGTAGTTTTAAAGATCTAAGCGTACATAGGGACAGACAGACGGCGGATAGCGACTTTGTTTTATACTATGTAGTGATGCGAGTTTGTATGTTTGTTTGTATGTTTATTAGTCAATCATGTCAAAACGGTTGAAGGGATCCCGATGAAATATGGAACAAGAATAGATTAAATATGACACTATTCCCTGACGATAGCACTGCTATAGTAGAATGTTCTGGTGATAAAGATTACAAAAATAAAATTAACAACACACTAGAAACCATAATAGAATGGCTCAATATGAACAATTTAGTCATAAATTTACAAAAAACCAAAGAGTACAACCAGGAAGTATAATTACTGAATACAAAAGTCAAAAAGTCGACACAACATCAGTGACCAAATTCTTAGGAGTGCATATCGACAACAATTGACTTGGAAATATCATGCTGAAAATGTATGCCAAAGACTTAGTAAATCCTCATATTATGTACTTTATAGCCTCTCAAATAAAGTTAATATAGATACATTAGTGATAGCCTACCATGGATTAGTTGCTTCTTTCTTAAGATACGGTGTCATATTCTGGGGTAATTGCAGCGATAAAGAAAGAATATTTCGAGCCCAAAAACGATGCCTCCGATCAATGACAGGTCTTACACAAACTGAAAGTTGTCAACCTTTGTTTCAATCCTTGAAAATTTTGACACTACCTTGTCTGTACATATTAGAAGTGGCTCTATTCGTGAAATTAAACAGATGCTTATTCACTTCAATGGCTGACACGAGACAACGTACAATACCAATAAGGACCCAGTATAGAAGCCAATTATGCACAGGTGGTCACAAAACAGCCTTGCTGAAAAATAGCATCTTTCACATGGGACCGCTGGTATATGACAAACTTCCGGAAAACTTAAAAGATATACCTCTAAATAAATTTAAAAACCAATTAACATCATTGCTACTGACTAAGTGTTACTACACAATCAAAGAGTTTATAAACGACAGAACGCTATAGGAAAAATGTACGTTTTAATAATAATAAGTAGCAAAACTTTGGGGAAACACTGTAATATGACTTGCTCAGATTGAAACTCTTATGTGTTGATTGCGTTTGTGACCTTTATGGCATTACATTATGACTTCAATTAAGATACTTCGTTAGTTTGATATCTGCAATCGACATAACTTAAATTATTCTTAATTGTAACATTTGACATTTCTTGACATAAACTTTGTAACATTATATTTTAGACTAAGTACCCACGTTGACATTGCATCATATTTTATTATTTCTTTTTGTATGGCTTATATTTGATCGTAGCATTTTAGCGTTTTTTTTTACAATTATTCTAAAATTTTGACTGTATACCTAGTTATCTATTTGACGACATTCAAATCGCATTATAATTTAATTTGCATGCCGAAAGGTAAAATGTACTGGGGCAATTAACTTTATTCCAACTTATATGTATACCTACATTATTAGCAAATAAATGATTTCTTTCTTTCTTTCTTTTTTTCTTTCATTATGGTCTGGGTGTGGAATAAGACATAAGGTACTTTCAACGCACGGGAATACAGGCGAAGCCGCGGGCAGAGGATAGTAAGTATCCTATATATTCACTTGTAACAAGATATTTCGATATTATTGAAGGTTCCTATTTTTTTATAAATCAAGTAGTTAAAGTGTAAAGGATTTTCGAGATCCACAGACAATCCTTTTATCTCCAAAGGTAGGCAGAGGTATACATTACGGCACTTAATGCCACTGTACAATGTAACACCCACTTTTCACTATTTATGTTATGAGTCCCATGTAATAGGGGGTGAGCCTATTGCCATTTACCGGGCACAATTCCAGACTCCGTGCTACTACTGAGATTTTTTGAAAAAATACCCAGTAATATTTTACCCGACACGGGAATCGAACCCGAGACCCCTTGCCCGGCAGTCGCACTTGCTCACTCGGCCAACGAGGCAGTCAAAATTTGTTCCTAACTTTGTTTTATATCAAGTAGTAAAAGTAAAAAGGATTTTCGAAATCCTCAGACAGATTTAAGTTCCTGATACATTTTGATAAATTAATAATTTGCCCATAATTTTTTCTGGAACTTAATGTGACGATGTAATTACTTCTTGCTCAAAACACACACTTCTCTCACACCGTCGTCACCATCACCGTCGAATTAGAAACACAGTACCTTCATATACTTGACAAGTCGTAGGAATTGTCAAGTGTGCTGTGAGTTAAACTCTCCGTGTCAATAGAGATATTATCTTTTATCAAGAAAACGTTTTAACTTCGAGTTTCAGACGTAGAAGGCATTTGTTTGTTGTTTTTTGCACGAAACTACGGTATTTTACAACTAATCAAATTCAATACTTCTATCGAAACGTCAAAAACGATATTATGTTTTCGGCTTACTCACGTAGTAATTCGACGAGGAACTCGACTAGTTTCAAGCCATGCTAGAGGCTCATATTCATGAGCAGCATTTCGTGATCCGCGATGCGGCGACTGTCGCGCTGCTACTGGCTACTCGAGTCTGCGCTTCATTGTAGTATTTAGTATGTCTCACGAAAGTTACAATACAAAAACGATATTGTTCTATGAATTTTGTACTAAAAACTAACTTATGACGTCATCACATATTAGAGTCAAATAGCACACTTATTTCTGAAAAAAAAGCTACAATAAATCGAAAATTAAGTATACTTAATTCTCGAATCCTCAAATTCCTAATCCCCAAAAGGCCGGTAACGCACTTGTAACGCCTCTGGTGTTTCGAGTGTCCATGGGTCGCGCTGATTGCTTACCATCAGGTGATACGTCTGCTAGTTTACCGGCTTATACCATAAAAAAAAACGCTGTAGTCACTCGTACACCTCCCCACTTTCTTCCACAAAAAGAGGCAAGAAGTTACAGCTAACAATATTTCTCGCAACCTACTCATCCAGGGGAAATCGTGTGAGGATACTTACGTACAAAGTGCAGTGAAGCGTGTCCGCCCAGGATACTGCGGATTGTGTACACTACATTGAATCAGCCGATCAATAGGTATAGTTAGCTGGTAAAGCTTTTGGCGCTTTGTGGGTTTAAAAAAAAACATATTGATATTTGTTTGTTTTTATTGGTATTATGGTACTATTACTGTTATCATAACAGATTTAACTGCCTCGTTGGCCGAGTGGTCGCAAGTGCGACTGCCGGGCAAGGGGTCTCGGGTTCGATTCCCGGGTCGGGCAAAGTATTACTGGGTTTTTAAAACATTCTCAGTAGTAGCACGGAGTCTGGAAATGTGCCCGGTATGTGGCAATAGGCTCACCCCCTATTACATGGGACTCGTAACATAAATAGTGAAAAGTGGGTGTTACATTATACAGTGGCATTAAGTGCCGTAATGTGCACCTCTGCCTACCCCTTCGGGGATAAAAAGGCGTGATGTTATGTTATGTCATATTGATATTTTTTAAGGGGGAAAATCATCGAATGACTGCTCCCGCCTGGGTGAGGCGGGAAGGAGTGTCAGACTCTTACTGACTAAAAACTACCCCGTTCCTTCTCCTGCACGTCGAGCCGGAGCCCCGGTAACCCGTTAGGTTCTCCGCGACAAAAGAAAACATATTGATTAAGTTTATATTTGTATACTAGCTCGTTAGAAATAATCGTGACATGTAAAAGCGTAGAGTATTGTGTCGATTAATGGTTTAAACACTGCGTTTATTGGTATTATGGTACTATTACTGTTATCATAACAGATTTAACTGCCTCGTTGGCCGAGTGGTCGCAAGTGTAACTGTCGGGCATGTAATGTAACGTAACACTCACTTTCACTATTTATGTTATGAGTCCCATGTAATAGCGGGTGAGCCTATTGCCATATACCGGGCACAATTCCAGATTCCGTGCTACTATGGAGATACCAAAGACCTCCCCCTTTTTTTTTTTAAGGGGCGAAAATCATCGAATGACTGCTCCCGCCTGGGTGAGGCGGGAGGGAGTGTCAGACTCTTACTGACTAAAAACCACCCCGTTCCTTCTCCTGCACGTCGAGTCGGAGCCCCAGTTACCCGCTAGGTTCTCCGCGACCATAAAAATGTATACTAAATAGTACTCACAAAGCACAAAGGTGCTCGTAGACGATACACTGAATTTCCTACGGTACATTAGTTTGGTGGTAATATATCAGTGATGCATGCAACTTGGTTTGGCATAGGGTTGGGACGCTGTTTAAGGCTGATGGCCGAAAAGTTATTTGAGGACGAATTTTTATTAACACATTGAACGCCATGAGGGTTACTGGTGACCGATATAAAAATGATATAACTTAATTGTCACACTTAATGGTCATGGATGAATAGGACATACGCTCCGAAGGGGTCCCGACCATATTTCTAAGCAAGCGCTGGATTGGAATCCCCAGGGAAAAAGGAAGTGTGGCCGCCCTCGGAAAACCTGCCGTCATACTGTGATAGCAGAAGCGGTGAGCATCGGAATGATGTGGAGCGAGGTGAAGCGAGAAGCTCAAGACCGATCGAGATGAAGAACCTCTGTGGATGCCCGCTGCCCGATCTAGGGGAAATAAGACTATACGTCAAGTTAATAGTCACAAAATTGTAATCAGCTTAATATAGCTATTAAGGTTTTAATGAATAATTTAGTTTAGAACTTATGGCGCCGACTTCTAACCTATCAGTGTGTGGGTAACCTATCAATACTAATAATAGTACTTTTTTGTGTTGAAGTTTTTACTTTTTGTTTTATAATTAGTTTTTGGTTCTTCGAAGTCAGTTTTTTAAACGCAGTTTTTATTTTTTTCATTTATTGGCAGTCAAAACCTTGAGTTTCTTTTTAAATTGCATTATATATTATCTGTTCATCAGTTAAAAAAAAGTATAACTGGTTTACTTAACATGTTTTATGAAGAAAGAAAAAGATAAATGATTTTATCAGCAGCATCAGCACATTTTTACACAATAAATAACATAACATAACATCACGCCTTTTTATCCCCGAAGGGGTAGGCAGAGGTGCACATTACGGCACTTAATGCCACTGTACAATGTAACACCCACTTTTCACTATTTATGTTACGAGTCCCATGTAATAGGGGGTGAGCCTATTGCCATATACCGGGCACATTTCCAGACTCCGTGCTACTACTGAGAATGTTTTAAAAACCCAGTAATACTTTGCCCGACCCGGGAATCGAACCCGAGACCCCTTGCCCGGCAGTCGCACTTGCGACCACTCGGCCAACGAGGCATGAATACTTATGTAATTATGATAAAGGAATTATAGCCTAGGTATGTCTAGGTATGACATGCCTCTGGTAACTACTCTCATGCAACGCACACAAACTCTAGACTTTATTACTGCTTCACAGTTGATTATAAAAGAAAATCTGTTATATGATGATGACCGATGGGATTCTGTACTAATGGCGCACTGTATAGGCCTACACGCTAAAGCGAATGTCTGATACATTTAATTTGTGTTGTTTTATTTCATTTTTAATTAAGTATGCTATTACTAACATAGGCTAAGAACATTATTACTAACAAATTATGGAAGCAATTATTCTGAAATAAATTTAATTATTATTATTATATTATTATATCTTTTTAATATTTTTTTATGGGATAAGTCGGTAAACGAGCTGACGGATCACCTGATCGTGAGCTATCGGCGCCACCCATGGACACCTGAAACAGAGAGGCGTTACAAGTGCGTTACCGGTCTTTTAGGCATTTTTGAATTTGAGGATTATGGGGGATTCGGGGATTGGAGAGACTGGGGAGGGACCTCCGGTAACTTCACTTACGACGAAATACAACGCAATCGTTGTTTCACATCGGTTTTCTGTGAGGCCGTGGTATTGCTCCGGTCGAGCCGGCCCATTCATGCCGAAGCAAGGCTCTCCCACACTTATAAAAGTTAATTATAGAAGAAAATACGTTCTTTTAATATTTTTTGTTAGCTGTTTTAGTTAATTACTTAAAGAGCGCGTTAAGCTGTGTTTATCCGGACGCTATTAAAAAGTAAATAAGCCTAAGATATGTTTTAATTAACTTTTGTTTACAGCTCGAACGTGTTTTTGGAAAATTGGAGAACATTTCTGTGACATTTCATTGCTGAAATTTAGACATAACATAACATAATATCACGCCTTTTATCCCCGAAGGGGTAGGCAGAGGTGCACATTATGTCACTGTACAATATACCCAGTTTT